>OX438699.1:5537046-6737046 GCA_949316375.1 Mythimna vitellina | reverse complement strand
AAAGAGGAAAAATTTGTACATATTTTTGTTTGTAATGAATAAACTCAAAAACACCTGGATCGATTTTGAAAATTCTTTCACCAGTAGAATGCTACTTTAGCACTGAGTTATAGAGGGACGCGGGCAACGCCGCTGGCAGAAGCTAGTATTTAATATGCCAAGTGAATACTGATTTTTTTTCCGACCGTACGACTACTCTACGTAATTACTCCGCAATAGTCCACAATCCAAATACAGAAGGTAAGTAAACGATGTAGGTCAATTCATGGCCGAATGTTATTATTATAAGCCGCGACTACATAAATCGGAAACCAATCGATGAATGGTCGTAGTACCATCGCTTTTCAAGGTGGCTTGAAGAAACTTCGTTTGGCGAAATGGTAGGTATTATTTAGCCAATTTATTTAAAAAAATTGTCGAATTTGAAACTCCACGCAGAGGTAATAAATATCAATATCTAGAGACGTTAAAAACAAAATCTAAAAAACAACTTGTATTTGTTTCTCTTCTGTTTGTCGTTGCACCTGCCATTTTATGTTTCTGCACCACCCTAAGTTCGACTGGTAGAAAATGCCTAAGGCATTAAGTCCGCCTTTGTACAGTAGTAAGTGCATAAAGTTTTAATAAATAAATAAATAAAATCAAAACACACAAAACAAAATCAATATTCGAGCGTTATTTATAAAACAAATTAGCATGTGACTATAGCGCCTACTAGATTTTAAAATTAATTTCTCATAGATCTGATAATCAGTATTTATTCAAACCAAGCTTATGGTTAGTGAATTTTATAAATGTAGGTTTTTTTTTTAAAGTAGGAAGGAAATTCAGTACTGGTTGTGTGGTGGTAGGAGGCCGTTAACCCTAAGTCAGCTGTGGCTGCTTGAAATGTAGATTTTAGATATTGTTTTTGTATCGTCATTTCCAAAGTCATGATAAACAATTATGTAGCGCCCACTCCTATCAAAATCGGAGGCTCTATATTCGAAGTTGTGGATGATTATGTCTACCTCGGACAGACAGTCCAGTTGGGTAGATCTAATTTCGAGAAAGAGGTCAACCGTCGAATTCGACTCGGCTGAGTAGCGTTCGGGAAGCAGCGCGAGCGCGGTGTCTTCTCGTCTAACATAACACATGACGAAAGTCTATGACCAGTGCGTGTTGCCAATGATGACATATGGCTATGAAACGTGGTCGCTCACAATGGACCTCATCAGAAGGTTTAAAGTTACCCAAGGGGCGATGGAAAGGGCTATACTCGGAGTTTCCTTGCGTCATTGAATGGAAAGGAAAGGAATGAAGATATCAAGCATATTGCTCGCAGAACAGATGGCCGTTGGGGCCGAAAGGTTCTGGTGTGGCGACTGCGTACCAGAAGACGCAGCGTTGGAAGGCCTCCTACAAGGTGGACCAATGACCTAGTAAAGGTTGTTGCAGGAATCCGATGGATGCGAGACGCACACAACCGTTCATTGTGGCGACACTTGGGGGAGGCCTATGTCCTACAGTGGACGTCTTTCGGGTGAAATGATGATGATGATGATCGTCATTTCACATCCATAATTTAAACACGTCTGCCGAGTTTAGCTGTCTAATTTAATTTTATCAATAAACGAGGTGACGAGTTACTGACGATTTGGACACAGTGTACAAATCGACACATTTTATTTTCAATATTTTTTTCACTGGCGATTAGGACCCCACCACAGCTTCAATAAATTATTGAAGCTGTTTAGCATAGTCAGATAAAAAATGTCTTTAAATATAAGTAATTATTTTACTATGTGTATGTATAACTTTTATTTATTAGCTTGTTTTATTATTTCATTGATAACTATTTGGTATGTACTTATTTTCCTATTACTGTTACATACAGTGTCTACATCTCTATTTCGTAGGTGTGCTGGTAGAGATATCTTTAGAAATAAGCATCACCTCTGTACCTATTTTTCTGTTTCCTTCATAAAATCTTTTATTTTGTGTGTGTGTACATAAATCCTTAAATAAATAAAATTACGAGCAGTTGCCGCTTTAAATCCAGCCTAAAATAGTTTTGGTAACACTTTTTTACCCCATAAAATATTCTAAAACTTTTCATCTGACTATACCTACTAAACACATAATTATGTGTCCGAATCGTCAGTGAAAAAAATATTGAAATAATTACGTGTCAATTTGGACACTGTGTCCGAATTACCAGTACGTCAAGGTGACGACCTGCCCAATGCTAAGTGGTCCTTGCTGCCATAATGGACATCAAGGCTACTGATGTTACCCTCAGATCAAATCTGAGATGTTACCCAAAGGTACTTCTAATTTGTCATCCATATCTCATGCTGTAATATTAGCGCTTTTCAGCAATGCAACGTGACGGCAGAATACATTATAATTATAATCATACTATTAAGTTAATAAGCCGTTCTGCGGAAAAGCTGGTATGAAAAACTTCAGACTAAATTATAAAGTCGAAAGTTTGTATATATTTTATTCGTTGTATATTTGTTACTCCTTCACACTCAAACGACCGAACTAATTTAGATAAAACTTTAAAGCAATATAGCTTATATTAGAATAACATTTAAGCTATAATTTATAATGGGGGTTTATATCAAAAACACTTTACTAAAAACACGTGAGCGAAACTACATGCTGAAACAAGTTTACTAAAATCAAACAAAAAAGGCCTTAGAAATAAACTCACCCATTTCATTGTTGATAAGTACGGTTTCAGTGGCTTTGTTGATAGTCTCTATTGTGTGGTTGCTGAAGCGGAACAGGTCTGATTGCCGCGCCAGATCCTTCCAGACGCTTTCCGCGTCAGACAGCAACCGCTGGATCTTCTTCACTTCGACCTCTTGGCGCTCCATCACTGGGGAATAAAAAAACAATAGGAAAGAAATAAAAGGAATAGGTATAAAAGGGCTAGAACTCTATTGACAGAATTGATCCACAATTGGCTAAAAAGAGGAGGCATTGAAAGATAAATTGCAAACGAAGTAAATATAGTTAGGTAGATATATGTATGTAGTAAACAGAGGGGGATCCGGGGACTACCCCGGATTCACCTCTGTTTAAGAGACCTCTGTTAAAGGACTACCTTTAAGAGGTCAAGGGTCCCCCATCCATGTGTTTATAGTGATCATCGGGATGCTTTTAGTGACGTAAAAATCTCACACTCCCTGGTCCTTTACCCCAAAGTTCAGGCGCCTTTTGAAGGTTTCTCGCCGAAACAAACAAATAAATTAAGGTAGTTAGGTGGGTAACATTGTGTATGAGTGAGAACATATGTTGATTATGGTAATGCCAAAGAATGTATGCATGATACATTATTCAGAAGCAATTAAATCTTGGGTCCTCTAAGTTGAGCCATGAATGTAGAGAGGGTCCATATGAATACTACATTTTAAAACACCGCGAGCTTCTATGAGCAGATCAATTATGTATACCTACATACGTTTTTAAATTGGGTGTGGGTGTAATGGAAAGATGCGGTTGTAATTTAAAAACTGCTTCTCATAAATATAAGAAAGTCATAATCAGCCAAATCCTTAAAGAAATTGGACTTTCTGTACAAAATTATTATCAGTTTATCATAATTAGTATGGGAGTTAAAATTTATTTTTGAGAATTGATAGTAATATGACTTCCTTGAAGAAATTGTTTAGTTTTCTATATGAACAGAAAGAATTTGTAAAATAAGACCACACAGTGGAACTCAACCTACGAAACTATGAGTATATGTATTTGTATCTGTACTGTATGAAACTCAGCTTACTGAGTCGCTTCTTGGCGATGTTTGTGAGACTTCACCCGCTAATAAACGAAGAAGTTGACCTATGCCATAGCACGAATCTATGTTATTGAAAACTGACCATTTTTATTACACATGTCGACAAAAAAAATATATCCCGGAGTTTAGACTTGAATCCTGAGTTCAGCAAGGGATTCAAGTTTGTCTAAAGCAAGTCACCTGACACCTGTGGTGATGCTGTGAAAATAGAATTCTATTATATGTACCATCAGTCATCCTGCTGTGCCACGCTTCATCAGCTAGCGAGACTTCGTTCAAGGGCACGAAATCAGTCTGCACCTTACTGGTACCGTTGTACTCATTCAGCTTCAGTTCGTACTTAGTGAGCAGCTTCTCGGCTTCTGTGATGTGCTTCTCGAATGGGTTCGTGTTTGAGGCTACTTCTAAACACATGGAGCGGAACGACTCCTGAAAAAAGGAAGAACTTGAGAATATGATTAAAAAAAAATGCAGTTTCTTAGGAAAGATGGAATTGGGCAGGTCACATTTGCCGTGTGTCACAACAAAAGTGGGCGAAGGTACCTACTGACTGAATCCCGAATAACAAGAACGGCCGATTCCTACCTGAAATATTGGCCAAAGGACAGGGTAAGTGGAAGATTGGAACTGCCCTGAAAGGAGCCCTTTGCCCTGCAGTGGGACACAGCAGGCAATAGGAGTCAGGGCGTTTAAAAATGACGTGAATTATTATAGCTTTTGGATAACTTTAGTCTAGGAACTTTGTAATGGAAGGCTTATGGTGAAAATAAATTATTAATCATAATAAAAATATTAGGAAAGATCGATAAGAAGACGGATAGTGGGCCAGTCAGTTGTGTTTGATACAGGATTGTTCCCATATAAAGAAGCAAATACCATATATATATATATATAATAGATAATATAGAAGCAAAAGACGTGATGCGCCGTAGCGTGGCGTGACCTTAAGCATATAGCCATAAGTATATATATATATAATAATGTAATATTCTACAACTTTTCACACAACGTCATCGAGTCCCAAACTAAGCAGAGCTTGTGTTATGAGTACTAGACAACTGATAAACATACTTATATACTTCTAAAAACATATATATAATAGATAAATTACACCTAGACACAGAATAAATTATCGTGCTCATCACACAAACATTTGTCCTGCGTGGGAATCGAACCCACGACCCCCATGGCGTAGCAGTCAGGGCCACTGATTACTAGACCAACAGGCCAGTAAATAAGGATTAGTTCTTCTCTCGTATTTCCAGCTTTTGACTTACCGGACTTAAACTACTCTTCAGGCTCTTAATTTCCTTCTTGACCGCGTCAATCTTAGAGTCTGTAGCGTCAAGCCTCCTCTGTAAGGCATCATCAGTGGTTGACAGGTTGTTGTCCAAGTCTGCAGGTGGTGCCGGAGCTGGCGTCAATTTAACCAGAGCTTTTTGTATATTTTCTAAAGCATCATTTATTTTAGCCTGAGAAGTCTTTTCGCGTTCTTCTTTCTGTAAAAATAAATAAAAAAATTCTAAGATTACTAATAAAAACAAAAAAATAAAACAATTTTCTACTTCTGTTGTCCTAGAAAATTATCAGAAGGTATATTTATACTAAGACAGAAAGACACTGTATTGCGCAAGCGCAAAGTTTGAGGGAATCACGTTATCAAGAAACATCAATACGTGACGTGCTCGCGACCAATCCGCGCTATAACCGTTGAACCATTGTCTCATCTGTGATGCATGCACCGAGTGCGAGTTGTTTTTAGTTTGGCTTTTTGATTGGTTAAGAGCTTGGAGCAGACCAATTGGAGCGTCGAACGTCATAAACGTTGGCCATCGCGTTAATGTAAAACAAACGGGCACTAGGCATTTGATAAATGATCGAACTAACCAAAACTCATACAAACCTGTAAAAGAATAGTCTCCACATTGGACAACCTTTCATCCAGCCTCGAAATCATTCCCTTCAACGGCTCCAGAGCCCTGTGCTTCTTGTCAAGGCCCGTAAGCATCTTCTTGACCTGTTCTCCGAGTGCCTTCTCTCTGAATTCGTGCCTCTCTAATTTGTCTTCTGACATTCTGATCATGTGGACTAGTGACAGCATTGCTTCTCTGATGTCTTCGTGCCTATGAAATGAATTTAGAACTGTTAAAGATTTCGTCTCTGGTGTTCAGTGCCGGATTAGCCCATAAGCAAATTATGCAATTGCTCAGGGCATCAAATAGGGCAATAAATATATATTTCCTGGCACATGAAAGGTAAGGCTGCTGGAATAATAAATGTAGATACGTAATGTAATTTTTCTGACTAATTGGCTTCTTGACATTTCAAAAGTGCCTGTAAATGGTTTATTTGAAATAAAATGCTTTAACTCTTTGTAAGATGATAAAATGAAACAGCGTTCCCTAATGTGGACAATTTGACAAAGCTCTTTTTTTGAGGTGGGAAATCATCTTATGAGTTCTCACGCTCTAGGACGGAGCGGTAGCGCGTGTTAGACTTTTACTAACTTAAACCACACGTTAACCCAAACCATATGTTCCTGCAGTTTTCTTTTACGTTTCAGGACCATGAGTATAATATCCTTTCGAGAATCGAGCCCATGGCCCTAGCAGGCTTTGCTGGGCCCCCTGTGTGTGTATATTTTTATGCCTGATGATCAACTGCACAACGGAACGATTTTCATCGAAGTTTACTTCTGGAGGGGGTAGGCTCTAGTGTTGCCAGGAAATTTGGGATGAAAGATGAAAATAATCTGCTCCACCTGACACCTGCTATAATGGCCACACAAAGGTTAATACGGATTAAGCCTGTCGGGGAGCGTGGGTGAAACTAAATAAGGCCTGTTCCTCAAAACTAATAAAAGTAGCACTTCACCTCAGAAAGACTAAGATTTCCTTTCACCATTTATACAGAAGTACGAGATTTATATGCGTAAAAGTTTGGTAGTCAAAATTTGTTAAATGTGAAAGCAAAAATATATTAACAGCGTACTTATATTATTATTATGAAGACGATGACAATTTTACCAGTCATAATTAACTGTAGGGGCCCAGCAGGGTCGAAGCCTACTGGGGCCAAGGGTCTGATTCTGAAAGGAAGACTCGGCCCTGGTACGAAGGAACAGTCGTACCAGGAGTGGGCTTTTAGTCAGTATAAGTCTGACACTATCTCTCGCTCCGCCCAAGAGCGAGGGATGTCATAAGATGATTTTCCCACCGAAAAAAAAACAACCCGTCAAAATTTGCGATCTAACAGACTAAGGAGGATAGTGAAAAATCGGGACCTTTGGTGTCCCGATCAAGCGTTAATCGGGACGTGTTACCAGAGCCCTGGAAATCGGGACTTCTCGCGCAAGCCGAGTCACCTGGCAACACTAGTAGGCATAGACGTGGATTGCTTATTTATTTATTTCATCAACAAATTTACATTTGTGTCAATATAATAAAACATTCAAAAACCACAATACTTACTAATAATTAAAAAAAAAACAATTTACATCGACATGCTGGTATAGTAACTTGCCAGGAAAATAAATAAAATAACATTCCACATTATTTGTCATGACATTAATATCATAGTTTAAATACAATAATAAAAAAGGTAATTATCAATAAAATGTAAATAATGTCAAAACAGTGTGAATAATGTCAATAAAATGTAAATAATGTAAAAAAAAATAATAGTAAAAAGTAAAATAAAAAAATATAATGTTAGGTCAGTCTTAGGGCATCAGGTAGTATTAATCCGGCACTAATTATGGCTATGAGTGCCTAATTTGCCAAATGATCGCATAGTGCAATGGCCACAACTGAGCCAAGGAGCTGCAGGGATCCTGAGCTTGAAGTCCGGGCAAAGCAGATCTAGGTACTTTTATTGAATGTTCCTTTTTTCGGTGAACGTTTCTTGTGCCGAGTTTAGAGAGACTTGCGAAATTGGTTAACTCTAAACTTGAGAGGTGTGCCGAAACCTTTTGTATAATATACTGACGTATGATATTATGGATGAAGTTGTAAAAGCTACGCAGCCGGATATCCATGTACGCAGCTAAATTTACTTCTGTTGGTACATATTACAAAGGAAACCGTAAATAGATACATATTTAACTACATAATTTACAAATCGATTTCCGATTCAAAGAAAATACATTATTCATAAATAGGCACAGCACTATTCCGATATGAGCGGGCAACGTAAATACACCGATTACAATCACTGATTTGCCTAATGGGTAAGTGCAGAGCTTACAAAATGTTTCTTCCGTGGTTCAATTCACAGACATAGTGGGGTTAGATAGAAAGATATATTATTTACTCCTTGTAGTACAACATAAAAAGTTACAATAGGAGTCTAAACTTGGTAACAATTGGCGGTCTTGTGTGTCGCGACGGCCCACTGGTTAGGGGTGCCTTAACCACTAGGCTGCCTCTCACCAATGTAAATATTTCATATCATATGTAATTTTCTAAGTTTATCTAGGACATCACTGACACCTCTCTTTTTTAAGGGTAGAAATCATCCAATGGCTCTCTCGCTCTAGGTGGCGCGGGAGGGCACATCAGACTTTTACTGACTAAAACCTCACCAGTGTCCCGCAGTTACCCTTTGCTTTCTAGGACTACGGGTTTCCTTTTCAGAAATTCCCCGCGGGCCTAGCTAGCGGGCTAGAGATGGCAAGGATAAAAAAAAAAAGTAAGTATGATGACCTGGCAGAACTACACCTTTCGAACCAAACTACCATCTTAGGTACCTAATAGCCAACTATTTTTATGAGCGAAAGCTGTAACTAAACTAATTGCAAAGCGCTATCACTTTTTGCAATCGATTCTAACGAGCAAAAGTTCTAACTATCCTAATTAAAATTATTACTTGTTGAGGACGGTTTCTTAGTACTTACAATATAGGCCTCCCCATAAATATCCGGCCCCAACATTGGGCTTGCGCGTTCCTCGAGCGGGTGAGCGACGCGAGCACCGTATGAGAGCCGCGCGCGCGCAGGGCTCGCGTCACTGACACACTCGAGGAACAAGTACGTCTAATGTGGAGGAGGCCTTAGGAACATCACGGCCCTGAAGGCTCGTTCCTATGGTAGATAGGTACAGTCAACAAAGGAGATAAGTAACCAGAGTCAGATATAGTTGAAGTTTTCATAGAAACCGCCGCGGCGACGGATGGTTAGGTATGAATTTTAATTTTATTAATGAGTTCTTTATTTACTATGAATTTGTTACATACGAGTATGTTTCATCCATTGGTTTCCATGAACACTTTAACGATATATGAAGACCCTGGTAATATATCTCTTTTTTTTACTGCTGTACCTAAGTGGTCGCAAGCGCAATTTGGCGCATGTTGAAGGTGTTTCGAATCCGACTGGGTTCGATTCCCGGGTCAGGCAATAGTGCCATTGGGTTTTTCATAAGAATTATACTTTATAACAGCCGGAGTTTGAAAGTTGTGTGGTGTGACATTCCCGTGCTTCGGAAAGCACATAAAACCGTTGGTCCTGTACCTGATCTCTCGCCGGTCGTGTCGGATTACCGTTTCATCAGACTATGAGAGTAAGGGTCAGACGTGACACTGCGCGAAGAGCGACTTAATTATAATATTAACTTTACGAGTATTTATTACACGAAAAGATACATATTTCAGGAAATGTGTAGTAAGTAAAGTTATAGTTTGAATTTCACTTCGCGCAGTGTCGCGTCACGTCGTGTCTCTGTGTGAACTGACCCTAAAGGAACAGAAAGTGCACGTCTGTGTTTGCGAACACTTTTGGTCGATAGGATTTATTAGGTACCTACACTCCCTTTAGGTTATGTTAGGTTCAAGTCCCAATATGTTATATAGTGGTGTATCGGGCTTTATCCTGTTGCCATCAAAGGGCACACATTCAGGTTCAAGGGCTGCAGGATTGTCCGAATGAGTCACTGCAGCCCTGGAACGCAGGGTAATTACAGGAACACAGGTGGTCAGGTGTGATATTGGTCAAATGCGAACCTATCAATAATAAAAAAAAACACAAGTAACTTTTAGTCATAGTAAAAGTATATTCCCTCTCGTTCCACCCAGAGTGGAAAAATTATTTGATGATTATCCACCAAAAAAAATGCATGTTTGAGTTGAACTCGCGCATCTGGAGTTCCGTACAAACTTACATAAATGTGAATAGTTCGATTCCGGAATCGGTCTCGAAGATTTTTTCGAATCGCAAAAGTGTGTTTTGCGCCATCAAATTTCCAGTATTCCGACTTTTACTATGTTTGTGCTATGAAAACTTGCTTCATGCAAAATTGCAGGATTCTAGGTCAACGGGAAGTACCTTATAGGTTTTGATTTCCTAGTGAGTGTCAAAACATGCGCCTAAACAGCCTTATCTTTAAATTGCGTTGACTTAGAAGTTTGGTTTTTCCATAGCTGGTTGGGGAGCAGAACTAAGTAATAAGTATTCAATAATAATTTCAACTTTATAGCTCTACGCGTTCCTGAGAAAAAGGGTCTTGAGTAGACTGACAAATGGACAGACGGACAACAGAGTGATCTAATAAGGGTTCCGTTTTTGCGGACTCAGATCAGCGTTTTTAGGGTTCCGTAGAACCCTAAAAACGCTGCCGCAGAGGAATTTACATGTGCTTGTTATTCCTTAGTCCAGCCAGATGGAAAACCTAAAATCCATAGATATTGATCTATCTGATCACTTATTTTTTTAAGCAAAGGTAAACGACCCTAATAATTGACAATGATGATTCATAAAAAAAAAAGAAGCTCTAATTCTATGACCAAACATCTCGCTCTCATAGAAATGTTTGTGGCCAGACTGGTTAGCGTAGGCCGACTCCTTATTCATACTAACATGTGAAATATGGTGTCACTTAAAAACTTTGAAAGGATCGACAATACCGTTAAATTTTCTGTTAGAACTTACTTAGAATTATTTTTAAAAATCGTTAGGCAAACATGGGGAAAGTTAAGTTTATGATATGACTAACAGAAACTTCTTTAGTAGGTTAGACTACACACTAAACCTACTTAGACATAATAAAACAGAGATTTTGTTACTTCCATGTCCTAAAATACGTTTGTCTATAGATTTATTTGTGACAGCTGTCACCCACGGTTTCATCCAGTGCCGTAATTATGCCTTTTATACTCCAGGTGCCAGTTTCTGAAACAGCGCCCCTAAAAAAGTCCAATCTGGGAAAGTTTTCACCCGACGCAGATCCTCTCCGGTCGTGTGAGTTTTGAGAGGTACCTGTTTCGGATCTAACGGGAAGAAACGCTCGGGTGTGACCATTGTGCGGATCGCCCGAAGGACACGGTGAAGCATATAGTGGAAGTTTGCCTTGCTTGGGTCTCGCCTTATTCTCGTTGAGGCGATTAACGGTGGCGACCTGAGCGCCTGAGCCCTGGTTCAGGCCTTGGTACGGAGCGAGAGGAAATGGGAAACAGTAACTTTTTTCTAATGATATGAATGATAGAGAACTTGTTGTTGTTTTGATAATTTCTGCATCCTATTAGAGTTTGCCCAGGCATCGCTGGCACCCTCTACGGGCTTACGGCACTGGTTTCATCTGCGTCTTTTTTTACTGCTTCACTTTCGTGGGTCGTAGCTTGAAGTTGATAAAGCCTACTATTTATGATTAATCTGGCTATTCTATACAGAATGGAGATTTTTCCAATTTGACTAGTAGTTCCAGAGATTCGCGCGTTTAAACAAACAAAAAAACAAAAACACTATGCTGTTTTATTACTAATAAGACTACTATTAAGAATACTAATATAGTATATTCAATTAATAGTCGCTGTCTTGACTTTATAGAGACCCGAACTCAGGCTACTTTTGGAAAATAGACCATGTCTTAAACTAGATTCATAAGGATTTACACATTTCGATATAAATCGCTTGTTCCGATTTGGATCAACAATTACTTTGAATTAGAAGTGGGCGAAGATAAATGAGAATTTAAAGATCCATAGAGATATCTAATTCTGCGCTGTATAAAAGATGGTTGTGTATCCGACTCGTATGTATGTTTGTATGTCCGTGATTTTGTTAAAACCAACTGATCCGACTTGGATGGGGTTCCTTTAAGGATCTGATGAAGATCTCCGGGGATAGACAAGACTAAGGAACTCTTCATAACTAACAACAATGACCCGCGCTTGGTGCGATCCTATGTTTGTTTATGTATTGTTTTAGTACACCATTTCATAATCTTATAAGTTTTAAAAATTCTATGTTAATTAATGTAAGTGGGTGTACCGTTTTAATTAACTATAAATAAAATAAATAAATAACACTACTCTACGCTTTGGAGATTGCAGATTTAGGCATATAACAGTTCACCCTTGTAGACTTTTCACAAACAGCACCAATGTGTAAACTGATTGGCTATAGGCATTTTGTTATTCCTAAAGGCTGTCGATACCTCAACCTTACCGTAGATTTTTATATTTGGAAATTAAAAAAAAAAAAAAATTTTACTCACAGGCATCAAAGCCCTGTGTAAGTACTGACAAGTTTACTTAAATAGCTATGTTAGTAGGTCATCATAAAATCAAACAAGTATACACAAACTTTCTGAAAATCAGAATAGTTTATCACGCTCCATGCATCCATCCATGCAGCTTGATAAACCTACCCATTGTAGGCCGATCCAGCCTTTTCGCAAATAGCTTCAGGATGCCGTTGGTGCTCCTGCTCACTCGACCTATTAACGAGGCTACTTTTTTTCACAGTAGGTAATATTGCATAACTAACGAAATGTTTAAATGGTAACAAATCTGTAAGAAAGAAGGATATAAACCACAACCATTTTTTTTTAACGTGTAGAAATCTTCTTGGATATTATCCACCCCAGGACGGGTGCAGGAACCTGTTAGACTCTTGCTGACTAAAACGACACGGTATTCTGTAGCTACCTTTGACTAATCCAAGCGCTTCAACGCAGCCTAACATGCCCTTTACAAACTACATACAAAGTAAACACATTACTTCATGCATAAATTAATTAGCCACTCAAATTACAAGTGCTCCATGTCACAGGCCGTAAAACGCATCTCGAGATCTGTCAAAGCTATTTTAAGGCAGGCAACACTACGCCTAAAATACAACGAAATGTAGAAAACAGAACTGGCTCAGTATATTATTAATAGCCCAAGTTCTAGTTACTAAACTGCACGGGAGAATAATGCATTCCAGCTGGGTTACAATACACTGCGCTGTGTGCAATGGTTTGCGCATCGTAGAGTAAGATGAAAGGCCGACCAGTAAGTAGGCTTATTGTTGATGCCTCATTAAAATTCACTCTTAACTTTTGGGTAGGTACAGATGTAAAATCAAACCTGTAAACAGTGTCAATACTATGATTAACTAGCGAAATGTCGTAGAATTAATGGGTTTATTGAACTCCGCAGAATGGATATTTAAATAGTTTTTTTTTAAGTGGTACATCATGAAATGACTTCTCCCCCTATGGGTGGAGCGAGAAAGAGTGTCAGACTTATACTTCTGCCGAATACCCTAATCTAAAACCCACAGTGCCAGTGTTCCTTCAGCTGCCAGTTGCGATAACCACGGTAACTCTTTTGAAGAATCCGCAGCCCTGACCCGCGTCGATCCGGGTTTGATCCGTACCGACGTCCGCAAGCCTGCGCAAGCCGTCGGGAGTCGCAGATACATTCCCGGCCACCGCAGGGCCGGGAATGTATCTGCGACTCCCGACGGCTGGGCAAAACAGAAAAATTTGAACTCATAATTTTAAGAAATTTCTAACAACGTAATCAACAATTTATTTGATTTAAAAAATCACAATATATTTTTGTTTTATTCTCAATATCAATTCCCGTAACGTCAGCAGAGTTTTGCTAACTTTAATTAAATCTTGTAATTAACGTGTAATGATAACGTGTGGTCTTTCACCTTTATGCAAAATTTTATGTAAGACATAAAAATAACCAATCTTGTTTTGTTATCGAATATCGTAAACCACAATCACATCGTAAAAAGATCAATCCTACGCATGTCCAAAATAAACAAAGTTTCAATTAAAATATTTATTAAAACTTCATGCGACACAAAGGTACAAAGGCGGACGTACCTTTGACATTTTCTATGTAACAAAGGTATGGTGGAAAGACAACATAGGTCTATGATATAACATCGTGCATAAAAAAGAAAATGGTTATTTAGTTATTTGTAGTTTCTATTTATAGGACTTCAATGATGACGTAAATAGACACGATTGATGTTATGGTCTCTTCAATAGTGGTCCGTTTAATGGAGATTTATAGCTTTCCGTGCTGTATCAGACGATGCACTTCAGTTACAGAGAGATAAAAATATTATTTGGAGATTTATGACCAGCCCGCTTTGGATCACATCAACTATATCATCATCATCTATACGAATTTTAATAGCGTGCTGTGGTTGCATATTGCCATTAAGTCTTTTGATATAATTTGTTTTATGTCATGTGGTTTTATATGATTCCCTTGATTTTCCCTTGATTTATAAAAAAAGTCACCGCGTCTGTTTGTATAATCGCGATAAAATCAAAAACTACTGAGCGGAATTTCATGCAGTTTTTACTAATAGACAGAGTGATTTGAAGACCGAGGATTTTAATTGAGAAACTGGGGCGGGTCGCTAGTAATATACTAATCCTCCCGACCGTACTTGGTTCATGGTGCCCAATCTCAGCGGAGTTTTACCAAGCACCCCTATGCAGGACGCATACAAACGTGTGCAACACAGAACTACTCTCCGTTTTTTTAGTCTCAAAGTCAAAAAGGGAAAGAGATCAGGCGCAGGACCATAGTGATTATACGCTTTTGCTTTCTGAGGCCCGGGGGTGTCGCACTACTAACTTCCAATTTCCGGAAATTTAGAAATTCCTAGTGGGAAAAACGGATAGCGCTTTTTGTCCGACCTGGGAATCGACTTCTGAATCGCACGCTCACCAGTCGCAAACGGGCTCTACAAGTTGGTTTCGGTTCCTCGTATTTCTTCCAAAGTTCCAGGACACCAGGATTCTGAGATGTACCTAACCATGTATAACCGATAATAATAATAACTTTAAAAGAAGATCTGTATATTTATTCGTCTCTCCTGTTTGATCTTAATCCCTTCATTAGTTTTATGAGTCCCTAGACCATTTACGACCGCTAAAAGGTTTGAAGATTTTTGAAGCTGGAATCCGCGGAAGTGTTTCATATTCGTTCGACTGTTTTGCTGGCTATCCTCACATTCTGAGTAAAATTAGTTAGAATAACCAGTTCACGCGAAATTTTCGATTATTGCCCCGTAAACAGTTTCGCGTTCGTTAATTTTATGACTTTTTCAGTTTAGCATGACCACCTAAATATTAACGGCCTGTAAAAATTGTGTTTTGTGTCATTGACCGCTGAAATAAAGTAAACAGATATAATAATGTGAGAGCTGTAGCTCTGGTCCGAGGCTCTTGGGATCTGGGGCCTTACCATGACGTGTTGAAATGTGCAAACGAGAAAGAAGGATGGGTTAAAGGGATGGAGCTATATGCCGTATATATATATATGTGGGTGGTCTGAAAAGTTTCCGACCTCAATGTGAAGATAGCAGCACTCGTCAATAAAAGCTAGTGTATGTAGTTTGGATCTTTTGACTGTTAATCACCTAAGCTTCAGCTACTATGGACGTGCAGTTTTTATTTGACAGTCATTTTAGTGAGTCGATTTGAGATGCAAAAAAAGAAAGTCAAAATCCTGCTGGTCCACCGGCAATGTGTAAAATAAATAGTTTTTTTTTAAGCGGGGAAATTATCTTATGACAGATTCCGTTCTTGGGCGGAGCGGGACATAGTGTCAGACTTTTACTGACTAAAAACCCATTCCTGTTCCTTCTTTGCCTTCGTCCCAGGGCCCCGGGTTTCACTTTCACACTACCCGTGGGCCCAGTAGGCTTGAGGCGTGCGTGGAACAGTACGCGCCGTCGACGACTTGGGCTCGGTCCGGACGGTCGGACGGAGAGCCACCCATTGCTCGCCGTCCGCAAGCCTACGCCTATGGTGGCTGGAAATCGGGATCGGAATCCCGGCGGCGGTTGGGGCGTGAGGACTGTTGCCTCGCTCGATCGACCGCCTCCTTTGCTAGCATTACTGCTTCGCAGAAGGAGGCGACCACCTGCCACTCCTTCTCACTCTGGACCATGGCCTGTACCAAAGCCCGGCGCGAGAGATCGCCGCCGCAGATCGCCCCCACGAGGATACGGCGTTGCTCTGCCCAAGCGGGGCACACCTCCACCGTGTGCTCCACCGTGTCCTCCGGGCGGTCCACACAGTGGCGACACCCGGACGTCGCTTCCGCACGAATCCGGTGCAGGAACTTCCCGAACTTACCGTGTTTGGTGAGAACCTGCGTCATGCGAAAGGTGAGGACGCCGTGAGGTCTTTCCAACCACGCCTCAAAGAGAGGACTTACCGAATAGATTTTGGTCTGTATTTATCAATGTTAACCGGCCTACCTATAAAATTACGGGCAAATATGTCCTATTATTTGAAATCAATGTGTGTAACAGACGAAGCAGGAAAAGAGGTGATGTTACTTTAGGACGCCCCGACACGGATAGGTTAGTTTAAAAGGCTAGGCGGGAGCGCAGCTCACGCTTTAGCCTTCGTGTGGTTATTTTAAACCACGCAAACAGTAATAGCATCTGCGTACTTGTACATTATAAAATAAACGTGAAATTTAAAATTCTTCTGGCTTTATGTAACATAATGTAATTTGCTTAAAAGTACTCAGGTCCAATTTCTGTCTGCAAGGTTTCTATTTCCGGGTGGTTATAAAAAAAATAACCACGGCTGCTAAAGCGGGGAGCTGCACTCCCGCGTTAGTCTTCTGCCCTAAAATTACGTCACCTCCTTCTCTGCTTTCGTCTGTTACACACATTACCGGCTGCGCATTTGCTATTATATAGTTATTTTCATATTCATCATTTTAGGTATTTTATACATTGCCTAGGTATTGTATAAAATACCGGATTATACAGATTGCAACAACATATATACAGAACAAAATTAAATAAATTAAACAAAATTTACTGACCGCTGTTTTTTATCGCAAATTATTTAAGCAGGGTTGGTTTGGACCAATAGCAAAAGTTATCTAATCTAAGTTATCATAATCATTGTATGTATTGTGTAGCTTTTCCCTACATTCCCCGACTACTTGCTATGACTCTGATTTTAAATAATTCAGGAACACTGCATTGCGACCGTCTCCTCACATGAATACTGCATTCAATACGCTCCATTGAAGCTTTGTGGTGGCTCAAATAGAAATGTAACAAAGCTGAACACAGCTACTTATAAATATGTACAGTATGTAACATGTACCTACAGTCGAACAAGCTGTTTGGTATTCAGCTATTCAGACAAAAAAAAAGTACATTGACATTATTCATAGTATAATCGTGTTGTTGTTCATATTAAAATTTTACAATTAATGGTATCTGTATTACCACACTAATCGATCGATCGGCTATCAATGACATTGATCGACGTAGGTCGATAGGTTTGCCTTTGATTTAGTTTAGTAGGAACTCTCGACCGATGTTGTCTGATGACCATTTGTTTGTTAACACCCTGATCGACTAGTGTTGGTGTAACAGAATTATATCTACTAAAACTACCACTACTACTTTGCCACCCTACACTCACAACATTGCTTAGTTTGTCAACTTGGTACATGTTTACCAAATATATAGTTCTTTCGTACTTGTTTACTTACGTGAACTCTCGACAGTGTGTGTGGGGGGCCCACAACAGAAGTGCCACGGCGAACCACCATATTCTCTGGGGACAAACGTCAACTTTAATAACTTGAATATTAAATAAACTATGGCTAAAGAGAGTCGTGACTGCGTGAGCTATGCTAGCTATGTGAGCTATATCAACACATCCGTTTCGATCTGACGGCTTCTTGATTTATGGTAGTTAGTAGTGTCTATGCCTGTGGCCTTATGCTGCTAAAGGAAACAATGATGCGTTCTAAGTCATTTCAAAATTAAGTATTCTGCAAGTTTGTAAACTTGTAACTATTACCTACTACTAAGTAGGAGGTAATTCGTTTTTTTTTTGTGGATAATCATCAAAAAATCCCCCTCTCTGCCTTAGGTGGAGCAAAAGTGAGTGAGTGAGCCAGTTCGTGAGAATAAGTTAGTGTAGGTTACTACTTTAGTACTTTTTAGTCTGTTTCTCGACTACCTAAGTAGTTCAAGTGTCGTAAACTTTATTTTTTTTTTAAATTGGCAGTCGTTTATTATTTTTGCATATATTTTTTTTTATCCCACCCTTACATATTATAAAACAAAGTCCCCCCACCCACCACGTCTGTCTGTCTGCGATAAACTCAAAAACTACTATGTAATCAGATTTTCATACGGTTTTCACCTACAGACAGTAATTCATGAGGAAGCTTTACCATTTTTTTAATTTCAATACTTAATAGGTACCTATGCAATTTCGAAAAAAAAAGTCTAATGCCCATACGAAGCTGGGGCAGATCGTTTGTAAATACCAAAATACACCTTCAAGAACGTACATAATGACCTACCTACGAATATTTATAACCTAATTATGCAAAAACAAATACATAGGCGTCGAAGTACTGTTCCATATCGCTATCATCAAATATCATAGACAGTTTTGATCTTATCTAGAAATTATGTTGTTACCTACATTTCTTAGAAAAAGACCCTTTTTATGAAATGGGAATAATAATAATAACTCCTCCCGCTCTTGGTTGAGCTGGAGGGAGTGTCAGACTTTCGTGTTCCTTAAGTTGACCTTAGGCTTAATTCACACCGAGATGGCAGCGAAGCGGCGAGCAGTTTCAGTGTCATATAATTTTAAATTTTATCTTCATTGTTATAAACATAGTATCGCTTGAGAAACTTGAAAAAGTCGCGAGGCCGCCCGCGGCTACACGGGCACTCCGACGACTCCCGTGGCTCAAGCTTTACAAAGTATTACAGTAATTAAAATAAAGTTTAAAATTATATGACACTGAAACTGCTCGCCGCTTCGCTGCCATCTCGGTCTATTACTTATTCTGTGTCTCGGTGTGAATTGAGCCTTAGCGTTCCAGGATCGCGGTGAATCTTTCGAGTAATCTCGCAACCCTTTAGAAGCAGATTTTAAGTTTTAGTAATGTAGGTACTTAGTGCAGCGTACCTACCTACGTAGTACCTAAGCATTGATCTAATTAGTACGTACATAAATCTTAAACCAGATCGTTCGATAGCCTGAGTGCATTAGATGACATTATCGGAGCATATAAATTGCACTAGTGACAGTACAAATGCACCGACCTTACATTAAGATAGACGGACTAGATATGTCTCTTCACCCATTTAAACGCCTCTAAATCGTTGAAATACAGAGTTACAACAGTCTCTGTATAAGGTCCTTGGGCCTTACCTGTATGCTGGTGAAGAAAACAAAAAAAGAATTACTTAAATTGGTCCAGAAAGAGCGGTATTATGTAATATAGACATTAGGGACGTGTCTCCTTTTTATAGATTTTTAAGATTCTAATCAGACTATACTATTTTATCCTGTATTAGAAGCCATGGATTACACTTCTAAATAACTTTAAATGAGGAATATTGCCACTGAGCTTCATCAGAAGGCATAAAGTCACCCAAAGGGTAATGGAAAGGGCTAAACTCGAAGTTTCATTGCGTGATCGCATCAGGAATGAAGATATCCGCAGGAGGACCAAGGTTTCCAACACGTTGGTGATAACCCAAATAATTGCCAAACTTAAGTGGCAATGTTCTGGGCACATTGCTCACAGAGCAGATGGTCGATGGGGGCGGTTTTGGAATGGCGACCACACACCAAGCATAAGCAGATGTGGAAGGCCTTCCACAAGGTGGACCGATGACCTGGTGAGAGTCGCGGGAATCCGATGGCCATAAGCAATTTGTAAACGAATTAGCTAGACCACAGGTAACTGAAGTAATACGGTAATCCTGGCCTTATCTACACAACTTGTATATTCTTGGTCACAGCACGTTACAAGTCTGATTACCCACAGCTACAAAATCCGCCTTACGTTATAACCGTGTCGCGGTGTGAAATATGATTTACTAATGAATAATTGAGCGTGAGGTCACGATAATGTGACCCTTTGATGGTGACGTCACACTATCTCGCCTACCGCCGTGGAATCAGCGTGTTTACTGCTGCTCAATAGCTTAATAGTACACTTTATCTATTCTCAGAGTTGCTATAGTTTGTTTCAAGGTGGAAGAACAACAGATACTTACTAAAGGTCAATATTGTTATAACTGACATAGGTAAATAAAGGGTGTATGGAACAAGTTTGGGTTACCGCGGCACTGGATCGCAAAGAGCAACAGCTGGAATACAGGTGGGTTATAGTCAGTAAAATCTGACACTCCTCGCTCCACCTAGAGCTAGAGAAGTTATTTGCTGAAACCCAACACGAAAAAATGAACTGCAATGTGCGTTGTTGATTTGATAGAAGGGTACAATTAAAGAGCCTTCTCCAGCGGCAATGTTGACTGGCCTGTTGGTCTAGTGGTTAGTGACCCTGACTGCTATGCCGGAGGTCGTGGGTCCAATTCCCACACAGGACAAATGTTTATGTGATGAGCATGATCATTTATTCTGTCTGGGCGTAATTTATCTATAATATATGTATGTATTTAGAAATATATAAGTATGTTTATCAGTTGTCTCATGACACAAGCTGTGCTTAGCTTGGGACTAGACGGCGTTGAGTGATAGTTGTAGAATATTATTATATTATATATATATATATTAATATTTATAAGATAAGCATCCTCGTAATCATTCTACTGATTACTGGCGATGCCACAATCTCTACACGCAAGTTCTTTTCATAATATTTCAATGTGTAACAGGAGTAGACGAAACGTCGGAAAACGTGTCATAATAACGCTACACTAATGGATGCCAGTTTCGTTTTAATATAATATAAATGTATTGTGTAAGCAGTGGTTGGCTGACCAAAAAAATAAAAACATAAAAACTCACGTTGCAGCTCCACCCAGAGCTGGAAAAATCAGTCAATCAGTTACCACTTAAAAAAGGACCTGACTGACGAAAGGACTACAAAATTACCGTGTTACAACACTTATTAAACTAGGTGCGACTTGTATTTAGTTTATATATACAGCAGAGTTTTCATGTTTCAGCAAACTACATACCGACCTAAGTACGAGGGAATTTCAAAATGTGAAACTAATCCGAGTTCGTAGCAGTTAAATATAGAGGTGTGAATTTGTGAACTCACTTTCTAGCGGTTTCAAAAGTCGACGAGGCGATATGTTAAACTGTTACCGCACCATAAAACTGTTCAGCTGAATATTTATGTTTGCTGTCAGTTTTTGTCGTAAAACCCTAAAGAATCTTAAAGACGACTATCTTGGCTCTTGAGTACTGACCCTGTTGTTGGCTATGGTACTACCACTATTTTTTAAAAATAATTATGTAATGAGCGGTGTGCTAAGTGCCACTTATTGGGTCCCACTAAACGCAAGGAAACACCGCGGCGGACCAAGGCGAAGGTGGAGAGATGAACTTGATAATTACTAGAGGGACTGGCCCGCAATGGCCGAAGACAGACTTGTGTGGAAAAGGGAAAGGGAGGCCTTAGTCCAGTAACAATAATAATTATATAAGCGATGATGTGGTCGCCGGTGGAGCACACTTGCCTAGAAGTAACCTATTCACTCTAGACTTAAAGATCTCTAGGTTGTAGCTATCAGGAAATAGGTACAGTCTCCGACAAAGATTTCCACTCCTTAGCTGTGCGCACAATGAATGTGTTCTCAAAATGGTTTGTGCCTAAGGGTGGAATCTTCACCTTGTATCACTTGTTCTGGTGGCGCATCAACGTACGTCTGGTGGTCCAAATGAACGGGGTTGGCGGAATTAATTTATGCAATTCCGAAGCACTCTCCCCGAAACACAACCGGTAGAAAACAAACAGGCTAACAAGTCGGTCGGTGGTGTCGCGGTCGCGTCGGTGCTCAAGAACATAATATACCATAACCAGAAAATCAAACTTTTTTTTCAAATAGGTAACTTAATAATCAATTGAATCACAGGACAGGACAGGAAGATTGAATCCTGTCATCCCGTGGAGACTTCGCATTCACCCTCATGAGCTAATTCGAACGGCCAGTGGTATCGAGGCTACCGTCCACAGAACGATATGGTAGAGCTCTGCAACTCACACATGTTTTTTTTTTATTGATTTAAACCAGTGCTTGACTGCGATCCCACCTGGTAAGCAGTGATGCAATCATTGATAGTGAGGCGCACTAGTTTATTTAGATTTTTTTGTTTATTCCAGACACCAGCATGTTTATTCCTACAACCCCCTTTTATCTTAATGAACGAAGTTCCTTGATGACACACATTCTAGACACTTGATATCATCGGAGAATTTGAAACTTCTGATACCTTCGCATTCTAACAAGTTTTGTGACAAGTCGTTTACGATCTATGGAGTGCGTGTGTGGAATGCGTTGCCATTACCAATTAGGCAAGCCCAGTCACTAGTTTTTTTTTTTTCAAAAATCTAATTAAAGCTAAGTTTACTATCCCTTCTCTTTAACGCTATCCTGATTCTGCTTAATTTTATTTCTTCCACCAATTATAAAAATGAATTAATTAAAAATGCATCGGGGTAGATAAAATCGTTTTTTTAATCAAACCTGATGACATTTTTAATTTTAAAAGTAATTCATTTATTCAGTTTAAATTAAAAAACGTAGTTATTTTTTTTTATTAGGAAAACACCGACGAAAAATTCCACCACTAGGAAGAAGTTCAGAATCATGTACTGGATCCATTGTATTCTATGTCAAATGTGTCGATGTCAAAGACACCCTGTATAGGTATTCAAAGTCATGTATTGTATTTTATATAGGCATGTAATTATTTTATATATATGCTTATCTATCTACTTTCCTTTATTTCGTGTATATTATAGTGTTCGATTAATTTGTTAGCAATACACCGCAGACTATAACGCCCTGTATTATTTTAGTCCTTTCGATCTATCCTAAGGTTGTCTGGTAGATATCGCTCTCAGCGATGAGACCGCCATTGTACCCATATATTTAAGTTTATGTATAAGTTGTGTTATATTTTTGTTGTTCAATACAGTTTATTCTATTCTATTCTACCAGCAGTCGGCTAGTCCTTACCTTACTTTTCATAGATTTCGGTAGAAACTTATAACTTGTATTAGAATTAACTGATTGTTATAAGTAGTTTATGCGCCTCCGTAGTTAGGAGTCACTGCACGCGAGGCTAAAAATATATCTTGATTCTGTGTAAGTAGGTAATTATATATGTATATGCAACCCGTGAATGAACACATACGGCGCTAATAGTTCCGTCACTGACCTGTAGAGTCGATAAGATTTAACATAGGGTGCATAAAGACTTACTCAATACACTACATTGCATGTTCTGTACAAGTATTATAAATACTATTATTGTACACTTATTAATAAGTAGGTGCTAACTTCATTGATAAGAGCAAGGAGGAAAAGTTTAATCATCTTACTTCGTAAATCTTATCAACCCAAACTTGTATTTTATACAACTTGTATTTTTTACTTTTTTTTTTGTTATTTTGTTGTTGTGTGTACAGGAACAGCATTGGCGATTAGAGAAAACAGAATTTTTTTCAATGTCTTGTTCTAATCTGGCCCTCCATAATTTTTTAGGGTTCCATAAACAAAGAGTAAAATGGAACCCTATTACTAAGGCTTCGCTGTTCGTCCGTCTGTCCAGCTGTCACCAGGCTCGATCTCATGAACCGTTATAGCTACGGTTGAAATTTTTATCTTTTTGTATATGTGTATGTTGTATCTGTTGCCGCTTTATCAACAGCATTACTTACCAAAATACAAAAACAGATTTAAATAAATATTTAAGTGGGACTCCCATTAACGTGATTTTTTTGCTACAGACGGTACAGAATCCTTCGTGAGCGAGTTCGACTCGCACTTGGCTGGTTTTTTAATTTAGAGATAGTTCTACCTTTTACAGGAGTGAATCTTGGGCTTTGAGGATAGGCAGCACGAATCACCAACATAGTAGAATGAAAAAAATAGTAAAAAGATTTCGGAGATCATCCTTACATTTATAGGTCTCTTGCAGGTCAGGTATCTTGGAGGTAAGCAGACCGGGCCATCTATTCTACTGCTCAAGCGCCCAGCGTTACTGCCGGCTGTTGATAGCCGTTGGGAGGGCAGTGTTATGCAGTATGCGACTGCGAAATAGTTCGAAAGAGTTACCGCGACCCCATAACGCAAAGAGCGACTGCAGGAATATGGTTGGGTTTAAGTCAGTAGAAGCCCCTCTCGCTCAATCTAGAACGGGAGGAGATATTTGATGATTTCCTATCTCAAAAGGACTAAATTGTTTACGTTCCAGTTTTGGTAGGTATTCATCTGCATTCGGTCAGACGGCAGCCGACCCCAACATAGTCGGAAAAAGGCTAAGTATACATTAATAATTTCATTATTAATCACACCTTTAACAAACTATGTGAAGAATTTTATTACCCACAATAAACTTTATGTGCTTTTTGACATTCTAATAGTAAAAGCATTTACAATTTAAATGATTGCGTAGCTAATAGAAATACTTTACTTAATGAGCAATAAATATTCAACAGTTGACACTTAGGTAAAGTTAATTTTAATACTTGGTATTATGTGCAGCGATCTTTATCTTACATCTCGTATAACACAGGTATCTAAGTAAAATACTTAAAATGAAATTATGAAATAAGTGGCCGATGGAACATTCCACGGCTGTGCCCATGGAATGTTCCATCGGCAAAAATTACAAAGCCTAAACTAGTAAAAACTCTTTAGATGAATTTTCAGAAAGCCTTCCTCATAGTTTCTACCTTTGCATGCCTATGGAAACCTTGTACAAAAAAAAAAAAACAAAATACAAAAAGTTTATTTTTGTGCACAGGTACAATTTAGCTGTTACAAAATTTGTAATACATTAATACATAATACATTTAATGTATTAGTGTCTGTGTGTTCTGCCACAAAGTGGCATACAAATATTATTACGCCTACTAAACAAATTTAAGTACACAAAATGAATTATGAAAAATGAAATTAAGTTTCTAAACCCAACAACTGTGTGTATGTGTCCTTGTGTGTTTGTTTTACAAATGAAGAGTAGAACTGCATAATTCAATAAGTATTTTAAATACTTGGAGCATCAATACATCTCGAAAGGTGCATCTATACGAGTAACTGAGTATAATTACCACCCTCTACAAGTCACTTTGAAAGTCATAAATTTCGTTCATACATAGGCAATAGCGCTTTGAGACCTAGGCTATTAAATTAAGAGAAGAATGGACGGAAATGAATTCCTATGCACGTGAGCACGTAGTACTTAAGTACCACAACGAGACCAATTCACTAACGCCAAGTGAAAGTTGACTTCAACTGCATAATTTGAATAAATAACACGTAAATCAGATTTTTATTAAACAACATAAATAAATAATACAAGTGCCTATTTCTAATTAAAAACGTAATTACATTTGGAATTGATAAGCTTCCGAACAACTGGTGGCTTATTTAAATTATAGACCAATAAAACGTTTTCTGAAGACGTTTACGACTAAGTTTTATCTAGTGGGATATATCTTTATTCCCACATAAACTTATGCATAATCAGCCTTCTAATGGCTCCACCGCTGGGACTCAGGCCTCCTTTTTAGGAGAGGTGGAATGGACCGTGTTCCACGACGCGGGCTTAGTGCGGGTTGATAGATGTCATATGTCTTCGAATTTTTAGTTCTAGACCATATTGGTTTCCTTCACTATTTTGAGTGCTGTACAGTGGTGACGAAATAAATTATTACAAAGTAAAGGGCTTGCTCGAGTTTGAACCTACGATCGTAAGTCGAGGCCGGTTATCTACCACTGAGCCACCCCTGCTCTTTATTCTCACGAGAAAGCATAATTAACAAGTTAACAACTAATAATAGATACTGCGAAACGACGTTAGTTAGAGATAAATCGACGCAGTCAACACATTCATTCAACATTAACTATCTTGTACTTAATAGGTATTATTAAGCATTAACTTGACCCAATAAGGGTACAATATTGCTGTTTCAAGTAGATACATTTCGATAAATACATTCGAGCCGTGGACTCAATATGAACCTGTTGTGGGCATAAAGATTAGGGACAACCACGCGTTTTCGATTGGAAGATCAATTACTCAAGACCTTTGATTCGATGCCCTCAACTCGTTGTGGGGGCTCTAATCATTTTGGCCATAGATCTCCAATTATGTCAGTGCATATGGGATGTTGTAATTGTAACTAGTCAATAAAATAATCATTTTTCATCGTTCCAGTGCAGTTTGATGGTTAGAATTATTTATTGATGGGAGCCATGAGGCAATTGCTGGACGTAACCAGTGAAAGTTATTGATAGCCATCGATTTTGATTATTGGTTAAACAGTTTTGACTTGGAGATGAATGAAACTGTGATATAAAAATTGATTGATGCCGATTGGTTGTCAAGGGAAACTATAATCATTGGTTGATGTGAATTGCCTTTTTTTTTCTTCTGGCTTCGCACCGTTTTATTGTGCATTTTGACCGGTGCCAAGTTTAGAATGCAATTAGTTTTAAGGGGATGCAACACGACATACATTTTAACTGTTTTTCATACAACTGCTCTTACGCGATTATGGCGTTATTACAAATTTTTCATTAGATATTTTGGAAACACAGTATCTTGTAGATATTATCTAGGTTTCTATTGAAATCAATTTATAAATTTGTGTAAAACTAATCCAGTAAAGACCTCCGAAAATCTGCTGTTTTGCATGAACTTTGACACTTTTTTGAAATTTGAAATCTGAATCAAGACAATTCTTTAAAAAAACTTTTAAAATATTCAAGTAAATCTCGGAATCCAATCCACCAATCCACCAATCCGCACTGGGCCCGCGTGGTGGATTACGGCCCATTCCCTCTCCTAGAGAGAGGAGGCCTGAGTCCCAACAGTGGGAACATTATAAGGCCGACATGGTACATGGAAATCTCGGAATTACCCACTGCCAACAGAGTTTTCAGGCGTTGTCTCTCTCTTTTCGTATTGCCTTTTTGTCAAACATCGCGTTTGATTGCATTAGATGAAGTAACAAGCTTCTAAACCATACTCGAATTTGAAGATAGGCGAGTTGAAAAGAAGCTTCTTAAATATAGTACAATCACATTGTCCCCATGAGAATGTGGATCTACGAGTAAAACATTTTAATATTTTTGCACTATTTGGCTGGATATGTATCGAATGAACCTTCTTGGTAAGCTTCGCTGAGGCACCATAATTATTTTAAATTCTTAGCTCTATTTTTGTCGAGATTGCGCCAGTTTCAAAGATTTCATTTTTTTTTTTTTTCGAGTTGTGTAGATATTTTAAAATCAAAATTAGGAACCTATTTGCGAATAAGTAATTATTACAGCCATTGAACTTCACTTGAAAGAATTCTGCCAAAAACGCACAATTGGCATTTAGTTGATTAGTTCACCTTTTCTTTGTGCACGAAGCCTAAATACGTACCTAAATAAACCTGAAGGAATGTTTCGATTAAGAATGCTGGATGAGGCAGTTGTAAAACCAAGAGTAGCCCCGAAAGACTAAAGATACAGTGGTATGAAATATTTGACAACTGATAAGGGAGACTGAGATGACGGTTACCTATCTACAGCAAGAAGACATATAGGTGAATGCAGGATGAGACAGTTGTAAAACTAAGAGTAAAGGAAGACCAAAGACACAGGTGTATGAAATAATTGACGGCTTATAAGCAAGATTGAGATGACGATTACCTACCTACAAAGAGGACATGTACTTACGCCGAATCCATGGGAAATGGTAGAAGATATTATGATTGATCATGATTACGAAGAATACATATATTTTTGACAGACAAGTAGAAAGGTAATAGCAACATAACATGACTGCATTTAGTTAAAGTAAACTAAATAAATATGTTATGCTCACTCATACAGCCCTAGGTAGGTACTCTATCTTGATGAGATACCGACTCTGTTCTTGTTGCGCAAGAGCAAGATGGACTAACGTTGTAGGTACTAATCGCATCTCAAATATGCAAGTAGGTACCTACGTGTAGCAATTAAGCATCTTAGTTAGATATAATATAAACATGCTGTGTAACATCATCCGGTTTGCAGTTTATTACTCATAATTGCATCGTATTTACTGGCTAACCCTCAATCTTCAAACTTTTCTCCTTTCCGGTACAGGCAGAATGGCATGTTATTAGAATACTTGATTAAAACTTGATTTACTTATTTATATCATGATTATCATGAGCTGATGAAGTGACACGCGTAATTTAGTGATAGTGCAAATGATCTTGTCTTGTTGTGAACGGTAAATAATCTACAGTTACATGGTTAGAGCTGTATTTAGTAGAGAGAGTGGACCTACGACGGTACCTTGAGGAACGCCAAATCCAACTGCAATAGGTACACTAGTGATTAATAGATTGGTTGACGTTTAGTGCTTCTGTCAATCACCGACATTTCTGTTAATTGTCTACTGAAGAATCCTTACTTTTCTTATTTACTATTTTTATTTTCTGGCGGGGGCGCCGGTTTTTAGAAAACCTCATGGGTGCTCATGCTCATTTGATGACTCGAAAAAAGTGGCGAAGTGTGAGAAGAGAAATGCATACTGATCGACCGACAAATAAATAAATGTCCTACTTACATACTGCGTACTTAATTACTAATTATGTTTGATAAAAATATAAAATGAAACCATTATTTATTATCAAGAAATATTATAATTTATACGTAACCTAAGAGGCGATTACTATCTGTTTCTCGATGTCTATTCTCAGGGGTGCTCGGCACTTACTGTTTATTTCTCGTGGGTGAGCACCCCGAGCATCCACGGTGTCGGCGCCCCTGATTTCTGGTGTTTTCCTTACATATTTTTATACAGCCGTTCAAATCATAGTTCTTAAGGACTCTATTTTGTAAGAAATTTATCCAAATTATATTCACGTTAACTAAAAATATACTAACGAAAATGAACTAACCCAAATAAGAGTTGAGTTATTATTCGTATTTATGGTGGTGTATATTGTAGCAAATGTACTATAGGATACATTCATAGTAAATTACACTACTTTATAATAATAAATTTTTATTAATAATATATTTTTTTCGTTTACCGATATAAAAATGTATACCGAACTTAATTTCTCAAATGTTTTTATCACAAAATTGTATGTAAAATATTTTTATCACGTCAAGTTTTTTAAATATACAAGAAGTTTTGAAACAATCTTATTCGGGGTATCGAGTGTATCAGTCGTTATTGTTGTGTTTAATTAGTGCAATTAGTTACATATATTTGTGGTAAAATTATATTGACAAAGTCGAAGACAGCAAATACAGAAGCAGTAAAACAGGTGAATGGGTTTCTGGTTATATCTGAGAATTGTAGAAGCATATTAACAAACTGGGCTGCAGGGAACAAAATATTCTTGCGTTCCTTAACCGTCATTGCCTTGCGTTCAAGTACAGAAAATAAACCAAAGCACACACACAAACACAAAAGACAATTGCATGGACTTTTGCATATTTAAAAACCTTTTTTCCCAAACTCTCTGATATTAAACTTAATTAAAAAAATACTGAAGGATACGACTTTAAGGTTAATTTTGATCACCACTTATCCAACGTTCAAAAAGATGTTTCAAATCAGTATTCAGTGGTTGCGAATTTCTTGCGCAAAAATAAAACTGAGGATTATGAAGAAATTATATTCAATTTATTGATTAAATATCTTAAAATGGGAGTAAACATGACAATGAAAATTTATTTTTTAAAAACTGGAAAGCGTGAGTGATGAAAGTAACGAAAGTTTTTAAGTATGAAGAGAGATATCAAGGTTTCAGGGATATAATATGTTAGCCGATTACTATTGGCGTAAGTATTCCCTTAGGATGATTGTTTCCTTGGGTTGATTATGTTCCCTCGGGATGATTATGTTCCCTCGGGATGATTATGTTCCTTCGAGATGATTATGTTCTCTCGGGATGATTATGGTTCCTCGAGATGATTATATTCTCTTGGGATGATTATTCCCTTAGGATGATTGTTCCCTTGGGATGATTATGATCCCTCGGGATGATTATATTCCCTTGGGATGATTATGTTCCCTCGGGATGACTAAGTTCTCTCGGGATGACTATGTTCCCTCTGGATGACTATGTTCCCTAGGGATGATTATGTCCCCTCGGGATGATTATGTTCCCTCGGGATGATTATGTCACCTCGGGTTGGTTATGTTTCCTCGGGATGATTATGTTCCCTCGGGAAGATTATGTTCCCTCGGGATGATTATGTTCCCTCGGGATGATTATGTACCCTCGGGATGATTATGTCCCCTCGTGATGATTATGTTCCCTCGGGACGATTATGTTCCCTCGGGATGATTATGTTCCGTTGCGATGATTATTTTCCCTTGGGATGATTATGTCCCCTCGGGATGATCATGTTCCCTCGGGATGATTATGTTCCCTCGGGATGATTATGTTCCGTTGGGTTGATTATTTTTTAAGGTTTTAAATATGTACAAAATTTCGAAATAAAAAATATAAATATTTATAAAATTTGACGTCCTTGTTTTTATTTTCACTTCAGTATCCAACAAAGGGTTAATCTATCGATTCCCATTGGTTTCATCTATGGGTAAATAACGTTGTAAAGTAGTATTATTAATAGTAACATTAGTATAGGATAGAATATTAATTAATTAAATTAATTTATTAGTTTATATAAATACAAGACCAGATTGTACTAATATTACAGTCCATCCTTCGGATTTACTCTAGGATCAGGCAGCCAATTTGAACTTCATACTACGATGTACGGGCACCAGTTTTTTTTCAGATTACCGGATTAGGTACTGAGAGTGCAAAGAAAAAAATCTGGTTGGTAGGTATTATTAATGAAATTTTTGAACCAGGCAGCCAATTTGGAATACTACAGGTGATTTCTACTGTCTCAATATCTCCATAAATGCCAAGCATATGAATATGTTCTTTGACCATAAATATAAGGAAAATACAAACAAAAATACACCCAATATGTCGATAAGTACTAAAACATTGAAATATTTTTTACATTTGTGCTGATATACATTTGAGTAAGGAAACTTTTAAAACTTTTTCGGCCGGAGTGTCTAAAAAATATCTTATTGATATGCAAAAACTCATAGAAATTCATTAAAGTATTGAGCTATACGGTTACTTATATAGTTTATGGTTCTGTTATTATTTCTAGAATAAAAATTTATTACGTCTTCGGTAATTTGGGATATCAAGAGTTAAAATAATTTGGAATCTAAAAATTTTGTACATTGTTTTTTTATACATATTTTTATTCTTGTTTCTAACAAGATAAAAATATATATCTATACTTTATACAAATTATTAATTCGTAATAATTTGTCATTTAATTTGAAGAGGGTACCTACTTTTTAATGTGTTTAATTGTTTGTATATTATTAAAGTTTTTAATTTTTCACTGATTTAAAGCATTATTTAATAGACTAACCCGCTTTAGTTTCGACTTTTCCCCGTAATGAAAATAGTATTTATTCCAAATATACTTACTTTCTCTATTATTAGGTCAATGATGATACTTATATCATAGAGAAGAATAAGGAAAATAAAGAAGTCTTAAGATTGACCCTGTGATCCGTGACTTCCACCTGCTGAAAACTGAATTTGAATAGTAGCAAGAACGACTGAATAAAATCTTAAATTTTAATTATTTTTATTTTAATAGTTTTATTATCTAGTATAAAATAAAATTAAAATAATAATAATAAAAAAAAGTAATAAAAAAAAAACAAAAAAAAAATATTTTAATGAAAAAAATATTATTGTATTATTTATATTATTTCTTTTTTTTTATTTATAAGTAATTTTTTTGTTTTTATTAAAATAAAATTAAAGATTATTACTAGAACCAGGGCTTTGAATAACGTTAAAAATTTGGTATTGTTAATTTCATCGTACGAAGGTAACGTTATTATTAGAGGTAACGTTATGCTTGGTAACGGTACTTGAGTGAACTTTTACCGGTTAACTGAGTAACGTTATCAATGATGTTATCGGTAAAAAGTATCGTTACCATGGTCCAAGGTTTGATAACGATACCAAATGCGTTACTATAAGTACCGTTAAATAACGTTATTTTGTTAAATCTCTATGTTTCGTCTAGATTAATACAGTAATTAGTTTGATCACGTATTCAAAAACACTTCCACGATGCTACATTTTTCATTATACGTAGGAATTAGGTACATTTATTCTATTAAAATGGCAAAAAGTGTAAGTTTAAAAGGATACACCGCGCCACAACAACACATTAAGTAACGATAAAAGTATCGATACTTGTAACGTTAAATGGTAACGTTACTTTATAGATTCGATACCAAAGTATCGTTATACTTGTTACCGTTAAAATGTTACCTTTATGAAAATAACGTTACTTAACAATATTTATAGTGTGAATTTGGTAACGTTAACAAGCCCTGACTAGAACTATTAATTACAATTGTTTTAATCTAGAAAAAACCGGTAGATAAACACCGGTTGTTGATAATTAAGTATACTACCGTCCGCCACCGAAAACACAGCAATAAAATTAAGTTTTATGACCTTTACGATTGTTTACACAAAACAATAAGATTATCATCTCACATTCATTAAGTTTGAGTATATTTCAATAACAACAATTACAATAGGTCTACTGGGACTTACAAGAGGTGTTGTTTGAATAATAGACTAAAATAAAGAAAAGTTAATAAGAACGGCACGATAGATATTTTTAGATGAAATGGGAGAATATGGGCTAGAGTGAATAGGCTCTTAATAAACTCGTGCAATTCACCATCAATGATTGCATCACTGCTTACCACGGCTTACAAGATTATATCATTATTTAAAAAAATACTGTCTTTTTAACCGACTTCTAAAAAAAGGAGGAGGTTCTCAATTCGGATGTTTGTATTTTTTTTAATGTTTGTTCGCGCATAACTTCGTCGCTTGCTTGATTTGAAAAATTCTTTGTTTATTGGAAAGGGTTTACTTCCCAAATGGTCCCATAGTCACCAAGTCGGGATCTGATGATGGAATCTTGGCGAAATCGAGGGAACTCCTCAAATATTATAGGCAACTATATAGTGATTTTAGTATTTTCATCGAGAACTTAAGCATTTACAGTCAAAAAGTAACATTTGATGAAGTGGAACTGATGAAGAAGATCAGAAATGATCAAAAGGAACTTCTTACTCGCATAGATATCACAATGACGATAGTTTTGCGACTATGACAATACAAATAAATTAATGGTTCTGAATATTGATGTGAAATGGAATGGAATGGTTGAAAATGGTATCATCGAAGTGAACTGATAATGATGATGGAGCCGGAAGGTAGGCACTAGAACTCCGTAATTAATCAATGAAACCTAGCCGTGTTTGGGCTTATTAGAATTTTCATGACATGCACTTTGACTATAAAGTCCTATCAAACTGATCTAATGATGGAGCCGGAAGTTGAAAGGTAGACACAGGAAATCCATAATAAAACAATGTAACCTAGCAGTGTTTGGGTAAATTGGAATTATCGTAAGAAATAGGCACTCTGTTTATAAGTGTAGCGCAACGAAAAAGTGTAAAATATATTTTTTTTTACAAAAAAATAAAACCGGCTTCACTAAAAAAAACAGTAAAAGGATCAAAATAACTTTGATTTCGGAAGTCGGTGTTAAATAAAATACAAATAATACTGAGAAACACCGACTTCCGAAATTAAAGTTATTTTGATCCTTTTACTGTTTTTTTTAGTGATGTCGGTTTTATTTTTTTGTAAAAAAAAATTTTGTAGTGACGAATAGAAATGTTCTAATGTATGTGTGTTTGTACGCCGCGCACCGGTCAAAAGTAGAGAGGGCTTCAGTAACTTGTCAATGCCTACTATCTAACATGGTGGCGGTAGTGTTATGGTTTGGAAGTGTATTGGCAACAGTAAATCCGAAAATTTTGTAAGGATAACCAGAAAAAATTAGAATTAAATAAATTAAATTAGATTCCAAATTATTTTAAAAGGGGATTTAAACATTCTTAAAGAGTGCCATAGCGGTCCCGGACTGATCTCATTGGTCTTGGATCTGATTTTCGACAGGAAAACAATCCTAGGCATTCGTAGAAACTCTGCCAGAACTTTTTGAACCAGAAAAAAGATAAGATTTAAAAAATAGTCATTTCAATGACCTGACCTGTCTTTCATTGAACTTGATTGGGATGAACTCGTTAGAAGGATGAAAAATAATTTTCAAGAACTCAGAACATTTGTGGCAACTATAGGAGAGTAAATGAAACTACTTGAAGATTATTCTTAGAAATAGATACATTAAATGAAAGCGACAAGATAAAAAAAAAACCGGGCAAGGTCCGTACCTTGCCGTAACCTTAAAAAGAAAAAGGTGGACACTTCGATGAATCTAAAATTTAATTTCCATAATGCATGAAAAATTGTTAGTTTGTTTAAATAATTTTTTGATAAGTTTTTAATTTAAGATCAATATAAAACATAACTATACTTGTTTTCTTTTATTTGATTTTATTAAGTACTTGACTGCTTCCAGACTTTTGGATCATAGTGTACCTAGGTATTCCTATTTTAGAGTAAACATGTCACAAAGCGAAAGGAGTCTAAGCTCTGACGGCGTGTGAGACCTTGGCCGGGATCCAGGCGACTCAAGCAAGTCATGCAGGCGGACAAAGCTTTCAAAGAACTATGTAATTCATTGGCCTGCTTGACCTAACAATTAGCGTGACAGCTGGCAGTCACATTTGTTAGTTTCTATATCGGGAAGACTAGAAAAATGGTTCGCGTAGAAATGGTAAATTTGTTTCTTTTTAGGGTTCCGTACCTCAAAAAGAAAAAAAGGAACCCTTTGTTGTTCGTCCGTCTGTTTGTCAAGACCCTTTATCTCGGGAATGCGTGAAGGTATCGAATTGAAATTAAAACCAGGTTTTTTCCTACTCAGGTCTGCGGTTCTTTGAAGCTTATAAAAAAAAAACGGCCGTTTATGTCGTAAAAAAATTATATTAATTATATTTCGACACTCTGAAAACTGTGAATTTGTAGTCACGGTACAAAAAAAAGACTTTTTTTGCGATTCGGAGGGAATTGAACTGTTTCATAGGTTTGTTGGTACGGAACCTTCAGTGCGCGTGCAACTTATTCCGGTTTGTAGCTATCAGGAAACAGATTCCTGTACCTACGTACTTGTGTTTCCAAAAAATTGTGTGCGTATGGGTGGGATGTGTACCATGTATTGGCACTAACAAATTTTTCTTTTAACACTCCAAAGTTATTTTCACTGAGACATGTAAGTGAGAGACATGTAAAGGTAGATAATAGGTGAGTAAGGGCTTAGAGCTACTGAATTTCATCCAAAATTATCTGGCTCTTATTACAAATAAAGTCCCCTACCCCTGTATATGTGCTCGCGACTAACTTAAATAAAATACTGATCGAATTTTGATGCTATTTTCACCAATAGACCAGTGGCGGATTTACAAATTTTCAAGGCATAGGCTACACAGTTTTTGCCTTCCTTGCCTCTACAATTGTCATCACCAGCATTATTTTTAAAAGCCTTAAATTTCGTTGAAATTACTCTTAAAATATTTTTTTAAATAAACTCTCGGAATGTGCAATGACAAGTGAGAGAGGAAAGTCATGAGCAAAATTTGTAGCAGCATTCTATCTGTTAGACACCAGAAAACCGTACTGCAAAAATCTTTTTGATTTCTATGAGGTAGCAAAAAAAAATATTCGGCCCAATGCCGCCCTAGACACAAGCCTACTCAGCCTGCTTGTAAATCCGCCACTGAAATAAACAGAGTGATTCATGAGGAAGGTAGTTACCTACATTTAATACATGCATAGGTACCTATGTACAACAGTAGCGTAAAGCTGAGAATTTCAAAGATTTGTAACTCCCATGCGAAACTGGGGCGGGGCGCTAATACCAATCAAATAATTTGGGGACGGCACAATATTTCTTTTTTTATTTGTTTTATATTTCGTCTTTGTCATCTTCTCAGCAGTCACCCCTTTCCTAGCCATTTCATGCACAAAAGCCAATAGATATCAAGACGTGTTGAACTCAATATGCGTGACAGTAAACTTGTCTCCAGTGCGTGTGTAGTGAACCATATCCTAAGTGTGACACCAGTCGTGACGCTTCATTGTAACTGTATCACCTCCTATTTCTATACGTATGATGATTAGGAGTTATAGTTTCGCTTTAGACTACGATTGTTACGGAAAAGTACTCACGTCTGTTTGTTCTATGTATCTTGGTATTTTTTGTAAACAGTGATAGATAAAACTATAACAAGTTTTTTTTTGTTTATATGAATCATACTAATATTATAAAGGCAAAGGTTTGTAAGTATGTGTGCGTGTTTGTTTGTTACTTCGAGCACAAACGGCTGAACGAATCTGGATGAAAATTGACACGAATTGTACGGTTTTAGTTTTTAAGTTCATTCCGGAATGAATCCCTTGGGATAATTTTCTGATTCCACGGAAGCGAAGCCGCTAGCAGAAGATAATAATTTATTATACCTACATAAAAGTTAAACACAAGTCGATTAAGTTTTTGTTATTTACACAAAACTTTATCTAAACAAAAATATCTGCTCGAACCGCGTACTTTAAAACTTTAGCATCTTCGTCATAATTATTGCTAAATCAGGGTTCACAAACAAACGGCACATTCCCGTAAACAATTACTTAAAGCAACAAAATACCATATTTGGTCCAATTACCGCTGTCTTCAAACAAACAAAGTGCTCGTTAAATATGCGCGTGCGCAAAACGTGCTACAAAAGGTGCGAAAAGCAGGCGTTAATGCAACACCTTAGGGCAATAAACTTGCGTATTGATGGCTACTGGGCAATAATGTCACAAGTGTTTGGTAGAAACAATCTTACGCACGCCATTCCAGAGAATCAAGTTATGTTATTAATCTTAAAGATATGTATATGAGTGAGTATACACCTACTTTGTTGTTTTTCTAGCAATTAAACATTGATAAGCGAGTCTTTGCTCTAATAATGTGTGACTTAATTCCATTGACCCGAATGTCAGGTTCTGATTAATTTAACATAACAATCATTGTTACCTATTTCTACGATCTGCATTATTTGCATTTGTATCGCTTTTTGTCTAGCTTAAACATTCTGGATTTTATCAATATAATAGATAACTAATTAATTACTATTACTTAGGCCGGCATTGTGACACTCCATCAGAGATTGTGTTTTCTGAATTATAATTATAAATGAAACTCTTAATGAACTTCCTTACGTAACGATACTCCTTCAGCAAATTCTTGTTTTCTGTTTCATTAAGTATATCTCTAATAAATATTTTTTTCTTTCAAACAGAATGTCGCTAATGAGCATATAATTCAAAATATTTAACCCGCCGTTAAGTTGACCGGATATCTTGAATAAAACCTCGGACGTAGGAAATCTAAACAAATATTCCCAAGCATAGAAGAAAGAATGTAGTTAATTAACCACTACCTATGAAAGACCATCCGTTCTGTGACATTTTATTATAGCATCTCATTAAAATGGTAATCACATACGACACGTTCCAGTAAGTGCTTATTATAATCTCATCTTGACTAAACAGACAACCCGAAAAAATATAAAATAAAGAAGACTTACCGGGCTGTATATCGCCATGTCGCCCTTTTAATTCTAAATTAAACTAGGAAGCACCCTTTGTTCGTTTTATTGTAGCACTGGATGTGGACGTGCGCGACGATGATTCTAAATTAGCTTATAGTGCGCGACTTGCGTCCGCGACGGCTGTCTGCTGCGAACTGACGGTGAACTTTATAGAGCTTGCGCTGGCGCCGGTGCAGCGCCGGCAGTGCCCAATGCGCCTGCTTATAATCACTTATTGATGTATTATTTCGATCAACATTCCAAGGGTTGAGAGCCTGCCCTGTATTTTCGGACACTATCCGTCAATCAATAAGTGTATTACAGACAGTTAATCTCCAAGTAAAGCCTCATTAAAGTTCTTAACAAACAATGTTTGTTGTTCAAATTTATAAATCACTTCTGTTGATGAGACCATGACAAACACCAGGTTAACAAGTTAGGACATTGCTCTTTTAATTTCGGTTAAGTCAACGTAAGTGTGGCGTCAGGCGCTATCTTTGAAGTAAGCACCTATAGTTCTTTAACCCAGTTATAGCTACAGATTTATTGCCTCGCAAAATATTGCCATAATTTTCATGTTTGAAGTAAAGTTTGTAAATATATTCGTATCACTAGTGAAGTCATTTCAAGGAAATTGTAACGCATCTGAGAAATTAAGAACTGATAACGGTGTGTGCAATACATGATAAAAGGTCACAAGATCAAATCAAACAAGCAAGGCCACTTCCCATATAGATTTTATTGCACTTTTTTAGCATTTCTATGTACAATTCTCTTATGTCTACTGACGCAGCCAGCCGTCCTGAAAGTTTTACCACACTCTTGACAACTGAAGGGTCGTTCGTCCGTATGAGTTCGATGATGCACTCTCAATATGTCTAAAGTATTAAATCGTTTCCCACAAGTCTCACACCCATATTTCCTCTCGTTGGCATGGTAGACGAAATGTCTTCTATACTGAGCTAATATATGAAAAGTCTTTCCACAAACTTCACAAGTCTTCCTCGGCGTAGGATTGTGGACCGCTTTATGTATAATCAAACCACTTTTGAATTTGAACTTTTTGTCGCACACATCACACGAGTAAAGTTTGTCGGTAGAGTGCGTGTCTAAGTGACTGACAAGGTTTCTCGTATGTTTCCCGCACACTTCGCAAATTTTCCAGTAGTCGTATCTTAGTTTTCGGAGCTTTTTCTTCTTTCTCATAACTCTCTCTTTCTTTACTTTGGGTTTCGCTTCGATTTCTTCATTTGCTTCGACTGGTTCACTTTCATGCTCAAAAGTGACTTCTATATCACCTGTGTCATCGTGACTGTCATGGTCTTCTTTACTGATGTCGACTTGTGTTTCATTTACATCGTGTTTATCGATAATTTCAACTTTGATCTGTTGCGGTGAACATCGGAACATTTTGTCGACGTCCTGACATTTCCGTCTGAATTTGTAAGCGTTTTCTAGTTCTTGGAGACATTCCATACATATGTGTGATGGTAAAGTGTCCGTTTTCTCCACCTAGAATAAATACAAAATAATAAAAACTGCCCTACTGTGAAACACAAAGTAAATGCTTATTTTTATGTAATAAAAACTTACCTCAACACCAGCAATAAGTTTCAACTTGTAAGCCACATCAAAACCCTCGTCATCTTTTTGCTCGAATATGTCTACACAAGTTGCTAGTATTGAGCACGACCTGCATCGATCAGACTCTTCAACTTCAAACTTAGGTTTCACCTGAAGCTCCAACCTTTGTTTAAGGTCATATAACTTCATGTTATCTTCAAAATCATCATCGTTTGTGACGTCAGCGTAATCATTTGTCTCTGGTATATCTTGCACTTTTTGCTTTTTGATTGCGTTCTTTTCTTGAATTTCGGAGTAACGGCTCATAGCTTCGAAGTAAGGCCATTGCTCGTTTAGAATGCCCTTGTTTGCAAATTTTGTTTTCCACTACAAAGAAAATGAATAATTGTTTATTGTATGCACAATATGTTCTGTAGATTGAGATGTTAAACAATGAAAACCTCATTTACCCTAAATGTTTTCAACAGGTGAACCCAGATTTCTTCCAAGTCCAATAAACTGTGGTCAAGAGGTATACCGATATTCCTCAATGTCTTTTCGACCTCGCTAAGAAAAAAAAAACAAAATTTATTATTTTTCTATACTAATTAGAATTAGGTACACGAATAGGTGATCTTGTGTTGCTTACCGCCATCCATGAAGTGGGTCTTTAAATGTTTTGAATGTATGTTCTAGGTCCGTTCGAGCGCTGATTAAGTTGAACACCCATTCTTCTCGCCCTAAAGGAATAATATTGAATTAGTCATTTGAGCTAAGAATATCCTTCTACTTACGTAGTTAAAGGATTAATATATATATATATATTAATCAATATATATATATATATATATATTGTATTTTTGACATAATGGAAGAAACACATAATGAAGAAATGGCGCGTAATAGCAAACAGGCGCTGTATGGCATCACGTTTCTAGTGCGATAGAGACTTATATCTAGCTCCGTAGAGCTAATAGTATCCGTCCCATCCCCCTTCCGGATGATTCCTTCATAGCATGAATACTTCACTATACAGGACCAGTTTAGTTTAAGACCAAATAAAAGGTACACGAAACTTAAAATAAAGTCAAAGATATCGTAAATTGAAGAAAAAAAAAACCAAAAGCGATATCAGTCATCTGGAATTACGCATTCGATTTCAAATGAAACATAACGACAATCTTCTAAATAAAGAACCGTTAATAAAATACATGTTTGATGTTTTAAGTCAAGCATTAAAAGTAAATGTAACTGGACAGGATGAAGTGTTATTGATACTTACAATCAACGAGAGGATTCAAACTGAGATTGGATGATTCACCCAAGTATAATTCGAACAAGTTGTGGTAAACCCAGGTTTTATTGTTTGTTGCCTTTGCTTTTTGATACTCCTGGTGAAAAGAGACAATATTTTATTAGTACTCTCTAAAGTAAAAGACTACAGCAGAGATGTTACGGAGGTTCGATTTCGATTTCCAATTGATTCTGCACCTTCGATTTAAAACGAAGTTATAACGGAGGTTAATATGCTCATCGGTTGTAGTTTATACTTAGCATAGTCGGCCTTATAATGTTCCCACTGTTGGGACTCAGGCTTCCTCTCTAGGAGAGGGAATGGGCCATGTCTTCGAATTTTTAGTTCTTGGACATGCCGGTTTCCTCACGATGTTATCCTTCACCGTTTTGCGAGCAGTGGTGATGAATTAAATTACACAAAGTAATGCGCCTGGTTATGTTTGAACCCGCGACCTATAACTCGTAAGTCGGAGCTGTTACCACCCGGCCACCACTGCTCTAGTTTATACTTGTCAAGCGGAAATGCTCTTTCACTTATTATTTTGTTTCGTATTTGGTATATTATGAGTTCGTACTTCATTTATACTTATGCGAGTTTTTGTAGTGCTTCATTTGAAGCTTCTACCTTTGCTTCCGATTTCGGTTCCAATTCCGACAAGCCAGATTTGAAAAAGTCAACTTTCATATTTCGTTCCGATATATCGACTTCCGTAACATCCCTACTGTACAATACCCGGTCGTAAAAAATGGCACATTTAGAAAAAATCTAGTTTTGGGAAGTTTGGCCTTGTAGAGCGGCTGAAAAATCTTTCATACTTAAATGACGGACACATTCATAAGTTCGATGTGTCATTTTTACGCCCGGATACTGTAGAGAAGAATTTTATAGAGAATAAAACTTACTGAAAACGTCGCCGCCCACTTCCTCCCTAATTCTCTTGATGTTAACGTTTTCGGGAATCCATATTCTTCTATCATGATTTTTAGCATCTCACTATTTGCAGGAAAAATATTCAAATTAATTTATATCTTCATGTTTATTATTATCTGTTATTATTTTTAGGTTAGATTGTAATTTATTGTTGTTGCATGTGTTAAAACCATAAGCTGAGACTATACTTTGTATTCTCCAGTCAATATTAAACAATATCTATTTATAACCAATTTGCAAATTAAATTTCATTTATCACTGGACATTCCAGTTGATAGGTTTACGAAGACCATACCATAGTTCAAAATCGTTTACATGATAGACTTATTGTGAAATATTGACCTGTTATAAGAGAAGAGTACTTAAAAATTTTGTTAGTAAAGTTTTTAACAAGCGAAATACTTTTCTTTGACTTATCCAAAGCTTTTGACAAAGTGAACCTTAACGATGCAACATTTACGCTCTATTTTATAGGAGTGTCCGACCGTCTCAGTTATTACAAAAATGTTTGCCGAATTTTAGACTTGCGATAAGTTTTTGAGGCCGCAAACACGTGGCTACAGCTCTATCCACGTAGGTTTTTCTCAGGGATCAATGCTCTTGCCACTCCTGTTTACACGGTATCGAGCATTGTATCGTCGGTGTACTGTACACACTACACAGTACACACTGTACAGTATAAGCGACTTAAACCAATTCGATATTTAAGCTTTCCTTCCTTGCAGGTACCCAATTTTTTTATGATTTTTTATCTTCTTTTTATTAGATTCGGGATATGAATATTACCTGAAGAATAATGTACCAGTTCATCGATAAATGATTAAGAGTATATTTTTGTCTCACTATGTTAAAAGGTATTCGACATTGACCGAAATGCATACGATTTTAAATTGATAATAATAGTGTATTAATGCAGATAGTTAGATGATTAGGGAAAGACGAAAGAAACGTTATGGAAACTGTGAAAGATGATATGGTTAGAAAAGGGGTAACTACCGAGATCTACGACCAATAGATAGTATAGAGGAAAAGAAATGACAAGAAAGCAAGAGGATGATGTTAATGTAATAAGGAATATCTTACTTCCACGCCCATTTCTTTTGTCTAAACAACCAGTCATGCTGCAGCCTGATCTGAATGAACGTTTCTGTAATATCTTTAGACCCTGCAGGAAAAACACGAATTTTATATTACCTCAGGTATTTTTATTTATTAAACTAACTGACCAAGCAAACGTTCTGGCCTATAAATAATTAAAAGAAAACAAAATGGGGGTGGGGGTACGAGGGTAAAAAATAGCTGACGACTTATTCTCAGACCTACACACAAAAAAATACACCTAATATACACAAAAAAATAAATAAAAATCGATCAAACCTGATCGATAGGAGTTCGATAAAAAAAACACTGACTCGAGATGTTTATATATTAGATTAATTTTATCTTTGTTGGGCGTTTTTAATTACAGGTGGTAAGGAAATTCGTGCATGTAGGTATGCTTGAATAACAGGAATAATACTTTCGAAACGGTAGTACAGATTTTGCTATTAAGATTTCTATGAATGAAAGAGATTTTTTAAAGGGTTAATTATTCGCGAAAGTTCATGGCTCATTAGCTCATAATTAGATAATGACGTTTTGGGCTGACTGATAATAATTGTCTTTGTATACAAGGAAACCTAAAAAAAGTCGTGGAAGCAGGCCAAAGACAAATTCAAACTTACAATGAAACTCATTTTCATTTTCGTCGTCATTCTTGTCAATATTCTTTTTACCGTGCTTGGAGAATCTGGCAGAGCCTCTTATTCTATAGCTGCAAGGAGCCTGCGCTTCTAAAGAGGCCAAATTGTCAGGTTCGAACTTCTGATTGTAGGTCAACACGGCATCGTATAACGGCCACTCGCTTTGCTCGGAGCCTTTCTTTATTTTCATGCGATGTTTTCGCTGTAACAATCAAAATATGACATAGATAACATACCGTGCGGCGATTTGTTTCACTAATAAATTAAAAAAAGGAATATCCGCTGCAGTACCTAGATACATTTTGGGACTGTCAATGAACCGAATGTCCAGATGAAAAATTTGTAAAACAAAAAAAAATGTATATTTTTGGCACACTAAACTGGCCGGATATAGGTCCATAATTCAAAATTCGATTGAACCGAAAACTCAAATTGAAATTACCAAAAATTATATTACCAGATATAAGTTTTGGTATTACAATTATAGGAGGTTTTTTGTGTAATACAGAAATTGTATATCTTTATCGTGTAATATAGATTATTGAACTTACATTAAAAATAGTTCTGATATGGTGCCACAGTCCTTTCATGTCTTGAACACAGCAATCTAATGGCAGGTCTTGACACCGCATGGCTCTTTCAACCGTCCTGTAATACATTAGTCATGATAAAATATGAAATAACACTTCTCTAATGAGCTTGTTCAGAAGAAATCTATTTGGTTTTTTTGTACAGTCTCTCTTTTGTATAAAAGGCCAAAGCAGAAAAAAAAATGTTCTCTATGACCCTATGTATAGTACAAGTACTCTATAAGTATTGTCAATTCTTAATTATCAAGCTTTTTTTTTATTCCTCCTTCAGTACAGTCTGTTTGCAGTTTCCTATATACCAGGAATTTTATATTGGCACTCAAATTCGCCTTAACAACACTGGCACCTTAATAGGTCATAAACATTACACACAAAATACTTTAAACTATAAACATCTGTTACGGTGCATCCACGCAAGTTTACGTAGATTATGCAGCGACATTTGTTTGCACTGCTACGTTGCACAGACATAACTCTATATAAATCTATGAAAGTCTGTACCGTGTGGACGCACCATAGTAGGTATGTAGGTGCGAGTAGAATGGTAGTTATGTCAATTACGTGATTCTTCACGTCAGTTAACCATTTGCATATTAGGTTTAGACTCAGCTGCGCGCTATCGGGCCGCTCATTAGAAGACTGGTTCTAATCAGCCTATACAGGTTGTTTCAATTTTCAATTTTTATGAATGTATCTTCCAATCTATACATATAGTGTGTAGAAGTTTATAGTAGTGCGCGCATCACGTAAAATGTACGAAATCGATGTAGATAACTTTTATATTAAAATTGTGTGTAACTTGAAATATTATTTAGGCTTTGTTTTGTCGCAATCGGTTGACTATATCTAAAGATATACTAGGTACATTCATTGACTGCTAGGCGTTAAGAAGTTCGCCGGGTCAGCTAATTGAAAAATAATCTTCAATTATATTAGGTTATTTACATAGTCGTGATAGTATTTTAGTTTATATTTTTAGGATTTTTTAAGTATTATCAGCATTTTATTTATTAATATGGGAATGAAATATTTTATTGTTCGCCTATTATAATAGTTTCTAGCCTGAGGTACAATTAATTTACTGTTGACTAGCTGACCCGGCGAACTTCGTGCCGCCTAACAGTCATTGCGTGTGGTGTGATATTTTACTTCTCGAAAACTTTAAATTCATATATCTTTCGATATAGTCAGCCGATTTCGATGAAACAAAGTCTAAGTAATATATCAAGTTACACACAAATTTAATGTATAAAAGTTATCTACATCGATTTCGTACATTTTACGTGATGCGCTCACAACTTGGACCTTTCTACAGATTTATTATATTTACTGTTGATAATTCTACTGGTGGTATTTTATGAGATATGGCTCTTTGAAAGCTTTTGTTATATTCATTAACCTTTCGAATATCGTAATTAAAGACACAATAGAAAAACAATGTGAGTGTACTGGAAAAATTAACTATATTTGACCAGTTCTGTAATATTTTTTTTGTATTGTTTTATTTTTGGTACTATTAGTTTTAAAAATCGAACAAGAAGCTTCCAAATACTTTTCGTAATATCTACGATTGTACGATTTGAATGTTCGCTAATAGCTCTTGCTTTAATTCAATTCGCTAAAGCAATGCACATGTTAATATGAATGAAACTTTGTGTTTAAAAACGTAGAATAGCTATAGTCTATTCGTGTTATGAAATTAGTGACTCATTAGTGCCACTGCAAAGTAAAGATGTATTGAAACTGATACTAATATTCAACTTTTTATTACAAAGTATTTTCAAATATAACCACTATCAAGTAATTGTTTTAAAATTTAATGATAATAATTATGTAGTCAGAACTTTCACTTTTATTTTTACGTATAGTGTGTGCGTATTATCTGACTAAAGGGCTAACTTCAACTGTTAAATGTGAACACGGCTTTCTAATTTACTATGATCTAATTGGTCAAGCGGCGTGGCTACGATGAGTCACTATAACCTTAACGCGAAGCTGTAGAAGAAAATATACTCATTTTAAAAATGATGAAAGTAGTTAGTAGTAGTAGATATTAGTTTCATTATAGCAATATGTATTATGTACTAGCTTCTGCCAGCGGCTTCGCCCGCGTGAAAGTATCCCAAGGAATAATTAATAGAGAAAAAGAATTCTCATGAAAAAAGTCTCTACCCGTGAACATAATTTTATCCAATTTCTCTGAACAAATTTTATCCAAATCTGTTCAGCCGTTTGACCGTGAAGGAGCAACAAATACATCCAAACTATCGCCTTAATAATATTATGTGATATTACAAAACTCCAGTAAGCATTAAACTCACCTCCACATGATGACAGGATCAAGCTTCATTTCCTTGGCTTCTGTCACACAGATGATTAATTTTAGGCGCCAGTCGTCATTCCCTGCAAGGTAACAATCGTACGTTGAGGTTACATACAGTTTGCTCTATTGTCTTTATGTATTGGGTTTGTAAAACTTAAACAGAGTGAGTTTTCAAATAAGTAGTCAAGTAGACTTCTTCTATCTTGGAAAGAAAATCACGTTAAAAGTCTTTTTCAATACACTTACTCGAAAACCCGCTCTTATCCCACCACTTTTGGGCACGCAATAGACTATTTTCCGCACTAGTGCAGAAAAGAGCGCGTGCTCTCCTCTGCCGCAATGTTGTTACATGTATCGTATCAAGCTGGGCGCGCGTCGACCGCCACGAGTCACCGCTCAACCCCCATTTATTCATTTCTTCGTAAGTGTATTGAAAAAAAGTCGTTTGATACACGTGAAAATTTGTCACACTTGCCTTCTAGCACTCGCCTTCATAAAACCTTCACCTATGGCTCGTGCGAATCCCGCCTCGGTCTCAGTGACAAACTTACTCCACTTGTATCAAAATGTACAGTCAGGGATCAAAAGTGCAGTTGCACTCTACCAATACTAGCTAAAGTGTCTAAAATTTATTTATTGTAGAAGTTCAATAGTCCACAACTAGTTTATTCAATACTTTAGATTCTATGCTACCAATTAAATCAGTCATGAACCATTGACCCTCTACTACAAAGAAATTTTATACATTTTAGCATTGGTAAGGTGTAACTGCACTTTTGACCCCTGACTACAATTTATTGTTAATTTGTTTTGTTAGACTCATATTAGAATAAATACTTACATGATTCATATTTGTCTAATATTTCTTTTTTGCCAAAATGTTTGTCAAACACCTTGAAATGCTTCCAGCTCTTATTGTTTGTTTTCTTAGCTATTTTATACATCTAAAATAAAATAAAAATATTTTGTTAAACAGATGCAAACTTTTTCATTTACTTCATTGTAGAATGGACCCCTTATAGGGTAGCAAGGAAAATGTGTATTTGGCTCAGTACAGTATCAATATATATATTTATAAACAGTAATGTTCGATTACTTTGGCCCAAGCTTATTATTTAATAGAAATACAGGACACTGTGTTTACTTTATTTTTTAAGCTCAGGCCAAAATTATACCTCAGGCCCAAAGTACCTTTGACTGAATAGTAATTAATATTTTGCGAGAGATCCCTTTTTATTGATGAGAATTTAATAAAATTGTTACTTACATCATATGTATAAGACCATTTCTTTCTGACATGATCAACAGTCATTTCACTAGGGAATCCTTTTTCTAGAAGTAATTTATGAAACTCCCTGAAAAGACAATAATTTTTTAGAGAACACCGACTCTACATTTTAAAACAGATAATTTTGGCGCATGACAAATGTTCGTTACAGGAGATTATTAAGTCAAATGATTTCTTTATTGTCTACATAGAAGAGTCAATTGACTTGAAGGAAAGGAAGGTTGAAAATCAGCATTGACAAGCATTGTGGTTATACTCCTCACTGTTCAACATTTGCTGAACATATATCAGATTTTGGTACAGTAAAAAGACTCTCTCCCTTAGAAAATTTATATGTTTAGGAATCTGATATATGTTGTAAGGAGCCTTTGTGTTGGTTTTGATGTTATTATTGTAGTGTTGGCACTGGATCTTTGTTTCTTTTCTTTCACAAATATATTATAAGTAGTATATCAGTGGGATTAATTACAATTTGCAAACTAATAAACAATGCAAAGTGGACTCCAGTTAGTACCTGGCTGCATAACTCTGATTACTGATATTATTATTTTTATGACTTCATTACGACTTCTCTTTTTGTTAAACTCAGTGTTAACAAACAGGCTCTACCTAGAGACAGAACTTCAAAACCTTTATAATACAAAACTTACGCCCATGGTTGCTTTTTGCTTTTAAATAGCCAGTCATTTTCGAAACGAAGTTGGAACAACTTTTTATTGAGTTCAGACGTCCCTAAAACACACGAAACACAAAATGTATTGAATTCTTGAGTAAATAATAGCAATCTTCAATATCATGTTTCAACGGGTCTTAGCTACTCACAAACGAAAGGTTTATCTTCCATATTAATATTTCAGAATTGTATAATAATTTGATTTGTAAAAATAATAAGAAATTAACCAGTTATTTGATTAATATTATAATAAATTAAATTCTATAAAATTATGACAAGTTGGCGAATTGTTTTGTTATTTTCGTGGTTTGACAGTTATATTAATTGGGCAACATTTTCGAATGTAAATCGACTATACGGTTTTCTTAAATATATGACTCAAGAAAACCGTAATTATTGAGCAAAAATTCTATTGACATTTGTGTTGGTTGACAAGTTCAGTTTATTGGACATCACTAGTATATTATTTTGGTTCTGCGTTTCAGCCTACAATTTTCACGTGGTTTTGTAAATTCCGGCATGTTTTACACTTTATTTTTTTACTTTTGAATTAAATTGGCGACAATGCATCGTCTTGCCTCTGCCAGGAATGTTTATCAAAGTTCCTTTCATGGAATCTCGCTGCCTGCGAGTATTTCAATAAAAAGTTCATCAAATACCGAAATAAAATGTTCATTTTGCCGAAGGATTTTATTAGGGCGCCTCGGAGCAGGTAATTTTCTCATGAACTATCAAGAATACTCCAATATAGAAATAAAATATAAAATAAAATTGATAGCCGCACTATACATAGGTTATTGAGTTGCATAACATTTCCAATAATCATTATGTTTTTTTTCTAGAAAACTTTTATATTGCGAGACACCAATCTACGAAAACGGCTAATCTACTCAGAGAACTGAGAAAAAAGTCGAAACATAAGAACTATAAGAAATATGGAGAATTGCTTGAAGGTAAGTGTTTGTTTACATTTGTTGTACAACTACACTGGTAAACAAATCATTTAATACATAATATCTTTATAATTTTTAGTTGGTGATCAAGCTATGACTGAAACTAAGGTGTCAATTAGCAAATTACGAGCTGTACATCTCTCAAAGTTAGCGTCTAGTCCTGTCTCCCTTGGCCAGTTACATCAGCTCACCACCAAGCCAGTGAAGAATTTAAAAGTAGCTGAAGTAGACCCTGAGTTACTACAAACTGTCAGGGACAAAATATTGAAGAAAACCTCTGCAAAAACAATCTCTAAGGCAGTCTCTGGAAAGTCGAACCTATCAGAAATAATATTAGAAGATGATAAATGTGCCCTTGTATACACCAGCCAATTATCAAATTTGGAAGACAAATTCAAGACTAAACAGTATATAAATATGATAAAAGAGAGTTATTATGACTTTCAGAAGGCTACTCTTTATGATCAAAAGTTGCAAGACCTGAGATATGCAATAAATGAAGGTGTCAACCAAGAGTTCAACTTGAATGACACAAGTTCTGGTAAAACGGACCTCAAGTCTGACAATCTTTTTAGTCCTTTACCAAAGGGTGCACATGCCGTGTTCAGAGAATTGTTTGTAGATAATCATTTAGATAGCTATGATCAAGAACTGATGAGCCATATCACTAATATGCAGTAAGTACAATTTTATTCTTGCAATGCTATTATAGTATAAGGATCACCTGAGTAATAATATAAAGTTTTATATTCCTACCAGCTTCTATCCAATTGGAGCACCATACAACATGACAAGATTTTTTCTTAAATTTCAGAACACAAGGGCTAGCACATCCAGCAATAGAGGACATCTATGATGACCCAACCCTACATAATGAAATAGTGGATACCCGGGAAGACCTAGATTTTGATCATGTGGAACCCGCACCTGCTAGTACTTTGAAGATTAAACAAGCGTAAGTTTACCATGATTTTCCTCATTTACTTTCCACATAAAGGGTCATAAAAACATCAGTCTCTTAAAATTAATTTATGGAATGAAAATGTCATAATACAAATACCATGTTACCATTTATTCAAACTATCTGAAATCGCCAGTTTGTGACTGACTACTACTGACAAGGTATGCTGGAACAAAATCAGAGGTCCACATTTCTAACACGTCCACATTAAAAATATCAATTACACTTTGAACATACAGGATAGCATAAAGAATAGAATAACCTTTTGAGAAAAGTATCACAATGACAATGAGACGAGATCAACCAAATCATCATTCCTTCCAGGAAAAAAGCAATACGCGACAAGAATAAAGCGAGACGCGACAAACGCCGAGCGAAGCAAGAGTTGAGCATGAAGCACGACATCCGCGACTTGGAGCGGCGCGGCAAACAGGAGTCCTTGCATCGAGTGCTCACTGCTCATCTGCAGCTACTCTGCTCACTGAACATGATACAGGAGGTGAGGAGATAATAGATAGTAGATAGATATACTCTTTATTGTACACCATAAATAAAATTACAGTAGGAGCTTAATCATCATAATCATTTATTCTGCAAACATGGGTATAGTACATAGGTACAACATTGATTTGTGCTCCTGTTAATATAATTTAAAATAATAGTTGAACTTAATTACGAACTGTGTAATGCACATCAAAGTGAAACTGGACATATAAATCAGCTGTGACAGTGTTATCAGTGGTTAAAATGCACTAAGAACTAATATAATAGTGAAAATAGTTTACCTATACAGTGACTTTCATATTTACGAAACTGGACGCCCGTAAGTTTGTTTACGTATTATTATTGTGACAGATTATGACATTCTGACTCAATAGTGTAGACGAGGACTATTATATTATTCTACAAATAATCTGATATAAGTGGTTTCTTGAATTTGACGTAAAAGAAATCGTTTCTTATTTGAAACTGCATGACGACACCGGAACGCCATCTTAAATGACATTCAAGAACCTCTAAAAAATTTTGTTAGAGAAGATTTAAATAGCAAGTACGAAATTAAAATTATGTCTAGAGACGCCTATTGACCGTAAAGAGAAAAAAAAAAACAAACTGACATAAATCAATTAATGCGTACCACTATTACAATACGATCATCAATTTCGACATTTCTATTACGTTCCATCTGGCCGAGTGGTAGAAGTGCCCGCCTGTAGTACATAAGAATCTTCACGACTCGAGTTCAAATCTCGTAAGCAACAAATTGTTTTTGATTTAAGTTAAAGTTTGTAATTGCAATTAAACATGAATTTCTTGGAAAATATTACTTTCCGAAGGACTCGCACACGATCTGAACCTAATGATGATGAAAGTGCAATCATATCTCAGACATTAAACTGTACGACGAGTAGCTTGCCTGACATATCCGACGATGAAGACATTCCACAATTAAAAATATTAAAAGACGAGATCGCCAAACTTACATCGCAGTTATCTAGTGCGCATAAAGAAATTGAATTATTATCACTAGAAAACAGTAATTTAAAGAAATTAAATGCCGAACATAATAAAAAAAATGACATGTATAAAAAAATTGTTAACAGTCCAGGAAAACTAAAATCGAAGACAACCCTAATAACGCCTAAAAAAAATACGAAGACGAAACAAACACAGACTATTGAGACCATTGAAAAAGACGACAAGGACTACTCACCACCTGCGAACACAGACATAGCGAAAAGCCCCAACAGCAACGTAAACTCAACTAATTCAAGTCAATATATTCGAGCCGCAACAACTATAAAACAACCTTCCATAAAACACAAAATATGTCTAGTAAGCAGTGAAACATCTAACAGATTATATAAAATTGCCGAAAGAACGAATCTACGTAACTATGAAATCTGTCATTATAGAAAACCTACGTGCGGATTGCGACAAGTTCTTGACGGAATTGAAGGTAAAGTGCAAAACTTTACGCACTCGGACTATTGCGTTATTTATGTAGGAGAAGAAGACTTTCGCAAAACCAACAACTATTTGGAATTAGTTATGTTTGTTAGAGAAAAATTGATAGAATTGAGTCATACCAATTTTATTATTTGTTTACCAACATTTAAATTTATGATAGATGCTAACATAATGTATAACAGCCGTGTAGAAATATTTAATAATTTAATCTATTTGGATATAAACACATATAACTATGCATATTTACTTGACTCAAATCTGAACTTATCTTATGACTGTGATACTTACCACAAACGCTATGGAACCTTAAATAACAGTGGTTTAAATACAGTTATGTCGGATTTACAGGACCTGATTCTTAGCTTAAGCAACTTGAATGCTACGCACTCAGAAGTGAACTGCAACCCTCAAATGAATCATAGTCAACATGATTTTTCTAATAATTTACAGCAACAAAATTCTTTGTTTTTTCGTTAATTACCTTAACATCTTACACCAGAACATAGCTGGTTTAATTAATAAATCCGATTCACTGACTGTAAAATTAGTAGAATTAAGCGACAAAGGAACTATGATAGATGTTCTCTGTGTTACAGAACATTTCATACAAACGGGTTATGAGAATTTATTGCACATTCCGAATTTTTGCCCAGCTGCTTTCTTTTCTAGGAACACAAAAAGAGGAGGAACAGGTATTTTCGTAAGAGCAGGATTGCAATTTACAGAAATATCGGACATATCAAAACAATCCGTTTCAGGCATCTTTGAATGCTGCGCTGTAGAATTAATAGCTTATAAAATTATTATTATTTGTATTTATAGAATTCCAAAAAATAACTATGACGTGTTTTATGATAAATTAGATTGCATTTTAAATAAAGTTAGTTTATTTTCGAACAAAAAAATCGTCTTGTGTGGCGATTTTAATATTGATGTCTTGAAAAGGAACAAAACTACACGAGAACTTGAATATTTTCTTATGAAGTACAATTTAAAACTAGCGCTTTGTACTCCCACTAGGTTGAAAAGTCAAACCTGTATTGACAATTTTGCTCACAATTATCGAAAAAAATGTACGGCTGAAGTTGTAGATTTAATTCTTTCGGATCATACATCTCAGATACTGAAAGTACCAATACACAAAACTTGCAAATTAAAATATTGGAAAACAAAAAAGCAGAACATATGTATGGAAAATTTAATTATGTTTAAAAGACATCTCAGCTGTCTATCTTTTAAGCAAGTATATGAAGCTAAGGATGCAAACGTAGCTTTTGATCATTTCATGGATGATTTTCTACTTTTATACAGATTATGTTTTCCAGAGAAAATTATAACCATTAAAACGAGCAAAAAAACAAAATGGATATCACGTGGAATAAAAACATGTAGTAATAAGCAAAGACAATTACTTTGGGCCTATCGATTGAATTCAAATTCCAAAAATAAATTAATCCTTAAAAACTATACCAAACTTTACAGGAAAATTATTACCTTAACACAAAAAGCACAAAATAATCATTTCATAAGTACTGCTCCAAATAAGTCAAAAGCTACCTGGCAAATTATAAATAAATCCAAATTTTGTCTACCATTGGAGCCAATAATGTGCATGAAAAGAGATAATTTGACATTAACAAACCCCTTGGACATTGCAAACGAATTCAACGATTATTTTATTGACACAATTGAGAATAATATTAAAGCTGACATTACATTAATTAATACAAATATAAACAATCAATCATTAAATTCTCTATTTATGCAACCTGTAACAATTGACGACATAATGCAAATAATCTGTAGTCTCAAAAACACAAATACTGTAGGATACGATGGAGTCTCCACAAAAGTGCTCAAGTTTACTAAAGAACTAGTAGCACCTCCATTAGTTCATATAATTAATTTGTGCATAGTTGATGGTGTTTTCCCGAATAAGCTCAAAAAAGTAATAATAAAACCTTTATATAAAAAAGATGACAAAAACAATTTTAAAAATTATAGACCCATAGCAAAAATTCCAATTATCTCTAAAATTTTTGAAAAAGTGATCTATAACTCTTTATATCCCTATTTCGAAAAATACAAATTATTTTGCATAGAACAAAAGGGTTTTCGTAAAAACACTACAATAAATATGGCACTATTTGACTTGCTAGCTAACATCATGCCATCCGTAGATATAAGAAATCCAGTCTGTGCAATATATACTGACATGAGCAAGGCTTTTGACTATGTAGACCATAAGATTTTGTTGCATAAATTAAATTGCTATGGTATAAGAGGGAACGTCCTAAAACTAATAAAATCATATCTGAGCAATAGGCTTCAATACACGGAAATTTCTAGGATATGTCCTAAAACTAACTTAGAAACCATATATGTTTCAAAACCAAGACATTTAAAATATGGCGTCCCACAAGGTAGTGTATTGGGTCCGCCATTTTTTTTAATATACATAAATGACCTCCCGAAAGCAACAACTAACAAAATGGTTCTTTTTGCAGATGATAGTACAGCTATAATAAAATCTACTAATTCAAATAATTATAATATTGACATTAATACCTGCTTAAGTGACATTATAAATTGGTTAGATAATAATAACTTGGTTATAAACCTGAGCAAAACAAAAGTCATGCATTTTTATCAGCGACGAGAAAACCCGAACGTTTGCATTTCCTACAAGGGCTGTGATATTGAACAAGCTACTGTGGCTAAGTTCCTAGGTATCATAATTGATAGCCAACTTACATGGAAGCCTCATGTAGAAGAACTATGTAAGAAACTTAGCAAATCCGCATATGCTCTTTTTCAACTGTCCAAACAAGTTAACAGTCAGGCTCTTTTAACAGCGTACCATGGACTAGTTGCGTCTGTTTTGCGCTATGGAATTATTTTCTGGGGGCAGTCTACTGATAGGGAGCTGGTATTTAGGATGCAAAGGCGATGCATCAGGTCAATGTGCGGTCTTAAGACAACAGATAGCTGTGTTCCCTATTTTAAATCGTTAAAAATTTTAACTTTTCCTTGTTTATATATATTGGAAACAGCTTTGTTTGTGAAATGTAACCTTCATCTGTTTGAGAAAATTTCAGAGGTCAAGAAAAATCCAATGCGGAGTCAATACAATAACCAATTATGTCAAGTTAAATGTAAAACTGCACTAATGCAAAAAAGTTTTTTTGGTATTGCCCCACGCATATATAATAAAGTTCCTAACTTTTTAAAAAATATGACAAAAATACAATTTAAAAAGGCGCTAAATGAATTTTTAATTATGAAAACCTATTACACGATTGACGATTTTCTTAATGACCAAATTAGTGAACCAATTGATTGACATACTGATACTCTGTTTGAAATTATTATTTGATTCTGTTTGACTTACTTTTTATTTCCGTTTGACATTATTTTTTTGATCCTGGTTGACTTACTTTTTATTTCCATTTGACATTATATAATATTATTTTAATTTTTATTACTATGACCTTTATTAAGCTGACATTTTTAACATAAAATATATTATTTTTAAATTGCAACGGAATTAAAAGAATTGTAAAAATTTGCATGCCAATGTGATGGTAAAATATGGAGGACTCTGTTATATAAAAAAAACACCTATATACTAGCTATACCCATGTTTGCAGAATAAAGATTATGATTATGATTATGATTATGATTATAGGTGTTTTTTTATAACAGAGTTGTCCATATTTTGCCATCACATTGGCATGCAAATTTTTTCAATTTTTTAAATTCCATTGCAATTTCAAAAAGTAATATTATTGTAAGAATTAAAAGCGGATCACAATGGGCAGTCTTATCACTAAAAGCAAATTTTTACAAAGAACCTTATACTGGATAACATTTATATAGCAAATATTATTAATAGCTTCAAGACTTCCTGCTTTGCACGGGTGTAATCTACTTAATATGGCGTCCTAGATTTTTGTACTTGTTTAATTTGAATATACGGAGTACGAAGGCAAAGTGTTTTGCGGGGGATTTAGGCCTTAGGCTCGGGGAGGCAACGGGTGACTCCCGGTCCGTGTCGTTCTTGGTGCAAAGGATGGCCATCGCTATTGAGCGAGGTAATGCGGCCAGTATTATGGGCACTTTTGCACCGGGAACGATCAGGGGCGGGTTGTATATTGACGTGTGAATTTTTAGTTTTAGACAAATGTTGCGCTATACAATAATCTATTCAGTTTAAGTCAATTGGAGAATATAATGTGATAAAATAAATAATTTTAAATTCCTTAAATATATTTGAATATTAATTTATGAACCTTCGGGAGTTTATTTTCTAAATAAATTAGATCGAAAACCTCATCGAATTCCGTTGCATAGTTTAGAAGAACAAGACTGAACTGATACGAAACGTAACTTAATTTTATAAATAAGAAAAAATCTAAAAAAATAAACCAGTAACACAACACATTATCATATCAAATTAAAGAATGTGGTAACTAAGTCTATTTTATTTAAAATTACAATCAAAGTGAATTTAAACTTTAACTGCATGATGTTAAAGTTTCTTTTCCATGCTATGAGTAATTTGTTCATGTTATGAGTTTCTGTGTCGATTAGCATATTCATAACGTCTACGCCTGACGACTGTATGTAGGTCACGTCTATTTAACTAAATAAATGAGGAGTTGAGAATATCTAAGTTTAGGTTTCTATGCTGACTTTGATCTATCAGTATTAACATAGAATATGTAGAAAAAAATGCCAAGCTGTTCTTTAATTAAGAATATTATTTTCTATAATAATCTGTAAAAATATTGTAATCAAATTAAAAAAGAACCGGATAATCTCAACATGTTTACGATAAAATAATTGGAAAATGGAAAGGTTCTAGATTAATTGCGTATTGGGAGACGCAGTGTTGTAAGAGTGGGTTCACATTAGACCGGACCGGCAAACGTGTCGGATACATATTGGCAATTTGTCATATGTATTTCAATAGCGCGGTTCACATTAGGGCGACCCGACATAACTAACGGAGCCGACACATACCGTACGTTTAGTCACGATTTCTGTCGGATCGGACATAATATTGACGTACTAGCAAGTATAGTGCCGTTCAAATTTGTCGGCACGTAGCGGCGGAGCCACCCGCCCGCCACCATTCCACCCGCTCCTTCCCGGCTCTCTGCACTCGCGCGAGCAGTTTCGTCGACGTGTTTGCAGGGAACATATGTTTAACGACCGTAACGACGGGGGTGTTCACATTAGGTCGGATCTACTGTGAACAGCAACACCCAACAGTCGGTCAACGATAAACTGTCGGTCCTACTTAATGTGAAACCGCTCAGGCGTTCATTCTCACCAAGTCATCGAACGCCCAAGGCGACTAGGGCGTTCGATAACTTGGTGAGGGTCGCTGGTGGATGTGAGACGCACAAGACCGCTCGATGTGGCGATACTTGAGGGAGGTCTATGTTCAACAGTTGACGTGTTTCGGCTGAAATGATGATGAATTAAGTAATATCTCGAACTATCTCTCTTTGGTTCGTTTTAACTTAAGTATGTGAAATAGGATTTAAATTGGATCAAGTTACGCGTACAATTAAGCGTTTAGTCGCGTTCGTTTTCTTTATATATTGGACTCCAACTTATTTATTATAAGATTACAAAATATTTACGCATCAAAAGAAACCACTTCTAACCTAGTTTTTGTGCGGAATCTCTGCTATCTTATCAGGGATGTCAGTGACCGCGAAATGAGATAAGCCGATTTTAGAATTGAATCCCGATTATGTATGTTTAACAAAGTCGTCTTTATTATATTATTATTATTTCTAGCCTACTGTCTCACAGCTGGGCAAGGCCTCCCTCCATTCCTTCCATTGTTCCCGGTCTTGAGCCACTTCTTGCCAATTCTTAAGGAAGACATTTAATTTGTCAAAGCCATCTTCTTGGTATTTAGTGTTCTAAAATTTGAAATTAAGCACCTGCTAGGAAAAGTTAATGATCAGAAGGATTCTCGTTAAACATTAAATTTTATTCACTAAACCTAGATTAGAATGTTCCTCTAAAATATGGCACATGTTCATGAATGTGTTTGTTTGTTATGACCATTCACTACTACCAAATAAAACAGCACTATCATAAGTGTCTCTACATACTCATTTATGTGCATCACTTCAGAATACAACAAAAAGAACTAGTCAATTAGGTGCAATTTTTTAAATCAATTTTATTGTGTTTGTAATTGTCAGGACAAGATTTGTATGAAAGAAAAGTACAACTACAAAACTTGTACAAGATAAAATATGCAAAATGGTGATTGCTATAAATTTCTCTAGAGAAGACAACCCCAATGCACTGTTAGCGCAAGACTAGGTATATTTGTGCAAAACTTCACATTGCTTGGTTAATAAAATTCCACCCAGACACAGAAAAAATTATCGTGCTCATCACAAAAACATTTGTCCTGAGTAGGAATCGAAACCAAGACCTCCGGCATAGCAGTCAGGGCCACTAACCACTAGACCAACAGGCCAGTCGAAATTATATTGATTGAAATAATATTGTCTGTTTCAGGCCCATCAAGTGTTACAGTATTACCGTCAGAGAGGCTCGAGGGTCGCCAGTCATCCCAAACTCAATGACGTCAGAGTGTATAACACACTTTTACATGGATATGCATATACCGTAAGTATCACTTTTTCTACGACATGTTTTACCCACTAGGCTGAGATTTAGTTTGCCCCACACTAGGAATTACTCTTGTATCATGCATTCACAAACATCTAAACTAAAACACACACACAAATACACACACACACACACAAACACACACACACCCAAACCTCTAATAACTATCTGTAGGCCATACATAATTTATTCTATGCTGGAATCGAACACGCGACACGCAGTGCAGCATCAACCGTTCAACCACTGCGTCAACCTTGCCGTCTTGTTGTTTTTCTCAGGAATTATTTATTTATTTATATATACAACTATATATTGCATTCCAACAAAAACATACAATTGGCGGCCTTATCGCACTCGGCGATTTCTTCCAGGCAACCCAGAATGGATAGAGATTGCCTGGACACAAAATGGGGTTGCACTCGGTGCAAATATAAAAGTAAACAAAACTTAATACTAAAATAGATACACATATACATTATAGAAGTTATTATAATTAATATCTTAAAATTAATCACAAATATGACCTGAGTACGAGAATCGAAACATTTACCGCGTTTGACTCTCTTGTTGGTTAAAAGCTAACAGGTTGGAGCGGGCCAATCGGAGCGCCGAACGTCTGAAACGTATCGATCGCGGTAATGTAAAACAAACTCGCACTAGGCAATCTCTACCGATATCTGTATAAAAAATATCAGTCCTAAATTCATCATTTGTGACTAGCATTTTTGCAACTAATTCATCTGGTATTTGCAGTTGGTCTAGGTAAGGACCAACTGCGTATTCTACAGCAGGTTTAGACAAATGACTTCTGTTAGCGTTTCCGCCAAATGCTACGTACAAATCCTATCCCATATTGACATTACCTGTCACGCCACTTGTCACGTGACTTCTCTACAGATAACGTCATTACCATACACTTTGTATTCAGCGTTTGGAGGGAACGACTAAGCCTGCTGCACAACCTGCTACTAGGCCAATATAATAAATCACTAACAAGTTACCATAAAAATATTTTCGCAGGGAATGTTAGACAACACAAAAAAACTGCTATCGAATATGTCTGAAGACAACATTGAAGCGAACCCACAGACGTTCGCGGCAGTCTTCGAGTGCATAGAGAGAAGTGACGTCAATGATAAGCTGGAGCTACTTGAGTACTATAAAGAGCAGATGGAGCAAAAGGTGTGTATTCTTTTGATAATATTGATTTTGTCTTGTCAGCTGTATTATAGCCCTACTGGGCATTTTTGAGCCGTTTGACCATTTGGTTGATGGTGATTGGTTCGACGATTGTTTTTGCGTCCTATTCGCCAGAGTCATATATTTGTGACTTGGCCTCCTCCATCTCATTTAGCTTTTCAGTTCCAGTAGGTAATAGAAGAGCTGACGAGATGGAGTATTTGGTCGTGGATGCGTGGCCCTGGTGGAATTAACGCGAGAGTGTTTGTCGGATATATCCGACGTAGGCGGTCAAAGGGTTAAATAGAGGGTTTTATATAATTTCGGGAACATTATGTTAAAATACCATTATTGAAAATCAAGATTGATAGAGTTGCTAAAAGTTAAAACGAAGAACCATTGGTCAATTTTACACTGCAATAAGTTTGTGTTTCCACAAATAATGTCTTGGTTTTATCATCTAATAGTTACTTTCAATAATAAGATATTTTGTATTGGTGGAATTAAAATGATAGGTTTGACAGCTTTTGTACTGAAAATATATTAAATCACATGAATATACTATATTTTTAATTATTTCTTCCAGAGTATCACACTAAACGACTTACTAGACAAAACAAAATTCCTTTACGACCAACGCGAAAAGGTTCTCCAAGCTATCCATAGAATACAGCCCGACTTTCAGCCTCAATACACAGCACCCGTTCTGGACTACAAATGTCCGCTACTCGACAAGATCACGCTTGACCATCCAGAGAATAGACAAGGACTCTTGACGTCACCGGCCGAAGGTCTATTGTCTTTGGACGAGATGATTCAGAAAGGCAAAGAACAGTTGAATATAGAAATTAAAGGGGAGGTCGAAATTAAGAATATTGGTGTCAAAGATGAGCTGTCGGAGTCGGTAAAGTTTTGCGTGAGTATTTGGCTTAAATTACTTACTTTCTAAGTTCTTTCGTGTCACCTGGATGGCTCTGTCGTTGAGCTCATTTAAGATGTGAAAGGTGCAGGTGATGCATATCTTATAAACGGGCCCCACACTGGCACTGCGTTTGCGATGGATCAAGGATGGCCAGATTGTTTTTGCAGCGGTATTCTGTGATCTGGGGCCTAACCTAGACGTGTTAGTGTCAAGGGTGTGAGAGACAAAGAGGGATAATTATTATTAAAATAATATTCATAAACAGCAAAGTTATTAGAGTTTGTTTATATCCCAAAATGTCACTCAATTTATGGAAAAACACTGCGCGTAGAATAGCAGATTGATTCTATTATGAATTTACCAATTATGATCAATTTTCGTGGATAATTTTGGGATTTCGTTTTTTTACTTTTGACAACAAAAATATGGTCAGTAACGGGTACGGATAGAGCACCATTTTTTTTTCTAATTTAAAAATAGGGTTGTATAGCTACATCCCTCTAACAGTTCAGTTTAAGTTGGAGCTTGTGGTAGGTTCTCTGGTTTGAATGAAATCCGAGCTGACAATCATGAGCTAGTCTTGGACGTAAACACCAGTTAAATATGCGTGGAGCTCTTTCAGTAGAAAGCTACATGCTCTAGCTTGGGTATGTTCTCGTTAGATGAACGAAAGATGAATTTTTAGTTTATTTTGTTTATTTTGTATGGGAGCAATATTAAATCAAGTAAATAGTAATGGCTAATATAGGACATTCCAATTTAAACTTTCAAATTAATACGTAATTAAAGACACAATAGAAAGACAATGAGAGAGCGAACGCCGACGGTGGCGTTTGCTTGGGGTTTAATGAATTAATGAACTTAGTCAAATTATTGGCTTAACAGCGCGTAAATTGATAGCGCTATACTTAAGCACAGTAGTTAAGAGTCAGAAATAGATGTCGCTCCCAATGAAATCTTAGATGTATGTATCCGGGCTAACTTATATTGACGTCGCGCGAACACTACGCTTGTGTTATGTTGCCATGATTATATTGAATCCTAGCACCTAACGTCTAAGCAAAATGCGAAAGAAACGAAGGCTATCGAAATTGTTAGATGCCTATATTGACAAGTGTCAATTTCTTTATCAGAGGAAGAAACTGTCAGAGACGGAGGCAGAATGGCGCGACGTGATCCGTGAGTCGTTCGTGCGCAACCTCGGCACGCTCAAGTCGCAGAGCTGCGCCTCGCACTGCGCCATCACGCTGTACCCTTATCTTACTGTCTTAGAGGTAAGTCCAGAATTCAAACAAATATATTTTAAAAAACGAAATTGCTGTTTATTTATTTTAGATAAACTCGACAACAATGAAATGCTTTATAACTTGTGGTAGCATTGCTAATTATTGTTTTCATAATGATTTCGTAGTAATAGTTGTGGTTGTCAGCCTTTAAACTATTTTCAACAGAATTCTGCAGTCATTCCTCCCCCTTAAAATAGGTACTTAATTAAAATTCACTCTGTATTATGTTACAGGTAGATCAATTTGTAGAACTAATAATGGGTGAACTAAGCAAGCTGGTGGATGGAAGTGAAACATACAGCCCTACACTCAAGCTGTTACAAAGAGATCTAGGGACGCAAGTGTATCAAAAGTAAGTGTTCATATTATTTTATAATATTGTTTACACCACCTGCTCGATAATACCCTTTTATACATCCCTCACCTACAGCAAATCATTCTGTCCCTAGGAATCTATTGTAGTATGGGCGTTCCCTAGGCATTAATGTGATTTGAATTTGGAATGTCAGAAACATTTGAAAAAAAAACTTAAATTTGAATTAAAATTTGATTTTTGTATAAACTTGTTTGATGCACTTATCAAACAAGTTTATTCAAAAATCAAACTAGCCACTAACCAAAAAAATAAGAATAAAATGTGGTTAGTGTTGCGTATAAAAAAGAAATCAAAGAGCGGGGGCGTTATAGAAATCCCTTGCAGTGCTCGGGAATTAGTTATATATCTTAGCAACACTCGTTTTGTTCGGAATTTAAGGTACCGCCCGCGACTTTAAGACATTGCTTTATCCCCTAATCACATTATCTACTATTGTGATGTTTCAGTAAGGCCGAAACAGGCCGTACAGGCTTCTAGACCCTGGCGACTAGTTAAGCGAAACAAACGTTATAAAAAGTTCATAACCGGCCGCACTGTATCATTGTATGCTAAGAAAGTCGCGAAGGTGCCAAGCACACAGTGCGTTTTCGACCTAACTTAAATGCAAGTCCAGTTTTCTGTTAACCTAACTAATCAAAAATATATTTGTTCGGCCAGGTACCAAATCGAGCAATACCGCCGAAACGGTATTTTGAAGAAGATCGAGCAAGTGTACGAGAAGTACTGTGAGTGGTACGTGGGGCGAGGGTCGGTCGACGGCACGGGATTGCCGTACAACGGCCGACAGGCGTGGCAGGCGCTCGTGCACAGGAACAGAGACGGAGCTAGCTTGGTAAGTACTTTGTTAATGACAGCATGTCAAAATAGCGTGACAAGAAAGTCGAAACATATTTACGCGAAACCTCGCCGCTTAAACTCGCACTGTACCTATAATTTCTGACTGGCCTGTTAGTCTAGTGGTTAGTGGCCCTGACTGCTGTGCCGGAGGTCGTGGGTTCGATTCCCACCCAGGACTGATGTTTATGTAATGAGCACGAACATTTGTTCTGTGTCTAGGTGTAATTTATCTATAATGTGTATGTATTAAGAAATATATAAGTATGTTTATCAGTTGTCTAGTACTCATATCATAAGCTCTGCTTAGCTAGACTAGACGACGTTCGAGTTGCGTAAAAAAAAAATTGTATTTCGCGAAGAAGTATAGCGGCCAGCTTCCTCAACAATTTATTATATTTACTGTATCAGTCTAGTCACGCGACAGACACCACTCCACTCCAAATACGAAGAGAAAAGAAAAAACATCCACATCCGCGGGGCTCTTCTGACAATAATTTGTTACTAAATATTACGTTTATAAAGTCTTACTTATTATTTTCGAGTGTGTTGAAAAACGTCGTTTGGTACACGTAGGCGATTGTCATTTCAGTTTCTCAGCTCCATGCTTACTACTTTCAGGATGTGAAAGTAGTATGTTCCGAATTGGTTACTGAATCGATTTAAGCTAGTTTTTAAAGTCGCTAATTTTTTATTTTCATTACATCACTAGAGTATTTGTGTGTGCATGCGTTAATACCAATGATTCTAATATTATTTGCTTAACAATACTGGTCTGTTAACTTGAACTATAATTGTAACTTAACTGTCTAATTGAGATTTATTTATTTATTTACAAGCACTTGTACAACGTTACAGAGGATGTCCAAGGTGTTGTACAGTAGAAACTTACAAACTAAAAATACATTTAATAAAAACAATAATAACCTAAAAACAAATCCATACACATTGAAGAAATAAAAAAAAACTAACATATAATTTAGAAAAAAGAAGAAAATACATATACTTTACCAATAAAATAAATATATATTATGATGCATATGTAATGTAGCCAGGACTGATTTGTTTAGGATATTGAAGAAACGCCGTGGCCGATGGAAATGCGGCAGAACGTCGGCAAGTTCCTGTATAACATTATTATCAACGACGTGAAGATTGACGTCAACATGTTCAAGAGTAAAGCTGCTAAAGAGTGAGTTGTAGTTGTCACAGCCTACTTATTTATTTTAACACTAGCGACCCGCTCGGGCTTTGCACGGGTGCAATGCTGATACTAAATACGTCTACAGTTCATAATCATATCTACAGAACGTCTTTATATACAAGTGCGTAGTAAGTAGTAGTACGTTCACAGCTTCAATCATTAGACAATACAAACATGTTTTTTTTAGATATTACTTTTAAGTGGTAAGTCCCCTCTTTGAGGCGTGGTTGGAAAGACCTCACGGTGTCCTCTCCTTCCGCATGACGCAGGTTCTCACCGGACACGGTAAGTTCGGGAAGTTCCTGCACCGGATTCGTACAGAAGCGACGCCTGGGTGTCGCCACTGTGTGGACCGCCCAGAGGACACGGCGGAGCACATGGTGGAGGTGTGCCCCGCTTAGGCACAGCAACGCCGTGTCCTCGTGGGGGCAATCTCTCGCGCCGGGCCTTGGTACAGGTCATGGTCCGGAGTGAAGAGGAGTATCAGACGGTCGCCTCCTTCTGCAAAGCAGTAATGCTAGCAAAAGAGGCGGCCGATCGCGTGAGGCAACGGTCCTCACACACGTTCGGGAGTCCGATTCCGATTTCCGGCCACCGTAGGCGTGGGCTTGCGGACAGCGAGCAATGGGTAGCTCGACGTCTGACCGACCGGTAACCGTCCGAACCGAAAAAAAAAATTACATTGTGGCCGAATATTAAAGCTTAAAATAAAAAATAGGAACACAAGTTGTACAAAATAAATATTTTAATGGTTAAAATTAGAATTACCATAAATAAATGAAGCCACAGACCAATCTTACTTATAGAACCAAGTATGTATAGCGCAGTTTGTTGCAAGCATTTGACTATTTATTTATTTTATAACAGATACTATCTGCACTATAACAGTGGAGACCAACACGTGCAGAGAATCATTAATTGTTAAATTACAAAATAACAAAAAAAAACTAATAAAACATTACCTAAATCACTATAGTAACTATGTTAGTAGATTAGTTGCAGTTTATCAACAAAGCCGTTAACGTTCAATGTCGAAGCTTCAACGTCTAAGGTTGCACCTATGACCTCGATTGATAAAGTAATTATATTATTTATTTATTTATAGCCCATTCCCACTGCTGAGCAAAGGCCTCCCTTTCCCTTTTCCACACAAGTCTGTCTTCGGCCATTGCGGGCCAGTCCTTCCAGATAAAGTAATTATAAAAAAATAAAAACAGCAAAGTAATTTCTCAAAAACGTCATGCGAAATCAAATTGCACACCTTTGTCATTAATATGTAAGTGTTACATATGGATGGAAAGGTCCAATAAAATTTTATTATTATTATTAATCCCTTCAGCGCCTAACTCTTTATACAAACACAAAAAAGGCTAGGTATTTTGAACTTACTACTTCTGTACGTACGATGATCGGTTGACATTTTGGGCATTGTGCCCTTTAAACCTAAGCTGTAATCATGCTACTTTTAGCAAAGTTAAATTCTGTATTCCCCTGCAGGAAGAAACTGCCCGCAGTATACAAGGTGCACCGCCCGTGGGGCCGCCTGGTGCGGCTGGAGCTGAAGCCGCACCCGGTGCTGGCGCGCGCGTGGGCGGGCGCGGCCGCCGCCGGCCTGCGCGTGCGTGCTGCGCTCACGCCCACCGCCGCGCCGCCCGCGCCCTGGGCCGCCACGCACAGGGGCGCTTATCTTGTTACTCCTACGCCACTCGTCAGGTAACACTCTTTGCACTGATCTTTATTTTTATTGTTTTTTTAGTATGGCAATAACGTTCAATGACGAAATTATAAATTTTAACAGTGATCAATGGTCCCTTTTAACCAAGGACCCATTAATCGGATTAAAGGTTAACCGGTTAGACGTTTAAGCCCTATGTTTGATTAACCTTTATACGGGTTAACCTGTGTACTATTAAGGTTAATCTATAAAATATTGCTGATTAATCCGAATGAAAGAGACAGAACCTGTAAGTTGCACGACCTCGGCCGGGTCGCGGTAATTTACGTCACACGCGGCTGTTTGTTACTCGCTTGGGTTTAGTTGTCGCTCATTTATTGAATTTTGCACTTATTCGAAATATAAAGCAGACAAAATAAAAACAAGTTACAAATATGGAAGAATACGGTTGCAATTCGAGTTCATATCAATTGTGGATCGATTTTGAAATATTTTTTTTTTGTTTGAAAATTTATGCTTCCAAGTTGGTCCCATAAAATATTGTTATGATTTGATCATGAACTTTGAAGATATGGATCAGTACTCTTCATTGGATCACAGTAGAACTGTCGTAACAAGTAAAGTTGCTTTATTTATTTTTATTTATACGTGTAGTTGATGACTGACTGAAAGAATGGTGGGAATATATCAAACTAATCTGATGATGAATCGTGAAATTAGGCACCGGAACTCTGTAATGAATAAATTTAATCTAACCGTGTTTGGTATTATTAGAATTTTCATGAGATGCACTTTGGCTATAAGGTATTTAGGTATGACTCAGGGGTACTTTTTAGTGGTGGTACCATTACTAAAAAGTGTAAAATAAAAAACTTTTTACCAAAAAAGTTACAACCGACTTTAATGTAAAAAAAAACACTGGAAGTGTTTTTTTTTACATTAAAGTGTAAAAAAACTTTAATTTCGGAAGTCGGTGTTATATAACGAAGAGACAAAACTATTACAGAAACACCGACTTCAGAAATTAAAGTTATTTGGCACTTTTCAGTGTTTTCTTACATTGAAGTAGGCTGTATTTTTTTTTTTGTAAAAAGTTCTTTTATTCTATGAAAATAGACCGAGTAGTGTGACCACACAATGAAACAAAATGTAGACAGTATTCATTTAATAAAGCATTAGACGAAATAAATAAAAGGTTGTACAGTTAATTTAACGTTATATTACATGGCGTATGTGTATTACATACAAAACTTACACTACTCGGTCTATTTTCATAGGATTTAAAAAATGAATTATCTCAGTCAAGGGGTTTTTTTTTATTGGGTGTGAAAATCATCATCATTATGACAAATCACGCTCTTGGGTAGAGCGAGAGATGGTGTCAGACTTTTACTGACTAAAAACCCACTCCTGTTCCTTCGTTGCCTTCATCCCAGGGCCCCGGGTTTCGTTTTCACACTACCCTTGGCCCCAGTAGGCTTCGACCCTGCTGGGCCCCTACGATTTGCTGACATCTCCTTGAGGCGCGCGTGGAACAGTACGCGCCGTCGACGACTTGGGCTCGGTCCGGACGGTTACCGGACGATCGGACGGCGAGCCACCCATTGATCGCCGTCTGCAAGCTCGCGCCTATGGTGGCCGGAAATCAGGATCGGAATCCCGGCGGCGGTTGGAGCGTAAGGACCGTTGCCTCACGCGATCGGCCGCCTCCTTTGCTAGCATTACTGCTTCGCATAAGGAGGCGACCGCCTGCCGCTCCTCCTCGCTCCGGACCATGCCTGAACCAAGGCCCGGCGCGAGAGATCGCTGCCGCCGATTGTCCCTACGAGGACACGGCGTTGCTCTGCCCAAGCGGGGCACACCTCCACCGTATGCTCTACCGTGTCCTCCGGGCGGTCCACACAGTGGCGACATCCGGGCGTCGTTTCCGCACGAATCCGGTGCAGGAACTTCCCGAACTTACCGTGTCCGGTGAGAACCTGCGTCATGCGGAAGGTGAGGACGCCGTGAGGTCTTTCCAACCACGCCTCAAAGAGGGGACTTACCGCCATAATTGTGGCGTGCCCAGCACTGGATCGCGACAGTCGCTGTCGCCATTTCTCCATGAGAACTCGCCGGAGCTCTGTCCGCCATACTGCGGCTTGTCGAGGCAGCGGAGTTTCGCCCCGGCGTTGCATCTCCATGCGCAGATCGTGCATGTGTGCAAGGACTGTTGCCTCCAGATCCCATGGTGACTGGCCAGCAAGGAGGCTCGCCGCTTCGCGGGAAATCGTCCGGTATCCTCGCACCATTCGTATGGCCATGACCCTCTGGCACGCGTTCAACCGGGCCGCCGGCTGCTTCCGCAGCGCCGGCGCCCACACCGGTGCGCCATAAAGGGCCATGGACCGAACGATGCCTGCGTAGAGCCTCCGGCAGGAGGCGTTTGGACCCCCAAGGTTGGGCAGGAGCCGCCCAAGGGCAACCCCAGTCCGATTTAGTTGGTGAGCGAGACGTCGGAAGTGCTCCTCGAAATCCCATCGGCTGTCGAGAACGAGTCCCAGGTACTTCATCGTTGACCCGACGCCGATGTGAACTCTTCCTACCGTTAGTCGGGAACCCGGTGGTGGCGCGTTCCGAGGGCCGTGAAAGCACATGGCCTCGGACTTGTGCAATGCCACCTCAGCTCCCAACTCCTGGATCCTGCCAACGACTGTCGCAACCCCGCGTGTCGCTAGTTCGGCCGCCGCCTGGTACGACTCTCCCCGAGCCAGGACCAGCGTGTCGTCTGCGTAGCAGACCACGCTGACCCCGTCAGGGAGGTTGCCGCGCAGCACGTAGTCGTATTCGATATTCCACAAGGGCGGTCTTAGTACCGATCCCTGCGGAACACCGCACGACATCTTTCGACGTTCCCAATCTCCCTGGTGACCAGGGTAGATGATGTACCTGTCCGACAGGTACGCCTCGACTACACGACAGAGGTAGTCGGGCATCCGGTGATACCGGAGTGCCCTTCCAATGCTACTCCATGGCAGGGAGTTGAAAGCGTTGGCGATGTCCAGAGACACCGCCACGACACACCTGCCCTGGACCAGTGCATCCCCCGTCGTGAGAGCTCGCACGCACATGATGGCGTCCACCGTGGAGCGAACTGGCCGTCCGCCAGATCCGGCCCCACCCTTGTTAGGTGCGCGACGAGGCGGTCTACAATTACTCTTTCAAAGAGCTTGCCCACCTCGTCGAGCAGCACAATGGGCCGATATGCGGACGGAGAGTCCGCAGGGCGCCCGGGCTTCGCGATGGGGACCAGTTTCCCCGTCTTCCAGCCAAGTGGGAACTGGCCCCTGTCTCAGCCAAGAGGTAAGAACTATACAATTTTAGATGCTAATTATTTCGTAGAAACTATCTACTAAAAGATAGGTACTAGACTTTCTGATATATCTCTCATCTAGCTGCTAGAACATGCTCAAATGTCAATGGGTGTGAATATTGAGGGACCAGTTTTTAATCGCTAATCTTAAATTACGTCGATATTTCTTGTCCATCTCTTTTTACGAAATGTTTAAGATTCTTACTAAAACTGTATGTAGAAAAAGTAAGATTTTATTTTTTAGAATCGGTAATATTGACTAAGACATTTGTCTTTGTGAGGGACCACAGTTTAGTTGTTATCTATTTTTTATCTTTGGTGCTTTGTGGTCTGAAATTCAGTAAATATATTTACAATATTTAAATTTTTCTGATAATATTCGAGATCTGGTTGATGGTCTGTAAGAACTGAGGGACCGCACTTTAAGGGCTGTAGTTTTTAGTACATTGGTTTTTTTTTTTATTGGGTGGGAAAATCATCTTATGACAAAACCCGCTCTTGGGCGGAGCGGGAGATAGTGTCAGACTTTTACTGACTAAAAACCCACTCCTGTTCCTTCGTTGCATTCGTCCCAGGGCCCCGGGTTTCGCTTTCACACTACCCGTGGCCCCAGTAAGCATTCCACCCTGCTGGGCCCCTACGATTTGCTGACATCTCTTTGAGGCGCGCGTGGAACAGTACGCGCCGTCGACGACGTCCGATTACCGGACGGTCGGTCGGCGAGCCACCCATTGCTCGCCGTCTGCAAGCCCGCGCCTACGGTGGCCGGAAATCGGGATCGGAATCCCGGCGGTGGCGGTTGGAGCGTAAGAACCGTTGCCTCATGCGATCGGCCGCCCCCTTCGCTAGCATTAGTATATTGGTTTACAAATTCCCAGATTTATTCTACAATTGTTTAAAGTGGTACTAAACCTTATTTTATTTTTTTTGGTAAATACCGGTATGGTCCCTCAGTTCACACACATATCATAAGTTCATCATTTCAGCCGAAAGACGTCCACTGTTGGACATAGGCCTCCCCCAAATGCCGCCACAATGACCGGTCCTGTGCGTCTCGCATCCATCGAATTCCCGCGACCCTCACCAGGTCATCGGTCCACATCATAAATTACATAAACTTTATTTTGTTTCCTCGTCGAATGTAAAATATAGGTGTATAACATCCTTCTTAGTTTTAGGCATACTCAATCAGATCACTCTATATGTTCACGCAGCTATTAAAGTAAAAACAGGTTGGTAATTATGCTACATAAATATTTGCTAATTATTAATTCAAACTAAAAGTAAAGTCCTACTAAGTACCTACAACAAACAACGACCGATATGTGCAAACACACTGACAATTCAACTAATACCGTCGGCGAAATGCGCGAGAATTGAAATAATATTTTTAATATTATTAGCGTCGAACATTTGAAAAACAGTATTGCTCAACATTAATAAGGCTCAAAGTTCAATGCATCCTGCGCGGTGACTACTTAGAGTCGTGTCGGAACACGATCAAAGACCGCGTGGTAGTTATCTCCGTCACTTTCTGGTAGATGTTTTATGACTAAAATGCACCTTATGTAGAAACCGGTTCTGTATAGGCTGATTAACCCTATAATACGGGTTAACCTTTATTGTGGGTTTTTAACCTAATCCTAAAAATTAACCCGGTTAAAACCCTCATACGGATTAACCTTTCGGTCCCTGCTTTTAACATGCAGATATAAAAAACTGTATGTCCATAAATGTTGACGACACATGCCAACTAAGTAGACAGATACTTTGCGCTAAAACCACTTTCACGGCGTCCTACGAGGGCGATCACAAAGCGATCCGATGCGGTGTACGCGAATTTAACGCGATGTGGTGTCTTGTCCTACGTCCGCGCGAAATCGCCGCTTCTGCCGCAATTATAAATTTTAAATCAAGCCACCGCACCGTAAAAGTTTACGCGATAATATACTAATTGCATCCGCTACGCTTCGGTTATCGGCGCACCGCACCCACGTGTGGCGTATCACGTAGGTCACAGCAATAAAGTACTTATTCCATCGCGGATTCATAACCTACTTTCTATTTCGACCCACTTTCATACCTATCAATATTGTAAATTTTTTTTTTTTTTAATAGAGTATTCATGGAGTTTCTTGCTCATTCTTCTCCATAGGAAATGACCAATTGAAACCGTGCACTAGCTTCTGACGTTTTATAAGTGCCAAGTAGGCCTATGTTAAATAAAAACATTTTGAAAGTTGAAAATTAAATCGCCTATGTAGGAATTCGCGTTACACGTTCATGTTGTTTAAGGGTCTGTGCACACCACGTTTTTAAACGCGCCATTGACGCGCGTTTTTGGTGGGTCTGGTGAGGGTCACGGGAATACTACAAAAAAAAAAAAGAATATGTACATCCATATTCTAATGGAAAATAAATGGACTATTCATACGAAGACATGGCTTAAAGGACTTAGTATCCAAGCCGAATACATTAACAAAAAAAAACAATGTTATTTAAGTACTTGTCCCTTACCTATCTAGAATGCCGTTCTACGTGATGGGCCAGTGGAAGCGCCTGGAGTCTGCGCCGGCGGAGACTCTGTACCCTGTGCTGGACAGCCTCAACCAGCTGGGCGAGGTGCCCTGGGTCATCAACAAGCCTATACTGGACCTGCAGATACAGATCTTTAGGTAAGACTTCTAGAAAATTATTGGTGGGAAATCAACAAAAGACTCCTCTCACTTTGGGTGCAGCGAGTGGGAGTGTCAGACCTTTATTGATTAAAACCCACATGTGTTTTTTTCAGTTGCCATTTGTGTTCTGGCTGCGGTAACTATTTCGAACAATCCCGTAGCCCTAGCAGACATCGAATTTAGCAGGATCGTCAATTTTACTGACATCTCTCGTGTCATTTACGACAGAATATTCGCATCTCGTTTAACTCTTCAATTTCCATAGGTGACGTAAGCGGGTAAAGGCCTATAGAGTGAAGTTTCAGTTCTATGTTTAGGTTGTCACAGTTTTTTTTTTGTTATCCCACTTAAGTAAGTTTTTCAGAATTGGAAATGTTTGCACCCACGACACATTTTAAAGCAACGGTAACAAACATTAAGTAAAACATCAATTTCTTCCCTCAGAGACGGCGGTAACAAAAAACTAGATATCGCACCTCCCTCTTCAAAACTAGACACGTCCCAGTTCGCGAGCGGCCCGGACGCCGCGGCCGCCTTCAAGCGCCGCGTCGCCATCAACCGCGCGCGCGCCGAGATGCACTCCCTGTGGTGCGACGCGCTCTACAAGCTGTCCCTGGCCAACCATTACAGGTACGTTTGTGAACTAGACTACTAACCATTGGGTATTATTCTGTTTTTATTTTTATACTAGCTGACCCGGCAAACTTCGTATCTCCTAACAGTCAATGAATGTAGTATATCTTTCGATATAGTCAACCGATTGTGATGAATCAAGTAATATATCAAGTTACACATAATTTTAATGTATAAAAGTTATCTACATCGATTTCGTACATTTTACGTGATGAGCGCACAATTAGAAACTTCTACATATTTATTATATATTATCATCATCTTCCTGCTCTTGTCCTGTGTTATTTGGGGTCGGCGCAACACGTTTTTTTCTTCCACTCTGCCCTGTCACTCGTCATGCTATCACTAACTTCCTTTTCTTTCATATCACTCTTCATATTTATTATATATATATATCATATTATACACTATTTTATACTAAACAACAAATAACACTAAAAATACATTTTAATTTTCTGAAAACAGCATCAAAATTGGTTATTGAATAAAGCAGCACTTAGCATTTCAAATTGCTTTTACAATTTGCAAGACTAAACCTAAACAAACATTGCAAGTTAATAGACAGCTTGTAATAACACCTTGTGCATATACTCATTGTAAATTTAACTCTTTTATCTTTTTGGTTTATAAAATCCCTATAATATTGAGACATTCCAAAACATTTTTACATCCAAAAATCAACCTTGCCATAATAAGTTTTGCTATTATTTTGGTGTACAAAAAAAGTTTATTCTATTTTTTCACTAAATTTATAAATTCCGAATTCAAATCCCTTTGTCCAGGGACTCAATATTCTGGTTGCCGCACAACCTGGACTTCCGCGGGCGCGTGTACGCGTGCGGGCCGCACGTGTCCGCGCTGGGCGCCGACACGCAGCGGGCGCTGCTCACCTTCGCCAACAAGCAGCCGCTGGGGCCCAGGGGGCTCAGGTGGCTGAAGCTTCACGTCATCAACTTGACAGGCACCATGAAGAAGAGTACTGTTGATGAGAGGTAAGGTTAACTTGAAACAGTTTGTGGACAAGGACATGATTTCTATCGGATCATTTATGTCTTGTTGCTTTCTATGTAACTTTTCAGGTATGATTCATTTCATGATCTTGGTAATCTATACTAATATTATAAAGTTGAAGAGTTTGTTTGTTTGAACATTTTAATCTCAGGCACTTTTCAGGCACGGTTCGAATTGAACAATTTTTTACTGCTATAAGCCCATTTTTTGAAGAAGAGTATGTAATAAGCTATATAACCGGAACGGAGCCGTAAACCGAGACGCGGGTGAAACCGCCGAGCACAAGTATTAAAAATAAATAGCATTTAACATCCAGGAGCAATTTCCTACCTGATCCCCACGACCTAAGAATCTAATAACACGATATTCCTTAACAAGAAGACTCCCATTTATTATTTTTCAACTCACTCGAAAACCCGCTCGTAGGAACTCACTACTCCTACCGCTTTTAGGTGCACAATTTGCTATTTTTCGCACTATTGCGTGCTGGCTCTCGCCTCCTCCACACGTATACCATGTATCGTATCAGGCTGATCACCACTAGCCATCGAAGTTTATTACAAAACGTCGTTTGATAGCCGTCGTTCACTGCAGCACTCGGCTCCATAACACCCACGCCTACGGCTCGGGGGAATTCCTCCTCGGTCACAATCACAAACTTTCTAGATTTGTATCAAAATTTACTATTTTTTTTAGACTGGCGTACGCAGATAGTATAATGGACAAGATCCTGGACTCTGCCGACCGTCCTTTAGAAGGAGAGCGGTGGTGGGCCGAGTCAGAGGAACCCTGGCAGACGCTCGCCTGCTGCATGGAGATCGCTAATGCAATGCGCTCTCCCAACCATGAAGGTAACTACATCATTATTTTACTGCGTTGTATGTATATGTGTGATGATGATTTCAAATTTTAGCGGTAGACCTAGATTCATTCCTTCTCTTCTATGTATATCTGTTTCAGGTGTAATTTTTTTAAAAAATTTGGTATTGCTTTAAACAGGAATGGAATTAAGTGCACTTCTTTCTTTCCAACAGAATACATGTGCGGTTTCCCAGTCCACCAAGACGGTTCATGTAACGGTCTGCAGCACTATGCAGCGCTTGGAGGCGACGCGGCTGGCGCTGCAGCCGTCAACCTGGCTCCGCTCGACAGACCGCAGGACGTGTACAGCGCTGTAGCGGCTATGGTACGTAACCCACGCAGCCGTTAACCTGGCTATGGCGAACCTCTATTGCGGTGGCCTACGTAACCAACAGCACGTTGATGCGATACGGCGACGAGCGAAGCGAAGCAGTTGCGTTGAATTGGTTTGATATTTTCGCGTGAACTCTTGCGCCAGGACTATGCCATAGCCTGATCCGGTGCGATTCACGTGAATTGAATGCGACGCGGCGCATTCAATTCACGTGAATCGCACTGGATCGCTTCGCGTCTACAATTGCGTTATGTCGTATATTGTCGTAAATGTCCTGTCAAAATAACAAATTACTATGATTTGAGCGTAGACCAAATGTCCATTTAGTAGGCCAATGAATATTGATATTGATATAACGATCATGTAAATTAATATAATATTCATCGTGACATTTTCTCGACAGGTGGAAGAGATGAGAATACGAGACGCAGCAGCCGGCGTTCCTGCCGCAATCATCCTAGAGAACTTCGTGAGAAGGAAAGTCATCAAGCAAACCGTCATGACCACTGTGTACGGCGTCACCAAGTTCGGCGCGAGGTTGCAGATAGCTAAGCAGCTGAAAGGTAATATATTATAAAACTAAACAAGTGAAAGTCACACGTCCACAATTTGTTTGTATGACAAAAGGAGGAGGTTCACTTCGATTGGATGTTGTTTTAAAGATTCAGCAAATCGCTGAGCGTCGCGATGTAAACTTCTGATGTGCGTCCAGAGTAAACGCGCAAAGTCTAGGGCGTGTGTGGACGCGGTTAGGTATTCAACGCGCATAGTAGCGGGTAACTGGTTTTCCATAGGTTACAAACAATAGACGAAGATTTGTTGATGTCATATCAATTTGACACTTTCCGCCGCTACAAGCGTCGTTAAGATTGTTTGGCATTTTGGGCTTTTTGATGTGATTTACTCAATGTTTTACGTTTTCAATTGGTATTATTTTTATTTATTTATTTTATTTATTTATTATTAGACATACATACAGCTATCATTACAGACAAATCCAATGCGATAGTGTAGTCAAAAATATAAATTACAATTATGTTGTCATGTCAATTTGATCCAATTCATAACATTAAATTAAATTAGTCAATATATCAAAAATAAATTAGTCAATATAATAAAAATTAAAAATAAATATATCATACAATTAAAATACAATATAAGGCAATTAATTATTATTTAAAACGGACTAAAAAAACAGTTTTTACTACCCAAAATTTTCTTACGAAATCCAAAGCGTTTATTCGCCATTTTTACTCGTTGTTAAAATTGTAAGATTAAGGCTGAGACTACACTGGCCAGCGATTTGCGATGCGACTGGAAGAGCGAAACGAATCAAATATGTTGTGGCTACATTAGAAGCGAAAATTTGGCGATGATTTGGCTACATTGCACATATGCTTTACAACGAATTAGACGAGCAATTCATGCGGCTACACAGTTAAAGGATAATGACAGCGATTTCGCCTTATCGCGCTTAGTAATATTACTAATAGCAAACAAAAGGCTACATAGAAGTGGTACAGAGGCGAAGCACACGACGCGCGCGGTCGTTGTCAACTTTGTGAAGACGTGTATTATTTATATGGCAATTTGTATAGCGTCTTTGGCATGACAATTAATCATGACACCCCCTCATTTACCTCGCCCCCCTACCGCCATAGCAACTTTACGCGTCGTGTCTAGTGATGACAATGTTTTTTTTTTTTTTGATTAGCGCCAAAACAAAATGTACACTGTTCGTGTGTAGAAAGGACACAATTTTTTGCAAATTCCCGACGACTTTTCTTAACGTGTACTATTAAGCGACCTTATGGATATATTCGATAAAAAACTAAATTGTAATTGTGTTGCCAACAGATATAGACGAGTTCCCCAAAGAGCACGTGTGGACGTGTTCGCAGTACCTCACAACGAAGACGTTTGACAGTCTGCGGGAGATGTTTACCTCCACCAAGCTCATTCAGGACTGGTTCACCGACTGTGCCAAGTAAGTCTAGGATTTAGATGTTAGAATGCATATGCTGTTTGATGAAGTGGTTGAAAGAATTTCGTCATATGCAGCTGAAGCGGTAATAAAGCCGGAGCCAAAGATGATAGTGTTCAGGGTCAGAGGGTTATCAAAAGATGTTTTTCAATTTTATTACACTCGCGAAGAAACAGTCAACAAAATTGTATAACCTTACAGTGATGAAATCTAAATACTTATTATTATTTCATCTAGCTTGTAGTTCCCCCTGCTGGGCAAAAGCGTCCTTTCATTTCATCCATTATTCTCGGGTTAACGGGGCCACTTATTTGGCAATTTCCAAAGAAGATATCTAAGGGATATGTTTTTTTTTCGCACATCAATTTCGCCTCAACTCAAACCTTGAGATATGCTGAACAAGGAGTAGAGTCCCGTAAACCATCCACGAAAAGGGGAATCCTCCGACCAGATGAGTATTGTGTCTGGTTCGTGCAACTGCTGAATAGTCGATTTCGAACTGTTGTATATGTCCAAATCGCGCGGAGGTCTCTGGTCCCTCTATGGCGACATAGATGTTGCTACACCATTATTATACACACATGTACCGATCTTTTAACCGTGAGAGATCAAAGAAAAAATAAGGTCTAGATGTCTTTTTTTAAGGTTGAAAATCACCAAATAACTTCTGCCGGCGTGGTATGGACCGAGAGGTAGTATCACACTTTTATTAACTAGAACCCACCTAGCTGTGTTCCTTCACACTACCTCAAGATAACTCTAGTTTTTCATTATGACAACGTCCTCCTAGTTAACATATAGTCATTTCTAACATTATCCTCTACCAGGTTGATATCAGCGGTTTGCGGCGAAAGCGTAGAGTGGGTGACTCCGTTAGGCCTGCCCGTCGTGCAGCCCTACTACCGACGCGCCGGAGTCACCACCGGCCAGTACCGTCCGGCTTTAGATCAGCATCAGTAAGTTATCTTCATCGTCGTGCTACCTTTTTGTATCCCAATGAAATTTAGAAAAATTCTCGCCACCAGTTATCGCCACTTTTGCAAACATAAACTATGACGTGATGTTGACGTCAATCTAACTAACGATGAAAATCATAAACGCCTTGCCAGGTGCCTGGACCCGACGCCGCGAGGAGTCAGTCGTAAAGCCTTACCACGACGTGTTAAAATGTCTGTAGTGCGAGCGAGAAAGAGGAATGGAGCTATAAACCCTATCTAGCTTCATCCCTTTAACAGTTCAGTTTAAGTCGTAAATTGGATCGTGTTAAGAGCTCGTGGTAAGGCCTCTGGTACCTATAGTCTACATGCATTAAGAAAATAGTGACCTATCAGTCTAACTGTAAAGTAATGGCGTATATATACAAACTGGAGTGGTAAAAATAAAACCTTAAATATTAAAGCGAACGTTATATTACACCGTTTTTTGAAATATCGTTATTATTGTAAAATTTAATTAGAATCGTCAGAATTTTCTATTTTATTTCTACGAATAGGTGATGTATTTATTTTTTAAATAGACAAAAGAGGCGTCTGTGCTGTCTTACTTCAACTGGTAAATGTGATTCACACGGTTTACTAATTTAGTATCATCTAATTGGTCAAGGGGCGTGGCTAAGCCAAATTTCAACGATGACTCGATGAGTCACTATTTTCTTAACACGAATACACTATAGTGCATGTCATTTGAAAAAACCCTTATTCTTTTCATACCAGCTTTTTATGCGGGGTAAAAAAATGATGCTCAGACTTTGTGCGACTTGTCAGACGGCCGATCGTATTTTAAAATTCATTATTAGCCGAATGTGCACGAAATACCTTTTTTCGGGGTGGGTAATTACAAAATAACTTCTCTCGCTCTGAGGAGCGAGAGGGAGTGCTGACACTCCCAACTGAACTGAACTGAAGAAACACTGCCCTTTGCATTTCAGGGCCACGGTAACTCTTTCGACCATACCTGCAGCTGCGAAACCTTGGGTTATCATTTGGTTTTTAATTATTATGTATTTTTACAGACGTCCCTGCACAATGAAGCAACGCAACGCCTTCCCGCCGAACTTCATCCACTCTCTAGACTCGTCTCACATGATGCTGACGGGACTGCACTGCGAGGCCGGCGGCGTCACCTTCGTGTCCGTGCACGACTGCTTCTGGACACACCCACGCTCCGTGGACGCTATGAACAAGGTACACCATCTAACACATGCATTATGATAGCATAACATTACTTTAAATGGTCTGTCTGTCTGTATTGTCTACTACCTAGTAAACTGAGAACTGTATTGTCTACTACCTAGTAGACAATACATTTCTCAGTTTTAAACTTACCATATATCATTGCAGTGTTAGGATTGCCCAACACAGTTGTTAGATTACATATTGATGTAATCTAACTACTGATTAATAACTACGATAAAAAGTCGCAAAATGTAGTTATTTGATTACTAATTACAAATTGTATTTACAATCACGATTACAGGACTACTTTTTATAACTACAATCATATAATCAATGCAATAATAATATGTAATAAATATAAGCACACAATCACCTACGACTTGCATTCAATTCATATACATAAAAGTAAACATACGTGAATTTTTTATACAGTAATATCCCGTTTTTTTTTTTTTAATTAAATTTTACTGCCAGATTCAGTTTTGATAAATCAATAATTCTAACAAATTACATGTTTATTTAATTGCAAAATACTAGTTCTTAGAACTAAAATAATCAGTAGTTATAACTACTACTCGTAGATTACAGCAATCAAATTAACAACTACTTCATGTAGATTGATTATTGTAGCTAAGTTACATGTAATCATAACTACGTGTAATCAAACTACTTGTAGTTAACTACGCCCTACACTGTATCATTGAATGTCAGGTTTTTTCATAGACACGCGACTGGTCACCATGACCCAGGTCATATCTAGGATGTATCTGATACACAAGTAAAACCAAAGTTTTTGATTTCTTCCTAGATTTGCCGTGAGCAGTTCGTAGCTCTACACTCGCAACCGATATTAGAAGATTTATCAGAGTTTCTCACAAAACGATATAGATATGCCGAAAGGTGAGTTATTACATAACAATTTATAACTATACAGGGGTACAGTGTCCCCGACACGAGTTTAAAAAATTAATGAGGATCAATCACATAATAGCAAATCCGATTTTTACTAAGTACATCGTATGTGTAATAATTTACTGAGTATTTAATTTTTTTAATTAATAAAATCCGTCAAGAAATAGTGGATTTATTAAAGTTTTTCCGAACGGCTATTTTGAAACGCACGCTCTCGCTGGACTATTTACGATGACGTCATCGGTCATGATCCGTGTGACGAACGGCTTGGTCGTATTCATTCGCCGGTGGAGACCGATCATAACAAATGACGTCACAGCGAGTAGCTTCATTCTCGGGCGCGTTTCTGGAACTAATATACTAAAATTGTCTAATTTGTGTTTTTTTGACGCTATAAGTCAGCATACTCCTCAAAAATTATGATTGATCCTCATTGAAGAGCAGCTTGTTTCGTTAATTATATTCATTTATTTATTTAGTACATGGAGGACTTACAGCTAATAAAACCAGACAAAAACAGAAAACCTTAATCATTGGAAAACCAATTACAAGTACTCACGTATAGACATTAGAATAAATTAAAAAATGGTGTGAGCACAATTTTGTTTTTTCAAGTATATTTTCGCTGAACATGTTTTACCCTTTTAATAAATACTGTTATACCTTACCATCTTGTAAGCCAAAGAATCAAATAGTAAAGTAGAGAACCAAATATTGGCAAAGTTGAAAATCTTCGATTCTGCCTTTAAAATATCAGCTCAATCGGTTAGGGGTAACTGTTTTAAAATTCGTTTGCAAGTTTTCATTAATATAGAAAAACATAGAAACATTGCAAGTTAAATAAAATCTTGTAAAAAGATGCAGACTGTCTTTGAAATATACAGACAACGTTTTATAATGTATGTCAAGTATTATTAGTGCCTATGGAAATAATAAAAAAATATCTGTTCAATGTATATTTCTCACCTATTCCAGTGAACTTGAAGACAGAAGCGTGGGTGCAGCGAACAAGAAACGCGTCAACAACTTGCTACAGAAAGTGCCCAGCAAAGGAGACTTCGACCTGAATAGTGTACTGAAATCTGTCTACTTCTTCAGTTAGGTAACCAAACAAAATTAGTATTTAGTTGAGATTTCCTATAGGCTCAAACATATATCACAATTTATTGACCAAGGTTTCCTACCTCGTAACTATAGGTCTTATCAGTAACGCAAGTAAACACTATGAACCTGGCTGTGAATATGACAAATTGTCTTTAGGAAGACTGCCGCACTAGTCTAGTGGTCGCAACCGCTGCCTTGATCGTACCACCAAGCACTAGATTTATTCCCGTGTTATAGAATTTTTCCGTCTAGAATTTTTCAGTAATTACATTTCATCAGTTCGGAATCTGGATTTAGGGCGGAATTCACCAATAAAACTAATCGCGTTTTAACGTTTGACTCGCATAATCGCGTTTAGCTGCTGCCACTAGTGTCACTTGTAAAAAATACAACAAAAGAAAAATACAGTCAAGTGACACTAGTGACAGCGGCTAAACACGATTATGCGAGCCAAACGTTAAAACGCGATTAATTTTATTGGTGAATTCCGCTCTTATATTTAGTTTTTTATTCTTTTATTATTAGTAGGTTCACACTTGACCACGGTCCCACTAGATGCAGAGCATACGTTACGGCACCACATCTAATACCTGTGTAACAGTCTAAAACACAATATGTCATGTACACGCCCCGATATTACTCATATATTTAAGGACTTACGTTTCTATGAACAACTCGAAATAATGATATCCCAGAACTAAATAGTATTATGAATACATTTAATGTCGTTTAAGGAAGTTTTCTTTTACTTAAGAAATGTTAGAATTGCTAGAGGCGGGAACAGTACATTATTTGCCTGATTTACTTAATAGGACGATGATTTTATTACAAGAACCGGAAAATAAAACTTCCAAGGAAATGAGCCATTTTGTTTTGTATTGACTCTTATTGCCATTAGAGTGGGCTTTTTGTAGTTATTGCACATAAACGAATGAGTAGGAGAAATACTTACTGCCACTGTATGAAAACCAGGAAAGATTTTTACAAAGTAAAGGATTTAGAAGAATTGATGAAGAAGTAGACAAGAATTGAATGAAAAGAAATGACCCTATGTGATTTGTGAAGGACGACTTTGTTAAAAATGGGAATTACTTGAGTAATTCCAGATTGTTGCTATGAAGAAATGGACTGAAGTAAACTTGTGGTGGTTATTTGCATAAAGTAAGGCTTTTTGTAATTTTCTAAATATTGTTACTATACTAAGGAATTTTGTACATTCTTATTATTATATTTCCTTCTTCCATTGATATATCGAAACTGGCTTTGTGTTTAGTTCGTTTTGTCTCAATTTTTTAATAATTTAGTTACGAACGTAGTTATTTGTACGTCTATCCAATCTTTTAACTGAACCATTCTCCCAAAAATTTTAAAAGATTCAGTCACTGGCTTGCGACTAAAAAACTGCCAAAGAGATCTCAAACAAAATTAGATCTTAAGCGCATGCGTGCTTTGTGTATGAAATGATTTTAACAATAAAATAGAATCACTGCCGTGTCTAAAGAGTAATGCCCAGCGAAATGAGATATCATTCAATATTGAGTCTTACATGCTTTTGTAACTGGCAAAAGCATTATTATATGTTTCGACTGCTGAATATGCGTGATTGAAAAACACTGCCTCACTGCCGAGACCATAAACAACTGCCAAGTGCAATGAGATCTCAAACAATAATGAATCCTACAAACCTTATAATAAATACAAACTTTAACTGTTATATTAATTGCCTTATAAAATATTATTGTTTATCACACATTCAAACATTTATAACATGAATATGTCTTTAAAATTGTTTCCATAGTGGGAGGCAATTTAAAAACGAATGTTAACAAGATTGGGGGATACAGTTTGTTCATATTTATCATAACATTCTTTTTTTTTAATTTTATATCTTCTGTTAAAAGGCAGGCCTTTTTATCAAAAGAAGAAATGCACTGTTATGGATTGGATTTGCGTACAGCTGACGGTAGTAATATTATTTTAGTTGACTCTTGTAGAGTACAAAAATTGCTGTGTTAGTATTAATGAAGAACCAATTTATTATTTGGTTAAAATAAAAGACCATACTTACTCGACCTTTCGTCCAATGTATTTGTTTTAATATACTTAGGTACCATAAGTAGAGAACCAAATATTGACAAAGTTGAAAACCTATTCAAAAGGATTTTTGCCTGTTATCTAGTTGCCATGTGAGAGCAACAAAACTGTGATTGTTAGTAGATGAACAATAAATTAAGCTGAATAATAGTTTACGTTGTTTTATTACAATAATATTACGTGTACCCTATATAAGCCAATGAGTTGAGTGTATTCTATTGTTACGAACGTAAGTATTAAATGCCGGTTTACTAGCAGAGAACTTTATTACCTCAAAAAATTACAAATTTGTTCACTCAACGATAACCAAATCACAATGAATACTAGAGTCCTTTTCACTATCGCTTAGATCGTTAGGTAAAATCGCTTACCTTAAGTGCAAATATTAATAATTTGTGTACAGTTAGCTCTTGTCTCGCAGTCGAAGTCAAACTGATTCACTGCACACTCTCGTAGCTAATCGCGACGCCCCCGCCAGGAGGCGTGGCGAGCGGCTTCAGAGCTTCGCCCTCTGGCCGCGCAGTCCAGCCGGAGCCCATGACAACAGGCCCGTTATTGTGGTTCTTACTAGGCAATGACGGCGGTATGACCGTATGCTAGCAGACTGTTCTGTGTATGTATGTACTGTAGGCACGTCACGACGCTGTTGCACACAGCGCCGACTCTTCGCGACAAACCGGCGGTCAGTCCCCGCCAGGTGAGACTCCTGGGGGAGTATGCCGACTCGTTGCGGACCTACAGTAGGAAGTGTGACCTCCGTCTAACCCGCGCGCAGAGCGAGCCGCAAGCGGTTTAGACCGCAGGTCGACTTGTGTATGTGTGTGAGCGGCATTGTATTGTGTAACATCGCTCAGTGCACGTGCATCGAAGCGCAGAATGCGCAACAAAAAACTCTACCCTGCGTAGCGACATTGCGAGCGTGCGGTACCATTGAAAGCCGTCGGTCGATGGTCACACCCAGGCACTTGGCCCAATAGACTTCCGCTCCACTGAGTTTCAGACGTAGGAAGAGGGGCGCCGATCCCGTAATCAGCGCCTGCGTTTTACCCTCGCTAACCAACAGTCCCCACTTGGCGAGCCACTCTGGGATGAGGTCTAATGCGCGCTGCATCTTCACCGCCGCGTACTTAGCGTTCATCGAGGTGGCAATGTACGCGGCGTCGTCAGCAAACAGCGCGAGCGTGGCTTCCGTAGTTGGGATGTGGTCGGTGTAACGTGAGTAAGACGCCGGCGAGACGCAGCTCCCCTGCGGTACACCCGCTAGGATGGGCCTAGGGGCGGATAGCGCACCGTCGACGACCACTCTTTAAACACCTGTTTGACAGGAAAGCTTGGACCACTTTACAAACTAGCCCCTCATGCTAAACACAATCGAAGGCCTTCCCCATGTCGAGGAATACTGCTACCCCATACCCCCTGCCGGTCAGGGGTTCGTGTTTATACGCAGAGCCAGGAAAATTCTAGATACAGACGTTTCAAGGCCAGTCTAGAAAAACAGTCGCATCCTAGGGTAATAAATCATTATTATTATTCTTGTGACTTCATGCGAATTATGACTCTAATGCATTCTTATGCATTAGAGTCGAAATTCGCATGAAGTAACTTATTTTCCATATCAACAATTATGAACTAATAATAAATAGATGTGTACAGACAAGAACTTGCTCACCAATGCGTTTTAATTGGTCGACGTTACTGTTGATTTCGTCGAAGTCAAAGATATGACGTGTTAAAGTTCACGACTTCACTTTCTATTGAACCATGTCCCCTGGAATTAAGGTTCCTAATAGCAAACCGTCTCAAAGTGAAGTAAAGGTTTCAGGATTGAAAAATGAGTAAGGGATGCGCGTTGACTGTGGTAGAATTTTATGGAATAATAAGCCTTCGAAATATAAATCATCATTTATTTGTGGTACAAAATTCACGTTACACGGTCACGTAACTAATTACGAGTTCGACCAGCAACATCACTGTTCCAGGTCTCGCGGCGCTTCACAACATACAACGGATCCCTACGCTAACTTTTAACCCAACCATAATTTAAATACTACGTCCAAGCGTTTTAATTTTTACGGTTTTTATAACTTTATGAGGTACAACAGTAAAAGTGAATATAAATAAAAGTAAAAAATATTTTGGCTAGTGCGCAGTCTACGAAATTACTACATGCCTGCATTTCCTACTAATAACTAAGATAATACATTCTCAATGAAACCCAGTGCTTAAGAGGAGTCTACTCTTGTTTTGAAACAATTCCATTTTTTTACTCGTCAAAAAACCTTAAAATTTCAGAATCAATGCGTTCTACTCCCTAAACCAAATCTTAAAAGTAAGAAATACTCTCTAAAATGGGGCAAATTTGTTTGTAACACAACGTTTCAAAGAAAAGTTACGTCGTCGTGTTTATTCCAAAACTGACTGTATCATAACGAACATTTAGGCAAATTTGTGCCTATCTGTCTAAATCACGCAAATGAAGTCTTTATATTTAAGATATTAGAAGTTGAAACAGGTTAAACGGTGCACAAGAATTTGACAGAGACTGTATCGGGCCGTGGATCCATTATTGTCTGTGTTTGTGGAACACGTGAACGCTGGTGTGTGGCCGCGCCGACGGATCTGCGCACTCGCTCGATCCACTTGTCGTTGTGCGCTGACTCAAGTCTGATGAACTGAAAGATAAAAAAGGGCCACTAAGATCATGCTAAGGTTTAAAGCCAATAAAATTGGATTCTTTATGGGGATCTCTCTTTGGAATGCCAAGGGATGTTTTTCAAGTCCCAGCTCCATCAACGCAACACAAATCAGGATATCGATAAGCGCTTTGCTACCGCACTAATATTATAAAAGCTAGAGTTTGTATGTGTGTGTGTGTTTGTTACTCCTTGACGCTCAAACGATTGAATGGATATGGACGAAATTTGTTCCATGGGTAGAGCATGTCCTAGAATAGCACAAAGGATTCCAGGAGTATGTTCCCAGGGGGGAACCTCGGGGTAGAAGAACATTACCACAAGGACGCTGGCAAGAGCTAGTATAAATATAAGTCGCAATTTTAATCATTGCCTTGCTAATCTATTAATACTAGAACCTATTTCGTACCTTAACTATCTAGGTTACAGATAACATAAGATTTCTATCAGAATAAATATTGTTACTCACGAAGGCGTCAAAGTGTCGACATCTAGATTTTGCAAGCAGAACCACTGCGAGTTGAGGGTCTCATCGTTTTTGGCACAGTCCAAAGTTCCGTTGTACAACAGCAGATCATCCATTAAAACCTGTAAAACATTTGAAGGTAAACTATTGTACTATAAAGATTACAGTGAATCCAGAAGGTAGGAAGGTCCATTGGTACATACAGGCAGTCTTTTTAGTTCCGGTTACCTAGCAGGTACACGCTCTACTCTCTTGTACCTACCAGGCTGGTGGGTACAAGAGAGTAGAGCGTGTTTGTTTTACTTACTCCAAACTCCTTAACACCTCTCGTCGGAGTTTTCCCGTAATTCCAAATCTTTATGCCGTACACGGAAACAGGGACGTCGAACACAAAGTACACCCTGCAAAAATTACAGATTTTGTAAGAAAGGAGATCTTAGGTAAACAATCCACACGCAGATGATAACGTTACTGTGATGACAGTGATCATTACCAAACAGTTACTTATAAAAGGTAGTTTTCATTCCACCCAATTAGTCATTTTCTTTCTAGCTAGATGGAGCTGAACTCAACATTTTTAGTTAAGAGATCCGTTCCCCACTCGCCTATCGCCAACATCAAGCATGGTTTAAAAGCTTGTTGCTTCATCTAACGCAATCCAACGCGATTTTTGATGAAGAGGTAACGCGAAAAAAGAGGGATAACGCCTGAAAACTGCTGGCTTTCAGTAATTCCGTGATTAACTCGAATATTTCACAAAACAGGAAATACGTGTATTTTTTTAACCGACTTCTAAAAAAGAAAGGAGGTTCTCAATTCGGATGTTTGTATTTTTTTTTATGTTTGTTCACGCATAACTTCGTCGCTTGCCAACCGATTTGAATTTTTTTTTTAAAACCTTAATATTATTTCAGAAAAATTGTTATCATTCAGAATCTCGATTAAATGTGTATAAAGCTTTTATATATTTACTTTTTATATTTTTAATATACTTATGAGTACATTATGGAGGGCCAGAGTTCATGTAAAATAGCAGATTTTCAGAGGTCTTTACCGGATTAGTTTTACACAAATTTATGTTTTGATTTCTATAGAAACCTAGATAATATCCACAAGATATCTGTGTATCCAAAATATCTTGAGAAAGAGCTGTCATAAAAACCGGAAGATCCATTTTATTTTAGGAAAAGATATTGCCTCAAAATCCGCTTAATTCTTACTGTTCAAAGAATAGTCATTTAGCAATGACTATTCCCATACACTACAAACAAAATAAACTACAAATGTTGATACTAGCTAGAAAATGTCAAGGCATGGGCCCGTAGTGCAAAGCCTCCCAAAGATACCACCCTCTTATAACAAAGGCATAGGTTCAAGATAAACTGACACTAACCTGTTGAGCGTATGCGGCAGTACCGGCGCCAACCAGGAGTGCGACGCATCACCGACACGCGCGTTGTGTCCGTCGATGAGCTTGTCGGGCGTCCGCACGTCTGCAGCGCGCGGATCCAACACGTTCACGCTAGCTGGGTGCGCGCATACGTCTGGCGGACAGTTAATCATTCAATCAATTTGGCTTTTAGGACCAGCTCTGCAGAAGCGGATTTAAAATGGTGGTGAAACAAAGAAGTTTATCATTCAATCTGACATTAAAAGAGTCAAATGTGAAAGTGAGTACTTCGTGCTTAGCTATCATTTTCAATTCCATTAATAATGAATGACGCGCTTGGTTCGTGAGCAATGCAGAAGCACAAGAAATTACCGATCGATCTGTACATCGCTTACCATAAATGACTACAAGGATGACCTACTGCAGCTGGTACGAGTATATACTTATGTGAAAACCAGGTTATCATGAAAGCAATAAAAAGCAGAAGTAGGAAGTTCAGAGCACTATTTTCTAAAGCTGGTTAAAGCTTGCCTTTTCGTAAGGATGGTTTTAAAAGGAAAAAGAATCGAAGAGTCCCCTCCCCAATTTTATACAGGATCCATTAAACATCACTAGGCAAATTACAGAATTAAACGCATCATATACCACCACTTACTTGTCTCAGTAACCGGTATGAGGTTTCCATGTGGGTCATAAAGCTCAACGCCCGTCAGCCCGACATAGTAAGGGTCTCCCCAGGTTGAGAATATGTTCAGCTGGAGTACAAAACCGGTCGGAGCGCCCATGTCCAGGTTAGTGCCGTACACCAAACAGTCCATACGGAAACTGTCTGTGTCGTTTGCGTCGTCCAACCTACGCAGGAGAATTATACATTGATTGCATTAAAGATTTATTGAGCAGATTATTCAACGGAAACTTAATGAAACAGGAAAACTTTTAACATTCGCAAGGGCTATATTTCACCGGGACACCATGGCGGCGCGACCAGTCGCCGTTACCAACAAAATGTATACAGCTCTATAGAGAGTTACTCACCTGGTGTCCGAGAAAAAAACTTGAAGTATGATACTTCAAGTTTATTTCTAACAGTTATTGTTGATTTTTACCCCGTCCGCCCTTTGTGCTCCCCAGAAAAAATCCTGGATCCGCCCCGGCAGGAGACTAATGAGTCGATAGTTTATTTATTTTCAAAGGTCCTTTATTTTGTGAATAGTGGTGAACTGGTGACCCACCAGTTACCCCACAGTTCTGGGCTACGGACGCCATATATAATTCTATTAATAAAGCTTAACGAGAATCTTTTGAACTATCTACTTCGCCGCCTGCTTGTTGTAACTGTGATCCCATGTTCACCAGGGAACCCATCTGTCTTCATATCGTTTAGTCCTTTTATGACTTCACATGGTAAAATAGATGGTACAATTTCGAAGTTTTCATTTTCAAAAGGAGGTCCACTATGATTGTCTCCGAGAGGAATTGGTTTTGTAGATTCATATTTATAAAGTTCCTCATAGAACTTCTCAACAATATTAACAATCTTCAATTACACTGTCTCAAAACCTTCCGAATTGACTTGTCGTTACTTAGTCTTGTCTAGTACGTCTTTTTTAGGGTTCCTTACCTAAAGGGTAAAACGGGACGCTATTACTAGACTTCGTTGTCCGTTTGTCTGCCCGTCTGTCACCAAGTTGTATCTCATAAACCGTGATAGTTAGACAGTTGAAATTGTCACAGATGATGTATTTCTAATGCCGCTATAACAAAAAATACTAAAAAACAGAATAAAATAAATATTTAAGGGGGCTCCCATGCAACTAACGTGATATTTTTGTCGTTTTTATAGATATGGTACGGAACCCTTCGTGCGCGAGTCCTTCTCGCATTTGACCGGGTTTTATTTATTGCTGTATTTTTTACCTGTCATCAATAGCCTGCAATTCTATGTGCTGCACGTAATCGTAGCAGGTGTCCCCAGGAGCTCTACGCAGCAGCAGAGGCCGGTAATGGAGCGGCGAGTCGTCCAGGCTGATGCGCGCGTGCTTCGCCCCGATGTAGGACAGCTCCATGTTCGCGTTGTAGTTCCACAAGCGTATACCTGTATGGAGAATATTTTATGAGGAATAGAAATTATTATAAAAACTACACATTAACTTTTTACTGTCATTTTTGCTTTGTGTTTTAAAATTGCAAAGTTATCTGCTGATTGTGGTACCTAATTGCTACATCGCTGCTATGGATAAAAGAATGAAGGACGATAAATCTCACATGGACACAATGAAATCAGTACGAATATCACCATCGCTTCTTCGTAAGTGAACAATAAAGGTTTGGAGGTATGCGGAACAGAGTGGAAAGTCCCACAAACCTCAGTTGAAAAGGGAGAATCCTCCTACCAGACGGGTGTTATGTCTGGTGGGCAACTGCCCGATAGATGATTTCGGGCTTTTTTTTTCAATTTTGATTGCGCGATGCAGGATTAGTTCTTATGTGACGCCATAGATGTCGCGACAAAGGTATTGTTACTTTGCCTAAAGCAACCAAAAGTAACAACCCACCAAAGAGTACTTATATGTAAGAAAAGATAACATTCAAACCTAGGAAACCTACAGTTAGACTACGTAGTTTCACTTACTAGTAATCTCAGTCGATTCCAACAACTCCATAACAATATGACAGAACTTGGTCCCTGTCGCGAAGTTCGTGCACCACATATCTTCGAAGTCGGTAGTGATGTTTCTGCCGCTGAACAAACCCTTGCACTCTATGAGACCGCTGTGTTCCGGCGCCTGGTCCTCAGTTATGAAGGCGGTGTAGGCATATGCGCGGTGTACCTTGACAGGGTCGTTATAGCAGAGGAGTTCAATGCCTGTGAAATGTGATGGTAAGTTATAAATTCATAATAGTATGGGGTTTGTTAAGGCCCGGCGCCCTTCGGCATCCCAACATGCATGCCAAGGCATAGTTTCCGACAGTGTAAGCTTGCATGTAGGGATGCCGAAAGATCCTTTTCCTTGCCGATGCCGATATTGGGCGCCGGGCCTTAAGGTCCAAAAAATATTAGCGATGTATGTAAAAAAGAAGGACAAAGCGAGTCTATAAAAAGCCCTTGTGATTCTCAGGATAGCAAAACCAAGGTCATCGCCAGTTCTCGTCTCGTTTTGTAAATTTAAAGCTTCGGATATGAGTACTTAAATCATTTAAATGGCAAAATTTAAAATAGACTTTTAGTTACGTTACGATCTAGACACAGTCACATCACTATAGGTTCATCAGTAGCCATGACGAAGTTTCATGTTGTATTGAAAATTCTCACCTGTAAGCCCTACCAGATGCCTCTGCCCCCAGTTAGACATGAGGGTCAGCTTGACTTTCTTGGCCACATACTTCATCTCCTTCTCCTCAATATCCAGGGCTTCTAAGAGCGCCGTAGGACTCATATTATGGTTGCTATCGTTAGCGGTAGGAGGACGCTTGTCGATTATGTTAGGGTAATCGCTCATGGGCTCATTGTCCTTGAGCAATGCTTGGAAGTTCTTGTCGTTTTGCATTATTGATTCCAGGATGGCTGGGTCTTTTGTGAAAAGAATTGTCTGTAAATGTTGGATGACATAATACATTAATATTGTACCTTAGATCTAGTCTGATGATGATTCAGATAGTGGACATAGGAACTAATGAGAGCAACAAAACAACCCCATCGTGTTTGAGCTCTTTGGAATGGCCTTGGTGAGTAGGTATCTAGTAAATAGGAAAAACATTTAGGAACATATATAACATAAATGTTTTTCACCTAAAACTTATTATTACGACAGATTGATAAAAATAATCTTACATAACTTACGAGAAATATAACAAATCTCCATACGTGTTTGTTACCAACATCTAATTTACTGCAATCGATAGTCGTGCCGGAACTTCCATGAATTTAAATCGATTTACAGCTGTTGTCAGTTCATGAATTTATTAATAAGTGAGTATAACTATAGCACCTCAGCATGACGTCATATGCGTAGATTTAAACGGACTCGGAAGTTCGATACAGTGTATGAATACGAAGAATCAAGTTTTCAACGCTTAGTTAATTTTTAAGTTGGACTTGGTAGAATTGACACCCGCCTACATCTATTTTCAACGCCAAGCTATTTTAACGTTTCTCCAAACAAGGAATTTATCGTGTATTATGTGTGCGTTTACAAACATTTAAACTCATATACACAAGACATCCAGACCCGGAACAAGCATAGAGCCGAATCTGTGATACGCAGCAACTTCAACCAATTACCAAACCACTGCACCAACCGTGTTCTCATATATAATTATGATATGACTAGACAGATAATGATGATTATGAATAATTCTTCTTCTTTTTGACCTAGAAAGGGCACTAGGCCCAATAACCTAAGTTATTAGTGCACAAAAAATCTTAGGGCCGACGCTGTGTTAAGCGGGCGCCCGCGTGGTCCCATACAAAAGTGCTCCGTCGCGGCTCGCCGCGTGGGCACCCGTCGCGGGCAGCCGCACCCCGCGCCCTTTTTGCTACGTAATAAATACATTAAAGTTTTCCATCGACACGACTACATGCACACCGTTAAAGTTAAACTAGCGACATTGCACAGGTAATAATCCGGTTTCCACTACGGGGACCGTCGTACAAAACACACGCGCGGACGTCCGTCGCGGGCGCCCCGCTTAAGGCCATTGGCCCTTATAAGTAGAGACCGAATTTGTTTTGGCACGGATGCTGCGTGTCGTGAGTTCCATTCCCGTGCGGAACAAATATTTGTATCCACTAGGTATTCAAGGACCCAATTATTATAATTCTGCATGCTTTTCAGTATAATACTCACATCGCCAAAAGAAGCCAATGGTCCTTTCAGCTCACCACTCGACCTCGCTATCTCTCCATGGAATATTATTTGGTCATCCAGTTTGATCTGGACCAGCCTAACGCCACGAGCCGAATAAATGCGAGATTTGTTGTAATTCTGTAAAAAAACAAATTGGACAAGAAAAACCGCCATAACCTCGTCTCGGGACTTAATATTACCTTACAGTAACATCTTGAAAGTTATAATTCCTGTGCCCCGCTATTAATAATAAATTGTGACATCAAAGGCTCATTTGTAAGTCCATTGTCACGCGAGGCCGGAATATTATTTGCTGTCAAAGGGCATGAAATCGTACCATAAAAATACCGACCCTACCCCACGCAAAGTTTACACTGTCGCAAGGAAACCTATTTTATTTTTCTTTTTCATTCCACTTACCCATATTCTCATCAACGCCAACCTAGCACTACCAGCCAGTAACACAGAAAGTGCAATTGGGTTGCCTCGCGGTGCCGGCACGGTCCACGCGTGCCTTTCATCACGAGTTCGCATCACCCCGTCTATGATGTTCTCTGCTCGACCGTGCTTAGATTGGTCCCCTGTGTCAGAGTCCGTCCATACCTAAGACATTTGTAAAAGGAATTACTTATTGATTTTGCTTTGTTTTCAGGGACAGTTTGTTAACGCATGAAAGGTTGAAGCACTGCACCTGTTTAGCTGTAGCACTCCCTGAAGTAGCCCGAAAAATCTTAAGTGACAGAGGACAGGGTACATTGCTCGCAAAACAGATGGTCGATATGGCCAAAAGGTTCTGGAAAAGCAACCACGTGCTGGAAAATGCAGCGTTTTCCACAATGTGGACCGATAAGCTGGTCGCGCGAATCCGATGAATACGGGACGCACAGGACCGGTCATTGTGGCGACACTTAAGAGAGACCTATTTCCAGCAGTGGACGTCTTTCGGTTGAAGTGATGCTGTCCGAACAGCACAACCAGTGTTACTAATAATATTTACCTTCTCAACTGTAACAGCATTGCCATCGGAATCGAAGAGTTCAATTCCATTCAAACCAACCAAATATTTGTCACCCCAGTTGGAAAATATCTTCAGTTCCAACAGACGTCCTTCAGGCAATTCAGGTATAATGAACTCGTTTTTGACCTTGTCCTTTTGTCCATGCTTTGTTGGGAAAGAACTCAACGACGCCGGTTTCTTTGTTGAATTCTTGGAACCAGTCCTTTTTATAGAATTACTCTGTTGTAAATTCATGGAGCTTTCTTTGGAGACGAGCTTTTTACGATTTTTTGATTCTTGGGGTCCTTAAATGGAAAAAATATTTAAATAGGTGCTTTTTGTTAATTGCTACAAGTATTCACGAATACTATATGTTCCACTTACTAGGACCTAGAATGACGTCGTGAAAGTCCTCATCAACTGTGTTATTGACTCGTCTGTGTCGTGGTGTGACGTAGTGTGGCAGTAAGTCTGATAGGAAGTCGTTTGAGGAGGTGTTTGAAGAGTCCCCCCAGTCTAATTTACCCCTAACATTGTATACTCTCCTCCCATTCTGGCCGTAAGCTAGAACATTCAGTTTCAATGTAGTTATTTTAAAGGACCTGGAATTGCAAAATATAGTTTTTTGCCGAAAGCAAATCACCTCGTGTTAAAATGCACATTAAAAAGCTCCATTCCTTTAACAGTTCAGTTTAGATCATCAAATGGATTGCGCTTATGATCGAGGATCATATAGGTACTTAAAACAACATTTTCTGATATAACTTATTTATGGCAATAGTAGTTTACCTTTGGACTGGCGCATAGTACCAGCGGAGTGAGCAACTGCTCCCAATTGTGGTTTCATTAGGATATCCATCGTTGTGTCCAATGATGTCCTGCGCGTAAGTCTAAGAAGTAAACAAAAACAAAGAACTCATCTTAGGTAGGTTTTATTATCCATGTTAGGTATCCTTAAATAGACCTATGCCTTACCTGCGTGCTTCCAACTGAGAACTATCAATTTTATACTTGGTATCCTCTAAAATTGGAGATTCACTATTGCTGTTTCGAATATGCGTCTCTTTCATCTCCCTGTAAAACATCAACTGTTTAACGTAGGCGTTCATGGGCATTGTTCGTCCAAGTATTGGCTGGCCCAGCCTTGACACGGAAGTTATAGAGTGCATTGTACGAAGAATTTCCATATTGACGTCTTACCTTTATGTAGGTAAATTAAACGAGTTCATTAATCATTCTGAGTGCTAACAAGAAAAGGTCGAACTTACTTGGTAAGGTTTTCAAGCCAGTATGGCAATCCGTCTCTGTCTTTGTTTGTATAGTCAAGTCCATTTTGTTGATGTGCCATCCTTGAGCCATGAGATTATTGTTATCTTTGAAGAGAATGTAAAAATCTATTGAATCTTAGACACATTATTTCACTCACTCAATACGATAAGTGGTACCTATTGAAAAAAACTTTTTAGCCTGATCTACTTGAACTCACTAAACAAAGAATATAAACGCTTTTTATAAATAAATATTATTGATAATTTAATCTTCATTCACACTTGCCTCTTTTGAAACATATTTTTGCCGCTGTTTGTTTGACCTTGGTTGCTATGGTTACGATGTACTGATTCCTACTACGTTCCATAATTTGTAAAAATATTATACCTGTAGTTAAACTTGGAGTGGTTTTGTCGAAAACGGTTTTTTTTTTGTGGTGCAACCTAATTTATTTATAAAAACCAACAAGAAATTATATTCATGGATCTCCGGTACACAATATCCAATTCTGGATTCAAGGATTTTTCACAATTTCCAAACGAAACATTTTACGTCAATGTCAAATCACATGATGAAATATTTGACAACTATGACAAATCAATGTGTTGTTCTTGTTGCTTGTTGCGGTGGCAAATAACCTAAAATCCTATTCTATTTATAACAAGTTTTCAGTGAAATACGTTAAAGCAGCAACAGATTTTTATCTGAATTCAATAACCGTGTCTCAAGGTACTTTTTACCGGTAAGATGGCTGATCAGGATCAGAAGAAGTTAGAAGAAAGGACCAACAAAGCAGAGAGGGAAGCGAAGGCAATTGAAGAGGAACTAGACAAGATATCTAAAGGCGATCTCAGTTTTATCGGTGACCCTCGACTGGAGAAACTATCAACTGAGAACGAGAAGCTCAAACATCGTTTGGTTATTTTAGAAAACGCGATCAAGGCTGAATGCTCCGGCACCAAATCAACAGCTGTCAAAAAAGAATCAAAGAAACGTCCCACGTTGATTACTGACGTCAACTCCGTTGAAGGCAACATATGTTTAGTGGAAGAACTTAAAAATATATTTGAAGTTGCTATTGCATCAGCTTATCCTGACCTGAAGGATCCCCCAGTCGTGATTACAGTGTCTGGAAACAACCCCAAATTTGGAGACTATCAATGCAACTCTGCTATGGCCATCTCACAAATGCTTAAAGCTAAGAATGTTAAGACCAACCCCCGAGAAGTGGCTAACAATATTTTAAATAAAACTCCAACTTCACCATTCATAGAGAGGATGGAAGTAGCTGGAGCGGGATACTTAAACATTTATATTAACAAGATGATGGCTGAACATATTTTGAACTGTATATTGCGGTTTGGTGTAAAACCTCCTCCAGTAAAAAAAGAAAAGATTGTTGTTGATTTTTCTTCTCCGAACATAGCAAAGGAGATGCATGTAGGACATTTGAGGTCTACCATCATTGGAGAAAGCATTTGTCGTATATTGGAGTTCTTGGGTCATGATGTCTTAAGGATAAATCATTTAGGCGACTGGGGGACTCAGTTTGGCATGTTGATTGCACACTTACAAGACAAATTCCCTGACTTTAAGACTGTTTCTCCACCAATCTCAGATCTGCAAGCATTCTATAAAGAGTCCAAAAAACGATTTGATGAAGACGAGGAATTTAAGAAACGAGCTTATGCATGTGTGGTGGAGTTGCAGTCACATCACCCTGATTACATAGCTGCATGGAAACTGATCTGTGATGTCTCTCTACAGGAGTTCCAGAAGATATATGACCGTCTTGACATCAGTATTATTAACCGAGGAGAATCCTTCTATCAGGACAGAATGGATGTTGTGGTACAGGAGCTGAAAGATGCTGGGCTTTTAGAAGAGGATGAAGGCAGGTTGATCATGTGGGGCAACCCTGACAATCACGACGGTATACCACTTACAGTTGTAAAATCTGGTGGAGGTTACACTTATGATACATCAGATATGGCAACAATCAAACAAAGGGTGCAAGAAGAAAAGGGGGACAGGTTTATATATGTCACCGATGCTGGCCAAGCCACCCATTTTGCTATCATTGAAGCCTGTGCTCGTAGGGCTGGTATCCTCAAAGACCATCAGAAGGTGGAGCATGTTGGGTTTGGTGTAGTATTAGGAGAGGATAAGAAAAAATTCAAAACTCGGTCAGGTGATACTATTAAACTTATAGAATTACTTGATGAAGGACTGAAAAGAGCTTTGGATAAGCTTATTGAGAAAGGACGAGACAAAGTTTTGACACCTGAAGAGTTGAAGCAGGCTCAGGAAGCAATAGCCTATGGATGTGTGAAGTATGCTGATCTCTCACATAACAGGATAAATGACTATGTGTTTTCTTTTGACAAGATGTTAGATGACAAAGGGAACACTGCTGTCTACCTGTTGTATGCTTTAACTCGTATCAGGTCAATAGCCAGGACGGCACAGATCTCCCAGGAACAACTTGCAGCTGAGATTGAAAAATCTGGCTTCAAGTTTGGACATGATGCAGAATGGAAACTCGGAAAAGTATTAATTAGGTTCCCAGAAATTATACTGAAGGTGTCATCTGATCTCTACATCCACAGCCTGTGCGAGTATTTATATGAAATATGTTCGGCGTTCACTGAATTTTACGACAAATGCTATTGCGTCGAAAAAGATAAGGATGGAAAGATTGTAAAGATAATCTATGAAAGATTAATGCTCTGTGAAGTAACCGCCAGGATCATGGAGAAATGTTTGAACATCTTAGGAATCAAAACAGTATCTAGAATGTAACTACTTAAAGTAGGTTCTTAGGTTTAGGCATATCACAATTCTTATTTATATACCAGTAATTTATAAGTAATGCCTAAATGTTTGTACATTAAATAATAAGACATAAATGTGTTTGTAAAATTTTTATTTATTGAGTTCCCAAAAACCTCTACAAAACTATACCAGGGTCCGTTGTAATGGTAACATTCATGTTTGTAACACTATTTTATCTGATAGAAAAATTAAATAGAATAGTCAATGGAATTTATTTGTAAGTCACGTATCGGGCATTCAGAGACTGGTGCCAACGCTAGCGAAATAGATATAAAGAATTCAATCGATATAAGAACATTATACTCAGGCCACACATTCTGCACTCTGTATTCGTAATTTCAAAACGACGAATGTAAGGAGGTATGTTATTGAGTACTTAAAAGATATAACTTAAATTCGTACTTGTCGATAAGAGCGTTGCACAACACTAACTAATAAGTGTGTACGCAATATGAGCATATTGCGTGAGGCATCGCTGTCTCGCTACCATATCGCTCATCCAATAGAAGAATGACGTAAAGAAAAATTTAAAGAAATACCGTTTTTTATAGTTTCCATTAAAATATTTCGTAGCCAATAAGTAAATCAATACAAGATATAAATAATCCATTTCAATTGAAAAATCTTTATCTAAACAAATCTTAAAAAGCTTCTGAAAAATGGTCAAAATGTAATTACGTCATTCTTCTGTTGGATGAGCAACATTGAATCGCGTGCAGGAAGTATTGCCCGAGTAATTGTATAAGGCTCAACTCACACCGCTGCAGAGTAGAAGCGTCGCGACGCGTTATGTTTTTCTCTTATGGCATATTCATCTCTATTTCCCCTCTATAAAGGTCCTTTGTGTTAGTCAAATATTGAATCGCGCATCTACGTGCCGGCGAACGCAATGCAATTTCGGGCGAATGGAACAAACAATAGACACTATTGCCGCCTACGTGACCAAACGCACGTTGGTGCGTTGCGGTGATGAGCAAAGCGAAGCGGTCCCGTTTAGTTGGTTTGATATTTTTCTTTCGTTTTTTATTTTTCCACAAAATCTTGCGGTGCGTTGACTCGTTTTAGGTACATAAATGGCAGCTAAAGAGGCAACTTAACGCGCACGTAAGATAAAACCACCGGGTTGCGTTCAATCGCGTAAACCGCATCGGATCGCTACGCAACCATAATCGCGTTAAACCGGTCACGTAGGACGCCATGTTAGAGTTGAGCCGTTTCGCGCGTCACCATGTGTTATTCGTTCGAGCGTTCAAAAGTCACGGAATAGAGGCCTGCAACGAGTTCTTAATCGATCCATTTTACGATCTAAGCTGAACTGTTAAAGAGACGGGGCTATATAGAGTGTATAGCTGTATCCCTCTTTCTAGTTGGCACGACTGACATTAGAACACGTCGTGGTAAGGCCCCTGGTCCGCTCTGTGATCCACGCTAATGCGAGCTAAGACGCGAATCGCTACGCGTTGTAGTTAAAAAACAGGTCGCGACGCTTATAATATGCCAGTGTGAGTTGAGCCTAAAGTTCGCCTGTTAAAATATATATGTCCAACGTTACCTACCTTAAGTTAACAGATGCTTGTATTACCTTACCATCTATAACAATACACGTAACATCACATTAAACATCGTACAGACAACAAGTTATTACTCCGCACAAGCGTCCGATACATCCATATGCGAGATTCAATCATAAGTCAATACTCAAAGAGCTCAAATTAGAAATCATTGTTCTCTTAGCATGATGGACGTTCCAGCGAAGTAATTAACAAAAAAAAATATTCGCACTAGTAATACATCAAAATCTAGTATTGGTTATACTGACATCACATATTATTTCTGAACAAGTGAATATTATAAATGGGCACAATTTTTTCAGTTATTAAAAATTTTATAACTAATATTTTTCCTATAAAATAGTTGCAGTTAACATTATTTTTTCTACAAAAATAATAACATTAAAAGATTACTTGATTACAGAGTTTTAAAAATATAGGTTTTTGCGACCCCAAGGTGGCTGGAAAATCAAAAAATAAATAAATCCAAAGGAAGACTGTCACAAAAAGTTTGATTACTTTCAAAAGTATGGAATAAGTAAGGAATGTTAATTTGATTTAGTAGACCTACCCATAGTATCTCTGGAAGACTTGAGACACGCAACAATTATTGTTTTAGCGACTTCAACATTTACAACGACTGAGCAGTCGTAATAAGATAATATGCACATGTGTTTGGCTAGGTACAATCAAAGCGACGAGTATTACATACCGGTACTGTCGGCGCCACACGATTCCACTATGATAATATATTATAATGCCTACGGAAAATTGTCTCCATCGTACGTATCTTATAATAGGACCCTAATAATATCCGAAACATTACAATTAAAACGCGATCCGACGGCGACGCTCACCTTCTCTACTTACAAATATTTTGCACTTTAGAGAAATTCTCATCTATTTGATATAAGAACTCTAAAACAAAATACCATTATCCTTAATTTTAAAACAAATTTGATTTTATTTCAACTAATCGTAGTGAGATAATTATGTTAATAAAATGAATTTATAATTTTAGTTTTTTTGTGCAATCTTGTAATATTTGATTATTACCCTGTGATAACCTTGGCTAACCGGTTCTCATGATTCTATTCTCAACCAATTCACTAACATGTCATAAGCCGCGCATTTATCAAAAGTAGCCTAAATGTAACCGTGACAGAGCGTTGTTCAGGTTGCGGTGGTCAGGTGGTTATTGATCTCTACGCGACTGTATGTCCATTGCATAAAATTAATTTACATTTAACACACTTAAATGTTTTGTAGCAAATACAATGACTAGAATTATTACAAAATCAAAATATAGCACATAATTCATGTGACACTAAAAATCCTTCGATTAGGTAATCTATTGAAAGATAATTACGAATTAGCACATTTTATCATATAGTAATGCTATCGCTTTAGTATTTTATAGTCCAAACAGGTTAAAGGTCTGGAGTATATGTTCGATGCCTGTGCATTGTGTGAGCAACTGTCTAAGTGTGGAGGTGCTGTCGCCCCAGTTGCGAACAGACTCGATTGTTTAAGTATCGTAACTCGAGCACAGTGAACAATAGTGGCGGGTGGCAGCGTGATCACTACGTCGGTGTCTCTCCTCACAACACTCGCATACACGCTCAAACATTAACTACTACCATCACCGGTACAAACGATATATTAATCGAGATTCTAGTGAAACGTTTGGAAGTCCGGCAAAATATTACCTAGTCACACGAACGATTGAGCAATCCTTAAAAAATCTAAATTGGGGACATCTAAATAAATAATTGTTAAATTAAATAAATATTGAAGACGTTAAAATTTTAAATCCTATTCCATAGACACGAGATGGTATATATACACTCAGCTAGCTACACTATAACGTACTAATACTAAGGAAAAAGTCACATTGAGGTGTATAAAAGATTTCGCTGAAAAAACTGGATTTCATATAAGTATATTAAGTTAATAGGTATATAAACGTTTCTAAAAACCCTCAATACGATTTTTTTTAAATAGTTACTCTAAAAAGGGTTGGATTGGTCTCGAGATTCTGAGATACGACTACAAAGACTACAACAATAGTACAATAAGTTCAACAATATGTTACAAAATATACACACATTTACCATCATCTGTAGTAACGTTTGGCCGAACGTGGTTCATGCTGCTAACATCTAATATCTATAGTGATTGCGTTAGGAAACAGATCTGTGAGAGAGCGCAACATACTGCACTTTAATAGGCTACCGTCACATAGAGCTACACGCCATAAGGCGACGTGCACATGACAAGGGACTGTCTCAACTTACAACTTTATTGGGACAGCGTAAACTAGCCCAAGATGGCGAGATTGTTCGGAAAAGTTACCGCGACTCAGGAATTTAAAGTTCAACTTTTAAAGCCTTCACCCTCTCGCTCCAAATAGAACGGGAGAAGTTGTGGGCTGCAGGATAGTTAGAAAGAGTTACCACGGCCCTGGAACGCGAAGGGCACAGGTGGGTTTTAATCAGAAAAATCCCAACACGCGCTCTCGCTCCATCCAGAGCAGGAGAAGTTATTTGGTGATTTCATACCTCAAAAAAACCCTAGTGTAAGTGTTGTAGATAGTTATAACTATCACGACGGTTTCATTCTCTAAACGTAGCATCGTTAATACGCACACAACTTACCCTAAAGGCTCTAAACACCCCAAGGACTTAAGACATAACATTCGATAGATATTTCACAGAACCATCAAACAGATGAAGGACAAACAATTCCTAAGTGTAGAAACTGCGAAGGCGTACATAATTTAAATTGATGAACTGCTTTCTTCTAAACATTTGCCCTTTTCAAACTTAAATTGCTTTCTATTTCGAAGAAACACTTGCTCGGTGTTTATCGCATTCGTGATAGGACAACAGACAACAACGGTCATTTCTGACAAACATTTGTCTATAAATAATAAACAAGAACGGAATGGAGTTGAACCAATTGAAAAGTTTTCACAAGTTAGTACCAACAACGTTCTTCAGTAAATGACTTACGGGCCGTGCATAACTGTGGCTAAGAATGTGGGCGTGTGGTAACTCGATAAACTTCCTGCGCAATTTCCTAATGAATTTATCGATCAATTATTCGATTAAGAGCTCTGAACTAGTGCAGAGGCTATGCTACCAAAAACGAGTGCGTATTTAAAAACTACGTAGACCGCACTCTGCTTCCAGATGCTCCAGCCTCATTTATCAATAAATATTTTTTGAGATCGATATGGGGAAATCAATCCAGAAATTCCGTACCATTTCATTCCATTATAAATTTTTTATCGATTTATATCAATTCCTGACCAAAATATCTACTCATTATCTATCATCCCCAAATATTGGCCTATAAATATTAGCCTCAAAGTATATAAATAATGTACCTATCTACTATAGATGCTGCTGTATGTGACCTTGATATGACAATATTGATTGCAGTATGGCGCGCTGAGGCCGGAAGCTCTCGTAACTGTATACCATGGGGCCTCGTATCCACTACCCGATACACGAGCGCTGAAGCACTCTCTACGATATGATATTAATCTACTTGCATACGAAATTATTCTAGCGATAAGTAGGTACTGTCCCACGAGCCGCTATGCGAAATTGGTTATCAAATCAGTCGATGTTCCGGAAACGCAAAATTTAAGGTTCAATTTATGCGAACAATGATGCGGGAGATCAAATAGATTAAGTGAAACTTAATGGTGGTGTTTCGCAATTATTATGCGAGTTAATCCAAACCTATGATAACAAAACACTTTCAGTATAATAACCTCAATCATAACGCTCATCCTACCGAAAATATCAGATCCATCAGCGATTATACATCGCTTTGGCAGTCTAGGTCACACAGGTATAAATTTACGATCGGTTCCGGCTAACAGCATAAAACTTATGTACCTACAAAGTCTATTTTAGTATATTCTAGATCACTACATAAAAGATTCACACACACATTACGAAGATGAGGTAACAAAGCCGCAGACATCAGCTGCATCACAGACCCACCGTCGATCGTCCGACGTCGGACGATTGTCGGCTGAATTATTTAATCTGCGGCCTTGTTGTCGAGTTAGGATACAAAAATAGCTTAAGAGAGCTCTAATAATGGAGATTCAATAGGTTAAACGGGCAGTCTTCAATAAGATTTAAGTTCTGGGAAGAGATGTCGCAGAATTGCCAAATAGTGTACTGAGGCGGCCAGCGCGACGAATATGTGCCAGATGGCGTGCGCGAACGGTATGCGGCCGTCCGACTTGAAGAAGAACACTCCGGCCAGGTACAGCATGCCACCCAGCTTCAGGTCTGACATCGCAGGGAACTGGTGCTGGAAAATAAATGTTACACGTTAACATGCTACCAACAATAAAGCAAGAATCTTCGCAGCAGATAGTCAAATCAATGTTTTATTGCTTAATTTGAAAGGTCAACGTAGGGGCACTTAACCAAGCGTAAGGGACAGAAAGGAATAAAATGCTAGTTAAACCTAATATGACCATTTGGGATTTATTTTGGAAAGTAATTTTCCAAAATAAATCATTAAAGTTTTAGATTTTTAGTAAACTCCTGATTTGGCTATCTTACTACGTAAAACCGACACACATTGACAATAGGAACCAGACCACTACAGTACATGCAATTTACACAGCACACCAAAACTAAAAATACCAGAACAATAACACAAAGTAACGCAATGATTGTTTAATAAAAGGTAACCCTATCCCATATTAATAAAACACAAAATAACAACGTGCCTTCGTTAAATGAAAAGGACGTAGTTCAACAACCTACATCACTCGAAATTGCCTAACAAAGCAAATACACGCAAAAAAAAAGCCCTAACTTGGACAATACTGGCAATTTAGTTAAGTTAATCAAAGAGAAAGATTATAAATAGAACGTTTTTAAGGGTTCGTCCCCGGTGGGAAACCAACTGTACCCTGTTACTAAGTCCATCTGTCTGTTAGCAGGATGGACCTTTATATTTCAAGAACTATCATGACTTTGATCATTATCATGTGGAAGTAACCTATTCGCTCTTAGCTTAACTACTTCCAGGTTGTAGCTATCAGGAAACACAGAATTCAGAAAGGAATTTCACTTCTTAGCTGTAAACACAATAAATGTATTCTCAAAACGTTTTATGTGAGTGGATATATACCTATGGATATTTGGGATGTTTTGACTTAGGAATTTAGGATCGAATTTATTAACTTTCGATTGGAGAGACCTTATGTCGAACAGTTTTGTCTATAAGGAGTACTAGATCTAACGATGGCGTTGCTCAATGCTAAAAAGAACAATGTCAACAGATTCTTTAGATATTCACAAAGAACAAAATATGAATATTGGCAAGAGCGCATACGTAGGAATTGAGAATGCTTCACAAACGAATACACGTGGATTTGAATAGTGCCAACGTTTAGTGACGGTGCTCAGAATTCTGTTTACTTCTTGAAAGAAATCGAGCGTGAATTTTGATGGTATCCAAGGGGAAACGGTTTATATTCAACTGGAAAAATAAGATTAAGAATAAGGGTTTTAGAAAATATGATTTTATATCAAGAACGCGACTGTGGCGGGTGTGGCGACTAGTGATAAACACTATTAGTACGTTCGAATACAGACACTAAAACGAAATACGTATTAACGAAGTTTCAAAGTCGTCGATGCTTAAAATAGCTTGTCCGATACCCACAGTCCCTAAGGGCTCTGTGCCAGATCGAAACTATACAAATTCGTAAGTAAAACTATAACCATTAACAAACATGAGTGATCGTTAATAATCGTTATATCAAAATGTCGATAAGACTAGTGTATTATTGAAATTCGTTTTCCTCAATAATTGATTGATTGATTGTAGTACTGAAGTGCCATTACACTGCGTACTCAAAGTGGAAGGTAAACATTTTACGGTGAGAAAACATTTCATAAAACACAATGCATCTGTAGTTGACTGTGAAAAATGCGAGAGAAGGAAAAGTATTTGACGAGTAACCAATTTTCGCGATAAGAACGTGCGATATGGGAAATGAAAACCATATAATAAGAAAAGTGAAATATGAATTGTAACCTGAAAGGAGACAGGATAGATAAAAGGTGGACTAATAGACAATGGAAACTGAGACGGTACCCGATCTTAGTTCTGTATGTAAAAAAAAAAAATACAAAAAAAAATATAATAACCGACTTCAATGTAGAAAAAAAAAATACAAAATAACTTTAATTTCGGAAGTCGATGTTTCTATAATAGTTGTTGTCTCTTCGTTATTTTCTTTTTTTTGTAAATTTCTTTTTCCCTTATAGCTAGAGTGCATCTCATGACAAATGTAATAATCCCAAACACGGTTAGGTTACATTGATTTATTAGTTCCGGTGTCTACTAATCTTTCAGTCAGTCATCGATTACACGTATAAACAAAGCCATTTTACTTTACGACAGTTCTGCTATGATCCTATGAGGAGTTCCGTTCCATATCTTCGAAGTTCCTCATCAGATCATAACAATATTTCTATGGGACCAACTCGGAAGCATAACCTTTAAATTAAATAAAAAAATCTAAATCGGTTCACAATTGACCAAGAAATCGGTGAAAAAAAAACATTCAGCCGAACATAGAACCTCCTTCTATTTAAAGTCGGTTAAAAATGCAGTAATGTTTTACAGCTTATAGCAGCAGATACAGTAGATTCGGAGAATTCCACTAAACTTTGTAAGTTTAAACAGAAAATAATAGGTTATTACTGAAACTCCCAAGTTACAAAAGCGACTGTAATTACAGTGCCCCAAAATTTCACCAATCACCGCTTCCATTTAATATTCCGTCCTCGGAAAAGTAATTACACTCGCTACACGATATTATTCTATATAAAAGACCATTAATTTACAACACAATAATATCAATACATGGTATGGTATTGATGAAACTTCATACATGAACATGGACGATAAATTATTTTCATTTGATTGTTCCATTTTTTAGCATAAAATACACATTACTTGTACAGAACTTCTTTTGGCTGCTGATAATGTAGCAAAGTAGCATAGCATAGCATAGTCGGCCTTATAATGTTCCCACTGTTGGGACTCAGGCCTCCTCTCTGGGAGAGGGAATGAGCCGTAATCCACCACGCGGGCCCAGTTCGGGTTGGTGGTTGTGTCACATGTCTTCGAATTTTTGGTTCTAGGACATGCCGGTTTCCTTCACCGTTTTGAGAGCAGTGGTGATGAAATAAATTACACAAAGTAATGCGCCTGTTTGGGTTTGAACCCGCGACCTACAACTCGTAAGTCGGGGCCGTTACCACTCGGGTACCACTGCTCATGCAGCAAAGTAGATACAAATCTATTCCTAGTTTCCTATTTCAAAAACTCTTCTGTACATAAAATGCAACGTGCGTCTTACGTAGGAAGGAATCGATATTGGAAATGTAAATATTATAAATGAGAAACACGAAAGCTTTTACTATAAACCCACACATTCAAACACTATAAATATCGCAGAACACAAATAACTAGTAAGTAAGTATACAAGCATTGGAAACTAACTATAATGTTAACGTAGTTGCAAATTAATGTTTAGGTAATTATACATGTTTCTATTACCTAATCAAGGCACTGAAAACTAAAACACATTGGGAAATAACCACTGTAAATAGCTATGCATTATAGAGTTGAGGTTTTTTTTAAGGTAGGAAATCATCCAATGGCTTCTCCCGTCCGGGAGCGAGAGGGCGAGTCAGAATTTTACTGACTTAAAACAAACCTATGTTTCTTCTTTGTCTAGCGTTCCAGAACCCCGGGTTTCCCTATCGGAAGTCAACCCATGACCTCAGTAGGCTTCGGTCCTGCTGGGTCCATACGGTTTTGCTGACATCTCTTTGAGGCGCGCGTGAAACTCTACGCGCCGTCGACGACTCGGGCTTAGTGCGGATGATTACCTGACGGCGAGCTACCAGTTCAGGTTTAAAATGAGTTTCGTACAATATCCTGCTGTTCTAATAATTCTACGGTCTACGTTTTTAAATCTATAATTAGAACAGTTTACAAATCATTACAGTCATATCTATTATCAATATAAGTATATGGTATTGATGACAATAACATTTTATCTATTGGGCTATTGCCCTGTGCCACACGGATAGCACTTTCGTCAGCGTGCATTTGTCTTTGTGGGTGCTAGTGTCAGGGTGCGGAGGTTACGATGAAATATGGGTCACCTAAATTGTCTTTTCTTATGGCCGATAAGAAAGTTTGGATAACGCACGGGTTTGGTAACGTAATTTTCAGATGTTATGCCCAGGAAGTCGAATGAAACAATGACTGATACATAACATCCTGCTAGTACTATAAATGTGAAATTCAGATCTTCATTGTTAAAGAATCAGGCCACAACTGTTGAATGGTTTTAACTTGATACATTGGTAGACCATGACATGGATAAGAAGTGATGATATCTTCCTTCCAGTAACGAGTTCGTGACAATATTCGACGCAAGAAAAAGCTAGCAAAAGTTTAAAAAAATGTCCATGTTAGAGCTTGAGAGATGTCTATGATACTCGTACTCACATTCAGTAAATATTTCCGAGATTGTTTGCTCACAACCTTATTTTGAGAAAATTTCGTTTCATTAAAGGAAGCAGAAGCTAAATTAAACTGAATAGTTATTTCATATAAATTGGAAGTCGAGAACATCAGCCGTAATGTGAACAATGAACACAATGTACGTCGTAACATTGTAGAGCTCCGAGTCTCCTCTGGGAATGCGACCGAGCACCGAGTTAACTACATTTCAATCTCTCGACACGAGGCAGGCTCTGAATGAAGTTTATGTAACATGATACAAAGACTCAAGGGTAGACTGGAGAGGGTAGGGCTTGACGTGACAACAGATAAAATGTAAGGCCGACGCTGCGTTAAGCGGGCGCTCGCGCGGTCCCAAAGTACTCCGTCGTGGCTCGCCGCGCGGGCACCAGTCGTGGGCAGCCGCGCCCCGCGCCCTTTTTGCTACGTAGGTAATAAATAATACATTAAAATTCTCTATCGACACGACTACATGCATACCGTAAAAGATGAACTAGCGACACTGCGCAGGTAATAATCTGGTTTCCGCTACGGAAACCGCCTTCACGACACAAGCGCGATGTCACGGCGTCACGCGCGGATGCCCGCTTAACGCAGCGTGGGCCCTGATTAGAGGGACGTATCACAGACGTGCGGAGTGACAATGAAAAGTTTAAGGCCAGAGTGCTATAATTATTCCCATTATAACTAACTTATGAGCTTTGAAGATTTCTAATTGAGGTTCAGATTCTGATATCACCATCTTCTTCCTGCTCTTGTTTCGATTTCTCATGGTCATAAGCGTAATCTCTCGTTTTCCTTGCTTTCAACCTATCCATCGTTTCTTATAAGTTATTTACATTCGCATTTAATTTGTATCGATAAAAGATTCGTAGTACGGGGCAACAATTGTTATAAAAAAAATTAAAACATTAACATGCACTTTTGAATTATCAAGGTCGATCAGTCACGCAGTGGGATTATTCGAAGGAGTTACCGTGACCCTGGAACGGGAAGGCAACTGAAGGAACACATGTGGGTATAGTGAGTAAAAGTTTGACACTGTATCTCGCTCCGCCCAAAGCGGAAGAAGTTATTTGATGATTTTCCGCCTCAAAAAAGGTCAGTCCGTCACAAAAATGAAAAATAAGATGAAACTATGCATTTCAAAGGGCAAGCATTATCAATTACGTATACCTAACACTTTCTTCTAACAAAAGAACTTTGAGCTTGGATTAATAGCTTTCGTTTAGAAATTTTATCTTATTGCCTAACTGAGGAGTAAAGTTATTCGTGAGATAAAATTTCCCACGTGAAAGTGATTGAAACAAAAATAAACATCCCATACATTAGCAGTTTAAAGTCCACATACATCATCAATATTGCATACCGCTTGAGACACAATATTTCCACGATAGAACTCATATTACAAAATAATGCGAGTTTTCTTATATTTCATACAAAAATAGTTACCGTTTTAAAAAATGGCAATTCCATACCCCTAATATAAAAGGAGTGACTGACATATCAAAGCACAACCGAGACAACTGGGACCACAGATACCTATGACTGGGAGGGACTAAGACGTGAAATTTTGCCCAAGGTTTCGTTTTATGACGTAAGTGAGCACTAAGAGAGGATTTCATAAAATTCACCCCTTGAGGGGATGAAACGAGGGTTCAAAGTTTGTATGGAGAAACCTATTTTTACACGGCCAAAGCCGCTGGTAGAAGCTAGTGTTGAGATAATACATATACTTATAAATGTTCAAAGGCTCCAGGGTTGTTCGTGAGAGCAGCCACTAATTGTCTGCGTTTTCAGTTAAGTACAAAACAAAGTGCATAAAATGGCCTTGACACTGAGTCCAGTTTACAAGCCGGTTCAGTTTAATAAATACAATTACTCATAATTTAGCAGAACCATATTCCACCTTATGATTATCGTGCTATATTTATTTTTATGTTTAAACTTTATGAACAAGTAAAAAACACTGACAAGGTGGACTTAATGCAATAGGATTTTTTTTCTACCTGTCGACCTGCAGAGACAGAACATGAAAGGTTCTATTTGAAAAGAAGACAAAAGAAAATAATAGAGTCTACATTTCTTTTTTCAACTCACCTTTTGCAGGTATGTTGGAACAGATTACTTTAGAAATAACAAAGAGATATAAGTATGATCTTTATAAATATTTTTCTGTTTGCCTTCCTCTTGTCTTTATTCTATGTCTATATATTTATGTGTGTGTGTGTTTATGTACATAGACTGTTAAATCATCATCATCATCATCAACATTTCATTAGAAAGACGTCCACTGTTAGACATAGACCTCCCCTAAGTGTCACCAACGTAACAACCGGTCCTGTACGTCTCGCATCCATCGATGTTAAACAAATATTTAAAATAAGATAAATCGTTAAAAAAAATAATTAATAAGTACATATATTTCATCAGCTTGTTGCATAAAATTGCAATTATTTTTACAATCAAGTGTGGTAGGTATGTGGAAACTCTTTCACGGAACATTTCACACGCTTTGCTTGTGATTGTTTTTATTGGATGTCCTTGCAACTTCATAAGCGACTAGTGCTCTTCTGTATATGTATATAAAAGGCAAAATCTTGACTCACTGACTCGTCAATGCCCAACCTTAACCCTAACCTAGAATGCTGAATTTTTTTAGGGTTCCGTACCTAAAAAGGAAAAACGGAACCCTTATAGGATCACTTTGTAGTCCGTCCGTCGGTCTGTCTGTCAAGACCCTTTATCTCGGTAACACCTGGAGGTATCGAGTTTAAATTACCATATACTCAGGTCTGTGGTCCCTTTAAGCTTTGAAAAAATCAAACTTCTGAATTAACGCAAAAAAAAAGATACGTCACTCTCAAGAGAATCAAAATTTATAGGGTACTTCTCGTTGACCTAGAATCTGAAAGGCATGAAGTAAGGTATAGCACAAGTACATATAGGGAAAAATCTAAAAACTGTAAATTTGTAGTAACGTCACAAAAAAAAATCTTCGTAATTCAATTCGGGAATTGAACTGTTTTCATAGGTAAGTTTGTACGGAACCTTCAGTCCGCGAGTCCGACTCGCACTTGCCCGGTTTTTTTTAATATGACTTAAACTAGCACTTGACTGCGATCCCATCATTTTACACAGAGGTTCCTGTATTTTTTTAAAGCGCCTAAGTAGATGAAACTAGAAACCTACTTACACACCAGGCGAAGCCGTTGGCAGAAGTTAGTTTGTTTATAGAAACTTATTCGCTTTGATTCACTAACCGCGTATGGTTTATTTATCTGTCGTTTTTAAAAATACCATGTTTACGATTCAGAGGCGAGGTCGCGAACTATAATGAAAGATGCATAATTATAGATGTAGATGGTAGTTATATTAATAACATGTAACTGGATAAGTCATACTTAGACGCACATAGCGCAACAGATGCAAAGAATTTAAACCAAGATTAAACGCACTGACTGAACTACAGACTCAAAGTAAGTTAGCCAGCTTTTATTTTTTTATTGGGTGGGAAAATCATCTTATGACATCCCCGCTCTTGGGCGGAACGGGAGATAGAGTCAGACTTTTACTGACTAAAAACCCACTCCTGTTCACAGAGACACGCAAGCCCCACCACGACGACAACGTGGGAACACGGTTGGTGGGGAAGTTAGCCAGCTATAGGTCCATACATACAGCTGGCTAACTTACTTTGAGCCCAAACAGTTTAACGAGTTTACCATCGAACCGAAAAGAAGAAGACTTACTTTGACTCTGTCTGATGTTATGAAAACGAGCATTGAACATAATATGTATTTTTTTTTAAGGTTTGTCTATTTTTTGACGTAAGACATCGTTATTTTTCGCGCTCAGACTTTTACTGACTAAAACGCATCTGTGTCCTGCTTCAGTTGCCCATTGGGTCCCAGGGCTACAGTATCCCTTTCAAAAAAATCCTGTGGGATTTAATCGCATTATTGATAATGGAAACGTGACTTGATTGTATTTTATTATCCTATTCCCTGATATTATATTGCGATTTTACTCTAGGTAATATTCAAAGAAGCCTTTTTTAATGCATAAAAAGGTAACAGCTAGGTGTCATTTAACAAAATGATTACAAGCTTCAACAAACTTCTCTAGTAGGTAATTATTCCTATTGCATGTACATTTTAAAGGTGAGTCAAGGCAAACCACAAGGTAAATATTTTGCGTTCTAAAACCGTACAAAGTCTCCAATCTTTTAACTAGAGATTAAATTACATATTGAAGCAATAGCTGTAGCGTTCAATGAAATTATTATTGATTTAATTACGAAGATGTCGAACCTCATAATGAAGAACATCGTAAGTTACTTATAATTTTCATTTCTTTCAAGAATTTGTTTTCTCTCCCCTAATTAATAAGTATTAATGAAACGACATTTCTTAAAAAAAAAAAAAAAATATTATTCATACAACTACTCATCTATTAAAATAGTTCCTATAAAAATATTTTCATAAAAACTTTTTAATTGTGACATGAAAAACGCCTTTCTCCAAAAACGCGTACTAAGGCCCGTATTAATAAACGTTGCTCAACTACGTCTTCAAGTGCGATTTCATTTGATACCAGATTATACGATGTCATAAACTCAAGATCGTTGCTAATTAATAAATGCATGAGCACAGCCCCCCAAGACCAGTTACGACTTATTTTTTCAAACTTATTGACCTAGCCGTCACCGAGGAGTAGGCTTCAGAATGTCACTGTTTTATAACTCTGGGCAGATACGAAACGGATTTTAATGCGGTTTGTACTATTAAGTACATAGAGCAATAAACGAGGTAGAATTCTATGTATTATTTGCGCGTGCGAAGGGTTAAATTTTGTTTACATTTAACCCTTCGCACGAAAATCGAATTAGGTTTCCAACATAGTAGGGTTTTTAAATAGATGCCATCTAACCGATTGCGGCTACAACGAGCGCTTTTCTAGGCTCCTCATGGCGGTTGTGAGCTCAAATATGCTGCTCTGTCATGTTACTTGCATTTTCAACATTGGCCGAAAAACTCTGAACACAGAGCCGAACATGTTGGTGGTTGAGATTGCAGGTGATTTTGGTCTAATCTACATATAATACAAAAGCGAAATACCACTCACTGATTAATCACGTAATCTCAGAAACTATACTGCTCCTTATAGGGCATAGATATCCGCTAAGAACGGATTTTACGAAAGTCCCAAAACCCCTAAGGGGGTAAAACGGGGGTTGGAAGTTTGTAGGGAGATATCGACCTTTACGCGGGCGAAGCCACTGGCAGAAGCTAGTAGAAAATATGCATATAATTTTTTTATTTGCTAAATTAAATAATTTTTAGCTCTAGTAAACCAATATGAAATAATTAAAAGTTATGAAGCTTCAAAGCTGTGAACTATAAAGAGAAGTTCGACACAGACTTTGACGTCATAAGTCCATCACGGCCGCTATAGAAAACAGCGGCTTGGTGACAAATACAGATATACCTACCTATTAGTTTAAAATATATCTCGTTAGTAACAGTTAGTATTCTATTTTTGTGTATTCAAAGTAAAGGGTTTTCCAAAATTCACCCCTCAAGGGAATGAAACGGGGTCCAAAGTTTTTATGGAGAAACTTAATATCACGCGGGCGAAGCCGCTGGCACAAGCTAGTAATATTTTAATATGATTTTTTTTCGGTGGGAAAATCATCCATTGACATCCCCCGCTCTTGGGCGGAGCGAGAGATAGCGTTAGACTTTTACTGACTAAATACCCACTCCTTTTACTTCGTTGCCTTTCATACCAGGACCGAGTCTTTCTTTTCAGAAACAGACCCTTAGCCCCAGTAGGCTTCGACCCTGCTGGGCCCCTACGGTTGCTGATCTCCTTCAGGCGCGCGTAGAACGCTACGCGCCGTCGACGACCTGGTCTCGGTCCGGACGGTTACCGGACCTATTATTTATTGGGGTAATTGTCTAAGTGGATTACCATGACGTTTAAAGTAAGATTGTTTTTTAGTGTGGGTAAGAGATAGAGCTATACACACAGATTTAAGAAGGGAGGAGATATGTTAAGTAGTAAAAATTGTACCGGAACACGATGTCTCCAGTTTCCCTACCACCGCCGAAACTACTACATTTGCAGTAATATTTACGCAGTCGCGCACACATCCGCAAATCATAAATCAGTCCATACTACACAGTAAATTATAAACCTTACCTCCCTAAAAACAGCGTGTATTTTCCATGCACCGTACAACTTACGCACACATTAAATGTCGATGTGCTATGCAAAAGCAATTTATTTTACATTTACGCTAGTGATTGACTAAATAGAAAAGTTATCGATTTTTCCATTTTTTTTTGTCGTGCTATTATTTTGGGTCCCAAAAACAAAATCATAAAATGTTAATAATAATAATTTAATAATAATAATAATTAATTATTTATTAATTTGTTTTCATAAAACCCAAAAACTAACCATTTACCCGTATAAGGCCATTATATACGTCATTTCAGAACGTCAATATCAAATACTAAAAATCGGCCAAGTACATGTCCTGGTCCTCTAAAATCCTGAAAAGTTTAATAACTTGTATTATGAATTATTGCATGAAAAAGCTTTCAGTTACTAAAAAAACTTTAACTCAGGTCTAGTCTTAATTTAAGGATTGCCCATTCAAAAAGACTGCGTTTTTTTTAGAGGCTAAAGCATTTCTGGTTGAAAGTGGAATGAGCATATAGTACTATATTTTTTTAGGGAACCCATTAGGTGGCCTTCCATCAATCCATTGCTTTATTAAAATTGCGTCTTTCGGGAAACTGAAAACATAAAGTAACATTGTAGTTATCATTTTACCTAACTTACTGCTAAACCTCACCATGTAAGGCTTTTGTTAGAAAAAAAATACTGTACTATTTTTTTTCTAACAAAATAAAGTTTTGAAAAAAAAAAAATTATCTTGTTAAATAAAGAGAACAAATAAAGAGCTAGAACATGTTGCCTTATTTTAAGCAAAAGTCGTTATTAAATTCTGAATTATGCTATTTCTTTACAACTCTGTAAAATAATCAAAATAAATAAAAATATTTACATTATTTTACTTCGGATATCCAACCAATCGATATTATGGTCGATAGTCTATATTAGTAGATCATACAGGCACATCATTAACTCGCCGCAACTAACAGCGGCTTTATTATGAAATACACCGCACTGATAAAGTATCGTTATGTTATTTTTACATTGCTTGTTCCGTTACTGAGCGTTAAAATTAAGTAGTGGTTAAAGAGTAATGTATGTACTGTAAGAGTAATACAGTCGCCTTGATATTTGAAAACAAAAATAACGTAGTAGCAGCAAGGGATATTATAAGATTTGTTGTTTTTACTGATTTTAAAGATAAATATAGTATTAAACTTGTACTTCCATATGGTAAGAGATTCCATGATGACCCAGGCTTCTCTTATCACTTCGGTTCTTGCATGAAACCACTGAACAACACGGCATTTTAAATTTGTTTACGATCACGTATCGCGTATCTCACAAGTTTGTAACTGACGGCCGTTTGCCCGATCGTGTGCATTTTGCGCAAGTCGCGCGGACATGCACACGCCTCCTTACCACTTCTCCTGTTTTTTTAAATTTCTATGGCTATACAGGTTGTCTAGCCCCATCTCTTACCCACACTGGAAATAAGAATGAAACAATCTTACTTTAAACGTCATGGTAACCCGGTTGGTTCCATGACACACGCGTGCGAAGCCGAAAAATACTAAAGCTATTACTTACTTTAAGTGTCTAGTTTTATAAGTAACACAGCTCACAGGCAAATAAGTAATTACTAATGACATATATGAAATTACATGACATATAATTATGCATGTTCTGGAAATATTTGCACGACTGTAGGTCGAATATAGTGACTCTAGAATTATTTTACCATCCTTCTAATATTATAATCGGGAAAGTTTGGATGTTTGTTACTCTTTAACGCAAAAACTACTGAATGGATTTCGATGACATTTGTTATACAGGTAGACCATGACCTGGAATAGCACAAAGGATACTTTTAATCCTGGGATCATGTTTCCTTGGGTTAATTTTCTACATACGCGCGGGAGAAACCACTGGCAGCAACTAGTGTTATTATGTAACTACCTATATTCTGGGCAAATAAATAAATTTCATTTCAGGTATAGTACCATTATGACCTGACCTTATTGTATCTGGACCACTTGGTCACGCACCATCTCAGTTCGATAACCGCCTACCAACTAGTTGGAGTACGGATGTTACGTATTACATGTACTTCACAGAACAGTTACGTGATGTATGTAATTCCTTTTTTATATATGCTCGGGAACACTGTATATATCTTGCATTTTGTAATGATTTCGTCAAGAACATAAGAAAACCCTGTTTTATTGTAATGGATCTTAAAAAGCATTTAAAATTAAATCATTATCTTATATACCTACATATTTCGTCAATTAATTTCCATTAGGGGAGATAGCGGTCAAGCGTGAACCTATCAAGAATAAAAAAAAATTAATCTATCTCTGGCCAGAAAATAAACATATGATCTAGCAGGTGCTCTAATATTATAAAAACTATCCAAATAAATTCTTTAGATAACTTCAACCACCATTAAGTTAGAAAAAAAAAAATCAAGAAAAAAAAATTAAGAAAGATCGAAGTAGTGACCGACCGAAATAGGACTTTCTACCGAAACCGTATCTTTGGTACCTATCTGTCTCAGTTTCGACCGAAACAAAACCGACTTTTAAGACATGTTATAAATCTATTATTAGTTTTTACACTTATACAGACCACGAGTTAAATGAAATAAAAAACAATGGTTAAAGAATGTGAAAAACAAATAGTTTTTTGAAACAAAAAAAATTTACAAAATATGTTAACTACAAAAATTTGTCAACAATTTAATAATAAATTTATATTTTATAGGAAAAAAACTCAATAATAGAGTATTTTTACCGACTGACCTGTGAAACCGGCGGGTGACACACGGGCCACGAACTCACCCGAAGTCAACCTAACGACGCGCGGTAATTGTGAATTTTCGCGCATCGATCGTTCGATTGAGAGCAAAGTTTCGGCGCGGCCAAAGAAAGATTCTGTAGATTTTCTACCGACACCGAAACTCAAACAAAGAAAAATTTACAAAAAAAAAAAAATTACTGACACTTTTGATTTGTCAAATTGGCGGTCAGACAATGAAGAGAAGCTAAATCGCACGTACCAAAGCTTAAAACTCTAGAAAAAAGAGCATGCAATAAAACTCCATGGACACTATTTTAAATCATGTTAGGAGTAACAAAAATCTTGGTTAAATAATGATGCCAAAACTATATTTTTACGCCGATACCTACCGAAATCGAAACCGAACCTTCGGCAGGTCACTATATCCAAGTACCAATTTCGTGAATACATCAATAGACAGAAAAACGACATTGTTTTACAGGTAGTTAGGTACTATTTATTGGTATTCACTAACTGGGTTATTACGGCTTTCAAACGTTTGACGGATAACAAGTCTGCTCTATTTTCAAGCAGAACCAGCCATTTCTTCGAACTGACATTCAGATAATCTTAAGATAGATAGAGGTGGGTAGATATTAGATACAATTAATGCTCTCATTCAGTTTCAATTCACCACATAAACAAACTACTATTTATAAACTGTAATATATACCTGACATATAGTGTCTATAAATGGCTCCGCCTACGTACAATGCGTTCAAAATAAGAATAGAATCGATTGCCATGTTGTGACGTCCCGTCATACTGTCAAATCGAAGAATTATTATGGTGAAGAAAACAAGAAATTTTTAAAATTTAATTTATTTACGAATTGTGACCGAAATTAGTTTAATCATAATCCAGTTCTTCAATTTTGCTCATCTCTGAGTTCTTCAATTTTGCCCAATTTCTTGCGATTTGACAGTATGTCGTGACCTCACAACATGGCAATCGATCCTATTCTTATTTGGAACGCATTGTAGAATGATTTTAATTACTGCAATGAAAATACTCTATTTTTCAGAGTTTCTACTTTAATTCATTCGCTACCGAACAATTTGAAAATTAACAATTAACTAAGAAGCAAATTCATAACCCATGTTTCCATCACTCAACCTCTTTAAATTCTTCGAATAGTGCTTAATTAAGGAGCTACCTAGCATAGTATCCGTAGGGGACAAGCAGGTTCGTAGCCTACTGGGGCCATGGGTAACGCGAAAGACAACCCCGGGGCCCTGGAACCACAGCAAAGAAAGAACAGGAGTTGGTTTTTAGTCAGTAAAAGTCTGATACTATCTCACGCTCCGCCCAAGAGCGGGGGATGTCATTAGATGATTTTTCCATCTGATAAAAAAAACCTAGCATAGTATAAAGATAACATATAAATAATAATAAGAAGCCTTATAATGTTTCTACTGTTGGGACTTGGGATAAGGCCTTCTCTCTATACGAAGGAATGGGCCGTGATCCACCATGCCAGCCAGTGCGAATTGGTGGGTGTCACCTATCTTCGAATTTTCGGTTCTGCGACATACCAATTTCCTCACAATGTTTTCCTTTATCATTTTGAGAGCAGTTTTAAAGTAATAAATTACACAATGAATGCGCCTGGCTGGGTTTAAACCCGCGGCCTAGGGTGCTCTTATAATGTAATGAAAAATTTCAATTTACTAACAGTGATTTTTAATCAATGTCCTGAAGACAAATAATAATAACTTTCTAATCCGAATGGATTAGAAAGTTAGGTACATAGCATTATGATAAAGTACATACTTCAAAATGAAAACTTGGTAAAAGCATTCTATTTATTTGCACATTTTCGTCTAAAGGTCGCAATGGCGTTATATTTCAAAGTTAACGGCACACAAAGAGGTTTTGCAGGTTACTCATACATTAAAGAGATAAGAGTTTCAAACAGAGGTGAATACTTGACAACTTGTTGAATACGTACATTATAAGCGTGACTTCTAGGTGACCTAGCTCTGTGGGCGGTTGATAAGCGTCGCCATGAACTTTACACCCAACACACTATAAAAGAGAGTGATTACGTAAAACCATTACGAATACTGCAAAGTACTTACTTAAGTAAACTTATATCGTTTCATGATAACGTGGAATTTTACAGAAGCCTGTGTACGTAATGGGATTGAATTTGCCTATTGACAAAAATGATGAACTTTTCCCTCCGTCCTCCCCTTCGTTAAAATTGGGTATTTTCCTCAGTTACAATATTTTATATGTACTGTTCAACAAATACCACTTAAAATAAATCTATTTGTGAAAACCTAATCAAAATCTGTTATTAAATGGAGCAGCTATTAGCATTTCAAATATGTGGAAGAGTGATGCGTGTTTGGGGAACGCTCGCTATGTTATATTGTACGCGCGTAACCTAATAGCGGTGACGACACATTTCAGTTTGTGCATCCTTTTTCTGTCACTTGACAGTTCCCCTTTCCACCAAACAGGAAAATTTTCTAACTTACTTAATTTAGAACGGATTTGAAAAAAAAATCTTTCTTTTTGTAATTTTTTATCAAAAATTAAATGTATGTTATTTTTTTATACAAAAAGTAGTTGAGTCAATTACGCAATTACAACGTGGTTTTTCATCAAGTTGTTTTATGTTGTGCATTGTCTGCCAGTCAACGTCATCTTCCTGCCCTTGTCTCATTTTTTTCTTCCATTCTGTCCTTTCACCCGTCACGCGCGAAGTGATATGAAAGAAATAGGGAGTGATATCCCTATTTCTTTCATATCACTTCTCACACAATCCATCCATCTTATCTTAGGCTTCCCTCTTCCTCTCCATCCATCCACATGTATACTTATAAATCTTTTAGTTGCGTGCGTTTCATCCCTTCTCTTCTCATGGCCATACCAATACAAGCGATTCCCTTTCAAGTTTTCAGAGTTCTACTAAAATAAATGAAAATAGTTTTTTTTTTTAAGATTGAGAAAGATTGCTTGAGAAACACTACCTCACCTTTTTATAAACTAAACAGTCTGTGGAGAATACAGGTATTCCCAGAATGGCTTAATACCTATACCCAATAGAGATACAGGTAATTTAGGAATGACCTGATTTCCAATGAATCCGAGTAGACTGAGGCTGCATTTTGACCTCGTTATATGTATAGCTTAGTCGACCTTATAATGTTCCCACTGTTGGGACTCAGGCCACCTCTCTAGAAGAGGAAATGGCCATAATCCATCACGCGGGCCCAGTGCGGGTTGGTGGATGTCACATGTCTTCGAACTTTTGGTTCTAGGACATGCCGGTTTCCTCACGATGTTTTCGTTCACCGTTTTGAGAGCAGTGGTGATGAAATAAATTACAAAAAGTAATGCGCCCGGCTGGGTTTGAACCCGCGACCTACAACTTGTAAGTCGGGGCCGTTACCACTCGGCCACCACTGCTCAGCAGTATATAGTTATATGTATAGCTTTAAGTTAAATTTAACTTTAGAACAACTACCAATTTCTAATCTTTATACCGGACTCAGTTATGGTTTAAAAGCTTTTCGCAAATGTTTCAGTTTAATTTAAATTTATACACCCTGCATAAATTATATAATTCCGTTTACACAATCGCTATAATCTAGCAATCAAAAACTTACCTAAAGCCGTCTTATGAAGCTTACACTACACTCATTCCATTTACGAATATTTATGAAACAAAAGAAAAAAGCACTAACGCATTTTAGTATCGTTAGCAGTCTAAAAATCTTACACACACTCTGGCCGTAGAGTTACGAAGAGTACTTTAAACAAATTGCCACAATAAACAAGACGCAACAATAAAAAGTATTACACAAGAAATATTAATCCAATCTACTTAATACTTACCGTACACATAAAAAGTAAATATACTCGTAGAGTAATAATACATCACCGCAAGCCAACAAACATTCACGTGCAAAAAGCATAGAGCTAAGAGCGAGCAGAGAGAATGCGTCAGTCGGAATGCGTTTTTTGTAGAACCGGTGATTAATATAAAATGCGCTCAGAGTTATTATAAAAGCTTGTTTATAATATATAATATTCTTGGATTCGAGCCTTTCACCTTCTTTGACAATGGGACCGCGGGGTTCCTGATTTTAGGCTTGCGGAATTGTTTGAGAGTTACCACAGCCATGGAACGCAAAGGGCAACTGAAGGAACATTGGTGGTTTTTAGTCAGTATAAATCTGACACTCCCTCTCGCCCCACCTAGACTTATTAGATGAGTTTCCACCTCAAAAAAAGCTGATTTTCGAACGCATATTGATACGCATTTTATTGCTTGACCCCTAACTCAAAGCACAAAGCGTGCACAAACAGACAGGCTACACTTGCACGTGATATTTTCAGCACCGCAACTGCACTTGATAGTTGATAGGTCACGTTTATTTGCACTAGAGCGCACAGATAACGGACTACTTGCGATAAAAAGTCGCAAGAACACGATTGAAAATTTACTCGAGAGAGCTATATCATAAAGAATTAGCTTATGGGAAAATTTGGATACGTAAACAGATCCAGTTGTTTAATAACATTACAATATTATCCTCAAAGCAGTAACCGTGCCGAAAATATCGTTACTAAGCCATGGACGTACATTAGACGTGACAATGATGGCCGCCGGACCTAGCCCCATGACCAGATAGAGAAGGAGCTCCAACATCTTGTATCTCTCGTGGAAGATCTGTTGGTACGTGATGCCGAGGACTGCCAGCAACCAGATGACCCACCGAAGCTCCCTCAGCATCCAACACGATAGCGTGCCGACCGTCAGCCACGGGAAGTAGGAACTCGCGATGAATATGTAAATCATTGCCCGGTCGCAACGGTGTAGGAAGTGTTTCATTTTACTGTGAAAATTAGTTCGCATTTAGCACATACAGTTTAGTTGTGTTATGCAGGCTGACTTTGATTCATTGTTAAGACTTCTAAGGGTGAAAGAGTACTTGTGGGACCAACTATAGGGCCAAGTCTGAAAATATAGAAAATAAATCCGAACGACATTAAAAAATAAAACTACTTATCGAATGAAATTGCATATCACATAAATATTATTTTATAGCTTCCGTTGTTGTTTCATACGTTACTAAAAATTGTTCCCAAAGAGATCTTTCACACCCTTGAGATATTCTAATGAATAAAATGTCAGCCGGTATATTACATTAGTAGTATAAGTACGCTAGCTAGGTTTTATGGTACAAAAGCTGATCAATTAATTGCTTAGGTGATGAGCGTGCATGAGTTGAGATGAATTTTACATTTCTAACGATAAAGTTGCAAATGTAGACCGATTACGTTGAATATTCCTTTGACAAGTCAGAAATTTTGTATGCCTTGACCAATTTAATGGGCCGAATGGGTCGAATGTATTATCAAGAATTCGCAACTTCAGGTATAGATAGAAGGGCCGATACCCGCTAGGACCACGGGAATAAAACGCAACTAGAGGACAGGGAGGAGTTTAGTCAGTAAAAGTCCAACATACCCTCTCGTTAAACCCTAAAGCGTGAGAAGCAATTTGATGATTTCCTACCTCCAAAAAAAAGGTAACCTTTACTCAAGGCTGATGCAAACTTCTTTAGTCAATTTCAAATAAACGTTGAACGCGGTATTCTCATTCCAAGACAAAGCTTCTGTGGCCTTCGGTCCTCAGCCAAAAATAAGCCTACTCAACCCTCTAGACGAGAGTGCAAAAGCAAAACTTGACATAGTGACACGACAGCATCCAAAAGCTCGTGGTTTTAAAACTGTTCCGCGTAAAACACAAGGACTGACAAAAGAACCGGATGTTTTGCAATCAGTGGTAATTAATAAAATTGTTGAGTTAATGGATGAGCAGAGCAGAGTATATGGTGACAAATTGTAGCACAAAAGCCAAATAAAAATAAGCATTGATATTTTTTTTCTCTTCACGTAAAATGTTAAATGGGTAAAAGTTTCAGTTAACTTTTACCACATTTTCTCTGAATTTCCACAACAGGAAGTTCATTGTTGTTAGCTTTGTAAAATTGAAAAGCTAAGCACCGAGATTTATGTTGTATTTTAGTTTCCAAAAGCCGTATTCCAAACAAATAAGTAGTACAATTAACTTATTATGATGTTGCGCATTATAAAGATTACTCAAGCTTGAATTTTAATTTCATACTAGGCACTAACTTTTGAAAGGTCAACCTATACGAATATTACAAAGCTGAAGAGTTTCTTTCTGTGTTTGAACGAACTAATAGTTCCTGTGATTACTCAGGAATTACTATTGTATTTTTTTTTGTAAAAAGTTTTACTTATCACCAAGGCATTAGCTGAAATAGTAGGTACTCTACATTAATATCCCAATCGTATGCATGTCCCTAATAAAATATTTAAATGGCTGCATATTTAAAGACAACAATGGTCGATTGAGCAGATTGTGTAATCTACGGTCTTGGTGACCCGGTGCTACCAATCGACCCGTATTCTAGACTCATTCAGCGGAAGGGTTATCATTTTATCAATAAATATTGAAGATTCTTTACATGTTGTTAAAAAAAGCCTGGTTTGGAACCGGCCTAAGGGTAGGAAAGAATTAAGAACGAAATGTCAAAAGGTTTCTTGAATTCTTCAAGTATGAACAAACTTCGAACCCTATCCGTTGCTGGATAGGCTAAATTTTAATATTGACGCAGCCTAAATATGATAAAACTCAAGATGGAAGACTGGAGAGGCAAGCAAGGTGTATACGAGAAAACATATTTCTTTACACGACTTTATGTGGCCTTTGAAAACCTAGGGTCTTTAAGTCAAGTCAGTAAGAGTGAGTAGGTTACTTCTAGGCATAGGTTACTTCTAGGCGTGCTCCACTGTCGACCACATCATCGCTTACCATCATGCGAGATAGTGGTCAAGAGTGTGCTTATCAATAATAAAATAAACTGGGCAAGTGCGAGTCGGACTCGCGACCTGAGGGTTCCGTACAAACTCACCAATGAAAACAGTTCATTTCCCGAATTGAGTTACGAAGATTTTTCCGAATTGCAAAGAAAAAACTATTTTATTTTTGTGACGTCTGTTACGTTAGAAAAATAAAATAATTTTTTTGAGAGAGTATATTTATATTACTGTTTACAGATTTATTCCTATGCCTATACTATATATAAGACCTTGCTTTATGCCAATTTTTAGGATTCTGTGTCAACGGGATGTACCCTATGAATTTTGATTCCCTTGAGTGTTGAAATATACTTTTTTGCGTTAACTTAGAAGTTTCATTTTTTCACAGCTTCAAGGGACCGCAAACTTGAGTATATGGTTTTAATTTTAACTCGATACTTCCACGCGTTTCCGAGTTATAGGGCCTTTACAGGCAGACAGACGGACAACAAAATGATCCTATAAGGGTTCCGTTTTTTCCTTTTGAGGTAGGTACGGAACCCTAAAAATCTTATTTAAAACTGTCTTTTAAAAGTAACAAACTCCCACAACGATCTCAATCAAGACTTTGTGAGCGGAAAATTTAAATCCAATTTAGGTAATCCGTCTTTGCCTATTCAACGCCCACAAATAGGAGTAATTTAAATCTGCACGAAGTGGCACCACATCTGAATGGCCTGAACGGTCAATGTGGTCTAGTAACAAGCTACTTCCTGCGAACGGCCTTGCTCATAGAACATGAAGCCTTAGGACTTCACAAGGACACTTGCTTGAGTGTTATTTATGTAAAACACCCTTCATGAAACAATTTCGTCTACAAGCTAAGTTTCTATTATTTCTACCTTGTATTTGTACTGACGGCTACATTACTTTAATTCCTTCCAATAAATTAACTAGTTTGTAGAGTACAGTCTAACGGGGTGAGTTGAAACGCAGGGGTGAATGGAAACAAAACTTTGATACAGATTTTTACTTTGTTTTAAGATCATATTTTTAGTTTCAATAAAGTAATATGTTTGAATATACCATTTCTATAATTTTGAGTACTCAAATACTGCAAACAATTTTTCAATAACGTGACAATTCCCATTAAAGTTTTGTTTCTATTCACCCCATGCGTTTCTATTCGCCCCGTTTTACGGTACCTAAGGACAAGTTTGTACTTATATTTACCTGCCGATGCCAAGAGTTCTTAAGATTCTGTTTTGCAACCTGTAAATAAAGGAAAGGGTCTTAGGAAATGGGATAAAACAGGAAATGGGTCGATTTGCTGGAATCGAGGATATCAAAAACAGTAGGACAAATTTATTTCGTGTAAATTTTTGTGTTCCGGGTTTGTGTATCATGTATATGTGAGTATATAATGTTTGTGGACGTATCCATGACACAAGAGTCATTCCTAGTGGAAAGGTTTTTTTTTAAACCTGGTGTAAAATTAATATTAGATACAAAATTGTTAGTAGTTCATACTAAAAACTCGGAAGGCTGAAGCTACAGTAAATAAAAAAAAAACCAGGCTAGTGCGAGACGGACTCGCGCACTCAGGGTTCCGTACAGACTTAAGCTATGAAAACAGGTCTACTGGGGCCATTGGCGATGCGAAAGAGAACCCAGGGGCCCTGCAACGAAGGCAAAGAAGGAACAGGAGTGGGTTTTTAGTCAGTAAAAGTCTGACACTATCTCGCGCTCTGCTCAAGAGCGGGGGATGTCATTGGATGGTTTTCCCAATGGGAAAAAAGAACCTATGAAAACAGGTCAATTCCCGAATAGAGTTACGAAAATTTTTCTGAATCGCAAAAAATAGTTTTTTTTGTGACGTAACAACAAATTTACATTGGGACGAAGGCAACGAAGGAACAGGAGTGGGTTTTTAGTCAGTAAGAGTCTGACACTATCTCTCGCTCCGCCCAAGAGCGGGGATGTCATTAGGATGATTTTCCCACCCAATAAAAAAAAAAAAAAATATATGAGCACTTGCTTCATGCCAAATTTCAAGATTCTAGGTCAACGGGAAGTACCAAGGATGTATTTTGATTTCCTTAAGAGTGTCGAAATCCCCTTTTTTGCGACATAAGCGGCCGTATCTTTTTTTTTTACTCAGAAGTTTGATTTTTCACAGCTTCAAGAGACAGCAAACCGACAAACCCAAGTCTGCTATTTTTATAATTTCTTCATTCCAATACGATCCCATTGTCATTTTGCTAAAAGTTCGTAATCTGCTAATTCATAATGATCGATCATTGATCGGCCAATGGTCTTGTGGTAGAATGACAAGATCGAGCTTACTAAAAGCAATGATTGTACAATGACGTTCTAATGGTAGGTCACTGATCAAAGAAACTGTCAAAATTTTAGCAGATTACCGCAAACGTCAGACATTAATTTGTCATTATGTACGAGATTATCATTCTATGCCATTTCTTTCAATGGAGTGTCAGTGGTTGACCATTGGAGAGTCATATTGACGCCATTATATTAGTAGATTACCAAACTTGTCAAAATGAACAATTATGAAATCAATGATAGACCATTCTGACTCTACTGTAATAGCAGACTTCTTTTAATTTTTAATTTCAACTCGATACCTCTACGCGTTCTTGAGATAAACGGTTTTGATAGACAGACAGACAGTCGGACGGACAACAAAATGATCTTATAAGGGTTCCGTTTTTCCTTTTGAGGTACGGAACCCTAAAAATACTAAAAACATAACTTCTAACGAGGAAATGATCCATTTTCGTAAAGGTTATGATCAGTCGATAAAATTAATATCCGTTCCTAATACGAGTACGTTTAGTATCAAGTTTTAAGACGTAGGATCTTATGACGCTAGTGCCCTTACGGAATATTTCTTTATTTAATTTTTTTATTGTTTTAGGTAATATGCTTTAAAACAAATGCTACGAAGCTTAGCTATAAAAAGGGCTAAAAGAGAGATCCACTTAATGTACTAATTACATAAATTATGTTTTTTTCCTAATAATGCGAAAACGAAATATCATCAAAATCAAATCTTATTTCGCAACGGGCTATCCATTCCATCTATTGTCCGCCGTATCACAAGTCTGTTAAATTAGAAATGTCTTAATAAATTACTTTACCATCGAAAATTAGAAAATGTCTACAGCAATTTAACTTGTCTTGCTTTTTCTTACGAATCATTACACGATCTAAATTCTAACGATAATTAAATCGATGTCAACATTTAAATGTTTATTGTTTACTAAGTTAGACAACGAATTATTCACATCGTAAGCGATAAAAAGTAAAATGTCAATGACATTATCATTGAATTCATATCATTAGTCACCAGCTATGATCATGTGCTCGACGACAAAATTGTAGCGTTTGGTAAACGATCGACATCGTTCATTGAAAATAACCCGTAATTTATCATTCAATACGAATGCCAGCCATTTGGAAACTTTCCGAAGGAAATTACGTACTGTGTACTTTGTTTATTTATTAAGCAATTTAAGTTCCGTTTCCAGCTGAAATTTAGTTTGAATATAAATAAAGAATGTTACTATCACTATTTCTGAATCTATTTCAAAGTTAGTTTCATCATATTATTTCATCTTTAAATCTGGCATCGGCAGAGTTCCAAAATTAGCTAGCCCTTTGTAAACAGGTACTATACATAGAACAGTACGTGTACATAAGACCGGATCCTTAATATCACTCCCAGTTGTATAGTCTATACCCAGGATTAATCTCTTTGAGGCATCCCCGAGGCAGTGCCCCCCTCTTGCTTCGCTGCGCGTCCCCTTTCGTTCACTGGCTGTTTCGTCCGCCGACTTTGCATGACAACAGTTTTAATTTAATAAATAAAGGATAAACCCTTGAAGACGGTTTACATATAATTGTTTAAATATTGCATTTTACATTGAAATGGACGATGAAGCTAAAACACACAGAAGTGAAGGAGTTGGCGAGAAAACTGGCGCTTGTTAGAGATGATGAGCGGAAAAGCTGTTATGTAAGAACTTTTAATTATAACTACGGAACATTGTTCGATAAGAGCCGAATTTCAGCCTTAACAATTGTTATATTTGGAATATTCAACTAGTGAAAGAACAAAGAATGGGAGAACCTTCATCATATTCCATAAATACCATATTGCAAATTCTTGCTAGGGTCAGAGTTCAAAAATAGAATTTAATAACAGACCCTCAGCCCTAAGACCCGTAGCGGTAATAAATAAATAATTCTCTGAAACAATTGGGCAAGGCGTGGGGAATGGAAAGCATTCTGTGATAATTGCAGCACGTACTTGTTAATGAAATAGCCTGTTGTTTTCGTTACTAGGTTAATGTTTATTCCGAAAATTGCGTGTTCATTAGGTCTCTCTATCAATTACTTGGGTAGTTTATTTTGTAAATTAGTTTCATTTTCATTTGTGTCTATGCTTATGTAATTATACTCTGTTAACGTTTTCAGATATCATTTCATCTGTATTTAGCGTCCTACGTATGTTGGTTTGTCCTGGAAGTTATTGGGTTATTTTCGATTATTGATCCTTATTTAGACATCTCTTCCCCGTATCGAATCTGTGTTTTGCATGTCGTCTTTCCATGAATTCCAAAACACCAAGGTACTTACTATATGTTCATTAGGGCCATTAACATAACTCTGTTCTGTAGTAATCTAGTTAATAATACGTATCAAGGGTGTTCCTAAAGTTCCCACTTTACCGAGACTCCTCGGATGAAGACCCCCAAGAGCTTGAGGTCTACTAGCGTTATTATTCTAAGACTATTACGTAGAATTAATATTGAATTATAGTTAAAAGTGACTACTATTTTACATTCGCTCAAAATTTTGCTAGAACATATTATCACATACATTTATACATTAATTATTTCAATACCCGTGAAAGAGTTTAATAAAAGTTTTAATAAATCACCGGAAAGGTCAGCTTAAAAACTGTATGAGAAAATTTTTAATGTGGGAGCGGTTGAGAGCCTAAGGATATAACATAGAATGTACGTCCATACGATAGTCAATAATCTGTCGCCTATATGGATAAGAACGGAAAGCGTAATCACATCACACATTCATGAACTCAGAGCAAATTTACGAAACAGTGAACACTCGTCTTGATAGAAGACCGGCTATTTTTTAATCTAGTCAGCTGTCAGTCGATCCAACACTGGTACGTGCAAAGTGGTAATAAATCAGCTGCACGTCTAGCGGAGACCGACATCCGTATACAAGAGGCGACTTGTCACTGTGGCGTTTTGAATAATACGCTTGTTATGTATGGATGAGAAACTGCTCCTGAATTTGGTGGGAAAACTTTACAATACCTAGGCGTGAAAATTACACAGTGGCGCTTCAGTGAACCCCAATATTATCTATTATAATTCTATGCGGAATCCAATGGATGCGAGACGCACAGGAACGTTCTTTGTGACAACATTTGGGGGAGGCGTATGTTCAGCAGTGGACGACTATCGTCTGAAATGATGATGATGATGATAATTCTATGCCCTATATTTTCGTCCAGATACTGTATTTTTACAATTAGTGATCGTAGATAACAGTTGGGAAGGACTGACGAGCCACAGATGGTGAGACTATCTAAATTGGCAAACTTCCCAGCATAAGCATTGTTTGGAGAGGCCATTATTTAACGTACGAGTAATATGACTCCGGTGATTGTAGTTTCCGTATTTTATATTGATTTGGTTTCTGGAGTCTCTCAATGTAAAATATCATTAATCGGTTGCATCCGGTTGGACTGGAAGCCGACTCTGTAACTCAGCCGATTGACTTTTAGTTTCTGAAATGTATTCTTCTTGAAAATTTGATATTGGCGACGAGTGATGATGATGACTATCTTTACAAACAAACTATAAGGTCTATCAGAGATTTACGGCTGTTGGTACCTCATTAGTAGTTGTAGATGATTGCTTGCTCATCATTTAATAGGTCACCTTTGACTTGGAGCAAAAACAGCGAGGTCTAGGCCTGTTTACTACGTAGTGTAGAAGACTTGTTTGTCAATTTCAAAAGATCAAAGATCTCTTACTTATTCTAATCACCCTTTGACCCACGGATCGGTTTATTAAATTTATTTGATTGATATGGATCTCGAGATCGTCGCGTCGTCTGAAGGATTAAAAAGTTGAATCGTTGTGAAAGAGAGTATAAAAACATTCGCTTTTTGGTTATTCATTTCCTCGTTGGAAGGTTTAACTCCTTCCAAGAAACTGAACTTATGAGGAAAATTTGTTGTGAAGTTTTCCATGTACCTAACTTTTACAAAGTGAGTATTAAAACTTGGAAGCTTAAAACTAGCAAGATTTACATAATACTACCTAGATTTCTACTTAAAGATGCAATTTCTACGTAAAAGGCGTCTCTAAATGAGCCCAGTACAGGAGCTGCAATTACGGTTTTTTCGTACTTCAACTGTCTTTCCAGATAACAGATGAAAAATTTCCCTCTTTGTTCTTTTAAAGATAAAACAAGTCACCAACAATGGCACCAACAGTAATGACGCCATTCAACACTCGTTTGCAATTTCAAAAGCCTTTACCAAAATTGTGGCTTGACTTATTAAAGGCTAATTAAGTTAATTGGTTCTCAAAGGTTTTTCTGAGATTCCGTAGTTCAAATACCAGTGTTCTTGTGATTACTGACAGGGGAATTGTAATTGCGAACGTTAAAGCGTTACTTGCATTCCGGCGTGACCTTGTCCTAATTAATGAGCGCATCCATCCCTCGCCGTTACGCTCGAGGAATTTATAGCTCAATAAATAGGAAATTCGTACTGCTCGTACAAAGCTTTATCGGAATGGGAGCGAGTATGTTTGCTGTACACATCGTTTCGCCACAAATTTCGAAAGCATTGGTTTGCCCAGGTGTATCATGATTTGCGTAGTAGTGACTTAGCCTGTCAAAGCTTGCGACTGCCTAAGATACAACCTAGGTCATATTATGGGGCAAGAGTAATTATGCTTTGAACATATAATAAGATATGCAAAGTCGTTGCGGTACAAGGGACCCATTAATTATCTCGTCAGTTCGTGTATTCGGTACGGTTTTCGAATTATTAGCCGGGCCTATAACTTCTTTATTTCTTTATTTGGGAATTGATGCCTCTAGATTTATATGTACATATACCGGATTGATGCATGGATTTTGAGCGCTGACTTCCACTTGCGTAGAAGTGAAATATCGGGTCTCTTTAGTATGAAGGTATGAAGTGAGACGCGGGGGCGAGTAGTGCAATCCTTGTACAGTAATTGGCTTGCCGATGTGTACTATGCGCAAAGCGATCTCCACTTTTTCGCCGAGCGCTCATGATTCGTGCCGGTATCTGTACGTACATCCATGCGATATTGTTATCCCGCAAGACAATACTGTATAGATAAATACTTCATCATCTTAATATATGTATGTTTTTCTTGTCTTATTACTCCCTAGTAATATTTAGGGTGAAAAAAAAATATACTTCATTAATTTAAATCGAGGCCAGCCCCTAAAATACTACGTAAAATATGGGGTCATTGTAAAAAGATGTAAAGAGGCCAAGCTGTTGCTTTGAGTTAGCCATCTGATGTTTTGCTGAAAACAACTTGGGCGCAACGACCAAAGTTTGTGCAAGAGTGCCAAGTTTAGACTTATTACTTACAATACAAGTGATTGTAAAGTATAGAGCTGGCTATTTGAGCCAAGGACCGTAACAAGACGCTTTTGCATTTGGATTTAAAGCTGCAAAGGATTTTAAGAAAGTAAAAAAAAAAAGATCTTAAATAATGGATCGAAGTCAAAACGTTTGTTTTGACATTCAAAGTCAAAGTCAAAAAGTTTGTTTTGACTTTCAATGTCAAAGTCAAAACGTTTATTGCGAACTAAGTGTACAATGTTGGTATTATATCGTGTCAGTACTTTTCATTGCAATTTTTATTAATTCTAATTAGCATGCATTATTTCATAGCATGCAATAAATGTTAATTGCTTGCTAATTACAATAATAATGTTATTATTACTTAATTATTATTATCAATTCATTTCATACCGTGAATCGGTATCATTTTGCTGTCATGAAACACGTGTGCTCAGATCATCTATACCTCGCTTTTTACGGATTCTGTACCCGGTGGTATCCAATGACACAATCTTTAGGAAATCAATCTTTTAGAATTCGATTTTTTTACTGAATCAATTCAAAAATCGATCTTGTTTAGGAGGAAACGCCGTCCATAATTTTGTGACGGCGAAAGGAACAAATATTTTGAATCTAAAGACGTCCATAAATAGCGCTCCGTTCATTTATTAAGTTACAAAATACTCGCGATTGAGTTTATTAGACGTTACAGAGAACCATTTAGGAGATATCATGAGTAAATTGAATTCTGTAATGTAACTATTTTCAGGACGAAAATGCTTTCAAAACGCTATGTCATGAATTTTAGGACCGCATTCACTAAGCCTCTGTACACGGCTATCTGAAATGTTGTACAGAAAATCTTTCGATCTCCGTATTGCGTTAGTTTGCAACTTTAGTGTTAATAACGTGAATTTGGGGAAGACATTTTATATCTATCCTAGATAGGCAACGCGTCGGATTGCAATGATAAAATTACACATTAAATGGTTGTTGACTTGAATGTACGAAGCGTTGCTTAAGAAGGACAGACCCTAAGCTTACGTACACGAAACGAGCGGTGACTGACCAGAGCGATGGCGAACGCACAAAATTGTCTCATTGCCATCACCCCTTTCAGCCGTTACTCATTTCGTGCCCTCAGGCAAAGCGATGAGAAGCATTCAAGCGCAAAATACAGTTTATTATATATTATCTCAACTCACGTATCAGACCTGCAGCAGCACACGGAGTGGAAGGTTGTGGATACCGCGAACAGCAGACATAGAGCCAATCCATAGACAACGGCGGCGATCGCTTGCGGCGCGTTCACGGAGCGGGTGAGGAGTTCCCGCGCGCCCAGAGACGCGGGCGCGACGCATAGTGCGTGCGTGCACACGTTCGCTACGTTCTCGACCTGGGGACAAGGGAGAGTTTATCTTAGTTACAACAAAAAAGTTTACCTCGGTATAAATATTATAAGAGAGAGATAATATTATAGTTATGAGAACCAAAATGTACGAAATTGGCATACTTTAGCGAAATATCACGTGGGCACTCCCAAATATTTTGTTTATTTTACTTTATGTTACCGATACCGACTTATAGCTAATTAATAGAATCGCATTTTGAACAGCTATGACTGACCGATTTTGACTTAGATATCTATTCAAAATCAGAACGAAAATCACATTCTACCAGAACAAATCCGTACAATTTTCTAGCCGCGAGTTTTAACTAACACGCTTTTCTTTCTTGACAATCTGACAAACTTTTACTGACTGGCTTTGACTGATTTTGACTGACTGACTGACTGACTCTGACTGACTGACTCAGACGATTACAAACTAGAATGCCATAGGAAAATCCTTTAAAAAAAAGAGAAGGAGAAGGCCTCCATTATTTTTCAGCGGTTCTAGTTCTGCATTAGATACTGCCTATGCAAGAGAAAAATCGGTCAAACTTATCGAGAATATTCGTTTACTCCGGTTATCTATGGTTTACTCCTTAAAATTGTTCACTTCAAGTAGTGCGATCAACCGTTTTAGGTAAGCAAAGGTAAAAACAAAATAAATCCATTTTCTTTCTTTCCTAGTTATTTCGAAAGGCAGGTCTTGGCGGCTTGTCAAAAACAGCCACGTTTCCGCATGACATAGACGTGGAGTATTACTGCTAGCAAATTGGATTTCTATCTAGATACCTTTCGGTAACAGTTGATTGGCCTTCCAATTTTCTCAAAATTCAAAATTCAAAATTCAAAAATTCAAAATTCATTTATTGGTGTGATTTTTGGTACATTTTACATGAGATCTTAATAATAAATGAATAGTTAGTTCCTCAAAAATCTACCTTAAAGGTGTACACTCTTTCTCATATTTAGTAATTATTATAAATCAGAATTAATCAACATATTAAATAGAATAATTATAACAAAACATAACATAACTCAATTAATAGAAATTAGAATAATAATGCAATGTCAAAATGTAATAAATATCAATGTCAATTAACTTACTAAAATAATAATACAATGTCAAAATTAAATAAATATCAATGTCAAGTAACTATACTAAAAATAATAATACAATGTCAAAAATAAATAAAATCAATGTCAAATAGCTTACAATTTATCATTAAGGAATTCGTCAATATTATAATAACATTTCTCCAATAAAAAATGTCTTAATTTACTCTTAAATTGATTAATATTTAGGTCCTTAATTTCATTTGGTAATTTATTAAATATTTTTGGGGCCATACATAGTATGCTTTTGTGCATCAAGGCGGTTTTTGATGGTCGAATGCATAGTTCATGTCTATATTCTTGTCTGATTATTTTGTAGCGATGTTCAGATGCTTTTCTAAATAGTTGCATGTTCTTTTTAACAAATAAAGCAGTCTCAAATATGTACAAGCAAGGTAAAGTCATAATTTTTAACAATATAAAATAAGGTTTGCAGCTATCAGTTATTTTTATACCGGTAATAGCTCTAATGCATCTTTTTTGCGATTTGAACACCATGTCTTTATTGCAGGAGTTACCCCAAAATATGACTCCGTAGCGTAGTATAGAATCGACATATCCATAGTATGCAGTGACTGCCGCTGCTTGATTGACTACTTTCTTTAGTTTGTACAAAGCGAAAGCGAACTTACTAATTTTTTTAATTAACATTGAAGTATGCTGTTTCCAATTAAGTTGATTGTCGATTGTTAAGCCTAAAAATTTGGTATTTGCGACTTCTTCAATTTTTTCATTATTAAAAATTACATTTAGTTCCGAATTAGTTACTCTTTGCCGAAAGTTCATAATTTTTGTTTTCTTCAAGTTTATAATTAAGTTGTTATGCTCCAACCAGTTAACTGCTTGTTGTAATGCATTGATTATTTTAGCTTCAAAGTCTTTATTATTTTTGTCAAGTTCAACAATGATAGTACTGTCGTCGGCAAACAATGTCATAGGATAGGGTATATTCTGGGGAAAGTCATTTATATATATAATAAATAATAAAGGTCCTAGCACACTGCCTTGGGGCACGCCGTAAGATATTATGCGTTCTTTGGATGTGTATTTTATAACAGTTTTATTTAACTTACAAATTCGACTTATTTCTGTGTGTTGTTTTCTATTTTTTAAGTAAGATTTTATGAGTGATAAGACATTTCCTCTTATCCCGTACGCATTTAACTTGCTCAGCAATATTTCATGGTTGACCAAGTCAAATGCCTTGGTCATGTCCATGTAAATTGCTGATACTGGGATTCTTTCATTCATGTTAGCTATGATATCATTAAGAAAGTCATATATTGCCATATTTATTGAATGATCTTTCCTAAATCCTTTTTGTTCTTTTACAAGTATATTATGTTTGTTGAGGTATGCCTCTATAGACCTATAGATCCATTTTTCGAGTATCTTGGATATAACCGGAATGAGAGCTATTGGCCTGTAATTTTTAATGTCTTTTTCATCGTCTTTTTTAAATAAAGGTTTTATGACAGTAGGTTTAAGTTTCTCAGGGTAGCTTCCAGACTCAATACTTAAATTAAATATGTAGCTGAGAGGATGTGATACTATTTCTGAAACATATTTTAGAACCTTTGTTGAAATGTCGTCGTATCCTACACTATTTTTATTTTTTAAATCTTTTATTATTTTATTTACTTCATTTGGTATGATAGGGGCCAAAAACATTGACTGTGCAGAGAAATTTATTTTATTATCAGTGTTTAATTGTGTCGAAGCAGTGGAAAGTTTTTCTGCTTGGCTTATGAAGTAGTCGTTAAAGGTATTTGCTATGTCTTTGGGAGTAGTGTATGTAATTCCGTCATAATTTATTTCTTTTATATACTCTGGTGGAGAGTTGCTTCTATTTCCATTTATTATATTCCATGTCATTTTCGATTTATTATATGCTGTCTCAATTTTATAATTATTCTTTGCTAATTGTGTCAATTTTATAATTTTCTTAAGTCTGTTTGAATAATTTCTAAGTTTTGTCACATTTATCTTAGATGGATTTAATCTATGTTGCCATAACAACCGTCTTTTTATTTGGCTACACCGTCTAATACCAGGCGTTATCCAATTTGGATTCCTTATTAATTTTCTTTTTTTATACACAATTGGAAAACATAAATTATAAAACAATTGGAATAGGTCTAAAAAGTTGTTATAAGCTACGTTAGGGTCTTTAGTGAGGTAGATATCAGAAAAGGAAATTGATTTCAAGCAGTCTTTGAATTTCATCAAGTTTTCATTACTATAGTCACGCACTTTTATATTCCAGCTTTTGATTAAACATGTCTTTTTTACAGGAATTTTTAAAGTTTGTGCCGTGTGATCCGACATATGTAGATCAAGGACATTATGAGTACATTTTCGTGAAATATTATGTGCAAAATTATCAATACACGTATTACTTTGTAATCTAGTTGGTTGATTAATTTGTAAACATAGATTGTACTTCAATAGGAAACTAATAAATTCAAGAGATAATTTATCTTGTTTTAAAATATTAATGTTAAAATCACCACATAGAATTACATTCTTGTTCGAGTTGTAACAGTATTTTGATAATATAATGTTCAATTTTGAATAGAAAACTTCTAAATTGTTTATCTTTGGTACTCTGTATATACAAATAATGATTGTGTCATGTGGTATTAGTTCTATTGCACAAACTTCGACAACGCCTTCAATTGACATTTTACTGACATTCGTAAGTTCTTTATATTGGAGACCAAATTTCACCAAAATACAGGCTCCTCCTCTTTTCGTACTTCTTGTATAGTAAGCGGCTAATTTATAATTAGGTATTGAAAGAAGCTCCTCGTGTCCTCGCTCCATAAAGTGTTCCGTGATGCAAATTATGTCTATACTGTTTCTTTGTTGAGCTAGTTCTTGCAGGTGTAGTGTTAGTTGGTCCACCTTGTTGATGAGTCCCGCGATATTTTGATGCATAATAATCAAATAGTTATAGAAAAAACATGTCTGAATGCTCAATTTCTGAGGTAGAAGAATTAGATATTGTCATATTATTTTCATCGTCGATTTCAGTTATAGTCCTCTTGAGATTAGCGAAAATATTTCTTATTCCTGTTCCATTTATGTGTCCTTGTATCGCAGAAAACATTTCATAGCCACAAGTTAATTCTGCATTAGAGTCCAATAAGTAGGCATATTCGTGCGTTAAGTTGTCTAGATATAAGAGATTATTAAAAGTTTCTACTCTTGCATTATATATAGTTGTATAATAGCCGTATCTGTACGTCGGAAGGCAAATAATCACATTCGTGTTATTGATTTTCCCGATGGTTTCTCTAATAAGAAATATAATATCGTGATAGTTTCCAGTCCGTATGAAGTCCATCTCTCCCATCATAATAACACAGTAGTCATTTTTATTAAAGTTTTTTATTTTATGATCAATGCCCTGCAACATTTGTTGAATATCACCGCCTGGATAAAGATAGTGGCAATAATCATACATATAAAAAGTATCCTCAATTAAGTTGCATAAATTATTCCTTTTATTGTTGCTAATTATACATAAATTTTTCCTCGTACGGTTTTTTTTTAAGAAACGATTTTTATCGCCTTGCGGGTTCGTCATTAAATGGGTATCATATTGTGTTGATTTGTCAGTCTGCGTGGGTAAATTGTTAGTTTTAGTCTTGTTAGTCTTGGGTGTTGTCTGGGAGTTGTTATTTGTTGTAATGGTTTTGTTCCTCCTTTTCTTGTTAGTTAATGGTGATGTACTATTGTCACTAACTATATCGGTTGTTATTTTTTTATAAATATTTTTCTTCTTAGTTAATTCGTCGATAGTGTTTTTAAGTTGGGTATTCTCTAAGTTTAAAGTTTCGACTTCTGCGTGTGCTGCCTCTAATCCCAATGTTAATTCCTTAATTTTATTTTGTAGTTGGGTTATTTCATCGTTATGTTCTTCGTCTGACATTTCCGGCAAACTATTGCTAGTGGTACAATTTAAGTCGGTGGTTATGTTTAAATCTTCATTTGTATCCGAATGTCTGCGCTGGCGCTGACGTCGCTGAGTGATATTACCGAAGAAGTTCATTGTAAGATAACTAAAATTGTCAAGTTAACAATTTTATCTAATACAAAAAGTGATCCAGCCGGCGGGGTTCGAACGCACGACTATATGTGTGGCAGCCGACTGTTTGAGTTATCTAACTAGCTGAACTGTTATAGTTGATGTTGAAATTGGTGATCCGTATGTGCGAGAAAGATTTTTAAATAATAAGAAGTCGTTAGATATGAGTCATGCCAGTGGAATTTTTTTTTCCTTACAACTCAAGTGATTCAAGTTTGAACTGCGAATTATTTTATAAGTTTTGTTCACTTATTATGCACTGTTAGTCACTTATTTTGCACTGTTGCTTCACTTGAGTTCATGATTTTAATTATATTGTTCGTAAGAGGGTTTTTAACACTATTCACAAATGTTAAATTATTTCCCATAACACTTAAGTTTTTTTCGAAGATAACATTCACACTTAATATTTATAACTTGCTTAATGTTTTTAGTACACACTTATTGTTATTAAACTTTGTTTATTATTATTAGTGAATTTTAAAAAACAGAGAACAGCAATTCAAATGCTTGTAGCTAAAGCGCCATCTAGCGTCTATCACATATCCCAATAAAATCTAGAAACTGCAACTGAAGTTTTGGGATTGGTAAAATGGTGTAGTAGGGGGTCTCGTTTCAGGCAGGACGTAACGCAAAACTGTTTACCATTACATGTTTGCTGCATGACCTATATATAGGAGACTGTAATGTCCGAAAAGTAGACATTTAAAAATGTTTTTTAAAACCTATTTGCGGATTATTATTTTTTAATAGTTTATGCGAAATAGAAAAAAAAGAAAAAAGCAGTGGTTTTTCAAATATACAGTCAGGGTTCAGTCTGTGTTGTGATATTTATTTATTTGTTTGTGTTAGAGAATTAAACGGAACAATAAACAAATAATCTTTTAATCGAATTTAAAAAAGCTAAATGAATAATCTATAATATAATATAATATATAAAAGAAAGTCGTGTTAGCTACACTATTTATAACTCAAGAACTGCTCAACCGATTTTGCTGAAAATTGGTGGGGAGGTAGTTCAGAACCGACGGACGGATATAGGATACATTTTATCGAGTAGGGTAAATTAGGGTAGAGTAGAATAGAGTGGGGTAGAGTAGGGTAGAGTAGGGTAGAGTTGGGTAGAGTAGGGTAGAGTAGGGTAGAGTAGGGTAGAGTAGGGTAGAGTAGTAGACGGGAGCGAAGCCGCGGGCAAAAGCTAGCAACATTACTAAAACAGAAAACTTATACACGTCAAATCTTAGTTTTTTTGTTTCTTGTTGTCCCGCTTCGAAACATTTTAAAGCACCCCGATTTTTTTACTCCTATTCCACTAAATAAAATTACACAGCTTGAAGTAAGATATGATGCACTATAATAATCATGACAAAACATACTTTGAATTTTCTAGAAATAGAAAACTTTAAACTACGACAAAGCAACACGAAAAGGCTTTTATTGTAAAGAAAGAAAAGTTAAATCCCACTGGAAAAAGAGCCACCTACAAAAAATTATAGCTAACATAAACTACATTAGTCGCAAAGTTATTGCATTACTTGACAATATTGGTAACAAAAACGCCGTCTGCGTTCAATGTCATCTATCAAGTTTGCAACTGCAACATAAAAACTGGTCAAGCGCGAGTTTGAATCGCATACGAAAGGTTTCGTACGATTGTTAGTATAACGGCTACTAGACATACACATAATCATCATCGTCCTGCCCTTGTCCCGTGTTATTTGGGGTCGGCGCAACACGTTTTTTTCTTCCACTCTGCCCTGTCACTCGTCATGCTATCACTAACTTCCTTTTCTTTCATATCACTCTTCACACAATCCATCCATCTTTTCTTTGGTCTCCCTCTCCCTCTCCATCCATCCACATGTAAACTCATAACTCTTTTAGTAACATGCGTTTCATCCCTCCTCTTCACATGACCATGCCAAGACAAACTATTCCCTTTCAACTTTTCAGTCACTGGCGCCACTTTCAAACTTCCCCTAATATATTCATTTCTCACTTTATCCATTCTCGTCACACCACACATCCATCTTAACATTCTCATCTCCGCTGCATGCAATCTAGTCATGCAAACTAGACATACACATAATAATAAACATAATTAGCCTTATATTTCCACTGCTAGAACTCAGGCCTCCTCTCTAGGAGGGTATGGGCAGTAATACACCACTCTGGCCCAGTGCAGATTGGTGTCATGCCTTCGAATTTTTGGTTCTAGTATATGCCGGTTTCCTCACGATAAAATCCTTCACCGTTTTGAGAGCAGTGGTGATGAAATAAATCACACAAAGTACAGTTGCAACTGTGCCACCACTGCTCGTGACTATACTCTGCGAAAATTTTAACTGTTTACCTGTTCAGTAACAGGTAAACCACAGGTAAACAGTTTCATGAGATACAGTCCGCTGACAGACGGACAGTCGAGTCGAAAAATTGTTACTAAGCGCTATTAATAAGAGCAGCGGTAAAGATAATTGTGACAATCCCTTTATAAGTCTTCAGCAGTTTACTGAATAAACATGACCTGGTATAATAATAGAAAATTGAGTACTCTTCAAATTGGATCAAGTAGGAACATTGGATCAGCTCATGAGTACGCCCATCACTAACTGGCTTACTGGAAACTCGGCGTTACTTTGCCACTGTAATAAGATTGTATTAAAAGTTGCGTCCTTCTAAAAGAAAATATGCAAGAAACAACTTTTTTCAAAAGTCGGAGCAAGAAAGCTTCAGAAATAATCTTAATTGAAATTAATTATCTGTTAGATTATGGCCTCGTGGAAGTAAGTGTGAATAAAATTATGGAATTTTCTGCCTCTAAATCTGTTTCGCGTTGTTGTCCGTCTGCCTGTCAAGTCCCTTTATCTCGAGAAGGCGTGGAGGTATCGAGTTGAAATTAAAAACATATACTCAGGTCTGCGGTCTCTTGAAGCTGTGAAAAAAAACCAAGCTTCTGAGTAAACGGAAAAAATACGGCCGTTTATGTCAAAAAAAACTTTCGACACTCTCAAGGGACTCAAAATTCATAGGGTACTTCCCGTTGACCTAGAATCCTGAAATTTGGCATGAAGTAAGGTCCCACAGCACAAGTATAGGAAAAATCTGAAAATCGTAAATTTTTAGTGATGTCACAAAAAAAAAATCTTTGTTTGCGGTTCGGAAAAATCTTCGACCTTAATTCGGGAATTGAACTGTTTTCATAGTTAAGGTTGTACGGAACCCTCAGTGCGCGAGTCCGACTCTCACTTGTTTAGTAAAATAAACAAGACTCCTGATGAGACCCATTGTGAACGATCACGTTACGTTTCAGAGCCATCACTGGCAACACGCCCTGGTCATACACCTCCGTCTTAAGACACTGTGGCATGTAAAGATTTTCATACATTGGCTACCAAAAAGAAAAAATAAGAAAGGGAGAAAAAAATATATTTTCTTCTTATATTGGTGAGCATAAAGAAAATAACGATGAGTCATCGAAGTAAATGATAATGATATGAAAACTGTTATTAAATGTAACGAATATAATGATTTGTGTGTTGTGAGCCAACACACAAATCATTATATTCGTGACTGTGCACTGAGATAATCATAGAGTGAGAATTTAAAACAAATGGCTAAGGATAAAGATAAGTCAAAGTTCATCGATTGTTAATTGTTAGCTATCGATGTGCGAGACCTTCGATTGGTTAAACAAAGACACAGGTATTGTTCAATCGTGGCATGAAATTGGTAACATATTTGCCTTAACACTCTCAGCAACATGTATATATAAGCATTTTCTAGAGTAGCAGGCCACGTGGGCGGCGCGCGAGCCACATATATTTTTATGTAGCAGGCAACATTAAGTTTTGTAGCAAGCTATGTGGGCCGCTGGCCATGCCGCCGTGACCTATGTTCACGGCGTATCCCGCCAGCCGCCCAGCAAGCCGTGTGGTCTGCAGCTATGATCCCACAAATTCATATTGATTTTTTGTCATAGGCTTGCTAGATAAGTAAATGCATTTGAAATGCCGGCCGCCCACATGGCTTCCGGAGATAAGTTATAAAAAAACATATTGGCTTGAAATAAAATAACTTATGTGGGCGGCCGGCTGACCACATGGTGCTGAGAGTGGTTTTTATGTCTTATTAAAAGACCAGCGGCTTCACCCGTATCCTCATTTCACTCCTATAAAGTAACATGCTACTGGTGAAAGAATTTTTAAAATCGATCCTTATATAGTAGTCTTTGAGTTCATTAATTACAAACAAAAATACAAATCTTTCCTCTTTATAATATTTATATAGAAGTATATATACACTAAACCTACCTAAAAAATAATAGATCTAGAATTTGAAAGACATAACGCGGGGTTCGTGCGGTTTGGAGAAACCGCACGAACCCCACGTCGTGTAAATTGTCGACTTTCCATTTTTCTTATAATTTTTAAATACTTAATCATAAAATCAGAATAAAATTTATCTACAAATTTTGAAATCTTCTTTTCGAACTTTTTTGACGAGTTTACTATCGAATAGTAAACTCGTCAAACTGTTTGAGGCCAATAGGTGGCTACATTAATAGCAGCATCGGTAGCACTCATCAAATCCTCCAAAGTGCAGGTGTATGGGCAGTTGGGACATTCTAATGTGTGGCTCATGTTTTGAACAGGAGCACCGCACTCACATTGAGTATCCGACGAGTCTACAAAATCTCATTTTGCCAAGTTGTGTTTGCAGCGGCCTAACAGGCCACTGCGAATCGCGCCCAGGCTGGGAGATGTTCTTGGGTTTCAAGAAGTCGGATGGTGGTAGGTGATGCTCTTCCCAAAGCTTTATTCTTTCTTTAAGTGGCGGGTCATCGATGGCCTGTGTGCTACGCAGGAAGCTCTTCCGGCTCTTAAGCCTACTTGGGGCTGTTTTGTGTTCGAAGAAGGGGATGTCGGAAATCGGATTCTTGAATTTTCTTTTCAATCGCGCATGCGACATCCCTACGTACAGCAGCTGGAGCAATACGAGCCAACGGATACAGCTTATTAAGCGGAGTCGGTTTAAGGCATCCCGATATAATTCGACACGTCTCGCTCAGGGCGATGTCTACTTATTTTGCGTGTAGGTACTGATCGGTGCCACACGGGGCACGCGAATTCACCAGCAGAGAGGCATGAAGACATGCCAGTTGTGCGAATAACATCGGGTGCTGCTCCCCAGTTGGTAGATATAAAGCGGCGCAACAGGTTGTTCCGGGACCCAAACTTCTGCTTCGTGTTGAGGCAGTATACGAAAAAAGTCAACGCTCTATCCAACGCCGCACCCAGGTACTTCGGGTTATTACAGTACTCTACGTCAGTACCCTGCCGCCAATTTTGAAATGATTTGCTAGGTGACTGAATTATAATTTACCTATTTAATTGTTTAGGTTTGGTTTATTTTAACCTTAATTTATTATTGCCCTAATTTTAAAACTAATGTTTTGTGGCCAAACAGGGACCTAGGTATAAGAATTATGTAACATATAAAAAATTAGGAATATTAGGATCCACTCCCTCTCACAGATAGGTGATTTAAGTCTAAGTAGTGAGAACAATATATAAAAACCGGGCAAGTGCAAGTCGGACTCGCGCACTAAAGGTTCCGTACAAACTTACCTATGAAAACAGTCCAATTCCCAAATTGAGTTACGAAGATTTTTGCGAAACGAAAAAAAAATTTGTTTGTGGCGTACATCAAATTTATAGTTTTCTGATTTTCTCCTATAGGTACTTGTGCTAGGAGACCTTGCTTCAATTCAAATTGCAGGATTCTAGGTCAACGGGAAGTATTGAATATGTATACCCATGAATTTTGATTCCCTTGACAGTGTTGAAATACACGTTTTGACAGACAGACGGACAATAAAGTGATCCTATAAGGATTCCGTTTTTTTCCTTTAGAGGTAGGGAACCCTAAAAACAGGTTAAATAAGCAGCTAATGCTGATACGTCTAGCGAAAGTGGACACGCATATGCAAGAGCTGCTCAAAGCGTAATAAGGTCGCATATGGGCCAACAACAGCAAGAGCTTGAGATGACAAAATAACAATCGTCTACCATTATGAGTATAACATGACCCATGATGAGTACCAGTCAAGCTGAATAGCCTTCCTTTATGTTTTTTTTTTGCAGTGGGACATCATGAAATAACTTCTCCCGCTCTGAGTGGAGCGAGAGGGTCTGCCAAATTTCTACTGACCCGCGTTTCTTCAGTTACTCGTAGCGTTCCAGGGTCACAGTGACTCTTTGAAACAATCCTGCAACCCTGGAGCCTTCATATATCTGCGGTGTATTATCGATCATATAGCATACATAGTTCTCCCATGTAATAATTTATATACTAGAAAATAAAGAATTCATTAATTCAGAGATATAAGAATCATCTTGTCCGCTATATCTATCTATTAGGTACAGTAAAGACCCGTCTTTTTTCGGGTCACTTTCCCGCCGTTAATCGGCACCACATGTGACCTGTAATATTTCTAATGCGTCGACCAGCCGTATAGGGGCCTCCCACGCTTTCGTTGTTGACCGTACCCACTCAATATAAAGAGGAAAGTTTTCTGTTTGTACGATAAGGCTAAGGCATGAAAATAGCAAATACGATTGATGTGAGACCTTTATAGGCCCGCTTTATTTAGCTCCCGCCCGTCGTGGTTCGTTTGGGACCCATGGAACGTACCTACCTAGGGGACTCGAATTACGAAATTATTTATTCAATATTATCGTGAGCTCGCTTGGTAGCAACACTTTGGGACATTCGGAATGTGTCATATGATACACAAATCAAGATCAAATTAAAGACCATTTTCTTTTTGTCTAACGCTATCCTGGTTCTAATTAATTTAGTTTCTTTCACCAACCCTATTTTATTTTTTCCCCCTTTTTTCCGTTTTTCAATGAAATTGTGTAACATATAATAGGTAATATGTATATACATGCATGTATAATTATATATATAAATTATTTCATAGTTATGTAGTATTTTGTTTTATACAGGTACCTATGTAATGTAGTGTTTGATTAATAAATTTGTTAGCAGTACACCGCAGACTATAACCTCCTGTATTATTTAGACCGCCATTGTACCCACAGATTGAAGTTTATTTAGAAGTTGTGTTACTCTTTTGGTGTAAAATAAAATTTATCTATATACTTTCAAGAATTAAATTATTTCTTTCAAATAAACTATTTACAGGCACTTTTGAATTGTCAAGAAGTCAGTCAGAAAAATTATGATAATTGCATATTCCAAACCGTAGATCTCCATGGAGAAGAATGTGCAAGAATCTTTATTTATTTATTTAATCATAGGAGAACCAACAGCTATAACAAAATAATAACAATAGTATAAGAGACATTGAGCCAATTACAGGAATTAAGGACACTCTTTTAAATCGTGTTATGTATTACAACTATCTCGGCTATATTTCTTGTTAATTGTTATGTGTGAGAAAAAGAAAAGAAAAAAAAACTAATTCTTTGTTATTCTACTTTAATATTCAATAGTAGTGTATCCAGTGTGTATAGACAAGGAGTAAATTGACTCTAGAGACGTTTAATTTTCTAGAATCTCAAGAAATATTAAGAGTCACTACATTTACGTTCAAGGCTGGATAACTTACTCGTACATGGCGTGACTTATGCTAACGCAATTATGTGGTTACTATGAATAAATTGTTACCGTGCGTACCCGTATTAATTACAGTAATTGGGCCAGTTAGAAGGCTGTATGTTTTGGTTTCCAAGGAATCAAATGTAATACTTTTTTACCACTTACTAGAGCAGTGGCGACCGAGTGGTAGCGGCCCCAACTTATGAGTTGTAGTTTGCGGGTTCAAACCCAGTCAGGCGCATTACTTTGTGTAATTCATTTCATCACCACTGGTCTCAAAACGGTGAAGGAAAACATCGTGAGGAATCCGGCATGTCTTAGAATCAAAAATTCTAAGACATGTGACAATCATCAACTGGGCCCGCGTGGTAATTTACGGCCCATTCCCTCTCCTAGAGAGGAGGCCAGAATCCCAACAGTCGGAACATTATAAGGCCGACTATGCTATGCTATACTTTCTTACAGATTTTCCATGCCTCGAAAAGCATGTAGAGCCGTTGGTCCCGGATCTTTAACAATCGTTACAGGTAGTCAGACGCCAGAGAGTAGTGTTGCAACAGAACTCTGCTCCCGCTTCCGCTTCTGCAGAAGTTCCGCAAGCTTTTCCACTTCCGTTTCAGTTTCTTGTTCCGCAAACTTTATAACAGAACCCTTAACAGAAGAATAAAATGAGGAGTGCGGGGGTAGACGACTGGACACGACGGAAAAGGCGTGGAGGGGAAGATTTATTGGTTCATTCTGCGCATCACCGCGCCTCGTGACGTTGTTTTTTCTTATGTTTGTTGTTTGTTGGCGAACTATTGGCAACAATAGTTCGCCAATAATTATCGCTCCCCCCCCTCCCCAGCAGTGTAGCCAGTGAGCAATTATTTAGCGGAGCTGGTTTAATATATGAAAATCACCGTAACAAACTCAAAGGTGTAAAAGCGGCCAAATCACTTCTTATAAAATATAATTTACCAATGATTAATTAATAATCAAAATACAAATTTAATTACACAAAACAAAAAAATAAAATTGAATTTTTTTCAGAGTATTAAAACTTGCGGTTCCGCTTTCACTTCCGCTAAGATTCAATTTTGACATCTATTTCCGTTCCTGCTTCCGTTAAGATACTTCCGTTGCATCACTACCTCTAAAACGTTGCATCACTACCTAAGAAGTATCGTGTTGCCCAGTAACTAGGTTGTGAAGGTCTGATAGACAGTCGCTCCATGTAAAACACGGGTTACAGTGGAAGCCGACCCTAAGCTTAGGATCTAGGGGAAAAGTTAGGGAAATGATGGAGACTCTTATCTACAGATTTTAGCGGTTTAAGAACTCAGACTAAACAATCATCCTGCACCAAACTTAAATAAATTGGGAAGATGAGGATCTCACAACATTATGATACTATCCGGTGATGGATCATTCTAACACGACTCTATAAATGTAAGCAAACGAAGTGATAAGACCATCAGAAGACGCCACATCTTAAGCCCGAAACGTGGCCGAAACTTTATGAAAGAAACCTTTGCACCTTGTAGTCACGATTCGTATTACAGAAGCTAAAGATAAACAAGACAAAGTTAGCAGCGACAAGAATTACTCGCGAAGTTTTTGTTACGTGCAACTTGTATTAACGAATCCAATGCCTGTTGCTGTTTGAACACAAAAGGATATGAATCTCACGAAAAATTCTAAAAATAAAAACCAAAACTATGTTGTTTTTTTTTAGCATGTCCGCACTTAATCCTACGCGACAATTGTGCGTGGGCCGTGGCGGCCAAAACCTTTGGTGGGCTTATTCCTACAAGCCCACCTCTCCCCAAGAAACTACAGACAGGTAAATAATATACACTATATTATAACCTTTTTTAGGGTTCCGTACCTCAAAAAGGAAGAACGGAACCTATATGGGTTCCATTCTTCAAATTTTTTGTCCGTCTGTCTGTCTGTCAAGATCCTTTCTCTCGAGAACGCGTGGAGATATTGTATTGAAATTAAAACTATATATATACTCGGGTCTGCGTTTACTTGAAACTGAAAAAATCAAACTTCCAAGTTAACAAAAAAAAAAGATACGGCCGTTTATATCGCAAAAAAAGTATATTTCAACACTCTCAAGTGAATCAAAATTCGTAGGGTTCCCGTTGACCCAGAATAATGAAATTTGTCAGAAACGTCACAAAAAACCGGAAAGCCGGATACGGAAAAATCTTCGAGACTCCATTCAGGAATTCGAACTATTTACATAGGTAAATTTGTACGGAACCTTCAGTGTGCACAGAACCATAAAAATACAAAATATGTTTGCCTGCCATTCAGAACCATGTTTTTTTTTTACACTTTTCTACGAGCGATATTATCCCGAGAACATCATAAACTACTGCTCTAAAACAAACCGTTGAAAAATCTAGTACATATAATGCACACAGTCAATCAGTTCCAGCAATTTTCGAGATTTACGTGAGCATAAAGATAATCAGATATAGAGACCACACGAGTTGACATAAAGATGGGTCTACGCTAGAGGAGCTGAGGAGGAGCGGTGCACGAGCCACACTCGAATTCGTGTAATATCACTCGTGTTTGATTCCTCTAAAGTCCACACTAGTGTTGCAACAGAACTCTGCTTCCGCTTTCGCTTCTGCAGAAGCTCCGCAAGCTTTTTGACTTCTGTTTCCACTTCTGCTTCCGCAAAAAATATGACAGAACTCTAAACGGAAGAATAGAGCGAGGAACGCGGGGGTGGGGGGCGCGTGGACGACTGGACACATCGGAAGAGGGGTTACACAAACGTGTCGCAACGAGTTACTTTATTATTATATTTTTTTGGTTTATTCTATTCTATTCATATTAACACTTCCGTTTCCGTTTCTGCTTCCGCATCCGCAAAGATTTACTTTTGACATCTGTTTCCGTTTACGCTTCTGTTAAGACACTTCCGTTGCATCACTAGTCCATAATACACGAATTATTACACGAATTTGAGCTCGGTTCGTGCTCGGCTCCTTTAGCGTAGACCCACCTTTACGATTGAATACTCGCATGAAAGCAACTGGAAAGTAACAATCAATAAACCAAATATTAATGAGAATATTTACGATAAGGCCAGTGTATTGATGTACATGATTGACGATCATCATAATTATAATCGTGTGGTACTGTAAGTCGTTGGTCTATAACATCCCCTCATCGCGTGACGCGTTTCGTGATTATACATCATTCTTCATATCAACGAGACAGATACCAACTGACAGTTAATTTTGTAAACACGAGTTACACAATATTTATACAGCATACGCTACTTTACTCTTCACGAGCGCATTGTGTAAATATCTGCTTTGCTTCCTTTTGCAAAGCAATAAAATAAAAAGGGTAAATCTGTATTGTACGAACACATAGCTTTTAAAGAATAATAATAATTGATTGGTTGTTTGTTTTATCTCGTTGCACTCAATATAACATTCTTTGATGTATTCCGTGGATGACGGTGTGAGTTGCACATACGTATGATGTATTTAAAATAAAATAAACTTTACCCATCCGAAGGAACAGGAGTGGGTTTTTAGTCAGTAAAAGTCTGACACTATCTCTCGCTCCGCCCAAGAGCGAGATTTGTCATAAGATGATTTCCCACTCAATAAAAAAAACCCACACTAGGAATTACTCCTGTATAGTGGGTGCGTCCAAAAACATGTAAATACACACACACAAGACACCCAGACTCGGAACAACTATCTGTAGGCCATACAAAAATTTGTTTCGTGCGGGAATCGAAATCGCGATGGGCAATGCAGTAATTAATCACTCAACCACCGCGCCAACTGTGCCATAGAAATGTTTGGTTTAATGTGTTAGTTCATAGATGGATGGATTGTGTGAACAGTGATATGAAAGAAAAGGAAGTTAGTGATAGTATGACAGGATAGAATGGAAGAAAAAAACGTGTTGCGCCGACCCCAAATAAGATGGGACAAGGGCAGGAAGATGATGAATGTGTTAGTTCATACGACTTAATGTGTAACTGTTTACGTGTCCTTACATATTATAAAACAAAGTTCCCCACCGCATATGTCTGCCTGTATGCACACGTAAACTCAAAAACTACTTAACGCATTTTCATGCCGTTTTCACCAATATACAGACTGATTCACTAGGAAGGTTTAAGTGTATAACACATGCTTATCTTAGGTAGTAGAGAAAAGCCGAGAATTAAAAAAAAATCTAACACCCTTGCGGGTCGCTGTTTCTTATAAATAATTGTAATGATGGCCGCACTAAAAACTTTTATAGGTACTGTTTTTATGCATATATATTTGTACCTAAGTACGGACCTGAATCTGACGGGTAACCTACAAACAAAATAGCTATATTATCAGCGAGTCATCGAGTTTCAAATTGGCCCTATTAATATCCGTCATCGATGCCGCGCTAGGTCACCGACAGCCCATATGTACAGGTAAGAGAATTCAGACACCATATTAATCATATGTTGCTGTGCTAAAGATTGTCGACCCTTTATGGAAAATTTCTAGTTTTAATCTGACTTAATTTGACCTTATTACCAAGTAGGTACTGTTATGTTATTCTGATAACATGGATTTTCCGTCCAACGGATAGGTATAGTAAAAGCAGTAATGCAAATTGAATCACACAATAAAAGAGGTTTTAGTTTGTTTAAACACGATAATCTCTGGAACTATCAGTTGGATTGAAAAAAGTCTTTCTCTATGGGTTAGCCAGATTCATGATAAATAGTACAGGCATATAATAACATCACGCTATGACCCACGGAAGCGGAGCAGTAACCAAGACGGGTGAGACCGCGATCACACTATAATATTATAAAGGTCAAAGTTTGTGAGTTTGTTTGTTTATGTTACTTCGTCACGTTTTGATAAAATAAGGCACACGGTCAGACCATGTCCTGGAATAGCTCATAGAATATTAACTTCGGGAGTATATTCCTCTGGGAAAATAGTTTCACGCGAAGCCGCTAACAGAAACTGGTTAAAAAGATGTTAGTGTATGATGCGGGAATCCGTGGAATGCATTGGACTGCAATAGACGATAATGATGATTTAAATACTCATTTAATTATTTCCATAATTTGATATATTTCCATCGCTTCTAGTACGTATGAAGCAGGCATAATGGAGACCGAGTGTGCCGCGCCCATCATATTCCGCCCAGGATATTGCGCTACCGATTCCAAATTATATGATGGACGCCAAAATACGGATAACTTCACACAATAATCAGGCACCAATGAGTGAAGGAATAGTTCGGAAAATTCCGGACTTGAGCGTGCCGATCGCTATTGATGCAAATGAAAATTGGGTCACTATGTCAACCCCTAAACTTTGTTAGGGAATTGATGATCAAGGACTCTACCTAAATTATTATTATATATTCCCTATTGTTCACCACATAAAAAAAAAATACAGAACAAACATTATTAAAAACTAGCTTTTGCACGCGGCTTTGTCCGCGTAGAAGTTGAAAATGGTTTTATTAGGTTTTTTGAGATACGAAAAAATGAAAATCTTCGTTGTGTGTGATAGTCCATTGAACTGTATGGCGAGCAAAATTGTATTTTAAGATAAAATATTATAGTATCTTAGCCGTGTGCAGCGCTCCTAAGTGAACTCCACTGCAGGTGACGTAACCTACGACAAACTTATTATTTGCGGTTGGTACAGTAATCGGGTCTAGGGATCGAACTGCAAAAGTAAGTTTGTTTTTTATTGTATATACTTTTCCGTTATAAAAAGTAACCAGTGTGGTGCCCAGGATATTAAAGAATAATTATACCAAGTTCCATCGTAATCGAACTGGTAGTTTTTGCTTGATGCCTGAACAAACAGCCAGACAAAATTTTTTTAATCACATTTTTGGGTTCGGTATCGGTTTAGTAACACCCCCTGCCATTTATTTTTTTAATATTTTCAATGTACAGAATTTTCACTTCTACAGATTTATTATAAGTATAGATAAGTATACAATGGGCGGTCTTATCGCATAGAGCAATTTCTTACACACCACTTTTGGATGGACTAAAAGAAAGGAGAAAGAAAAAAGAAATATCAATTAATTATGGATAAACAAATGTTTGTTTTAGTTAAACGCAATGATAGGTTTATTCATGTTGCATGTCAAGAGCATGAAATGGTAATTTTGTATGTAAACACATGTTACATAATCGACTTTAATTATCTATAACAAATTTGACGTGTTTGCTAACGAATTATGTGTCGTATCAGGAAAACAAACATTGCCGACATTTTATTTTAATTATGTTATCAGTGGCGTTTTACAAAACACTTTTACCGCGCGTAAAATTATCTGGGCTATGGTACAGGCAGCTTAGACCAGTAATAAAACATTTGGTTGTGTAATTATTAAGGGTGGGCCCTTTTTTGAGGTGGTAAAGCATCATATATATTTTTTTTAATAACTAAAACAAGTAACTAGTAACTAACTAAGAGAGTAAATAACTAGTTTACAAATTGTTCCAGTTCTTCTTTCTGTACACGATATAAACGACGAGGCTAAACGCTTAGTCCGGATCGTAGAGGTGACAACAACGTAACGTGGCCACTTGCCGTACATCAGGTTGTCCGATGTTAGAATCAAGTCATGTACTTCCTGCGCACTCTCTAAAATGCATCCTATAATATAATTTCTCCCTCTCTAGGTGGAGCGAGACTGTACATCAGACTTAAGCCCATCCGTGTTCCTTCAGGTACTCTTTGCGCTCCAGAGTTCTGGTAATTCTTTCGAATAATACGCCGAAACGCAACGAATGAACAGGAGTGGGTTTTTAGTCAGTTAAAGTTTGACAGTATCTCCCGCCCCGCCCGGGGGATGTCGTTGGATGATTTTCCCACCGAAAAGAAAAAAGCCCGTGTGTCAAATAAACGTGTTTTCTTTCTTTCTTTTTAGTCCTGGCAGGCACCGGCCCTAAACTGCGCCTCGTCTATCGGTCTATATCGTATTTATCGCTCGCCATCCACAAGCCCGAGCCTACGATGGCGAAGAATGGTCCTGTGACTCTCGACGCCCGGGGCATCTCCAGCGGCGGCTAGAGCTTAAGGATCGACTCTCTCTCACGCTTTCCACCACTTTCTTCGCTCGCATTACTGCTTTGTAGAAAGAGGTGTCTACTTCCCATGCCCTCTTACTCCAAATCATGGCCTAAACCAGGGCTGGATGCGAGAGGTCACCGCCGCCGATCGCTTTTATGAGTACACGGCGGTGCTCTGCCCAATAGGAGCAGATCTCCACCGTGTCCTCCAGGTGATTCACACAATGTTAACACACGGGTGTTTCTTCCCGTCGAATCCGAAACAGGAATCTCCCGAAACAACTATGTAAGTACTATGAGGGCTTGTCCAGTCTCCCCTCAATCAAGGAAAAGACTTATCGCCACGATTATGGGTCCTAAGATAATTACTATAGGTACTTAGTTAATAATTGACTTTAAATTATCACCAGCAATGCCAACATCGTTAGACCAGAAGAATATTTTCTTATCTTGTGTTGGGCTGGCCCAGGGCCAGAGCACTTCGACCCGTCAGGATCTTTTGTACTGTTCCCTCCTGTCTACTCAACCCCTAGCCCTCTGTGCACCTTCTTCATGAGAAGAATATTTAATAATGATGCTATTAGAACAACACTATATTTTTCGTTATATGTGTAAGTTTTCAAAGTAAGACATACACTTCAATTAATGTCAAGAGATTCAAAATTCAACAGATTTCAAGACCAAGCATATGATCAGAAAATATGTATTGTTTCATGCCTTAAAATCTACTTAACCTTTTGAGTAGCATAATTAGAGACACAATAGAAAGACAATGACCGAGTGAATGCCGGCGTAATGAATTAAACACTTGGGTTGAGTTGAAAGTTTGGAGATAATTGGTTTCTTATCTAAATATATAGTTCATTAAATATTAATAAAGTAATAGAATGCAGTAAACCAAATATTGTGAAACAGCTATTGTTATAAGAATGTGATTTATCATGCATAGTGTATTTATTATGTTCACTTCATTATAGTATTACAAAATTCATTTGTATATTCATTGACTGTAACTAAAGCTTAATAAAAATTTATTCATTATAGTAAACTGAATGAATAAACTTGCTAATGAATAATTAATTGCAATTATAGTTAATTAATTTAAAAATATAAACAATGGATTAATTCAATATTATTCCATTTACATTAAGTTAACAATACCTACAATGTTTATTATGTTAAATATAAGACAGAAAAAATATAACAACATAACATAAGATATATATTGAGGTTGTTGTAATTTATTAAACTGTTCACCATCTAGAATACAGTTAAACAGTCAGCATAGATCATTACATGGTTCATGGGACTGTGAACTGGTTTAGAACAATGCAAAAAAAAAAATATATTGTGAACATGAGATACTCAGGAAAACAATAAAAAAAAAAGGTACTCAGGTAGTTATAATTTATCTCTGTTTATTTTGAAAGCTTACAGGGTTGTTGTCAAAGCCCTGTTTTTGCATGTTTCTAACCCATTTGTCATATTTGGGAAGGGACAGAACCACATTTATGGTGTCTCCACACAGCAACACACCACCACATTCATGATTTGATTTAACAAATAATAATAAAAAAAATTAAATGTAGAAATAGGATGAAAAATTACTTAGTTCACAAAGTTGCATAAAAATCCAACTAATATTAAAATAATAAATTCGTAGCACTAAAATTCTGATAACCATTTTATTATTATCCACCTTTCTTTCAGTTCCCACAAACAATAACAATACAGTCTTCCGATCGTGTATAATATTTTTTTATGTTTATCTATTAATAGATTATGCGAAAAAGACTCACCGTCGTGGGCACATAGGCCCTGTTTGCGGTAGCCTTCTCATTCATCCACTTCACCGTCTTCAGCTTCTCCCACGGAAGATCATAGTGAAAATAAATCTTACTTTCATTGAACTTAGATTTAAATTTCATTATTATCACAGAAAATAAGCTTAGAACGTCACCCATTTATACGTTATTTCTGTATGGCAGCTGAATACTAAATGGTCATGAGACCAAAGACTGCACGGTTAATCTTACAAAGATGTTAACATTCATGTTAGTAATTCAATTTACATTTTTCTGGATTTAAAATGCATTTTTTTGATTTTACAACCACCTCGGTCGATGCGATATGACGGAATGATAATGACAACTGCTTATGTCAATGTCAAACTCACGTACTGAACACAGCATAGACTGCAAATCGCGCATTTTTATGGGTGGCAAATAAAAAAAATCGAAAGCCATATTATTATGCTCACTCCATTTTTAAAACGATCTGAGTTTTTCGAGTAAAATATTCTAAAATATAAGATTCATTATTTCTAATATGGTCTAATTTTTGTACCGCGATCTCAAATCTAAGAACGATGTCTTCCATGGAAAATCATCAGTTACCATTGGATGTGTATACCTTACTTAATTTTAACATTTACTATTTCGTTTAGAAACGCTATCGTTTTCATATATTTCAATCGAACTAAAACAAGTAGTCGTTTCGAATCTTTCAACAAGTTACAAAGTACTCTGTGTTTCAATCATTTCGATCAAACTTCGAGCAGGGCGTGGTTTTAAAAACTCGCTAGCTTACAAGTTACCTTGAACCGTACCTATAAGTTCTGATGAAGGTTTCATTTATTACAATATTTATAAAAACAATTTTGTCATGTCAATGGTCTCCAAGTAGTAGGTGCATTTTGATTAGGATATGGAAATTAAGCAACTTATGGTTTTTTCTTTTATTGCTTACATAATAAAATAATACTCATTGAACATAATTCTCTTGATAACAGCTAGAACTTATCCTCAAAAAGTTGGAGTAGTCTCTTTATTTCTGCTATTCTTGCTGCTTGTGCCTGCACGGGGATCATTGCTTGAGACACCTCCTCACCTTTAGCTAGAATTGTGTACATGCTCTTGATATTATTATCCATGGCATCACAAGTTTTGCCAACTGCATCTTTATATACCTCCATATTCTCTGCAGTGAGTAAAGAATTTGAGTGCAGTATACTAGAAAGGTTCTCAATTAAATTATCTACAGATTGTGCAATCCTCTGTGCTTCATATTCTAGGTCATGTAATACTGTTATGTCTATCTGGCCAATCTGAGGAGCCAGTATTTGCTTATATAACTTCCCTGACGGTGTACTAGAGCGAGAGGCACTGGAGCTACCAAATACAGGTGTTTCACCTCTTTTTGCTATAGGACTTGAAAGTTTTATTTTAAATTCCAAGTCATCTGCTACATAGTGAGTCATTTCTCCCTCGTATCTGACATGTCCATCTATATCAAGGGGAAGTTTTTCTTGTTTCCTGTTTTCGGATGGTAAGTCAAAAGGCCTAGAGGGGCCAGCAACTCTCTCCTGTTCCCGAGATTGCTCTTGGTCAGAGTGGAATGATATCTCGCTATAAGATGCGGTCATTCTTGCTGATATTTCTTCTTCCAAGTCAATCTCAGATAGCTGTTTCCCAATTGAGTCATTTAATATTTCTTTCTGTTCTCCCAATGGAGAAACCTGGTCTGGATTTTCGGCCATCGTAAAATCTGAAATTCAGATTTTAAATCTGTTTAAGTTATGGATGATTATATTATAATATTTTCAGTATTGATCATATAGGCGGCTGTAATCATAACAACATTGTAAGTAAAAGAGTTTTCATAGAAACTTACATTTTAATAGTACTAGAGTTAAAGATAATTATGAGGATTTTCAGTATTTATCACTATAAATAAATAAACACCATTTTAAATATTTCTTTTCAACAACGCCGTCAATGACATGAAATAATCGTAGAAGGAGAAAGAACAATAATTTTATTTTCTGTTTCAGATATTTGGCATTAGGTTTTTGACGTTTAGTGATGCCGCATAGTAGACACACCAATGAAACGAGTCGAGTATTCCAGTCGATTTTGATATTAGATAGTTACTGTATCATAATAAATCGAATTAAAGTTATTTTTTATTTTATTATTACTAGCCTATGTTATCCCACCGCTGGGCAAAGATCTTCCTATATTCTTTCCGTTGAACTTGATTTTTCACTTCTTGTTTCTAAATCGATCGTCTAGCCTTTTCCTATGTACCACAACAATACGAAATCACATTGCTGTCAAGGCACCAATCCTGTGTTTTACGAACCCATAAGCCATCAGGCATGCGGCAAACGTGTCTTGCCAAGTTCTGTTTAAATCCTTTGCATCTTTTCCTGCTGTACTAACGATAGCTGTTACAAGCGTCTTTAGTTACTTCTCTGCAGTGTTGGGCAAAATTTAGTTTGATTGATGACTAATGATTAAAATATACAATCATCATAACTATTATGACTAATAACTAAAAAATTCAATCTATTTTCATGATCAAGTAGTTTTAATCATCAGTCATGTACCACACTTATGATCAAACTCATCAGTTCGTTTACCGTAAATTTAAGGTTTTTATTATGATGTTGGAATTAATATTTTTACCCAAGTACGGCAAAGCCAAAAGGAAGGGTTATGAATTTTAACAGTCGATGTAAGTTTGTATGAACGTGTATTCCACCGTATCAGTTGAACTACTGAACCGATTTTGATGAATGAGTTTTCGTATGGAATGGCTAATGAAAAACGAAATCTTTCTCAGTTCAAATATAGATCTGTACTCATAAAGCTGAAGAGTAGTTGAGTTGTTGTTGTTGGTGTCAACGAGTTATCGTTTTTTGTTGTTGAGTTATTTTCTGTTGTAGAGTAGGTTATAATTCTTATTGAGTTGTTGTTGACTTTTAGTGGGGAGTTGCTGGATGTTATCGAGTAGTTTTTTGCTTGTTGTTTATTGTTATTCAGTTGTTGCTGTTGTTAATGACTTGGATTGGCCTTGGCTCCTGCTTTTCAGAATGTATCCCTGGAGTGCACCGACCGCCTTCAACTCTTGGGAGTAGAAATTACCTCGGATCTTAATTTTCAGTTCATTGAGTCCAAAGCCAAGGTAGGTGCTAGGAAACTCGGCGTTCTTGCAAAGGTCCAGCGGCAGTTCACACGGGTACAGCCTTTAATATTATAAAAAGCACAGGTTCGATCGTGTATGGAGTACTGCAGCTACATATGGGCTGGTGGCTGCAAAATGGCACCTAGCAGCTTTGGACTCGGTGGAAAGGCGTGCGAAGAGGCTAATTGGTGATCCAGATTTGGTTAAGTCCAATCTACAAAGCCTTGAGCACAGGCTTAGGGTCACCAACCTTTCGGTATTTTACAGGATGCATTTTGGAGAGTATGCGCGGGAATTGCATGACTTGATTCTGCCATCTCATTGCTACCATCGGACAACCCAACTTTACGTTTTTGAAACCTCTACGGTCCGGACTAAGCGTTTCACCACGTCTTTTATACGGCGTACATCGAAGGACTGGAACAAATTGCCTTCTTTCCGTCCGATTATAATTTGGGTGTCTTCAAGGCCAGAGTGAATAGGCTCTTAATAAACCATTATCGATTGCATCACTGCTTACCATCTGATGAGATCGCAGTCAAGCACTAGTTTATATAAATATTTAAAAAAAAATATGTTGGGTTGTTGTTGAGTTGATAAAAAAAAAACATCAAAACAATTCGAAAAAAAAATTATGTTTCAAAACTAAAACTCAAATACGAGAAAATCGCGATCTCAAAAATGTGAAACAAGAACATATACTTGATGTTCAAAATTTCAAATAATAACCGTGGTCGTATATAATCATTAGTCATTCAATTATAAATAATGATTGATAGTCATGATTAAATCAATCATTACTTAATCATGTAAAACTAGTCTTATGACGGAGTATCAGGTTACACAATTACTGGGTTTTGGAGTGATGCATTCGGTTTGACTGGAAGCTGACACTAAAAACCAATAATTTTATTTCAAACACTAGATAGAAAGTCATGAGAAAGTCAATCATTTTAGGTGGAGTCTGAAACTTTTATTTTTATCTGTTGCCGACATTCACGCCCTATGTTATATAATTATATTTAAATAATTTTGTATTTCCAAAAAAAATCAAAATATAATATATTATGGACACTACGTAATTTGTTGCAATTGCAATTCAACGTACTACTTTTCATAAAAAAGTGAATAACAAAAATTGATTCTGGTAATCATAGCGTTTTGTAAAGTTGGTAAATAAATATCTATTATATTTATATCCTCGGAAAATGTAATATTCCAGAGCATGTTCTAAGTAAGATTTTATAGATTTTTCACTTCTAACTGTTAATCTGTTGGACCACCCCATATTTTACTGCATAATTCGGGTTTCTACAAAGTACAACTTTGAGCATGACTGTAGAAGAATTGCACCAATATTACACAATGCGATTTTCTGCAAGTCAAAAGAGTATCGACGAACTGCTATGCTTACAACGACGTTTTCCTCTAACAATTTGAAAAATGACAAATTTGCGGGAATTTTTGACAGTTGTCAATAAAAACATCGTGAGTTGTGAATTTCGTTTCATATCAGTTTAATTAATTGATTTTTCATGGTTTTTGTTAATGAAATAGTTTATTATAATAATCAAAAGTGTATTAGAGAACACGGTGCGTTCGATTGGTGAGTTATCAACTGTAAAAGTACCTGGGAGCAGAAGTACATTGTTCATTTAACATGGCGCTGTGTAACGACATGTGCGGGCGATAACGCTCGTCCTTTGTCGTGCTAGTTTTCTATTTTGAGTGTAAAACATTTGTGTTGTTAATGATTTACGAGTTGCGTGTGTTTGTAACGTCGTAGGGCAGTTACATAACGGATTTTGGGTCTTGTATGCAAAGTTACGACACAGCTACTGCAATGGTGAAAACCCGTCGCAGTAATGGAGAAAACGGGGAGGTTGACGATGGGAATTACGCTATGAACGACGTGAGCATCGTGACTGATGAGAAGGTGACGTTATGAAGCCATAAGTTTGTTGTGCAGTGGTTTGGTATATCAAGGCTTTTGTATACTACACGTAGTACTGACTTCCTGTCCTTGTTTCCCCGTAGGTACCTGATTGTCGCGAGTGCACGTTGATGCATGCGCTTTTAGAGCTTTTTGTTGGAAATATATTATTGTTATGAATACAGCTGGGGTTTCGTATTGAATAAGTTGTCCCCTTTTTGGTTACTTGTAAGCCTACAAGCAACATTGGTTAATTGTAAGGTATTTGAATGTGGAATAATTATCTAATTGTTGTGTATCTATATGAATTTGCATAGCTATGATGTCAGAGTTCTGAAGTATGTTATATAAACATGAATGCTACATGGATATCCAAATACAAGCTACACATAGATAATTTACACAATCTATGTCAATAGTGGTTGTTGCATCATTGATGTCATTTCAATACCGCAGACATCATCTATATTTACTAAAGTAGAGTAATAGAAGAAAGATTGTGACATTTTCATACAGTTTTGTTAGAATTATAATATTTGTAAAGATTTTGTAAAGTACTTACATGAAAACAAATATGTGATGTTAGAAGAATAAACATGCATGTTATGTATGAACCAAAATCGGTAGAAAATGTAAAAAACAAATGAGCAAAAGCTCTGAAACTATGAAGTCACAAATAATAGGTTAAGTTTCAGTCACAAAACTGACAACATATTCAGGTATGGTTCATGTACAGTATATACTTAAACATTAATTGTTCACATAGCCATAAGTTTATTGTGTACATCTCTGTACATATACAGATGTTTTCAATCAATCATTGTATACTTTTCATAATATTATGCAGATGCAGTTAGTATTGGTGCCATTAATAACTATCATGATATAATAAACTAGTGCGCCTGACCATCAATGATTGCATCTCCGCTTACCATCAGGTGGGATCGTAGTCAAGCACTGGTTTATATCATTTAAAAAAAAAGAAAAAAACACACCATACCAATTTTTGCAATAAAATAAATGACTAGATTTGATCTATAATACTGCTGCATGTTATGTATGTTCCACAGCAAGCTAGTGTTAGTATTTTTGGCCTATTTCTGATACATTAGACTTGACAGTACATTCTGTCAAGGAGGAAATAAAAAACTGTCTGCTAAAATATTCAAAAATAATTAATCACCATCCAATCCTCCTGACTACGAAGCTGATGAACATAGCGACAAACTCTACCTTTAAAAGGTTAAAAAGACATGCTCCTCAAGACCTTATTGCACCAATTTTTATATATCATTGGAAACTGTGCCATACACAGCCATTATTTCAGGACAAAAGACAACATAATAAACTCTCTGATACATGATTTTTAGAAGGAATGGTCATTCAGTATGTAACAGGGAATAAAGTTCTTGGACCAGGCAGACTACAGTTCCCACTTGTATAACAGACTTCTACACAATTCAAAGAAAAATAATAATTGAAAAATAGTAATTATGGTGGAACCAATTATCTGCCTAATATCCATAGAAGATGTAATGAATGTCGCTGAATTGTCAAATAGAATTGTGTTAGATATATGTCCTGCGTATCTGTTTTATCTGAACACATCGAAATATTTTTAATCTGTCTATCTTGAATAATGAGATACAAATACTTACTGGAACTTAATCCAGTATTTTAATTCTAAATCTTAAACTCCTTCAGCATTTTATCAATGTTTATTTTTAATCCTTCACATGTTCACGCAGTATGGTTACGGTCCCTACTACCTAATATCAGGGACTGTTAAACTGTCACAGTTATTAAAAGAATACTTTCTAAATTCTATTGTTATTTAATCTATAGAGGGCACTAAGTCAACCACCACTATCGGACCCAGACAGACCCAGGGTTGAAGATGATGTGAAAAAAAAGTGAATTACAAAACTAATACATATACTTCTTATCAATACTATAAGAAGAATTTACCTTATAACATACGCCTCATAGTATCAAATTATACTATACTATGATACAAACAGATCTTTAGTAACAATACTCTAATATCATGTTAAGTTGTACAATGTATTATGTATGCTCCTTACCCAGCACATATTCCCGTACTTTAAACAAATTGTGCAAGATTATTTGGCCTTATGCCTCACCTCTCCCTGCCTCGCCTCACCCTGATTATTGTCGCAACTCTGTGACGGTAGACTTTGGTAGGGGATAAAACTCTTGGGAGGCTATCATGTTTTACTTATACCATTCTTCAGGATTCAATATTAGCCCATCGCGCTACAATAGTTATCTTCGAACTTCCAAAACTAGACATTTCTTTATTCTACTCAATTTTGAAACCTATTCTAGAACTGCAAATTCCTTAAAAGTATATTTTACAAGCCCGTTCATTAGCTATAAAAAACCTAACTCATACGAACTCCTTTCAATATCACAATATTTTATTTTCCCAAATATATAAAATAAAATATTGTCTATATAGGCATCACCAAAACCCTGTGGAATATTAACATGTAACTAAGTTTCCTCAAAATGTAATAACCTTTTAATTTGAGAGGGCTAAGAAATCTTTTATTTAGTATCCGCATGGGGTGTATGTGGTTCAAATATAATTTATTATTTTGAATAATTATTACAATAGTGTTCTATTATGCAGCACTAATAAAATAAGGTTTAAATGATTGTGAATCCATAAATCGAGTATATAATCTCTAGTATTTTAAGATTCAATTAATGAAATTATGGTTTGAACTTTTTCATGTAAGATTGTGAAGCTATAGTTGTAGCATAATGCTACTTTTTTTTTAATATTGTTTGTCTTAGCCAAGGATAAGTTAAATATTTTGGACTAAATTCCATTTCATGTTAATATCAAAAATTTATAAAATTAGAGACAGTGGTAGCCGAGTGGTAACGCTCCCGACTTACGAATTGTAGGTCGCGGGTTCAAACCCAGCCAGGCGCATTACTTTGTGTAATTTATTTCATCACCACTGCTCTCAAAACGGTGAAGGAAAACATCAAGAGGAAACCGGCTTGTCCTAGAACCAAAAATTCGAAGACATGTGACATCCACCAACCCGCACTGGGCCCGCGTGGTGGATTACGGCCCATTCCCTCTCCTAGAGAGGAGGTCTGAGTCCCAGCAGTGGGAACATTATAAGGCCGACTATGCTATGCTATATAAAATTAGCTTTTCTGTACTTGAAATGAATTCAGATTGGTATTTGTATCTGCTATGCACTAGACTAGCCCCCTATATCCTGTGACCTTATACTGTGACCTGTCAATTGAGGGTTACATACAGCACAGTTTCTCTTAGGGGACCACAGGAGTAATGTCTATATAATGTTCCTGCTAAAGATTTTTTAGCTAACACGTCATTCTTTATTTGATATTGTTAGTGTAGTCATAAAAGTAATATTATTTAAACAATTGTAGACCCCAAAGCCATCTAATTGGACACCACGAGAGTTAAGGAGTAGCCAGTATAAAGTTACTAGGAAAATACAACGCTGGCCTACTAAATGTGAGTATTTATAATAATAATAATTTATTCATTCAGTCAACATTATTTATGTCTACCAAATGTAATTTAAACAGTTAAATGTAGAATGGTGGAAGGAGTCCCGCAAGGTTGACAAATGGCCTCATGTAGGCGGAAGGAATAGGCTGGATGCGAGAAGCACAGGACCAGGTTATGTGGCAATGTTTGGGAGAGGCCTATGTCCAGGAGTGGACGTCTAATGCCTGAAATGATAATGAGTAATTTTAATATATTGTCGATCTACTATTTTGTATCTGCTGCTGCTTAAAGGTGCTAAACAGATCAGAGATGAGGTTAATATTGATTGATCCCAATCTATAGCAAGATTTTTCTATCAAGGCCTCACGTGCTTAATTCTCATCACTGCTTCGATCAAATATCTATATTTTAATCTAATAAATGTAAAAGAAACTCTGTCTGTAACATTCTATGTTTTTTGATCAATTTTGGTACTTACCAGATTTTAGACACATAATTATTGAACCTTGGAGAAGGACATACGGTCATTTTTATCCTGTGAATACGTTCCTTTTGATTCATTCACGTAGGTGCAGCAGCTGGCACAAGCTTGTACGGTATAAGTACGACCAAAGTCGCATTTAGGGCCGTCATTATTTACGCCTACCGGTGAGTTAATGTTTGAGTATTTTTGCAGATAGCCGCCGTCTTCGGACCATCAAGATGCCTCGAATCGTGTTTCCCGAAAGTGATACAGAACCTGAAACCAGAAAATATTCTAGAAGGTAAGCTTCGTTTTTGTGACTGCACAAAGCCATGTGACCGTGTCAGAACGGATGGACGAAAGGCTCTAAAGTGGGTCACGTAACGTAACACATGTCGTCCAGGGTTTGTGTTGACGTTGGCGATGGCCACGGGAATTTCACTGGATGCTAAAAGCGTAGAACTGGTCGCTGAGGCGCCGCTGATGCATGTCCCGTGCTATGTTAGAGATACAAAGGGAACTTAATGGGACCCAGGTGGGCCGATGCCTCCTGCTAGCTGCGGGAATGTTCGAAAGAGTTAGGTACCGCGGCCCTGAAACGCAAAGGGCAAATGAAGGAACACATATGGGTTTTGGTCAGTAAAAGTCTCGCTCCACCAGAGCCGTAAAGTTATTTGATGACATCTCATCTTAACAAAATTTAAATAATATCCTCCGTTGGTCTTGATATCGACTGGTGAGCTCGATTGTTCGATTCTCAGGTCGGGTAGTGTTATTGTGTTACCAGTAGGAATTTCTCAGTAGCATCCCGGAGTTAGGAAATTGATGGTATAACACCCCCGAGCCTCTGAAAGCCCAACGTAAAGACTTCAATCCGGCGCCTGATGTCCCGTGGTTTCATTTTGCCGTGGATTTATCGTGGATAGCCGTTCATCAGACCACACGTTTGTGCACTATTATACGTATTTGACGTCACGGTTTGCGCAGTGCCTGACTGATTAGTTGCTGCGTTGCATGTTGCGGGTTCGGTTCCCGCACAGTACAAATATTTTCATGGCCTACAAATAGTTGTTACGGTGTGGGTGCCTTGCCTCGATGAGAGTTTACATGTTTTGGAACGCATCTACGAAATTCAGTGGAAATGTCTTAACGCCCCAAACATTGTTTTATGCACGAATTCCATGTCAGTGATCCTTTACGGATGTTTGTGGTTAGACCCTAACCCACTTATCGCCGCGAGACTCCTTATTTTCATACAGGTTTTCCGCTGCAACCACAATGTTATCGTAATTTACAGCGTTGATTCACAAACTGAAACAGATAATAGCTTGTCCTAAAATACAGCTTTTAGTTTTGTAATATTACAATCCACCAATCCATACTGGGCCCGCGTGGTGGATTATGGCCCATGCTCTCTACTAGACTGAAGGCGTGAGTCCCAGCAGTGGGATAGGTACATTGCTTCCTAACCCTATGGAGAAACCGGGCGATTAAAATTATGTTTAATTCTAGATCCAGGCAAGTGCGAGTTTTCTTCGCCGATGATAATGACACCACTAACAGAAGTGTGAAGATCCGGCGCAGTCGCGGTCCCCGGAAGAACTATATGGAAGATAGTGAGGACAAGCCCATACAGGAGAGTAAGTATAATGGCTGGTACTATAAGGGCTATACTCCTTATACGTACTTTGTGATAGTTATACTCCATTCGCGTTAAGATAAGACATTTTAACATGCCTTTTCTATTGTATTCACTTTTTTGCTTCTTATGCCTATGGTATAGAAGTCAAAATCGCTTGAACAGACAGTAAAGAAAGTTTGTTTACATGTCTAATTTTAACGTGAATGGAGTTTAGGTACTTCACATTATTATATTGGTTAAAAAACGAGAAAATCGATAACTTAAGCTTGCCGTAAAATTCTTCTCATTCAATAAACCTACATTTTAATGCTTCTTTCGCAGATGTCCGGCGTAGTTGTCGCAAGCGCAAGCTCCTGCATCACAATTTCAACGAGAGCTGGATTACTAACGAGCTCAAAGTGAAGGGCTACCCTGACCTATACGGCTTCCCAGGCTCAAGCTCCTCGGACGAATTCTCATCGGCTGACGAGGCCAGGGTTGCAAGAGTTGCGAGTAAGAAGCAGCTGGTGAGTCTGTTGGTTTGTTTGTCCACTCAAAGTGAATTCTACCCCGACTTGTATAGTTTCCTTGGCTCTAGCTGACAATGCTAGTGACACAATAGTCGGGTTTAACGGTAAAAGCGAATTTTAAAGACCTTTGGGCGGATTTATAAGAGAAAAGGAGGGACAAAAGTTGTAAATAAGTCCCGATTTTTTATTAAACTATGGTTTTTATTTTGTCAGAACCGGAGTCACCCTCCCACTAACACCGACGAAGACACTCAGCTGTCCCGACAGAGAAGAACTTCAGCTAGATTTAACAACAAAAAAACTATTGTAAGTTCATCCCAAATCTTTTTATCCCACTTTTTACATTACTTTAAAAAAATATTCATAGCATTTGTCCAGTAATTCTGTTTGTCTATTACCAACGGATATCAACAAAATGTGGTAGAAATACAGACATCTTGGATACTTCTAATCCCTGGAGTGTTCCCTGTGCATAATTTTTTACTGTCACGCAGGCGGAGACACTGAATAAAATCTAGTTAATAATAGAATTATAATAATGCATCTTAGAACTCAAAAACCTACATAAATCACAACCATAATTAATTGTAATTTAAGTGTCTTCAAGGCTAAAGAAACTAGTATGCATTACCATCAAGGATTGCATCACTTCTTACTATCAGGTGGGATTGCAGTTAAGCACTATTTATGACATTATAAAAAAAAAAGGAATATTAAAACAATGACCGGCCTGTTGGTCTATTGGTTAGTGGGCCTGACTGCTATGGCAGAGGTCGTGGGTTCGATTCCCACCCAAGACAAATGTTTGTGTGACAAGCTGTAATTTGTCTATAATGTGTATATATCTTTATCATAAATATGTTTATCAGTTGTCTAGTACTCATAACAAAAGCTTGGGACTAGACGACGTTGTGTGAAAGTTGTGGAATATCATTATTATTGTTTTGTATTGTAATGTCCAGGACGCGACTGAGTCGGATTCTGACGATGATAACAACCAGACCGTCATCGAGAAGAAACCAGCAGATCCTAAAAAAGAAGATGAGAAGATGGAGGTAGAAGTTCCTGAGGAGAAGGACAAAGTGGAAGAAGAAGTTAAGCAGGAAGGAGAGCAGCCAGTGCAGGGGCAAGATAGTGAAAGGTATTTTCTTTATGTTTTGTTCTTATGACAGATGCCAAGCGATTTTATACCATGTTTGGTCCATCTTTTAGAGTCAGTTTGGTCAGCCCTTCATGCTTATAGATCAGGCGTTAGTGCATTGAAAAAACTAAATTCGTAATAGGACCATATTATTTGAATTCAGGATTCGAGATAATAAATTATCAAATACAAATTCTTTGTTATAGACATTAAAGTTTAAATTCTATTGTAACTCAAAATTTTTAGCTTCCTGGTCACTTAAACACAACGCTAGAATCAATACTACGAGTTGGTGAAGAAGGATTCAAATGATGTCGAATTATAGATTTTGAATTTGGGGCCATACCACGCTTCTCGTTAGATGGTGTTAGCAGCGAAGATTTGCAAGTTGAATTAATTTACTTATGGTCCCACCAATATTTCATTTTTTTTCTCACAAATTGAAGAATTGTTTTATAGTACTCGTACTCGTGTGTTGTATTAGAATTAAAATCCTATGCCCATCAAGTACTAAATTTGGACGGCGAGCGATGGGTAGCTCGCCTTCCGACCGTCCGGTAACCGTCCGGACCGAGCCCGGCGCGTAGTCGTCGACGGCGCGTAGTGTTCCACGCGCTCCTCAAGGAGATGTCAGCAACCGTAGGGGCCCAGCAGGGTCGAAGTCTACTGGGTTCATGGGTGATGCGAAAGATATTCCCGTAACAATGGCAAAGAAGGTACAGGAGTGGGTATTTAGTCAGTAAAAGTCTGACACGCCCTCGCGGGGCATGTCATTAGATGATTTTCCTACCTAAAAAAAAAAACATAGCACAAAATTATGGAATATTGGAGCTTATTACATATATATATATTTTTTTTTTTCAAAGCTGACAATAACGCCATAAAAGTTTATAGTAACTAGGCCCGAGATCTCGCCTGCCTCTACTTTAAGTTGCCATGGACAGATTTACATGATAATACTTGAATTTCCAGTAATCAAGCTACAACAAGAAGTAGAAGAAAATGTGTCCGCGGCAGACAAGCTAAGAAGGGGGACAGTCAACAAGAAACAGGTAATTACTAGTTTAATATTTTCTTAAATAGCGAAAGCCGTTAAGAGGGCCCTTCTCCACTCGTATATTGTCACCGTGGGCGTGGTTTAAGAGCTTGCTGTTTCATTCAACACAATGTTTGATAAAGAGGCAACGTGAAAAAGAGATAACGCCTGAACGCTCTTTTGGCATTCGGTAGTTCCGTCATTTATTTGAATAGTTCACAGAACTTGTTTAAAGAAATACGTGTTTTTAAGGGTACACAAAGGGTGAAACGTGATCCTATTACCAAAACTCCGCTGTCCGTCTGTCTGTCTGTACGTCCGTCCGTCCGTCTGTCACCAGGCTGAATCTCATGAACCGTGATAGCTAGATAGCTGAAATTTTCACAGATGGTGTATTTCTCTTGCCGCTTTAACAACTAATACTAAAAACAGAATAAAATAAATATTTACGTGGGGCTCCCATGCAACAAACTTGATTTTTTTTTGCCGTTTTTCGCTATGGGTGGTACAAAGCCCTTCATGCGCAAAATAGACAAAAAAGATTGCACATCCTTCTATTATGCCTGTGACCAATAAACATTGACATAACTTTATTTCAAAATAAGGTCAATTAACCTTTTCGCGAGCAATACTATTTACACCTCCGCTTTTGGTTTTATTTATTTTAAACATTGTAAAATAACATTTTTAAAACAATACTATTATTATTAATAGATTTCCCCTCTTGTTTACCCCTTCCTCCCTTTTTTGGCTACGGCTATATCTTTGCCAATGCCCGTTTGCAGAATTCCGATGAAGGAATTGAAATTGTTGTAACAATATTCTAAGAGGTGGCGTTAGCTGTCTATATTTACACAATATATTTTATACATAAAAGCGCGACTTTTAAAAAGTAGTTTGTCATTTATTTTGCCAGTGCTCGCGAAAGGGTTAAAATATTATTCCTCTTTCTACTTTGACAATTAAGACCTCTATACAGATTGGTCCTCTTGTGCAAATGAGAAAAAAAACATCAATAATGACTGATGTCAATGTCAATAGTTTGTTATTGTTAGTTGATAATGTAAATAAGTAATTTGTTTTTTATTATTTGTTTTTAATATTTAGTAATATTGTGTGAAAATATGTGATTTTCTACAAAATTTCTACAGTAGGTTCTCCTAGGAACTGCTTATCAAATCGCGTGGAATTATATCCTTTTCTAAGACAAAATACGCGAATGTTTATGTTAACTATTTGAAACAAAATCAGTGTGCTTCTTCGAAAACTGACTATTGTGCCTTCTAATATTCACGGGAATTGAAAATGTTACACTGTTTTTAAGCAAGACCTGAGGTACTATAATGAAAATAAACTAACTTTTGCCCGTATGAAAGTAGATTTGAAGCTAAGGAGTGGAATTGAGGAGAGGAGTGTGTGTTTCCTGATAACTACAAGCTAGGGGTCTATAAATCAAGAGTGAATAGGTTATTTCTAGTCAGGCGTGCTCCTTCGTCGGCCACATCATCGCTTACCATCAGTTGGAGATATTATTCAAACCTTTAGTAGCCTTTATAATAAATAAAAAAGGTTTCTCCATACAAACTTTGGACCCCATGGAATTCTTATAAGTGGTGAATTTCGGATATTATGATCCACAATGATTAATTATGAAGAGTTTTTAGTCTCGGGTCCCAAAACTTTAGAACTCTAGAAATTTTACATGCACTTCTTTTTTTTTTTAAGTATGGATATAACGCGGGTGACTTTAAGCAAAAACTGTTCCTCTAATAATGATAAATACATTGTATATCAGAGTCATCATCTTCGGAGTCTGGCAGTGAGCTGACTTTGAGCCGCGCGCCGCGCCGCTCCAAGCGCACGAGGAAACCCAAGCCCGCATTCGTGCAGATCGCGCAAGACGAGACTAGGTCTAGAGGTATGTCACATTTAAGAGGCCCTTACCACACGCGATCCGTTTGACAACCTAAACTGAACTGTTAAAGGGATGAAGCTATATAGGGTGTATAGATCCATCACTCTTTCTAGCTTATACGCCTGAGATTCTAACATGTCATGGTAAGGCCTAAGGAGTCTTTAAGAGGGTCTTTTTTCACTCGCCTATCATCAACATTGAGCATGGTTTAAAAGCCTGTTACTTCACCTAACGCAATCCAACGCGATGTTTGACGAAAAGGCAAAGCGAAAAAAGAGATAACGCCTGAAAACTCTGTTAGCATTCGGTAATTCCGTGATTTACTCGAATATTTTGCATAACATGTTCCAGGAAATACGTGTTTTTTTTAAACCCTTAAAAGTTTTTGAAAAAAGTTGTCGTCATTTAGAATCTTGATTAAATTTGCAAAGCTTCTATTGTTATACTTTTTTTGAGTTTTTTAATTTTTGAGTAAATTATGACATGTCAAAGTTCTTGCAAAATAGCTGATTTTCAGGTCTTTACTGGATTAGTTTTACACAAATTTATAAATTGATTTCAATAGAAGTTTAGATAATATCCACAAGATACTGTGTTTCCAAAATATCTAATGAAAAATGTGTAATAACGTCATAATCATGTAAGAGTGGTGTGATTTAAGAGTTCGAGATAATAATTAGGAGCAACAAACTCTGTCATACATGACAACATTCGGGTATCAGGAGTCACAGGGCGATCCCTGGTCTCCATAGGTGCAGGCTTGCCGTGGACGAAGAGCAATGGGAAATTCGACGTCCGGTTGTCGTAAATACCGAGCCCAAGTAGTCGACGGCGCGTAGTGTTCCACGCGCGTCTGAAAGATAATAATAATTATGTCAGCAAAATCGTAGAGTAGTAGGAACGATGCTCGCTAGGGTCACGGGATTTTTTTTTTTAATTAAGATGCTGTTTGTCCTGCAATGAAAAGGGTAACTGAACGGGCTACACCATAGAATAGAATAGAATAAAATTTTAAGAAAGAAAATTATTGTACACCAAAATAGTAACAAAAACTTTTACATTAATTATATCTATGGGTACAAAAAACCATAGTCAAGTTGGTGTTTTAATATTAATTTGTTTTTGTTTTCTATTGTCAATTTAATCTTGTATCGGTCTTTTTAGTTCTATGCTTCACTACAATGGGGCAAAACCCAGGAGACAGCATTGTTTAACCGATTTCAGATAAACTTCTCTTCCCGTATATTCCAAAACTATCGGAAGGAGTTTTATATCGACTATTTGAAACTATTGTCATTTATCATAAAATTGTTTTCTTTTACAGCAAAAACATTTACAATTAGAAAGAAGCCGTACTGTCTGAGAGAAAGGAAACCAAAAATACTGCGTAGGAAGACGATCAGATGTAAGTCCCACACTCTTAGCTAATAGTTGTCAATATAAAATGAGTAAATAATATTTATTTTGAAAATGAAATAGCTAAATATACATCATTAGAATATAATTAATAATTCCGTATGACAGGCCTGTTGGTCTAGTGGTCAGTGGCCCTGATTGCTATGCCGGAGGTCGTGGGTTCGATTCCCACCCAGGACAAATGTTTGTGTGATGAGCACGATCATTTGTTCTGTGTCTGGGTGTAATTTATCTATATATCTATGTATTTATAAATATATAAGTATGTTTATCAGTTGTCTAGTACCCATAACACAAGCTCTGCTTAGCTGGGACTAGACGGCGTTGTGGGATAGTGGTGAAAAAAAAAATTCTAATGACAATATTAATTATAACGGTAATTCATGGAATATAATTCAATCTTTTTGTTTGCAGCACAATCGCCGTCCAGTTCGACGAGTAGTAGTACTTCTAGTTCAGATACGGAGGAGGATCTTAATGTGTCTATGAAGAATAAGACGAAGGGCAGGTGAGTTGTTTAATTGTTAACTAGCAACTAGCCCGTTTCGCACGAGTGGAAATTGTATAACATGTAACTGGAATAATACACACCCTAATTATACACCAAGAAATTTTACTTCAAAGCACTTAGGCAGTGTTTTTTTTAACAAATTATTTATCTTAATAAAATCAGAAATCTGAAACTTTTTTCTTAAAGTGTTTCCCTGTATTAGTAATGTTTTATTCGTATTTTGGTTTAAAAAATTAAATGTCAATAACAGTTTTTTTTACGAGCGTACATGTGCTAAAGTTCGCCTAGCCTATGTTCAGACTCGCCAAGTTACGTCGGCCGTACTTTCAGAATGCACATTTATTATGTATGTAACATATGTATATGCTTGTAACGGTTTTGTAAATTTTAGGCAAAAGTCTAAGTCGATGGATGATAAGAAAACAGACAGAGCATTGAGAGATATACAACCTGTTGAAGTTGATGGCAGCGTCAGATTTACTTCGGTAAGTCCATAATTGTACTGAATTTGCACCCCTTCTAACATCCACGGGTAGTGTGAAAGCGGAACCCGGGGCCCTGGGACGAAGGCAACGAAGGAACAGGAGTGGGTTTTTAGTCAGTAAGAGTCTGACACTATCTCCCGCTCCCCCCAAGAGCGGGGATGTCATTAGGATGATTTTCCCACCCAATAAAAAAAAAAAAAACCCCTAACATTTGACTCAATAGAAAAGTTAAATTGTTGGTTTTTGGTATGGTATCCTACAAATTACTAATAAAAAAAAACCACAATCAGCATTTTGCAACTCAAATCTAGAAAAAATCATACAAAACTATCTTTTCTTTCTTATCAAAATCGGTTATCACTTATTCTAGAAGCAATCTAAACACACAATTTCTTACAGGTTGGAGGCCTAGAAGAGCACATAAAATGTCTTCGCGAAATGGTGCTCTTCCCGCTCATGTACCCCGACTTATTCCAAAAATTCAAGACTCGACCAGCTAAAGGCGTATTATTCCACGGCCCCCCAGGAACGGGCAAGACGTTACTAGCCAGGGCCTTAGCCAACGAATGCACATTAGTTGGAGGAAGGAAAGTGGCTTTCTTCATGAGGAAGGGAGCTGATTGTCTGAAGAAGTGGGTCGGAGAGAGCGAGAGGCACTTGAAGTTACTGTTCCAACAGGTGATTTGATGTTAGATTGTTTTTTTTTTTGTATTTTTCTTTAAAGCTTTATTTAAAGTGAAAGCTAGGGGTTTGAGTGTGATCATGTTTTCGCTAGATGGCGCTGAACTCAACATTTTTAGTTTTTGTTTTTAATGTATCGCCCATACATTAAAACCAAAAACTAAAAATGTTGAGTTCAGCGCCATCTAGCGAAAAAATTAACATAATTAAGTCAAGGGAATGTTATTCGTGGACACTCCACTTTATTGAACTTAAATGAATTAGTGCCTCAAAATCTGGAAAAAAATTGCGGGCCATTCTAAATTGTACTTAAAGGCGTCATCCATAAGATAACTCAATATCTAGAATTAAATTTATTGTCTGCTATATGGGGTAAATTAGAGTAATGGCGTGGTAACGGACCGCCTTATTAGTTGTTCGTCGTGGGTGTAAGTTATTTTATCACCACTACTCTCAAAACGACTGAGAAAAACATTGTGAGGAAAATATCACGTCCTAGAATCTAATATTCGAAGTCATAATGTGACATCCATTAACCCGCATTGGTCCCGCGGAGTGGATTACGGGCTATTCCCTCTGGGCCCGTTCAAGTATTACGTAAGCAGATTTTTTGCAAATATGAACCCCCCCCCTTCCCCTCGTCAGGAAAAGTAAGCAAAGCCCTCATCTTAGCCCCATGCTTACGTAAACATTGGGATGTGCATTTGTCAATGTGTTAGTTTGAATATTAATTTATGAACAGTAGTTGTAAGTCTAGAAAAAAGGAATACTTGAAATGAAGAAAAAGAAACAGATTTAATTTAAAATTTTGATATTATAAATTCAAATTAACAGTTCTCAGTTCATGACACTAATCCATGACACTAAGTCTTCAATGTAAGCAGCATAATGATGTGTGCCTGCTCACTGTCTTATGATTTTGAAACAACGACATTATTCTCCTATAAAACTGAAAAAAATTGCACTGCTGACGTAATTACCATCTAGACCCTCCCATCCCCCATGTCATGAAAAATAATCAAAGCAAAGACCCCCACCCCCCTGTAGTGCTTACGTAATACTTGAATGGCCCCTCTTCTAAAGAGGAGACTCGAGTCCCAGCAGTAGGAACATTATCCCAATACTTTTAACCAAGATTCTTTTGTGCCAAACAGCTGTGTTAAAATAAACTAAATGTCTCAAATACCCTTTCCGATCCCCAGGCGAACAAAATGAAACCTTCAATAATCTTCTTCGACGAGATCGATGCGCTGGCGCCAGTGAGGAGTGTGCGACAAGAACAAGTACACACTAGCGTCGTCGGCACGCTGCTGGCGGAGATGGACGGCTTGTGTGATCGGTGTGTATTGTGCTAGAACATGTATTTCGAACTACAAGTTTCGTTGTAGAAGTAAGGTTCAAAATTGCATGCTACTTATGATGCGGGCGGACAAGATCTAGAAGCGCGAAGGACAACATAGTATGTAGACTAGGATGTTGTTATTTGTTTAAGTTAAGACCTTTATTTTTTGTTACTAAGTATGCAGTGGTTGAGCGATTGGCTACACTGTGTATCGCGGTTTCGATTCGATTCCCGCACGGATCAAATATTTGTATGGCCTACAGATAGTTGTTCCAGGTCTTGTTCATGTAAGTTTACATGTTGTGGACGCACCCACGATACTGGAACAATTCCAAGTGTGGGGTAAAGCTTTTTAAAGCCGAACATAAAATCTGGCTGTATTGCAAGCAACTAATTATATATGTCGTTGCCTCTTGTTAAAAAAACAAACAGCTTCACGTCGGCAAAAACTATAAAAACATTTTCAGGTTCAACTTTACTGCCTAAAAGGTTTTTTCATCAATCATGATCGATTACATTTTTTTTTACACTTCACTATTTGCCACTCAAAAAATAATCTTATTCTCAGAGGCGAAGTGGTGATAATCGGTGCGACCAACCGCTTGGATGCCGTAGACCCCGCTCTACGGCGCGCGGGACGGTTCGACCGGGAGCTTCACTTCCCTCCCCCACATGCCCACGCTAGGAGGGACATACTGGAGATTTATACTAAGGACTGGCAGCCACGGCCCAGTGAAGACACTTTGGATTATCTGGCAGAAGTCACCGGAGGGTATGGAGGTAAGATTTTTATGTCTAATATCTCGTGTCAAGATGTTAGTGGTCGCACTCCCGCGAAACGGCTCGACCGATATGGTAAAAACGTTTGCCGGGTCAGCTAGTAATTCAAATTGTGATTTTAATACATTTTATTTATTTGATGGTTTCTAATAAAACCTCTTCTCCTTAGGTTCCGATCTGAAGGCGTTATGTTCAGAAGCAGTACTCAAAGCTCTGCGACGAGTATACCCACAAGTTTATGAAAGTGAACACGCGTTGATGATTGATGCTAAAAACGTAAGTAAAATCTTGTTCTATGGCTTAATAACTATCTTTTTTTAGAGGTACGCGGAATCATCCATTGAAGTGGCTTGCTTTACCATGAAATGAAATATTTACAAACACCTTGGAAGTCAAAAGAATAGCATTTTAAACTTAATTAACTTTTAACAACAGGTAGAAGTTACCAGAACGGATCTCCTTGAAGCAATGCATTCTCTAGTAGCAGCCGGAGCCCGAACAAGCCCGTTAGCTGCCAAAAGATTGCCGACACACTGCGCTCCGCTGTTACAAGCACAAGTGCAGGCCGCGTACAACGTGTTGCAGCACGTGTTCCCGTTACACACTCTCTCTGAGAAGAGGTAGGTTACAGCAATGTCTAACAAATAGCAGCAGCAGCTCTAGCAGCAAAAAAAATTACCTTCACACTGTATCTGATATAAGAGCACGCCGCTTTCAACACATTGCAAAGCGTGTGCCCGCTACCCTTTTATCTAATAAGAAGTCGGTTACAGTAACGTAACCAGCGTAGCACTCTAGATATTACCTTCACACTGTGCGGCGCTATTACAAGCTCAAGTGCAAGCCGCGTGTAACATGTTGCAGAACGCATTCCGCTTCACACTGAAGGTCAAGAGATCTGTGTGTGCGTGACAGAGAAATAATAATGCTTAATTTGCCAAATTAAAAATAATTATAGCAGATACCCTTGCTTGGGTAAACTAACGAGCTTGTAAATTACCAAACTTGACGTAAAATTACGATATTCTTTGTACCATTAAACACACACTTTTTGCGTCCAGAAATAATAATAATCTATTTCTAGCTGTATATCGTTTTGAAATTCAAATCACGGAATTTTAATTCCCTTGGTTCTTTTCTACAGGATTTGCGACCCGTCCCTATCACAAAGCGTGCTCCTCATCACAGGCGAGTGTGCGGAGACGCACATAGCGCCCGCCCTGCTGGCGCAGCTGGAACACTGCACCGTGAAGGAGCTCAGCATGTCTACCTTGCACTCCGCGCACACGTTTACACAGGAACAAGCGCTAATATCGGTCAGTATAAATGGTATTTACTTGATTTTATTTGCCTTTTGCCTCACAAGCCACACCCCCACAATAAAGGCGTAATTCCTAGAATAACGCCTGTATTGTGGGTGCGTTCACTCTAGACCCGGAAAGCTGTCTATAGTCCATAAAAATATTTGTTTTGTGCGAGAATCGAATCAGTGACATGCAGCATAGCCGTGTGATAATTATAAGCCCATGTCTTATAATAATCTAGAGTATCTACACACGGAGTGAAAGCAGTTTTTTTTTTTGGGCGGCTTGAATTCCTCACGCCACTCAGGTTTTTATATTAACTCCCTCTCTATGCTCGGGAGTTAATTACCTTCACACTGCGCTCGGGATTATAACTTATCAACCTTCGTTTCGTTTATACTGCTTTATATTTGTTCACGTTTTTTTTTGTTTAATTCCAAAGGTGTTCTCGGAATGCCGTCGAGCAGACCGCGGCTGCGTGCTGTTCATCCGCGACGTGGTGCTGGTGTGGGCCGCCGCGGCCACGCTGCTGCGGCAACTGTGTCGCGCGAGGGCGGCCGGGGAGAACACTTTGCTGTTAGCTACAGCTGACTGCCGACATGACCAGCTGCCGATAGAGGTACAAACTTACACGTTTTTCGAGTTAAGAACAGTGAAAATTATAGTGATTTCATAAAATTACTAGGTAGTAGCTACACCACACCACATAGGGGGTTACTACTGAACCAGTCTGACGGGATTTTTCGTATGAGTTACATGCGTGCTCGATTCAAAAAAAGAGCTACTATAATGTATACTGTAATGTATGTGTGTGTGTGTGTGTGTGTGTGTTGTGTGTGTGTATGTATGTATGTATGATACTATAATGTATATCTGAATTAGTTCCGATGCATGTTCGACCCTGGAAAGAGTGAATACTTGCAATATTCGTTCAATTCTGTGTGCTGTGCTATAACGTTGGAAATCCAACAGCGCAATCCACTATGTTCTCGAACTAACTATGCTCCGCGCATCTGCAACCGATACTCTGATGGAGACTGACCACTCCTTTTATCCGAGCGTGGAGCGTGATACACGGCACGTACGTACCAAACGTAGTCCCCCCAGTCTGTCCGAAAATCGCCACCGATTGGAGCGCGCACCGTTGCACGCTCCAGGAGAGCGAACATACCCACTATGCGGATCAGTTGCAGGAGAGCGGAGCGCAATTGGTTCGGGAACATAGTGGATACCGGGCTTCAGCTTTATAAAGGCAATGCTTATTGTTAACGAAAACGGGCATATGCATTTATAATCAGCAGTTCGAAAGGATCTGACCCTGGCATAGGTATATGGGTAAACTCTTCCTCCTCTTTGACATCAAAACAATAAATGACGTCCATTTTATAATGTTTCAGTTACAAGAGCTATTCCCGGTGTACAAAGACTGCGTGTACAGGGTGCGCGAGCCGAGTGCGTCGGAAGTGATCAGCTTCCTCAAGCCGGTGCTCGCGGGGGCGCTGCTGGAGCCGCCCCCTATCGAGAGCAATGAACCGCCGCCTCCCTTACCTAGAGGTAAGTTAGCTGAGGACATCACAGACACAAAGACTGCGTGTACAGGGTGCGCGAGCCGAGCGCGTCGGAAGTGATCAGCTTCCTCAAGCCGGTGCTCGCGGGGGCGCTGCTGGAGCCGCCCCCTATCGAGAGCAATGAACCGCCGCCTCCCTTACCTAGAGGTAAGTTAGCTGAGGACATCACAGACACAAAGACTGCGTGTACAGGGTGCGCGAGCCGAGCGCGTCGGAAGTGATCAGCTTCCTCAAGCCGGTGCTCGCGGGGGCGCTGCTGGAGCCGCCCCCTATCGAGAGCAATGAACCGCCGCCTCCCTTACCTAGAGGTAAGTTAGCTGAGGACATCACAGACACAAAGACTGCGTGTACAGGGTGCGCGAGCCGAGCGCGTCGGAAGTGATCAGCTTCCTCAAGCCGGTGCTCGCGGGGGCGCTGCTGGAGCCGCCCCCTATCGAGAGCAATGAACCGCCGCCTCCCTTACCTAGAGGTAAGTTAGCTGAGGACATCACAGACACAAAGACTGCGTGTACAGGGTGCGCGAGCCGAGCGCGTCGGAAGTGATCAGCTTCCTCAAGCCGGTGCTCGCGGGGGCGCTGCTGGAGCCGCCCCCTATCGAGAGCAATGAACCGCCGCCTCCCTTACCTAGAGGTAAGTTAGCTGAGGACATCACAGACACAAAGACTGCGTGTACAGGGTGCGCGAGCCGAGCGCGTCGGAAGTGATCAGCTTCCTCAAGCCGGTGCTCGCGGGGGCGCTGCTGGAGCCGCCCCCTATCGAGAGCAATGAACCGCCGCCTCCCTTACCTAGAGGTAAGTTAGCTGAGGACATCACAGACACAAAGACTGCGTGTACAGGGTGCGCGAGCCGAGCGCGTCGGAAGTGATCAGCTTCCTCAAGCCGGTGCTCGCGGGGGCGCTGCTGGAGCCGCCCCCTATCGAGAGCAATGAACCGCCGCCTCCCTTACCTAGAGGTAAGTTAGCTGAGGACATCACAGACACAAAGACTGCGTGTACAGGGTGCGCGAGCCGAGCGCGTCGGAAGTGATCAGCTTCCTCAAGCCGGTGCTCGCGGGGGCGCTGCTGGAGCCGCCCCCTATCGAGAGCAATGAACCGCCGCCTCCCTTACCTAGAGGTAAGTTAGCTGAGGACATCACAGACACAAAGACTGCGTGTACAGGGTGCGCGAGCCGAGCGCGTCGGAAGTGATCAGCTTCCTCAAGCCGGTGCTCGCGGGGGCGCTGCTGGAGCCGCCCCCTATCGAGAGCAATGAACCGCCGCCTCCCTTACCTAGAGGTAAGTTAGCTGAGGACATCACAGACACAAAGACTGCGTGTACAGGGTGCGCGAGCCGAGCGCGTCGGAAGTGATCAGCTTCCTCAAGCCGGTGCTCGCGGGGGCGCTGCTGGAGCCGCCCCCTATCGAGAGCAATGAACCGCCGCCTCCCTTACCTAGAGGTAAGTTAGCTGAGGACATCACAGACACAAAGACTGCGTGTACAGGGTGCGCGAGCCGAGCGCGTCGGAAGTGATCAGCTTCCTCAAGCCGGTGCTCGCGGGGGCGCTGCTGGAGCCGCCCCCTATCGAGAGCAATGAACCGCCGCCTCCCTTACCTAGAGGTAAGTTAGCTGAGGACATCACAGACACAAAGACTGCGTGTACAGGGTGCGCGAGCCGAGCGCGTCGGAAGTGATCAGCTTCCTCAAGCCGGTGCTCGCGGGGGCGCTGCTGGAGCCGCCCCCTATCGAGAGCAATGAACCGCCGCCTCCCTTACCTAGAGGTAAGTTAGCTGAGGACATCACAGACACAAAGACTGCGTGTACAGGGTGCGCGAGCCGAGCGCGTCGGAAGTGATCAGCTTCCTCAAGCCGGTGCTCGCGGGGGCGCTGCTGGAGCCGCCCCCTATCGAGAGCAATGAACCGCCGCCTCCCTTACCTAGAGGTAAGTTAGCTGAGGACATCACAGACACAAAGACTGCGTGTACAGGGTGCGCGAGCCGAGCGCGTCGGAAGTGATCAGCTTCCTCAAGCCGGTGCTCGCGGGGGCGCTGCTGGAGCCGCCCCCTATCGAGAGCAATGAACCGCCGCCTCCCTTACCTAGAGGTAAGTTAGCTGAGGACATCACAGACACAAAGACTGCGTGTACAGGGTGCGCGAGCCGAGCGCGTCGGAAGTGATCAGCTTCCTCAAGCCGGTGCTCGCGGGGGCGCTGCTGGAGCCGCCCCCTATCGAGAGCAATGAACCGCCGCCTCCCTTACCTAGAGGTAAGTTAGCTGAGGACATCACAGACACAAAGACTGCGTGTACAGGGTGCGCGAGCCGAGCGCGTCGGAAGTGATCAGCTTCCTCAAGCCGGTGCTCGCGGGGGCGCTGCTGGAGCCGCCCCCTATCGAGAGCAATGAACCGCCGCCTCCCTTACCTAGAGGTAAGTTAGCTGAGGACATCACAGACACAAAGACTGCGTGTACAGGGTGCGCGAGCCGAGCGCGTCGGAAGTGATCAGCTTCCTCAAGCCGGTGCTCGCGGGGGCGCTGCTGGAGCCGCCCCCTATCGAGAGCAATGAACCGCCGCCTCCCTTACCTAGAGGTAAGTTAGCTGAGGACATCACAGACACAAAGACTGCGTGTACAGGGTGCGCGAGCCGAGCGCGTCGGAAGTGATCAGCTTCCTCAAGCCGGTGCTCGCGGGGGCGCTGCTGGAGCCGCCCCCTATCGAGAGCAATGAACCGCCGCCTCCCTTACCTAGAGGTAAGTTAGCTGAGGACATCACAGACACAAAGACTGCGTGTACAGGGTGCGCGAGCCGAGCGCGTCGGAAGTGATCAGCTTCCTCAAGCCGGTGCTCGCGGGGGCGCTGCTGGAGCCGCCCCCTATCGAGAGCAATGAACCGCCGCCTCCCTTACCTAGAGGTAAGTTAGCTGAGGACATCACAGACACAAAGACTGCGTGTACAGGGTGCGCGAGCCGAGCGCGTCGGAAGTGATCAGCTTCCTCAAGCCGGTGCTCGCGGGGGCGCTGCTGGAGCCGCCCCCTATCGAGAGCAATGAACCGCCGCCTCCCTTACCTAGAGGTAAGTTAGCTGAGGACATCACAGACACAAAGACTGCGTGTACAGGGTGCGCGAGCCGAGCGCGTCGGAAGTGATCAGCTTCCTCAAGCCGGTGCTCGCGGGGGCGCTGCTGGAGCCGCCCCCTATCGAGAGCAATGAACCGCCGCCTCCCTTACCTAGAGGTAAGTTAGCTGAGGACATCACAGACACAAAGACTGCGTGTACAGGGTGCGCGAGCCGAGCGCGTCGGAAGTGATCAGCTTCCTCAAGCCGGTGCTCGCGGGGGCGCTGCTGGAGCCGCCCCCTATCGAGAGCAATGAACCGCCGCCTCCCTTACCTAGAGGTAAGTTAGCTGAGGACATCACAGACACAAAGACTGCGTGTACAGGGTGCGCGAGCCGAGCGCGTCGGAAGTGATCAGCTTCCTCAAGCCGGTGCTCGCGGGGGCGCTGCTGGAGCCGCCCCCTATCGAGAGCAATGAACCGCCGCCTCCCTTACCTAGAGGTAAGTTAGCTGAGGACATCACAGACACAAAGACTGCGTGTACAGGGTGCGCGAGCCGAGCGCGTCGGAAGTGATCAGCTTCCTCAAGCCGGTGCTCGCGGGGGCGCTGCTGGAGCCGCCCCCTATCGAGAGCAATGAACCGCCGCCTCCCTTACCTAGAGGTAAGTTAGCTGAGGACATCACAGACACAAAGTGGAACAAAATAATGAAAAAAAAACATAAATCATTTTCTTAATCTAGTTTACCATTATGTTGCACTTACCATGTTATATTTCTGCACCACCCTAAGGTCGACTGGTAGAAAATGTCTAAGGCATTAAGTCCGCCTTTGTACAGTGTTTCTTACTGGTGCACAAAGTTTTAATAAATAAATTAAAAAATAATTAGTTGAAATATTGATTACCAGATTCTAAATTCAAATTTTCTATACAAAATTTTGTATTAAGAACCTACTCACCCATAATACACGAGTAATTCGTAGTGTTGGCCATGTTATACTAAAAAAAAAGTTGGGCACTTTATAAACACAAATACTATGGGTAGTTCAATAACGCGCCTTTTTGTCCGACTCTGTATTGACCGACTGACAAGACGATTTAATTTTTTTTATCAGCAAGGCAACCCATATCTTTGCATATAACTAATAATAGTGTAATTTGTTTCTGTGTGTGTAATTTCTTTCTGTATGCGTAAGTTCTGTATGTGCAATGTTTTATGGACTCTGATTGTCCGAAATAAAAATTTAATCTTATTATTATATAAACCGTATCTTAGCCCGTCTACCTCCCCGCTAAGTCTGCGGGTTTCCTTGAAAAGGAGTTATCGCGACCGTGGGTTTTAGGCAATAAAAGTATGATACTCTTTCTTCACACAGAGCATAATAATATATAATCAGCCTTTTAATGTTCCCATTGCCGGGACTCAGGCCTCCTCTCTAGGAGAGGGATCCACACAGAGCGGGAGAAGTTATTTGATGCTATTCCACCTCAATAAAAGCCCTTTCACTTATGGCTATGTCTGAGTATTGTTTCGGCACTTAGTTCTATACGGACCATTGTACGTGGGCCATGGTGGCCATAACCTTAGGTGGGCTTATTCCAACCAGGCCACATCCTGTCCACCTATACCCCTTATCCATTTCATGGAAGTTGTGTAACAAGCCATATTAACATTGTGCAGCCCCCCCGCCCCCGCCGCCCCGCGAGACGGCAGAAGAGGTGACGCGTCGCAAACGTAAGGAGGACTACAAGCTGCGCGAGCTGAGGATATTCCTGCGGGACATCTGCCGCAAGCTCGCGTCCAACAGGAGGTTCTATAAGTTCACTAAGCCTGTGGATTTGGAGGAGGTTAGTGATTTTTTTTTGAAGTTTATTTTAAAATGACAAACTAGTGCTTGTATGCGATCAAACCTGATGGTAAGCAGTGATGAAATCGTTGATGATGAAGGGCACTACTTAATTAAGAGCCTATGCACTCTAACCATCCAACCAAGACACCTAAATTATAATCGGACGGGAAGACCAAATAGGCAAATTGTATGCTATATTTTGTGCAAAAATATGTGTCTCCTGATAGGTACAATATAGGGTGACTTGTAATAAGTGAAATTTATGATGATTATATAGATATGAAGATTTTTGAATTAAACACGTGATTGTACTCATTATTACAAACTACTTTCTCAAAGAAACTTTTCTTATACTAATTAATTTAATCACAATAACAAAACAGCAGCAGCAACAGTCTTTGGATATTATTTGACCGAAATATATAGGTACATTGCTTACGTCATCGATAACGCGGGCGCGCGCGCCGTGCCGCTAACAGCTGATCGGATGAAGGCACGCGCGCAAAATTCAAAGTTTCAAACAGCTCTTTTGTTATTATGATTAAACTAATTAGTTTTAAAAAAAGTACCTTTGGGAAAGTTGTTTGTAATCATGAGTTCAATTACGTGTTTTAGTATCGGTCACTAATTACCCGTCCCCCTATAAAGAGTTCTTTAAGCTAAGAGTCAATAGGTTACTTTCCTGGTAAGCCTGATCCATCATTGGCCACATCATTGCTTACACAACAATAAGAATAATAATATAGAGAATATAAATATCATGAAAATAGAATATATATGAGAGTTAATTTTTTCTTTTCCTAGGTGACAGATTACCTTGACATAGTAAAGCAACCAATGGACCTGGAGACAATGATGACTAAGGTGGACATGCACAAATACAACTGCGCCAAAGAGTTCCTCGATGACATCGACCTCATTTGTGCGAACGCGCTCGAGTATAACCCTGACAGGTAATGTATTGTGACGTCATAGTATGCGATGAAAGGGGAATAGGCGATTTTATATCTTAATTTCAGGGATGGCAAACCTGTTTTGGAGAACGCGCCATTATATATAAACATGTAAATCTATTCTTGTATTTCTCTCTCATTAATAACAACTACCATTGTTTTTCTATGCATCACCCAAAGGTTGACTAGTAGATGCCTAAGGCAGTCCGCCTCTGTACCTTAGTATGCATAAAGCATTAAATGAATAATGTGGTCATAATGTGCCGCCAAAGAATCTTGGCTTAGTTAATGAACAAAAAAATGAAATTGGTTGCTATTGACTAAATAGTATTATTAATTCGCAACTTGAAATTCTAAATTCACTGCAATTGTTATCAAAGATGAATGCAATTTCTGCCGTTGCAAATACAAAAAACTTATTGGAGTACCCGAATTATTTATTCACATGCCACTAGTAACACGCGTGCAATTGGTTTGCCATCCCTGCCCTAATCTGTTTGAATATTGACTTCAATTAATGTTATATGATAGGGATAATTTGCTACATTGAGTTAAAAAAAGATGTTTATTGAACCTCCAGATACAGATTTTGACCATGGAAGATTATTTATTGTACATATTTCTAATAGAATAATATAAGTTCTTAATGAATTGGTAATTGTATTTTTTGGCACTATCACATTTGATATCAAAATTGGCAATAGTTTAAAATAATTTTGTTAAAAGACACACAATACATACTCAATATTTCTTTTGTTATAAATCAAGGCGTCCTCATCTATGATTAAGCGCCACCTCTATAAGCGAGTGAATCGCGATATTATTCACCTACCACTTCGTTCTATAACAACATAATTAGATGGATTTTGAGGCAGTAATTTAACTAAGTTTAGCACTGTCTAGCGAGAACCATTTTTTTTTTAATTCGGGGTTTAACCTCTGGTTAACCCACTAGGGTTAACCCAGATGTGTGGGATTTTTACCTCACTAAAACCAGTCCGGTGATCACCATCATCACATAGAAGGCCATTCCGGAACCCCCTCGGTGCAACGCCTGTGACGGCACATCTCTGAGGAGACTGTAAACGGTCTCCCCTAATCTACCGAGAACCTGGCCACGCTCGATCTCGGAGCTTTCATTTTAAATTAACGTATCTCTTCACGGCAGTATTGTGACGAGAGACATTGACGAACAAATTGTTACTGATACGCCGCGCGAACGCTGCGTGATACGACGTACTAGAACCGCTCTCGCTGCAGTACGTGACGTGTGTCAGCAACGTTAATGCTGCAAAAAGTTTTCAGCAAAACTGCACCACGTTTTGTTTTGGACATGTGGCAAACCGTCGAAAGTCGTTGCGGACACAAAATGGCGGAAGAATAAACATCTCGTATAAATCACCGCGATGTTTTTGTTTAGTTTAGCTATCATCCAATGATTTCTCCCGTGTGGAGCGAGACGGCGTGCCAGACTTACTGACTTAAAGTCCTGTGTCGAAATTCATAGCATCTATTTCTAAAATTCCTATGGTCCTAGCGGGCATCGGCCCTACTGGTCCCCTACGGATCTGATCTCTTTGAGGTGCATGTGTAACTCTACGCGCCATCGACGACTTGGGCTCGGTTCTCACCGGACGGCGAGCTACCCATTAGTCATCGTCCGCAAGACCACGCCTACGGTGACCGGAAGTCGCCCTGCGGCTCTCGACGCCCATAAAATCTGGCGATAGCAGAATGGTTCACTCGCTCTTGGAGGTGGCGCCTAACACATCACGCGACCCCACATTGCTATCAACATTATTATTACGTCATCCCTTCACAAAAATTGACGTATCATTTGATTCATTTATTTTATAACTGCCATCTTAATTTACTTAACCATTCCATTCTTTTTGTCAGTTACGTAATGGCGTAAAGCATGTTTGCTTTATTTTTAATGATTTTGTTTGATTTTTAATGACTAGCGTGTGTCCTGCAAAAGTGTCGTCGCCGCGTAAAAACTGCGTCAGATCCGTTCTGCACTGCATTCAATCCGAATCTAAGAAATTTCAGTTAGAAGTAGCCGTTACTACTTGGATACCGTAGAAGGGCTTGCGCTCTAGATCCGAACTCCATCGGACCAAATTAAACATTTTTTTTTTTTTTACAATAATAATAAATTTATTTCTCATCACAAATGCAATGTGGTAAACACAAATACTTAATCTAAATAACATAAACATTTGTGAGAGACTGGTGCCCGAAATAGGTAAAGAAGACCTGTGTTACGGGTCACCAGGCCCCCCAAGACATACAGGTATACAAATTAGATCAAAAATACCATTGTGAATTATTGAAAGTTTAAATAATAGGTACAGAATTTAAAATAATACTAATAATAATTTAATAATAAAATAAAATAAGAAAAACATAATTACTCTACCAAAAACAAAATAGAAACACTTTTATGTTCGATGACACACTTAAGTGATTGCATTTATAACTATGGTATATGTTTGTGTAGCTGATATCAAATATCTTCGATCCGTTTCAAAATTCAGTAAGTTGGAAACTGTTCAAATCTGGTGGAAGGAGAAACTGTCAAGCAACTGAGTAAGGATGAACAAACTGAAATGTGATGTCACCACCATTAGATTACGTGTGTACAAAAGAGATAGCAAGATATTCGCACCAAGCGCCCGCCGCTCTGCCTCATTTCAATATCTGAAATGCAAATTATTGCTTCAGTAAAAAACAATATTGATGTTGCTTTCAGAGTTTTTTTTAAACGTTATCTCTTGTTTAGTACATACTAGTTTCTGCCCGCGGCTTCACTCGCGTGAATGTAGGTTTTTCCATACAAACTTTTGACCCCCCGCTTCATCCCCTTAAGGAGTGAATTTTGGAAAATCCTTTCGCCATAAAAAGAAACCTTGTGGAAAATTTCACGCTCCTAGTCCCAGTAGTTTTGGCTGTGCGTTGATATGTCAGTTAGTCAGTTTCCCCTTTTATATTTATAGATTTGATAGATATACAAAAAAAAAAATGCCCAATTCTAATTCGCATAGGGATAGGATGCAGTGAGGAACCACTAAGCACGGTACGCGTCGACGTTGCATGTATGTAATTATATTATCATGATATATTACTTTACGTTTGCGAAACGTTTTCTTTGCGTTTACTTTTGCGAAGCGTTTACTTTGCGTATACGTTTGCGTTTGCGTCTACCTATAATTTCAATGGACACTTGTGCTGGACTAACGCGAATTATAAAGGCTGATTTACTGATAAATTATTGTCCACTGATAAATTGTTGACTTGATATTCTCTCTCATAAACTTACGCCATTGTGTACACGACCATTAATTTTTAATTTATTTGAACGTGTTTTCTTTCCACATTCCCGGCGCCAATCAAAGGGCTAGAGGGATGTATAGGTATGAGCAAAACCAACGCTTTGTAAATAACAATACTATTAATAGCACACTTACAATAGAACGTATTATTATTTAAGTATATTGCTGATATAATATAAATATAAGAAAACACCCGCAGTTTTGAGTTGTTTTAGAGTTGTGGCTCACAAAATTTTATCGATGTAAAAATGTCCCCAATGTTGTCTCTATACGTTTGTATTAAACTTTCATACAGACAAGAGCTATGCGATTTTTTTGCAATAATGTCCCAAATCTGATTTGCGAAGTCCAATGTGAAAAAAACTATCGATAACATTTCATCGAGTAAGTGTGTCACGTCTCTAAAACATTTAAAACTTCCGTGTGTATACCACAACCTCTAACCTTTTGTCCGCTAATTATAATATTTCGGACAATGTGCATGTAGCGACATAGCATGTAATGTAGTATAGACAGCGACTAACATAATCTTAGATAGCGATAAGTATTTATAAGCTTAGATATAATTAGTTCTTTTTATATTATATTCATGAAAGTTATGAATGAAACTAATTTTATGACATTGAGATGCCAATAATCGGGGTTGGAGTGAATAAGCTTAGTGCACTTCTCCATCAACGATTGCATCACTGCTTATCATCAGGTGGGATCGCCGTCTAGCATTATTCTATATCAGTAAAAAAAATCATATTATATGGATGTGGGACCTTCTTTTTTCTTACCGAAAATATCGCTAGAAAGATAATGTAAATAGTGTGTCGTATTTACGATTAGTAAAATACATTCTGTTATTCAATTAGATGATAATATTTTCCTTTTCTTTTTAATTTGCGTGGCGGAGTGGAAACAAACCTCCGTTACACTTTTTAGTAATTATCGATTGTCGATAGAAAAAAAGAACGTCCACAATCGATAATCGTTAAATTCATCAACGAAATTTAATCGATAATATATGAAAAAACCAACCAAAATTGTATTATGTTATGCATTTTATCGTCCCGAAATTTTTGAGAATTCATCTTAAACTAATCTAACAAAATCCGAATTTTCTTTGAAAATCGAATCATTTATGCATCATAAAACTAGTTTCATTTATTTATTGATTTGCATAATAATAAGGTACGAAATACTACGCAAAGAGCTGCGAATAGCGCGTACTGGCATAGTTACTAACATACATGTCTCTTCAGCTGAGCTCTTCTATTGATTTAGTTGTCATAGAAAAACATGCTATGATTGTACAAGATGCGTTATCGTATATTTACAATCGAATAACCTCGTAACTATGATTGTGTGCTTTAGTAAATGTAAAGTGGAATGTTTTGAATGAAGAATAATGTGTACTGCAAATAATTGTAGCATGTTTCCAAATAGTCTTGAATTGTGTTTTTATCCCAATTTATTTAAAAATTTTGAAAAAAATGAGGGTTTTCAGAAAAATCCACACCATTAGTTGGCTCCACTTAGCCCTTAGGTCTTTTCCTTTGAAAACGTATACATAAAGTTGACGTCTAATGTTTGACCTTGATGTCTAACTAATGTCATTAATGTAAGCGTTTTGACAGGTGCCTGGACCTGACCCCTCAGTGCTGCCACCTGTTGAAAGTTATTTTAGAACACCCTCATTAGGATGACATCATTCCTCAGTTCATTTTTCCGGGTCACTAAACCCTGTCATCGGAATATTTTATCACTTCCCTGGCTAATATTATGAGCATGAATAGAACTCACCTTTCAAAACTCAATCCAAGACTCCCAGCTCCAGACCATTCACACCTCAACTACTATAAGCCATTTCTTTTCAAAAACAGAACATCATCAGACAAACAAATACGCCACGAAGCCTGTTCGTTACGAGACCATGCGCACGCGTTGATCGACGTCGAGATGGACAGCGATTTCGAGCTTGAATGTCAAGAGATTGCGAAGAAAAGACAGGAAGAAGGAAATATGGCTGACAATGATTTGCCTGATTTTATTTATACAGCTTCTAATTTACGTAAGTACTACTTTGTTATTAGATTTAGAGATTTGTGTGAAGGTAATAAGGTTTAAATTATTGTAATTATTCAGATTATTATTCGTATTGTCCCACTGCTGGGCAAAGGCCTCCATTCTTTCCAACGATCAAGGTTCCTCACTTTCTCATTCCGATTCTTAAGGAAGACATCTAGATCGTCCCGACAGCTCCTTCGTGGTCTACTGCGGCCTTATAACAATTTTTTTTTTTTTACATGAAATTTTATTCCAAAAATATGTTACGAGGTGTAAATATTGGAATAGTTATGATGACGAGATGTTATATACCTTTACAGATCATTTCGACTCGATAGTGGGTGACAAGTCACGGACTCCGCAAAATGGCGACAAGAGCGACCCGCAGTCGGCCAAGCGCAAGCGCAGACGAATGAACGCGTGGTCCAAAGGACTGGTCGTCAAGCGGCAGAAGACTGCTAAGGTATGCAGTGATGGTGTAAGTTGTCTCCATAATATTAACAAAGGAATTTGGCTTGGCGGAATTTGTGTTACTTTTCAAAATATTTTAATAACTGTCAAAATTGGGTACTTGCCTGTATTTATTTTTGTAATAAGTAAACGTTTATATGACCATGTGAAGAGAGATGAAACGCATGTTACTTCAAGAGTAATGAGTATACATGTGGATGGATGGAGAGGGAGAGGGAGGCCAAAGAAAAGATGGACGGATTGTGTGAGAAATGATAGGAAAGAAAATGGAGTTAGTGATAACGTGACGTGTTGCGCCGACCCCAAAATAAAACGGGACAAGGGTAGTGACTAAATAGGAAATAACATTAAAGATCAATCTTTCTGAAAACAGAATCAAAATTTGTTATAAAATAAAGCAACAATTAGCATTTTAAACATTTGTATGAGGAAGAGTGAGTGCGCGGTGGGAACATCTCGCTATCTCTTTCCCACGCGCATAACTTAATGGCGGTGACGTCACAATGTAGTGTGTGCTTCCTTTTTCTTTTACTTAGCAGTTTCCCCTTCCACCAGTTTTGATAAAATACAGTATGACCTGGATAACATAGAGCACAGGGGACCTGGGATTTTTTATCACTTATAGAAACTTTATTAATACAGTTTCCCAAATAGCCAGGTTTAAAGTGCCTAGCCATTTACAAAAGGGGCAGGAAATTCGATTGGTTGCAAACAAACGTGTTGACACTTGTCTGGAGAAATATTCAAAATGATAAATTATTAGTTAATTGCTAAGGCAGAACATAGAGAAATCTAAAAGACACATCTCAACTATTGAACTTTATTTTTAATAACAGCTAGGTATTTCAATAAATAAGGTTTATTATTCTCAGTAATAGACGTATATCAATGCAAAAGTATCGGGGACTCGTTGTAATTATCAGTAGTGGAGGTTTTTCACATATCCAGGGCCAAATAACCAGCATTTTTTAGTATATTAGTTAATCAACTAAACCTTTGGTAATCCACCACTGAATTTAAATCTTTTCTAAGTAGCAAACATCATAAGTTATTTCTGCTGTCTTTTACAATAAATAAACCTCTATCATTCTTCACAGACCTTCAAAGACTCGAGCATGGCGATAACAGACGAAGAGTCCAAAGAGAACAAGCCGATCACATCAACTCCGCTTCCCAACGGCGAAGTGACCACGTCATCAGCGTCAGACGATGACGCGCCGCTAAGACGTCCACAAGACAATGATACCATGTTCAACATCACTGCGCAGTCTGTCGTCAACAACCATGTGTTGGAGAGGTGAGTTTACGAAAGCTTCCGAATTTAGCCGAATATTCCAGAGGTGAAGTAACTACATCACCATCTTCAGACGATGACGCGCCGCTAAGATGTCCATAAAACAATGACACCATGCTCAACATCACTGCGCAGTCTGTCGTCAACAACCATGTGTTGGAGAGGTGAGTTTACGAAAGCTTCCGAATTTAGCCGAATATTCCAGAGGTGAAGTAACTACATCACCATCTTCAGGCGATGACGCGCCGCTAAGATGTCCATAAAACAATGACACCATGCTCAACATCACTGCGCAGTCTTTCGTCAACAACCATGTGTTGGAGAGGTGAGTTTACGAAAGCTTCCGAATTTAGCCGAATATTACAGAGGTGAAGTAACTACATCACCATCTTCAGACGATGACGCGCAGGTAAGATGTCCATAAAACAATGACACCATGCTCAACATCACTGCACAGTCTGTCGTCAACAACCATGTGTTGGAGAGGTGAGTTTACGAAAGCTTCCGAATTTAGCCGAATATTCCAGAGGTGAAGTAACTACATCACCATCTTCAGACGATGACGCGCCGCTAAGATGTCCATAAAACAATGACACCATGCTCAACATCACTGCGCAATCTGTCGTCAACAACCATATGTTGGAGAGGTGAGTTTACCAATACTTCCGAATTTAGCCGAAGATTGCCGAGTTTAATTAACTAGGTCGTCAGGTTTGGACGATGATATGCCGCTAAGACGTCCACAAGGCAAAGAGCCCATGATCAATATCACTGTGCAGTCTGGTGTGGCAGTGGTCAACAACCGTGGGTCGGAGAGGTAAGTTTGACGAGCAGTTCCGAATCTAGCCGAAGATTCCCGAAACTCGATGATGCGTCCACAAGACAGACACCGTGTTTAATATCACCGTGCAATCTGCAGTAACAACCACGTGTTGGAGAGGTAAATTTGTCGATCAGTTCCAAGTCTGGCCGTCTACAAGACAATCACGCCATGTTCAACATCACTAAGCAGTTTCTCGCCAATATCCATAGGTTGGAGAGGTGAATTTGAAGAACACTTCCAAATTTAGCCGAAGATTGCTTGTGTCGGCAAGATAGAGAAACCAGGTTCAATATATCACTGTGCAGTCTGTGGTTGACAACTATCTGTTGGAAGATGCGTTCCTGCGACCTATGAGTGTGACGAACGCTTCCGAAGCTACCCGAACTTTTTCAAAGCTCAACTATTCGAAGTCAAATAGCATTGCAACGCTGGGAAATGGTTCAGATGAGCTTTTTGTTTGACTGCCTAAAGGTTTTACTTTTATAACAAATTAATAGAGTTTTGTAGACATTTTTATTAAAATGAGACTTTATTTTTACAGTCCCACGAAGTCAACAGAGAAAACGCCGTCAAAAACATCACCAAAGAAGCGGAATTCTGGGCACGACCATAGTGGAGGTTTGTAAATTTTGAACCGTTGGTCTTTCTTTTTTTTTAATCTTCTGCAAATTGCCACTTTTCGAGACAGTTCTTAATGTTCTTTTTCCAAAAAGCTAACAAGATCTTTACATCCTTTCCAGACACGGAGAAAGTACTGATAAACAAGACTGAGTTAGATAACGTTGTATATAAGAACGCGAAATCGCTGCGATTGATCGGGCTTGAAGCCATATTGGATCTGCACGCGCAAATGACGCACATAGTCCAAGCATACTCGACGAAGTACGACCGAACGAAGTTACCGCAAGAGCTTCACGCCACAGTCGCCAGGTACTTGCAACACGGCAAGAAATGAACCGATAAAATGGCCGTTTGGACTAAAATTGTAAGTTAAAAAGTTATGTTTGTCGTTTCAAATTGATTGCGGTAACGTAAGCCTGGTTAAATGTACAAATGAGGTTTAGAGTAATGTTGTTCATCAGAGTGTTCGAGGGTGAATAATTTGAAAAGAGAATGTTTGTTAGGATTTTGTTTTTTTTTTCTTATTATTATTGTGAAGTAAAGAGGTTGCGTTGGTATGAAAACTCGTAGAGATAAGGCAGGTTGTAAATGAATAGAACAAAATAAATGTGCGAGTTTTATTCTTAATAATGTTAAATTTAAATTGAAAAATCTTATGTATGAAGCTGTATCGGCCATGACAACTTCACGAATTGTTCGTTATAAATGCTTCCTGCGACTTGCTTTGTATAACGGAACAATATATTAATTTAAAAGCAGTAACAAGGTTGTATTCTACAACATCGAAGTCGATGTCGATAAAATTCTAAATGATGTTTCGAGATAGCATCGATATAAAAATCGGTAGTGTTTCTAGTATCGATTTACCATTAGTATTAACTGCCATCAGTATAGGTCGTAGTTGAAAACTTGGGAATATCACATTCCATGTTTATACGAATTCGATCATATCTAGAAGAGCCTCATCCATAAGAGAGAGATAGTAAAGACGACCTTTTCCTAACGTAGTAGTTAACTTTTGGATATCCTTATATGTATAAGGAATAACGGAAAGGTTTGCTTATTTTCGATATTTACAGACTACTTTATGAAGACCTTCTTATTTACGTTCTTGGATAAATACTCTATAAATAAAACGCTCAATATTTTATAATCTGTGCGGACGCCGGCGTTCGCTTGGTGTTTAACTGAAATGGCACGAAATCACGCGTTTGCTTGGGGTTTGAGTAGACCGTGATACGAATAATTTTGTATGATTAGTAATTAACTCCCTGAAACGTTAGTTGTGTGCACAAGTATGTATATATCCTAATAGCATAATCAACTTTATAATATTCCTACTGCTGGGATTCAGGCCTCCTCTTTAGTAGAGAGAATGGGCCGTAATCCACCACGCGGTCCTAGTGCCGGTCACTAGGTGTCAGATATCTTCGACATTTCTTCACAAGGTTTTCTTCCACTGTTTTAAAAGCAGTAGTGATGAAATAAATTACTCAAAGTAAAGCGCTGGCCTGGCTTAGAACTCACGACCTACAACTTGACTCGTAAGTTGGGGCCCGTTACCACTGGTTCATCTCTACTCCCAATGGTGACAGAAAACATGCTTAACTTAGCCTTCCTTTTGTAATATGTATTGGTGTACAATAAAGAATATAATAAATAAATAAATACTTTGGGGTCGTCTTGGCGTAGTCTCTTCAAAGGAGTTTACTGGTGTGATACTTACAAACAATTAAAATCTATGTGGATTTATTTTAAAATTATTCAGCTCTTTCTTGTGGATGAGGCACTTAGGGTTAATATAGACAAACTGTATTTAGACCTACTTTCTTCAAAATCAAGCCTAATTACGTTATGTATACTGCATACTTGAAGGTCTAACTGTAGTCTGTCTACACTCATCCTAACTTCGATAAAAATTAAAAAAGACGAATGTTGTGGTCCTCAATATGGACGTACCGATCACTGCCTAAACGGCTTTGCGATAATATAAAGAGTAAGTGTGGATGATGAGTGGCGAGCGATGCAAACGTGACGAAAAGACGCTCAATAACAAACAAAAATGAACTTTAGGCGGTTGGAGTAAAATCGAAAATTGCATAACTGCGCTTATGACAGTGAGAAAATGTGTCGATAGATTTTCGATGTTATTTCAACGGCATTGAGTTGATTTTGGGTCGTGCTTCGTCAGGTTTGTGTTGCTCAAATAATAGTCGAATATTAACCATTCCTAATAAGCCAAATTGTGAGTGAGATTAACAATATTTAATGTCTGATTGAAATGCTATTGGATTAATTAAATGATGAACCTAAATAGGTCTCAAATGGCTCTTGTATCTTTGTGTATTTAAGTCATCACCAAGAATAACTATTTTGGATAGAAATACGTTCCAATAAGGTGTATTTCGCATACACTTGCGTGAGACTGTAGAGAACGCCATCTGCCTTTCAGAAAATATAATAAAACAGTATTAATCACATTTCATCACATCACATCTCATTGTCGCATGACACCGCTTAGGTTTATAAATGTAACCGCTTCAAAATGTAAGCCGAACACTCTATGTCTGAAAGCAGTAGGTTCAAAGTATCTTGTTTCATTTTGCGTTTGAAACTAAAAGATAAGTCTTGATATTTTCATAGTTTTATTAGTTTATAATTTTAGCATATTTTTTCTGTTGGAATTATCTGTTAATTTGTTTATTGTGCAAACCTATCACAGTGTTGTCTTTTTTAACCCAAAGGTTGACTGCTAGAGAATGCCTTGTTGCATTACGTCCGCCTATGTACCACTACTGTACATGAAGTTTGAATTAATAAATAAATAAGTGTTCGTTGTGTTTACCAATATGTCCCCAAAATTTATTCCAGTACATCAACTATTATATAATAGCATCGTCATGGCATGATCATTAAGTACCTCGTTAAACACTGCCATATTATTATAATTTGGATTTAATCCTCATGTTTCATGCTATTGGACAAGAGATGGCGTTCTACTCAAAATAGGTGTTTTTGATTATAGAAGCTAGCGGTAGCAAAATGGTCTCACGTTTTTTATTCATGGGGTATATAGAGAATTGGAATCTTCTAAACAGTTTTTTTATAGTCTTATTTTTAATGTTACCAAACTGATACCTTCTTTATTTTTTCGATTAATTAACAAAATATGGCGCGGAGTTTTTTAATATCGTGCGGATTTCATCATGCATGCGGGATTGCTCCGCGCGCGTAGCACCCTGCAAATGTCCTTTTCATACAAGTATTTATTGTAATGCGTGGATCACGCACGCGGGATGCAGGGCGTGATATCGGGCAGCAGCCCCGCATGCGGAGCAGTTCCGTATGTATGATAAAATCTGCACGATATTAAAAACACCCTAAATCATATTTTGTGTCCATTGCGGAACGGTTCCTTGCGTTACGTACTGTATACGTTAGGCCATTCATCACTTCAGCCAAAAGACGTCCACTGCTGGACATGGCCTTTTGCATTCCTTAACCAGGTCATCAGCCAGGACATCATCATTAGGGATAGTTCGAAAGAGTTACCATGGCCCTGGAACGCAAAAGGCAAAAGGTATATTTGCAATACAGGTAGCTTTTAGTCAGTAAAAGTCTGACAGAGTGAGAGAAGTAATTTTTTGATTTTCCACTTCAAAAAAACACCAATTCTGATCCTTGAACCAAAGGTCATCAGTACCAATAAAGATTTCTAATGGCATTTCAATCAGACTCCTAGGTTAGGTTTAAAACTAAACAAGTAAAAATCCGCTGGTCTGTGATATGTACAGAAGGTTTGTATAACATTGTATATACGTCACTGTTCGCTTCGTGTCCCATTGATGCGCGCTTGCTATGCGCACGGTCTATTTGATTGGTCGAGAACAATCTGTATTCCGCTACGGTAATGTTACTAAGAGTAATAATTGTTTGTATGTTTGTACCTTGCACTCGATTCCCTCCAGACTGTCTCCGATATTAATGATTCGAATAAGATAATTGGGTACTTTTTTGTGTTTATTTTAGTACAATAATTTATACTAAACAACAAAACATTTTATTTCTAAAAACAGCACAGCATCGAATTGGTTATTAAATGATGCAGACCAAAAAGTTTGACTGGTAGAAAATGCCAAGGCATTAAGTCCGCCTCTGTACCTATATGTGCATGAAGTATTAAATAAATAAATAAGCAACATTTCAAATATTGGTATGAGAAAGAGTGGGGCCGTGGTGGGCGCATCTCGCTATCTCTTTTCTAGACACATAGCCTAAAGACGGTGACGTCACTTTTCAGTGTCTACGTCCTTATTCTGTTATTTGGCAGTTTCCCCTTCCACCAGATTTGAAATGTTTCAAACTTACTTCATATTGAATGGATTTTTTTTTTCTATTTGCGATTTTGGATAAAATTACTTTTTTATTAAGTAAACTACCCAATTTTCTAATTGGTAGCTTTAATTTCTGAGTGTATGGCACTAGCTACTTTATTAGAAAAAATGCTAGATTCCTGTGGGATAGGCCAAAGGAGAGAAGGCGGGGGAAATGCGAGTGGAATAATATTGTCTATTTAAAATGAAATAAAACAGACAGTTCATGTTAAGCCTTATTAAATTATATTAATTCAATGGGTCCATGGAAAATAGTTTTAACTCTTTATTTAAATAAACTAACGGCAAATCAAATAAATCGTGTTTAAAATCTAAATTCCTATTAAAAATAAAAATTCATAGTCCTTTAGTACCAAAATTATAAACAATTTGGCTTTTTAGGTGTGACAGTAAAAAAAAAAATTGTGCACTGATTTGCGATTTTTTGAATAGATTTTTACCAAATAAGCTGAACTAACGTATCTTGCTTAAATTAGGATAAGGTTACACTAACATTAACTTAAATTTTAGAGACATTTTTCATTCATGTTTAATTAATTTTATATTTAAATTATTATTCGTTTTTTTTTTCTGTGACGTTTTAATATCGTGTCCATCCGAATTTATGGGTCGCTATTGGATTGTTTAAAAGAAATAATTGAAATATTGATGTTGTTTAGATAGCAAATGTTTAGGATGGATGTTATGAATGTATTTTACGGCCATTGGTTGTTTAATAATGGCTTTGTCCTAATAAATCGTAATTACGAGAAGGAGTCGCGAATATTAACACGTTAGTTGCTTTTTATTAAGGCTTTAAAATAATACAAATTAATGTACCAGATTTTATGTTTATTACGTAGAGATAAGGCAAAAAATAAGTCACCGGCTTACATTATGACTTTCACATGAGTCCGCCGTGGCCGCTCATGTTTTTGACGCTCCTTCCCTTTAGTCATGCGATGCGCATGAGATCAGTTACCTGCAAACGTAAGTCAAAGTACATTGGTGACCGACACGACATCCCTATGTAGTGTCGGTCACCATTGTCCGACATTGCGACTATCGTGTTAATCAAGTAAATATGTATTTGCTGAGTATTTGTTTGTGAGTAGGTTTATAAGGACATTACCTAATGTGTGAAAAATGTTTTAAAAGTTCGACATAAAATTGTAAGAAACATTATCTAATTAAACAATAACAAATTGGGATTGTTAAGTAATTAAAGTAAGAAATGTATAATTAATTGAAGCAGTTTTTGGTATGTATACTACAATTCAAGTATATAAGGTTCCCTTGACATTTTTTGTAAATTAAACCTTATATTATTCACAATAGGATTCAAAATTGAGTGTACAAATCAAATTCTACTGATAAGACAGGGAGCTTCTAATACGTGGATCCGATCTTATACGAGTTATGAATGTCGAATCGAGTAGGTGCATATGAGATTGACCTTTATTTACATGGTGTTAGGTGGTAAAATTGCAGTTACAATTTTAACCGTCATTGCAATCAAAAATCAAATGGATGGTTTGAAATTTTAACTGTTATTTAAAGCACTTGCAAAATGTGTAAAAATCTTCTTACTTATAATACAAGTGTTCAAAAATTTGTATTGTAATTCTTACCAAAGACATGTGCAATTTTATTCAGGAAAAAATTGGTAAGATTTTTCTGTTAAAGATACTAAGTTGTCCTCTGAAATTAAATTTAGAAAACATCCAACTTATGTTTGTTTTCATAATTATGTAATATAATGAATAGTTTATCGATTTGGTTGAACGGGCTAATCTCAGCAACTATTGGTTCGATTTAAAAAATATATTTTAGTTTTGAATAGCCCATTTATCGAGGGAGGCTATAGGCTATATAACATCACGCAACGACCAATAGGAGCGCAGCAGTAACCAAAAACGCTGGTGAAACCGCAGAGGATAGCTAGTAATAATAATAAAATATATTATTATAATGAATGTTCATATATTGTTAACCTACACAGAGCTCTCAGATCCACATGACTTATAAGTAAGAAGAAAACATTAATATTGGTTTATAAGTACTTAAAATACTTCAATTATATTAAATTTAAAACATTTCTTCAGTAAAATGTGTAAATAAAACTAAATATTTATCGAATAAATTGATACAAAGCCGTGTGATATTGATGGAATATACTCAACATATAGCCCATACGATTAACAAAATAGTTACCTCAGAACTTTCCGTACCCCATTTACTTCTTGAGTTAAAAGGGCGTAACCGACGTTGTCGTAACTTCACTTACGACCTTTTTGTCTCAAGTTATACAACGTAGAAATTACATATTGGCTTTCCTTAAAAGGAGTCTGGTACTCATCAATATGAACAACTTACTATACGACCAACACTGAAATCACGAATAATATAGCTACTCCATAAATGTATGGAGTAGCTATAATTTTTTTAGGGTTCCGTACACAAATGATAAAAACGGGACCTTATTACTAAGACTCCACTGTCCGTCTGTCTGTCACCAGGCTGTCTTTCATGAACCGTGATAGCTAGACAGTTACAATTTTCACAGAAGATGTATTTATGTTGCTGCTACAACAAAAAATACTAAGAAGAGAATACAATAAACAAACGTATTTTTTCGATATTAATTGTATAGATAATGGTACGGAACCCTTCGTGCGCGAGACCGACTCGCTCTAGCATAGTAAAAGTTGTTCATATTGATGAGTACAATGACCCCTTTTAAGAAAAGTCCATCTGTCATTTCAACGTTGTATAGTAATGTGTAATTTTTTAAAATGTCGGAATAGAATTAAAAGTGTGAAGTATAAAGTAAATGTGTAAGTAAAGGGGTTGGGATTAATTGATTAACCTGTGAACTAAAACACTTTTATACCGATTTTCTTGTATCAACAAAAAGTGCCATGACAATGTAAAAAAAAGTGCACATAGTCACGGTCAAAACGCCTGGCATTTATAGTATTAATTATATTTTTATACAATGATTTTTGTATTATATGATATTTTAATGCTGCGTTCACATCGACTAACCATCTTCACAGGCAAGAGGTCAGGTGCGTTCGCAAAAATAATGATAACAAAAAAAAAACTCGAATAAACTAAGTATTATTTTTCCTCTACTTTAGTTTACAGATTAATCAAAATCGTTATTAATTTCAATAGATAGAACTTCAATGAAAAAAATATAAAATTGTAAGACAGATTATAATGTGTGTAAAATTAATATAAAAAACTGCTTGCATTTGCTCAATGAGGAGTATGTACGATTTGTAAGCGCTGACATAATCCACCGTTTGGTTAGTGTATAATTTTGTATTTATAAAAACATATTTAATGAAACTGAAAATAAAAGGGTATGATTTCATGTGATATCGAAGATTTTGTTTTATTGTCCATCCTTTGTACCTATCTTTCTGCCTTCTGCGCTAGTACATATCGCACACTTCATCAAAAAGAGACGTAACTCAAAAAGAGGTTATTGAAAATTGAACCTAATTTTTGAATCGTGTGTGTTCAAATTCAAACACCCTCTTTTTGAGTTAGGTCTTTTTATGAGTAAGCATGCGATATAAGGGCTCCTGTACACGATGCCGCCGCCGCTCCGCCACCCGCCAGTGTCACAAGCGGCGCGGGAGCGGGCAGTCGCGGACGTATACACAGCATCAATGACTAAACAACCACTTCGACTGCTCATACGGGCGACTCAGGCTCACGACACAAAGGTGCAGTTGCACTTATATTAGATGCCAATATTAGTGCCTTTTTTAGTTCAGACCAGTTATTGGATCTGTGCACACGCGATTATTTTGGTACTTTAAAAAACATTTATTGCATAAAACAAAAGTAAAAATTAGTGCCTGTTCAATTAACTGGTGTGGAAAATCGTCTAAAACATCTAACTATAAAAAATATGGCATAAATCTTCATCAGTAAGTAATATACATTTGTAATTTGTTAACATTATAATATTGCAGAGCTCAAGCTAAACTGGTTGGTTACGAAAAAAGTGACACCGCGTTGATGTCTTTTTGAAAAGTCCCTTACTTTTACTAGAATATTAGATAAGTCTATCCCTTTCTATCTGTAAGTACTTTTTACCTAGTGCTGAAGTGCTGTAATAACTTCAAAAGAAAGTCGATTAATTATTTATCGATGATTCCCTATGTTAACTAAAAAAAAAATTCTTCATGTTAACGTTTTAAATTTCCAAATAGTTCGGAAAGAAAAGTGGATTAATGCAGCTCTTAGGACTTAAATTAATCCATTTAAAAAATCAGTGATAGCTTGAGGGGCATCGTGCAACCTAGCTGTGAAATTAAAATTAGGAACTTTTAATAAACATACTTTCTGTCGATTAAATTAGCCGATTGATTTACTAAATCGGCGAATAACTACCGGAGTTTTATTGCGATGAACTGTATGGTTGACATATTATATCGGGCTTGTCATCATCCGCGAGAATTAATTCGTCACATTATCTTTGGTGGTTCTCGTCTGGCTAAAGGAGAGTACTTGCATAGGCACAACTTGGTAGCCAGGTTTATCCATCAACAACTTACTCTTAAATACTTGGATTTCTTGTACAATCGAGAGTGCCGCACTACAGATATGTGCCCGGCTCAGTTCTCGATAATGGTCATATCACTTTGTACTGGAAGAGGCCCATCTCAAGACTTGTAGCCAATAAGCCTGACGTAGTGGTGGTGAAACGATACGAGAGGCTTGCAATGATAGTTGATATAACCGTCCCTCATGACGAGAAATTCCTGAAAGCCGAATAAGAAGTGTCTTGACGAGGCCCGCGAGGTTTTCGATATGTGGTATGTGGACTCAGCAATCATTGTACTGATAGTCATGTCAGCTAGCCACGAGCTTCGACCAACATCTTTTTTTTAGGTGGGATATCATCCAATGACTTCTCTTGCTCTTAGGCGAGAAGGCATGTCAGACTTTTGCCGACTAAAACCCACTCCGGTTCCTTCTTTGCCTTAGTTCCAGGGCTCCGGGCACGCCACAATTATGGCGGTAAGTCCCCGCTTTGCGTCCTTACCTTCCGCATGACGCAGGCCCTCACCGAACATGGTAAGTTCGGGAGGTTCCTACACCGGATTCGTGCGGAAGAAACGCCTAGGTCCGTGTCCTCAGAGCGGGCTACACAATGGTGGCAACCGCTCGCTGTGGCCGCTCGGAGGACACGGTGGAGCATACGGTAGAGGTGTGCCCCGCCTGGGCAGAGCATCGCCGTGTCCTCATGGGGGCGATCGGCGGCAGTGATCTCTCGCGCCGGGCATTGGTACAGGCCATGGTCCGGAGCGAGGAAGAGTGGCAGGCGGTCGCCTCCTTCTGCGAAGCAGTAATGCTAGCAAAGGAGGCGGCCGATCGCGTGAGGCAACGGGCCTCACGCCCCAACTGCCGCCGGGATTTCGATCCCGATTTCCGGCCACCATAGGCGCAGGCTTGAGCACGGCGTTTAATGGGTGGCCCGCCGTCCGACCGTCCGGTAACCGTCTGGTAGGAGCCCAAGTCTTTGACGGCGCGTACTGTTCCCCGCGCGCCTCAGGGAGATGTCAGCAAATCGTAAGGGCCCAGCGGGGTCGAAGCCTACTGGGGCCACGGGTAGTGTGAAAGCGAAACCCGGGGCCCGGGATGAAGGCAAAGAAGGAGCAGGAGTGGATTTTTAGTCAGTAAGAGTCCGACACTATCTCGCGCTTATTAGATTTTTCATAAGATGATTTTCTCACTTAAAAAAACCTGGGTTCCATCAGTGGTCTTTTGAGTTATAGGGTTCCGGTGACCTTTTCGAACCATCCTGCGGGCCTGGCGTGGACTGGGCCGATTCACCAGTTAATTTTTTAGCACCTACCAATCAAGAAAGCTAGCTCTCTATGGCTTTTTACGTTGATAAGTTCGCACTTGACCAATATTTCACCTGATGGAAAGCGATGATGTGGTCAACGATGGAGCACGCTTGCCTAGAAGTAACCTATTCACACTTCTCAGTTGGTAGCTATCAGGAAACTCAGACTCCTGCAGGGAATTTCTTTCCTTAGCTGTATGCTATATACACATTGAATGTGTTTCTACCCATGTGGGATATCCACCATGTAACTACCGGTGGCGCATCGCCGTACGTTTGGTGGTCCGATGACAGAACAGTCTTGGCGAAATTAGTTTTTAGAAATGAACCGGTAGAAAACTGAAGCTTCAACTAGACAAGTGCATCATTACCAATGATCTTCTTGATGGTTGTATGTCGCTGAGTTAACAGGATCGCATGACTAAAACTAAGCTGCAGGATATTTAGTCAGGTGAGTAGACCTGTGCAGTTTTTTTTGGCTCGGCTCGTAGTATCTTGTCGATACACTTCGGCTACTGAATCGTTTGTTTTTTTTTTTAATTATTGATTGGCTCGCGTTTGAACACTATCTCACCTGATGGTAAGCAATAATGATGTTTGTGGGTTGTCTTAGGCCTTATCGTGGTTCGTACGAAGCTAGGGGATTATTTGCAAGAGTCACCATGGCCCTGGAGCGTAAAGGACAACTGAATGACCAATGACCCCCCGTGTTCCTTTTAGTCAGTAAAACCTAAATCTAATGGCCAATATGTGTATGTGTGATGTCTATGTCTAATGTCTAGTGGAACGTGCAATTTAGCTTCACATTAAACATTTTGACAGTTCAAAAGTGCATGTAAATGGTTTATTTTGAAATATGTTTTCGATCGATTTGATTGATTGCTCCCTCACGCTCCAGACAGAGCGAGAGAAGTAAATTGACTATTTCCCAACCCAAAAAACATATGATATCATAGCAATATGACTGCAAAGTTCATATATAAGTGGCAACTCTAAGCTTCAAGTAGTCTCTTTATAATTTTCGGTTTTAATTGATCACTCTTTTTAAGATCTCGATCAGAGATCTGGCAATCAAGTCACCCTACCTTCGAAATACATAGATTGTATCCTTATCCATCTTTTTCCCATTAAGAAAAATAAGCAAATGGAAATGTAACACAATACGTGAGCAAATTGGACTCGTGAGTGTCGCTGTCATAAATAAAATGAAACGACAAATTGGTATTTCATATTTTTATTTTTTACACTTTACGTCGGTGACCGTAAACGAATTTTACTACAACGCTCCATCTTTCGATTTCAATTACACGTTAGAATGATACTAGAACATAAATATTTTTTCGTATTTTATTTAAGATCAAATAGATAATCTTTTTTACACCCTAATGTAACGATATTATTTAATTTAATTTGTCATTATATTAAGCAAAATACAACAAATTAAATTACAAAAAATAAAACTTACAATTAATACTCTTTATCGGAGAGAACAATTATCTATAAGCTTAAATCATTGCAATTACAATTTATAAATACTCGTAACAAAAATTGAAGGAACTAATTATTTTGAATTTTCACTAAAAATTAATACAATCACATTTTATCAACTAAAAATAAGTACTCAGTGTCGTACAATATATTATCTATTAATTCTTTACGTTATTACATTTGGCTCCTGATGTCACCTATGCTTAATGAGAACAGTGCTGAAAAGCTGAACGTAGTTTTATAAGAACGTGTCTAGCGGCGTAGTCGAGAATAAACCAGAATTTACTATATAACGAAGTGTTAAAGCAATAAGGTAAACCACAGAACCATAAATATATACATACATATGGTCATATGCAAAACATATTCCGTTTGAACTTTTAAAACATTCTCTTATCATAACCATTTCGTCAATCGCAGGACTTACACATTAACAAATAACAAAACTTAATTACAAAAAAACTTCTCAATTAAAACTTTAACAAAATCACTCTAATACTGCTGAATTTGTACGAATTAGGTAAATATTGAACGTAATCTATGGTCACAAGTCACAACACAAGCTCGAAGAACTTCGTAGAACAGTAACAAAACGTCAACGCTTTTCGTGAAATCATTTCTTTACAATTTTTGGCACATGTATTTACGTTTCATACAGACAATTGTTTATTTATTCAATACATGACCTTACTTTATTATCTACATGTGAATCCGTTACATTTAAATACAAAAGTGCGCGGTTTCTGCATTCTTCAATGTTGCCAGCGTAAACGGAATGAGAAAAAAGCAATATAAAATCTGTTAAAACTATTACAATATTTTAATCATATTTAATCGTTTAATATATAAAATCCCTGTAATGATAATATTGTTATTATGAAGTGACACTATGTGTTACTACTGTATGTAGGTATGAGGATTCCATTGTTGCTGTACTGTTATGTGAAATGTACAATATTTTTTACAAAATAGAATCGTAAATAGTGTTCAGTCTTCTGTTGAGAGATTTTCATGTTCGACTATAGTTAGTTAATTTGGATGAAAATATCGATAGTTCCGAGTAAAACACGCGGGAACATTATGTTGAAAGAAATCGAACTGTCATAGAACGTAAATACTGTTAGATTTGTGTATAGCGTTTATAGGAAACGATTCATTCAACAGATATAGTTTATTATTATACAAATAATATTTACAACAGGTAAAATCATGTGTTCTAAGTAATCACACAGTATCTCTAGTGATCAATGTATACATTTATCTAAAGCCAGATAGTATTGAACGATTTATTCTAACTTTCATTATTTACTAAAATCTTGAAAGCTCCTTTTTATTTGAACATTGAGTGCAGATACATTATTTGTCTAAACGTGGCGCGCACTGTCATTTTCTTTAGTGGATATTCTTTGAAACTGTTTCTGATGAGTTGAAGAGGCTGGCAATGATTAGATGATGTCATTGAGTTATAAAGGCATCTTTACCTTTAGAAACGTTCTAATTGTTATTTCTTACAATTTTTGTAAGAATAAAACAATGATTCAGGATAATAATTCCAGCTCTTTTCCGCATCTCAGTAAATACATATTATCATTGATAAAAAAACTTGAATGAAATTATATTTCTTTATTTCTTGGATGTCGCCCTCATTTTGCGCCAGTTAGTGCTATATCGTGGGTAGTCTGTTGAATTTGGTGACGTTTGAGTTTGGAACGCTATGAACGTTTGTGAGTGGTTGTGTGTGACTAGTGCGTCGCGGCCCCCTGTGACGTCATCGTCCCCCACTCGGCCCAGCTCACTGATTCACATCACTAACACTACAACAATTACAAATACACTACTATTTACCATTTTAGACACATATAAATGTCCACCTTATTTACTGGTTAATTCAAAAATTTATATCCCATTAATTTTTTATCAATAACTATTTACATTTAAAAATTGTTTATCATCGAATTATAACTATTATTACGAAATATTTTACAAACTTTGGTGAAATGCAGAAGTGAATTCGCACGTATAACGTATTATATCTACAAAGGTTCACTATAGATGAAGAAATCAATGCATTATTATATTCAATAATAATTAAAATTGTACGAAATTATAGTACATTATCTAAAAATAGGGAATGTAACGGAATGAGTAACAATAATGAAATTCGGAATGTCTTAACGATAACAATCACAACACCTTTCATACTTATTGCACTCCTTCAAAATAAATTATCGCCTATCACTTAGTACGCGATATTAATATACATTTACAATATTAACACATCTTTTAAATATAAATTTAACTAGTTTAATGCGGACGTCGCCGGTCGCGATCCGGAGATTCACAAATACTTCTTAATGCAATTTACGTTATCCGTAAAACTGAAACCTTTCTAGTGTATTCATAGTAAGTTCCAATTATATATTGAACATCAAAACAATAGCAATTATACACGGGCGTTCAGCTACCGTCGAAGTTATTTAAGCGAGTTTTAGGTTCCAATCGAAATATTACACTATGTGGCCGCCTCGCCAGATCCTTATTGATTTCCTCGCGAGTGATACCTCTACAAAAGTAATAACAATTAATAGTTCGCGCCAAACAAGTATGAAAAATGCCTTCACGCGTCTAACGTAACCGCTATCATTTCTCATACCTCTGTGACTTACACCAATTTTAAATAACGTGTCTCCCAACCATTTGGCTAGTCGACATTAAAAAGTTGTTAAAAGTTTCACTATAGTACCACTAAGCACACCAACTTTAAGTTCTGTCGCCTGTGATCGACCACAAGATATAAAATTAATTTCTAAAACACGTAAATATGTTTGTTACGAGACTTATTAATACACTAACTAAATTCCAGTTTTAGTCCGTCAAAAGATGGAACAAGCGAGATCCTGAAGATGTCGTTGCAACAGCGGCGGGACATCGGAGCTCGGTCACACAGACACTGAATTATTTGTTAACAGTTGAAGGTACATGCATATCGGGGACATGACGCGTACGGACTTAGTCCTGTCCGTTGTGGTGCAGCAGCTGGCGCGTGTCGGGCGGATGCGGCGGGTGCGAGGGCGCGCGGTACGAGTCGCCTTCCTCATCGGCCGAGTTCTCCTTTGACCTGTCACTCTTACAATCCTCCTCTTTCGTTACTCCTGACAGCGAGTCCAGAGCCATCGGCATCGACTGGTACAGTTCCCGCGCTTTGTCGTTCGGTGGCAGTAGATGCAGCATGTTGAGCGGCATCGGGAAGCCTGGCGGGAACTCCGGGTAGAACCCTTGCTGGAATGGATTGAACATAGGATTCGAGGCGATGTCTGGCTCGGAGCTCGCTGGTCGTTGTGAGTGGTCGTCTTTGTCGTGGTGTTTGCTTGAGGGTTGGTTGTTGTTGTTATTGCCAGAGTTCAGGTTTAGTACGTCTAGCGGTCCGCCGATGCAGTCTTTCCTGAGCTGCTCCAGCTTGAGGCTCTTCCCGTACTTGCCGCGCACGTACATGAGCAGCGAGTTGTACGGGATGCCGAAGATCCGGGAAGCCTGGCTCGTCGTCATCTTCTTGTTCCAAACGTGCTGCAGTGCCTCTGTGAGCTCGGCGTTCGTCCACGATCGAGGTGGACCGCCGCGCGGCGCGCTGTGTTGACCCTTCGGTCTCCCTGCGGAACAGATAACATTATTAATCTATTAATGCGGTTTGAGGTTTCGTGTCAACGAAACAGAAATGTTTAGCTAACTAATTACATAACGAAATAACCGCGAGCGCGGAGTTCTGTGATTTACGAGCGCGAAGTGCAGGCTCCTTGCACGACATGTGCCGTGTGCCTCGCGCCGCGCCACCGCGACGGCATTACGCGAGTGCACCATTATCTAATAACCATGTTTCGGCTGACTGCTGAGCAATAACTGTGTACGGAGCGAACGAGCGAAATGAGCGGGTTGCGGCGACATTTTGTTGGCGGCGATTTGTCATTAATTCGATGCGAGCACGCGACTATTACGGCGGTTTGTCAAAAAGAAACGCGGACATGCATACGCCGGCGACGTCGCCCCTAACTTTATAGTTTTATAATTTCAACGGAGCACGTTAACTCGATTCCGATCAGATAATTCGAGGAACATTTCGGAACGTCGTCGGAGAAATGATATTTTATTATGGAAATTAGTTTTTCTTTTAATAGTCGTCGGAGGTCACGCGAGCTTTGAAAATTAAAAAGGATGTATTCTATTTGTAGCTCGTTAGTGAGGGAGCGGAGTAGCGGAGCTGGTAGATGCACGTGTGCCTGTCTCGAGCGATGGGCGCTAATCGATCGCCGACTATTGTGCGGTGGAGCCGTCGGCGACCAGCCACGGCGCGTATTCAAAGCATACGTTAGAGTCGGCGTCTGTTCCCCTATGAGATACGCTATCAGATCGTCTTAATAAACATTTGCTCAGAAACAATGGGCGTTTAACATTCGCGCGGCGAGATTGCGGGACCACTCGATATGTGATGGGGACGCGAGGATGCAGCTTGTGCATTATTGCGCTTCGAGCCTTTGTTGCGGCTCGGCACGCGTCTACTATTTGTGATGTGAGTGTATGAGCGCCATTGTTCACAGATAACTTGAATACGTATGTGAGTCTTTCAAAGAATATTTGCTGTAGGCTTTTGTTGTGGCGTAATACAGAACCTAGCGGTTTATTGTTTTTGATTGGGAGTTCGAACTTTAGAACATTGAACTAAGTTGGGCGAAGTAGTAATGTTTATTATGTCATAGCTAGTTTAGGGTGGCGAATATTGGCAGGAATACTTGCTGTTTTGTCTTGTTATTTAAGTTATTTTCTTTACATGCCGTCCCTCTTTAAACCTATTGCCTATATAATAAATGATGAAACAAAAAGAGATGATAAACTTACATTTCTTTTTCACGTTAGTAAATAGTTGCGCATCAAGCGGCGCGCGGTGTTCCACATCCATCATTGGGTACATCTTATGCTCCATGCCTGGCGGGAATAGTCCTAGTGGAGAGTCCATGCCGAACACTGGAACAAAACAGAAGATAGTGTTATTTGGGGAAAAAATAAAAAGTTGAGGAAAGTGAGGACGTGAGATGTAACATCAAACTTATTCAAAACAGTTTCAGTATTTGCGTGTAAGTAAGAGACATTCGAAATTTAGAAAGTGATTGACAGATCATACTCTCCATAACAGGGGTTCTTAACCTGTGGTCTGCAAGAGCTGAAATGTGGTCCGCGAAAGGTTTCAAATTTTATTTATTTATTTATTTAAACACACTATACTTAAATGTATAGTAATGGTAAATAGGCGGACTAAATGCAACAAGGCATTCTTGACTAGTCCACCTTTGATTTAAAAAAAAAGACTATACTGTGATAGGTGAACAAAATAAATAAATAATAGATATTTGAAATACCTAGAATGTTAAGTATAATTAAAATTAGGTGTTTATAATGATAAAATACATAAACATGTATGCCAAATTATCAACTAATAAATACCATGCTAGAATTAAATTATTTTAATTAAGAAAACATGGTGTGAATTTATGATACCTATAAGTTTTTTTATTAATAGTGTTAAATTTTCTTCTAGACCTTTGGTCCCTGTTCTGAATCCAAAGTAGTCATAGGTCAAAAAATGGTTGGAAGCCACTGCTCCATAAAGCAGAATTCTTTATTTAAACTCGATCTGTCATTAACATGGCCAGTACTATACTAGCTGCTAAAAATGAAATAAAATTGATGTGTATTAAATTCAAATTTAATAGTCTAACACAGCTGTCATGGAACCCATAACTTTAGGCTCTAGTTATATACATAGCTAGAGATCCAAATGATCGCTGAAGGGACCCAGCAAGGAGTTTCCGTGATCCTGGAACACACAGGGCAACTAAAGGAACACGGGTAGGTTCTAATTAGTAAAAGTCACTGCTTACTTCGAAAATGAAGAGCGGTGATCAATATACCTTTTTCTGTGAATATACCAATAATATATTCAAAGTTTTAGCGGGAATCTATTTATTAATTTTACACTTGGGCGCGTTTATCCTGAATTAGAACTAAGAATCCACCTACGCTAGAATAAGAACCTGAACTAAACTGGAAAGACATTTGGGTCGACATAACCGAATTAGACAGGTTTATTTAATGCCTTACACAGTTAATAGCACCCAAAAAATACATTTGTGTCTTTGCTATCGATCAAGTAAAAAAGAAACACAAGTTACGTTAATTGATTTTACAAAATAAACTAAGTAAATTAAATCGAATTTATTTGAAGTCAAAGTAAGTATTTCTAATTTGAAATTGCAGAATTCAAATTAAAAATACTCATAGTACTTATTCAAAGCTGTTTGACGATACGGTGAGTGGTGTTGCTACTCGACGCTAGATGGCGCTAGCTGTATGATGCAAACCTTGTGAGTCCCAACATGGCGAAAGTTTGGTTTGTTACATTAAGTTATTTGTCTAATGAAATGATGTAATGTTGATTAATATTTTAGTATAGATTTTTAATTAACTTCTTATCAAGTTCCAACAATATATTATAGTCTAGTTAGTAATAAAGCACTAGGTAAGTATGTACCTGTGCAGAAAAGGAAGTAGGTTCCAAGTGGTATTTCAAATAATACCTTGGTTTCACGCTATTTACTTAGCATCTGACCAAGAAAATTATTTTAACAAAAAGGATTTGATTAGTGAATCACTAATATTACTTTTAATTGCAACCAAGTAAATAGCGTCATAACTTACGATCGGATTTAAAATCATCATACTACAATTATTTGATTCTATCTCAAGAGCTGGTTTTGAAGTGGACGGTAACAAGACTTACATACATAGATACAATAAATAACATCCCCTGTACCTAGTGTCGTCGCCCGCTAATCGAATGCGACAAATCGATCGCCTTCTTTGCTTTATTGCGAATCTTTTGTTCTGTAGTGTAGTGCTTCGCGTTTATGTGGACCTAGTACTTTTAGTTGAGATTGTGTCTTGTTTTTAGGTGGGTAAATCATCGAATGACAAATCGCGCTCTTGGGCGGAGCGGGTGATAGTGTCAGACTTTTACTGACTAAAAACCCATTCCTTTTCCTTCTTTTCCTTCGTCCTACGGCCCCGGGTTTCACTTTTACACTACCCTTGGCTGAGATTATGTCTAAGAATTTCTGAATTTTTGATTTAGTTCATTATTTTGATTTAGCTTAATATTATTGTAATTTATGTTTGAGTTCGACGAAGTTAGTGGTTACGATTAATTCAGGAGACTATACAACATAATACTAGAATAATGCATATCCTTATACATCCCAATTAGAAAATGAAGTTCATAATCATAATTTAAGCACTGAAATTTTACTTAAATGCACTTAAATAGTGATTTTTTCTAATTGCTGGCAAATAATATGGTAATCGATGCACTATATTTGTAACGTATCGGTATTGATACTTACACACACACACAAACACGCCAGTGCGCAATCATGATTTATCAAAATAGGTTTTTTTTTTTAAGAACCGAATGAAGAATTACCTACCCTCTTTTAAAAAAACTGAAATCGAACAGTAGCCGACTTTGAACATTCTATTTTCAAAATGTGTGTTCATTATCTTACATGATGTATAAATAATTTAATATAGTGATTGAGAACTCTTTATACATAGAAAGTAAGAGAATAGTAGTTAACATCGAAATTATTAGATAAATTATTATTTATTTTAGTTTATCTATCGAAAACTTGACTTCTTCTAAATTCAAACATAACGATTGTTATTTTTGTTTAAAGAATTGTTTAAAGTATGATTGGTTTGGTTTATTGGCTTTTGCCAGCGGCTTCGCCCTCATAGCAAAAGCAGTCTACTGGTGAAAGAATATTTAAAATTGGTCCAGTAGTTTTCAATTTGTTTATTATAAACAAAAATACAAAATCAAAAAGAAAAACTTCCTCTTTATAATATTGATCTAGACTAGCAACCTAACCCAGTTTCGAATAGGTGTTAGATATCTTTGAAATTCTCGGCTTTCCTCTACTATAATACGCATGCATTAACCTAAGTACTAACTTAACCTAGACTTTTCTCATAAAACACTCTGTCTATTGGTGAAAACTGCATGAATATCCGTTTAGTAGTTTTTGAGTTTATCTGAATACAGATAGATAGACCTCGTTTTATAATATGTAAGGATATAGAAGTATGGAGAAGTCTAGAAAGTCAATATAGCATAGTTAGCCTTATAATGTTCCCACTGTTGGGACTCAGGCCTCCTCTCTAGGAGAAGGAATGGGCCGTAATCCACCACGCGGGCCCAGTGCGGGTTGGTGGATGTCACATGTTTTCGAATTTTTGGTTCTAGGACATGCCGGTTTCCTCACGATGTTTTTCTTCACCATTTTGATAGCGGTGGTGATGAAATAAATTACACAAAGTAATGCGTCTGGCTGGGTTTTGAACCCGCGACCTACAGCTCGTAAGTCGGGGCCGTTACCACTCGGCCACCACTGCTCTGAAAGACAATATGCGAACTAATATCATTAAGACCATATGTATGCAATATTTTAAAGGAGTGTTCAATAAGACACATTCCTACTAAAAATGCAAAAATTTAAAGAAACTCGCAGATATAGAAATGAAGAATTGCATTTGCTCTGTATTCAGATGAGGAGCGATCCAAGGAGTTGCAACGTATTGTGCGACGAATCGATATCGCTGGCGCTGTTTTACACCGAGACACCTCTTGCTTGCTAACTTATGTAGATGTAAAATCCATAGATTTTCAAGATTTATACTCTCTAACTGACCCGAGAGACACGTTGTCTTGTCTTACTCGTAGATATGCTTATACTGTCAAACGTACGAACTGTCAAATGCGTGAATGTTAAACAGTTATTATATTTTGTGTATTTTGTTCAATGGTCCGCGTGACTTTCTAAATTTTTTCCTTCATAAGAAAACCTTCTGACAATAACAAACACAACAAAAAATAATTAGCGAAATTGGTTCAGTCTTTCACGCGTGACCAAGGGAAATAGGGATTATATATATGAATGATGGATAGACTTTGTGAAAGACATTCTGTGTCGAAACTAATTCTTATTTTTTAGCGATTTGACTCTAATTTTATCCGATCTACATTTTGCCACCTGGATAGCGCTCGTTTAGGTCGTGGAAGGTGCAGGTCCTTAGGTATGCTGAGACTGAAGGGGCACATTGACATTGTTTTTTGGGATAGGGTCAAGGATACCCAAATCGGCAAGATTGTTTCAGCAGCGGACAACCTAAACCAAATTGGTTCAGAGATTTCCATATTGACCACTACAGTTCGTGTCCAGGTGATTACTGAGATTACGACTAATACAGAAGAACATGATGGATGGATTGTGTGAACAGTGATATGAAAGAAAAGGAAGTTAATGATAGTATGACGGTTGACAGGATAAAATGGAAGAAAAAAACATGTTGCGCTGACTCCAAATAAGATGGGACAAGGGCAGGAAGATGATGATGATGATGATGGTGACAGAAGAACATACTGTAAAATATTAGTTGCGCCGAGCACAAATTTATTAGACGATTGTTTGAATGTGTCATCTTGGCCCTGGAACACAAAGTTCCAGCTCCATTGGAGAAGTTATCTAAAAGACTGAAGACGTAAAGATTGCAAGACACCTATTATAGTAACAATTTGTCTTGTCGAAAGCATTTTACGCTTCAGTGTGTCCAATTTAGGAATTATCATTGTTAAAATTAAAATCAAACTGTCATAGGCTTATTCTTTTTTTAAACGTTTCGTCCTTTCTAATCGTTGCATCATATTTTTGAGGGCTGTAGCACCGTTTTAATGGAACTTAATATTAACCCCTGATTTAGGCATTTGTAGTTGAGTATTTCTCAAACTGTAACCTGAAAACTTGTCAAAATTTTGTAGGATTTCACACGTTCTTAATTCAAAATACGGTCGAAAAACTTTACCCTTGTGTGCTTCAATCTAATTTTGTAAATTATTGTTACATTTTTGGGTTTATTTTTCTTTGCCATGATACTGTACTGAACGAATCTATCTCTGATGGCCATTAGTGAATAGATTTCGAACGAAGATGACATGATGATGAAAAAAACAGTTTACATACGACAGTAATTATTACAAGCGTGGATCAAGCTTATAAAAGGTTAAAGATATGATGCACCTTCAGCTTTTTGTCAATATAAACGAGCATGACACGCGAATTCCATCCACCGTTTGCATTGATATAGTGTAGTAATAAATAAAAGTTATTACCATTTATTTAAATACCATAATATTCAGTTACTTCTAAATGACAATTTAAAATTATTTGAATAAGCTCTGTAGTGTATTCATGTCCATTTCTATTCGACATTAACTCATATGGAAATCCAATCAAGGCGGTGTAGCTTTTGCCACTAAAAGCAACTTTCTTCACAGTTAGGTGTAACTGTTCATTTATGCCATAATCCCATGTTATCTCCCGCATTACTACACTAAACGTCGGTGAGTCTAATTAGGTAAACTGCAGATACGTACATTGCCATGATATGTGCACACAGTGCAGTTTTACTACCCACTATAATGTGTACGGTCTGCATCATCTCGGGACTAATAAACCGAAGAATTACGTTCGTTATTTAACCTGTATTAAACGTACATTCATTTAGTAGTCGATTTTGTACTGAACTTATTTATGGTGTGTTAAATTAATTCAATTTTCCGCACGCAGTGTCTTTGTAACGTCGGCTTGAACTTTTACTGCTGACGTTCCTAACGAACCGTTAATACACGTCACTAGTTGGATCAGCGACCAGCGAACAGCGAGCCAGTCCGCGACTAGTTATTTTGCATAATTACCGACAATCAATAATCCCACATTCGTATCGAAGACTTAAAAAATAAACGTTTCAAGTGCATTTGTTGACGTGGAAAGTGGGTTCTGTAGATTGGCTGCCTCTATTTTATTTGAGTGCAGCATTTAATTGCGGTTGCCTTTTGAAATAAGTGGTTTACTGTAGATTGTTTTAATTGGACAATATAACTTAGAATCGGAAGGTCGTCGAAGAAAATGTTTGGCATTGTAAACAATATTATCAGAAATTATTGTAGAAATATTAGGTTTAAAATGATATTGGGAAATCTTGTTTATTCGATGAATTGTCAGCAACGAGGTATATATTCTCAGGTTTTTCCCTTTGTGGTAAACATTACCAGTCAAAAGATGGAAGGCATATCCAATCCCAGGTTAATCCCACACCTTGCAAGTTGTCATATTCTTGCAATTTTTCTATTTCTTTTTTTTGCGGTTATTTAATCTAATCTGTCATTATTTCTGAGCAAACGTGTTTTCCGATGTCTTGGAATTTGGTCCAACATAGAATCGGTGTATTTTGGACTGCGAGCTCTTAATGATATGCCTAACATGGCACGCTCCACTCCATGGCCCTTTTAAACTTATCGCGGTAATCTTAGATTTAAACGGAGATACTTAAAACGGTGGTTACAAAATATTTAAACGTTAGATTTATGCATTTTGCAAAGGAACACAACATAACATGAAATTTTTTGAGATGTTATGAAGTATAATTATACCGATATAAAATAATTGAATGTAGTAAATGGTTCTTGTGATTTAATTGCGGGACCCTAATTAGTGTGGACAAATCTAGATTGATGTGCAAATACTCTGGGTGGTTGTATTTAGTAGCTCTTTAGTTTGTGTAAAATATTGTGATTATCGGCCATATAAATCAATTGCTGATAATCGTAATGGTAATTATTATCATTGTTTTATTTTATTATTATAACGCCAGCACAAGGCCAGTCTCTAAGGAAACTTGGTGTAGTACAGTTAGTTCAATAAGTTTTTTACACAAAAAATAAAAAAAATATTTTATTACATATTACCTAAACTGTATAATATAAACAGGCGTGACAAAAAACACGTTTAGGTAACAAATACTTCTGCTGTAAAGTGTACAATTTTTTGTTATAATATTCCACTTTTCTTATTAAAATTTGAAATATAGCAGATTATACAGCCTTTCAAGTTTAATATAATCCGAAATGAATTCAATCATCGCGTCAAGCGAAATATCGATTCGAAAATAGGATCGAGTTAACGCGAAAGTTACCAGTCTCGTAAAGTAATTTAACGTCAAATTTAAATAAGATTTTTTCAAATAGTTCCTATTTATTTCTTTATGTTGTCCGACATTGTGCAATTGAGTTGTTATACCAATAAAGCAGTTATGACGTCTGTGAAAATAAACTCCATTTTGGTACCCCAAATATAACAGGTGGCATTTTCAGTATTATTATGTTACGTCACAATTTCTAGCAGAATCGCGTAAACCTTGCGGTCAATTAGTCGTAGCGAAGTCGGCGCGCTTGACGCTTTCTAATTCCGGTCTCTCGGACCCCTTCAGAGAACTATTCGACCATAAACAATGATTTACGAAACACACCCGATAACCAGACGTGGACGCAATACGTTAGCACGACGACGACGATTCGATACGACATTTTTTCCACAATTTTCACAACTTAAGTTCAACAGACTTTTCGCAACATATTCAGACTGTTAACAAAGTTGTTCTCCTCTCCATTAATTTGATTTAAACGAAACACCCACTGAACTTCTCCATAACAAAGTTTACGATCGATCGCCGTTCGCCCCATATGCAACACGCATCGAAATCGAAAGCGTTCACAAACTTAGTTCGCAACTCGGCTCAACCCTTTCGCGGCCATGTGTACACAACTTGTCAAACTTCACCCCGTTGCTGTTCATTCAGATACAGTGACGCACCCTCTCTCTCGCGCGTGGGTCACGCACGTGTGTTGTTTCGTCTGTCTCGTCACACATGCGTGCGTTTTCCCTCAAACCCGGCGGGATTGAGAATGCCCTGTTGCATGTTAGGGAGTTCCTGCGAGGGTGTGCGTCAACGGGGTCGGGTTATACGCGCATGCAGCCACGTGACGTGATGTTTACGGTTCGGGAAGGGCCCCATTCACGCGGAGCACGGCGGCACACACGGGCGGGGAGGGCGCTGCACGCTGACGTGTCGAGGTGTGTGTAGGAGTCTCCGCGTGTTGTCTACGGTCAGGCAGGCGCGCGTGCTCGCCGTTTATTTTGCAACGAGATTTACAACTATAACTGTAAATTAACTTTATCGAGCGGGCCCGAATCTAGGTCGTATGGAATCAGCATTAATTATCGCTTTAATCTAATACCGATGTCGACTGTACGTACAATAGATCACATGATAGATAGCCGCTCACGCCAAGGATACGAAAGCAATAATATCGCGGGACGAGAAACGCCATAACTATTATAGAACATGCCGCAACTGGGTTAATCTATTGTTTCAGTGAAATATACGTTATAATCGATGTGAGGAACAATTAAAGTGGAAAGAAGTCTAGGTCGCTGATGATGGGCACCGTCTCCTTGCATTGTTCGAGAAGATCGCGTGTCCAATATAAGTCCCCATTACATAAATAATATGGGGTGTAAATACCGGCGAATGCTCATAAAGGCAATTCCATATTTATAAGACTGGTAGACCTTGAGTACCGTTTGATTATCACTGATAAAACAATGGCCGCTTACTTGTAACGTTATTTTATGTAATCTTGTGTTTTATAAAAATAACTAGTTCATAAAAAATGATATAAAAAATTTCGGAACATTTGTTCATGTGTGAATCTTAATTAAGCTGCACAATGACAGAACGTTTCAAAACGAAGCGCAAGAGGTGCTATAACAAGATCACATTAGTGTGATCACACACGGTCACACGACGCCTGGGAGAGTTCACTCACAAATGAATTACGGCTAACGCGATAATTTCGTAAGGCCACTCATCCAATTTTGCTTTTAGCTATTGAAATGTATTTTCGTTAACTTTCCACCGGTTGCGCGTCCCGTGTGAAGTTCTAGGAGGCCGCTTTCTATTGTTTCCGAACGAGCTTCCAAAATGACTCGCTCATTGTCTATGCGCACAGAATACCATAGATGACGCTTTAATACCAGACATCTCATTTTTCTATGCTCGATTAGTAGACCACACAGCGTTCACACTAGAACGGGGAATTGGCCATTGTTGTATCGAGATTGGGCCAGTCATCTAATTACATATGTGATTGATTTTGAAGGGAAATCATTTTGATTTGAACTTTGCTCTGTTTTTCCGTACCTAACGGTTGAGTTTAATCAAGTTAATTTGAGAGAGGCAGTTATACCTCATTCTAATATTAGAATATTGATTACCTAAGTTTATTTTAAAGAAAGCTTACTTATTCATCTTTTTGAAGCACAAATTAATGTTCAATGATCATGTGTCGACAATTTCCTTCCCTGCTAAAACTAGAAACATGAAAAAATATTTATCGTTGAAAAGCTGTATAATTCTCAGAAACACTTAAGATAAAGTGAATTCCTAAAAAGCAAATAAAGTTTTTCACTGAAATATTATAGTTAAAATAATAATTCTTCTAAGGAAGACAGCAGAGAGTGCATGAGATCATGAGATGAAGTTTAGTATCGTAATTTACTTAAAGTTGTTTTTATAGTCAGTGTTATAAAATGCACTTGTTTAAAATGCGATTTACGTTTACTGCAAGCCATGAATAAATAATGCGGTTAACAGCTAAATCTTAAAATACTTTCACCGTACGTTATGCTTAAGTACACTATAACTTTCAGTCCTTTCAAAGTTCCGCGTTATATTCAAGCACAGGTTTAAGATATACTATATCTAACAATCATATTTCATATTTGAAGAGATTTGCGACTTACGTATACATATATTATGTCAACCAGAAATATAGCGGAGTCAAGGTACCAAATACAAAAGTGAATCAGTCAAAGGTTCAATTTTTTATTGAGGTTATGAATCATAAAATTATTTAGTATAGGCAAAAGTAATTCGTCATACAACCTTCACTGTCATACTCATTATTTTTCTGCCACAGATTGAATAAGCAGTTATAACTAGTTTACGTTGCACCATATAATAAGTTAATTATTATTTGTTTGATCTTTGAAAATTGTAGTCAGTTTCTCATAATATATTTTGCGGTCACTCGCTTCCGTTGCGTATGTAATCTAGCATGTGGATTGATAACCAAAACGATTGTGGTCGTTCGCGAGAATCGATTCCGAGTGGCTAAAAAGATACGAGCAAATAAAAAATCGATACGGTTTATAATCAAGTGTTAGCGACTTTCTCTGTGAACTTAACAAAGAGTTCATTGTAATTTATATGAAATTAGTTTGTGACGTAATTTTTGAATAGGATATTAATAGAATTTGGTAGCGTCCATTCTATTAGGTTTATTAACGGAAAATTAAAACAAAATTAATGTTTTGTTCGTTCGTATTTTGGTAGTAATCTTTTTTTGTAACGTGGGACGTCTGGGACGTAAATAAATGCTATGTGGATTTGAACACTGAAAATAGATCGGAGTCGGAGGGCAATAAACTTGGGTGGGAAATTATCAAATTTCCTCTTCCGCTCTGAGTGGAGAGAGAGGGAGCGCCAAACTTTTACTGACTGAAAGTCACCCGTGTCTCTTCAGTTGCCCTTTATGTTCCAGGGCTATCAATTTTATTTGAATCAATTTAACATACAATACAGAATGCATTATTTATCTACATCTATATCTTTATGTCACCGTTAAATTGTAAATACCGTTAGATTACAAACTATCTCGCGAGATTGTAAACTATCGCATATACAAGGGCATTTCGTGATGTAGGCGAGCACTAGGCATGAGTTATTAAAAATTCAACTTTAAAGAGGCTGAAAAGACGGGAATTCGTTTGTACGTAAAATTTTATTTCATGGGCCCATAATATACGTGAAACTTAGCATAAATAGTAACCCAAATAAATAAAAAAAGGTTTTCATTATTTGGTTTTCAAAACTACACATTCTCGCGGACAAAGTCGTTGCTAAGGGCTAGTTTTACACATATTTGTTCAGTTAATAACCAGCTGTTGTTATAGTACACTTTATCGAAAGATGCGAGCTTACGCAGAGTCACTTCTCACTTCACGTGCGTCACCAAGACGTCAATAAAATCATTCAAAAACAAATCGACTCAAAGTTTTTGACGCATGTTTAGTAGAAATAAGTTGAGGCATCTTTGAGACACAGGTTTGATGACCAGCTCGACAAAACAGGAAAGAATGAGAGTTTTACCATCTTTGGGAAATTAACTGAAAATATGGTTTAGTGTGATCAAGTTTTGTGACGCATTTTTAAGTTTTACTTACAGAGCTTGGCTAAGTTGAAAATCATCCGCCGTGTTTTACATAGACTGCTTATCAGAACTTCCAACCCAACCCAGTTACTGGGCAATACAATACTCCTTAAATAGACAGATGGTCAGACTTGTTTCTGTCAAACGCTATGGCAATGAAATTACTGTCACGTCACTTGTCATGTGACTTCTCCGCAGGTAATGTCATTGTCATATATTTTAGACTGACCTGTTGGTCTAGTGGTTAGTTGCCCTGACTGCTATGCCGGAGGCTGTGGGTTCGATTCCCACCCAGGACAAATGTTTGTGTGATGAGCACGATCATTTGTTCTGTGTCTGGGTGTAATTTATCTATAATATGTATGTATTTAGAAATATATAAGTATGTTTATCAGTTGACTAGTACTCATAACACAAGCTCTGCTTAGCTTGAGACTAGACAGCGTTGTGTGATAGTTGTGGAATATTATTATTATTGTTTTGTACTTATCCGGAACGCTAACATAAGATCATTTGTTTAAATCAGCTGGAACACAAATGACAATTGAAAGAACACAAGTAGGTTTTATTCAATAAAAGTCCACTAGACGTACGGTGGACAACCCACCCATACGTACATAGCATTTTGGGAACACATTCATTGTGCGTACGGCTAAGGAGTGGAATTCCTTGTCGGAATCTGTGTTTCCTGATGGCTACAACGCGGGAATTTTTAAGTCAAGAGTGAATAGGTTACTTCTAGACAAGCGTGCGGCATTGTCGACCATATCATCGTTTACCATCAGGTGAGATAGTGGTCAAACGTGAGCCTATCAATAATAAAAACAAAAAAAAAGTCATTCACTGCTCTTCACCTAGAGCTGGAAGAGATTATTGATGACTAACCTAAAAATTATAAAGAAAGGCTAGAGGATATGCCTGTTTAAACTTTAATATCTTCTACAGAGAGACTTTATTTACAGAGATGAGCTTTTTAAAGACCAAGATACCACGAACTCTTAACGCGATCCATTTTACGACCTAAACTGAACTGTTAAAGGAATGGAGCTACATTGGGCGTACAGCTCCATCCCTCTTTCTCGCTCGTACGCCTGACATTCTAACATCTCATGGTAAGGCCCCAGCTTTAAAGTGTTCAAAAAATAGAAGGCCCGTTTTGACATCTGTCAAAATGAATACTTAGATACGCAAAAAGAATACTCGCAATATATTCTATCATATTATTTAACGGGCCAAAAAAAAAATGTATTTTTTTAAAACACTTTAGGTAATAAATTATTATTTTATTGTTTCTTTCAGTTTCGTTCCAAGTTACATTCTAGGGTATTTCTCAAATGTCAAGACGTGCCTTTTATTTTGTAACGAGTTTAGCAAATCAAAGACAATTAACAGAGTGCCTACCTATTTGGTCTTATCACAAATTGACTGCTACTGTCCAAGTATTTTCTCGTACAGTTTATTTGAAGTCTTTCATACGGATAATAGTTAGGTAGCCAATCTACCCAACAAAGAGCCTATCTAGATTGTAGACACCTCACACAATTCAATCAAGATAATCCGAAATCCATTATCAATTCGTCCATGTTCGTGTTTTTCATTATAAAATGAAATGTCAAATTATTTCTTTTGCAAAACAAATGTTACATAAATTATGTTGGCGTAATGGAGAGTGAGGTGCAATTATAAATTAAGTACCTTTTGTTATGTTGGTAACGTGGAGAATGTTATTAAGTATATGTTATACAAAAGAGTGAATGTGTATGTTAGTGTAAAAATCATGTCATAAGTTTTAAATTGCTTTATATAGCTTCTTTTCAATAATATTATATGTGAAAGGAATCCTCAATCGGAAGGAAGATTTGTTGTTTTTAAAGATTTAGGTGTTAACGTAGAAATATTTAAAAAAATATGAATATTCAAAAATAGAACAAAACCATGGTTGCATACGCGATTTTATTAATCTATGGTTTAGTTTGAAAAAATGATTGGAACAACACTTTTTTTTCTTTTTCACCCCTCATGTGAGGTGTTGCAAGTACTAGATATAGAATTATGTCTATGACCCTATCCATAAAGTAATGTATCTTCCTTGTACTGTCTCTGGACAGTAATTAAAACTGTTCTCAAGTACCTACAGTTGTTTTAATAACACAACATCCCCTCTGTAGACCCATAGTTTTATTTCTGTTTTTATTAACTGTTACTTGTTTTTGTTATGTATTTACTTAGTACTTTGTTGATTGGTCTACCTTATCTTATACCTATTAACATTTTAATAAAGAAACAGTTTTTTTTAAAGAGTAAACTGTGAGTTTGCCAGACGCACTTGGAGTTCTGACGGTCCATAAGTGCTCCTGCACCCTTGGCCAAGTTTATCAACTGCAATCTGCAATCGTTAACATAGCATAGCATAGTCGGCCTTATAATGTTCCCACTGCTGGGACTCAGGCCTCCTCTCTAGGAGAGGGAATGGGCCGTAATCCACCACGCGGGCCCAGTGCGGGTTGGTGGATGTCACATGTCTTCGAATTTTTGGTTCTAGGACATGCCGGTTTCCTCACGATGTTTTCCTTCACCGATTTGAGAGCAGTGGTGATGAAATAAGTTGCACAAGGTAATGCGCCTGGCTGGGTTTGAACCCGCGACCTACAACTTGTAAGTCGGAGCCGTTACCACTCGGCCACCACTGCTCCAATCATTAACGCTAGTCGAAAACTAAACAAATATAATAGAATGACATTATCTCAACGTTAGGTCATTTAGTCAGAACAAACGAATAGAAAATTCGTACCAAGTTGTTATCGTTCAAAATGATAGAATTAATTGTTATCGTTTCTACAATGTTTAACGCTACATCCTTTGTTATTCTAGAACGACATTGTAGAACGAGCGGCTGACTTCATGGATCTACGCTTTGCTTTGTACCTACTTTAGCTTCACTGTTTTTGATTGACTGACACTTTGACAATTTAAAAGTGCATGTAATTAATTAGTTTTTAATTTAAAATAAATACTTTGATTCTTGATTCTTTGATTATCAGGGTTTACCTGAGACGCGTTTCTCGACGATTTTTGATTATCCAATACTACTTTGAAAAAAATTGCATTCAATATTACCTCATCCATCTGGTTTATTTGAAATAAACGTTTCTGATTTCTGCAATAGGCCGGAATCCACGTGGATGGCACATGTATGTCTTCCAATATTTTGGTTGAAGGCTATGCCAGTTTTCACAAAGTTTTCCTTCTTCATTTTGAGAGCGGTAGTGAATGATTGTTTACATAAACTAAAATAATTTGAATTGAAAAACGTGTTGATCATGTTGGTCACACGACGCGTGACGTAAAGTGTGTAATAGGGAAATGTGTTTCATTATTGTATTCTACGTTATGTGCGTCCGATTCTCATTTTTTTGTTTTCGTGTTGACATCGTCATTTTGCGTCATGAGGAAAGTGTTGGTACAGGTAACGCTTTGTGATGTTGGTAGCCATGTATGGGTGCGCAATAGGATATTTCGACACCCACGCATAAGGCCGTAAGGTAGAAAGTGTTTTTTTTCAGGAGAAGCGTTTTTGTAATTGTTAACTGTGTAAGTAATTTGTTAAAATCCTTTTAATCAATGTGTTTACATTTTGTAATCAATAATCAGTTTACGATTAAAGTTCCAGACACTGGATGTAATAAGAAATAATAATATTTATTTTACATTTTTATTATAGAAATTTTTTACAAAAAAAAATATTTTACTACTTTATGCGTTGGAGGTATCGAATTATTGTTTACCTTTACTAGTACGTATTTTAAATATGTATTTAAAGTTTTGAAGCGATTTTTTTTAATGATATAAACTAGTGCTTGACTGCGATCCCACCTGATGGTAAGCAGCGATGCAATTATTGATGGTGAATCGCACTAGTTTAAGTGCCAGTTTTGTTTAGATATATTAGCAGATATCCAAAGTATTGAATAATTGTAGCAGTTATTTTTATACAATTTACATATGGGGTTGCCATGTTAATAAAATCTTGCATTTTTACTACAAAAATTATTGATCAAGTGTTTTGTTAAACATTAAATGAAGAATGGCTTTTAGCTTGGAAAGAGGATAAGCTTTGCCATACAGTGTGGCAAGTGCGCCAGTCAGCTGAATGACAGTCGATAGTGATGCGCAGGTTTTTTTTTTTTTGTGAGTATTTATAATTATTGTAGTTATTAAAGTATTTAAATAATATTCCAATTGAATTATTATTCACAAAGTAGTTTGTTTTTAATAAATATGCAGTTGTTCCGATGTTTAGCTTTCATTTCTGATACAGGTAAATTAGCATATGTGTAGAACAAAAGTGTATTGATATCTCCTACAGAAAAAGTTGAAATTGATTTCAAAATTGCTGTTTGCAAGTGCGGTTGACCGCGCAAATGGTTTGTTGCAACCTGTGTTGCCAGTTCAGAAATTAAAACTTCACGTCATTTCAAACTTTTTATCTCTAAAATAAACTGAACACTTGCTATACGGAAAGCTATATTGTGAGATAAGTACTGAAGATATATCTATCTATAGCCATATTACAAAGGCGAAAGTTTGTATTGTATGTGTGTGTGTTTGAATGTTTGTTACTCCTTCTCGAGCAATTTTAAAGTTTAAAATACATAGCTATTAGGTATACTAGACTTTATAAAGTTTAAAGTAGTTTCCACTCCAATACATTAACTTATGAAACTAGTAATGTTTATCAGAGAATATTCATCATTCACCACACACATAATTATCACCTACATGCAATCGCTTTCAAAACATCCCATAGTTTATCCAAAAACATACTCGAGCAATAATTCAAAGTCCCCTAAAATGGGCAAATCTTCCTCGTCTGGTAACACAGGCAGCCGGCGCTTGCGCCGCCATTATTACTCACATGAGTGACTCACTCGTGCGCAGATAAATAAACCTGTGTAATTTGTAATTAAATTACAAGGAATAATGTAATGACACCCATTCATTCTTAGTAAAGTTTTTAACTCATGTGCTACAAGATTAATTGGATGCCAAACATGTCAATACGTCGAAAGTCACGTGTTTGTGTAGTGCTAATTAATTAATTTGATGGTTTTCACCAGCCAATTGTTTGGCTCAGATTCATTCAAAGATATAATTATCTGATTGAGACCTAAATAAAACTACTGGCAGTCGGTTCTCATTATTGTGCCGAAAATAACGAAAGAATAGAATGTCCGCCTACAAGATTTATTGCATTTTAAGTCTTAACAACATTCCAACATTCGAGCTATCATCTCTGCAATGACGAATGTCGACATGACCCGCAAACATATCAACAACACTAAAACTTCTGCGGTCTGTTTCTCTTTGAAACTACTGAACCCAAAAACAGCGCGGAAACTGTTTTCCAATCGAGTTTTTGTCATCGTTTTCAATCTCGGAAGTCACGTCCGAAGTAACACGTACGTTCACTAACGTATCTCCATAATGCATGGTGGTGTGGTCGCAACCAAATTGTGGTTACCGTCCCTTTGTCCGCGGCCGAAACTTTATAATCGCAGGATACCTAATCTGATTTCGATTTCATACCGACCTTTTTGTGGTTGTAAAAAAGTAAAGTCCACTTTTGGTCTCTAAGTAGTCCCCCTTTGTATCGTCTTTCTAAAGTAGAAGGCACAGAAAGTTGAACGGTTGTTTGCAAAGGTACTTTCCTTGATTTAGGACCAAATAAAACTTGTGGCGCCAAGGTAAAAATCGTTAAAACGTTAAACAGTTATTCGCCTCATGGTTGTTTAAAGTAATAACCAATTGCGTTGAGTAAAGTAGACGAGATCATTCTTAGATTTTCTTTTTCCTGTCTACTTTATGTCTCGTTACCGGTGTGCGTTGTAAGTTTTTTGTCAAAATCATTCAGTTCTGAGAACTATTTGGCTCCGTGTACCGCGGTGCTGAGCGTGGACTCACATCTAAGAGGTTGGTGAATAAAATGCGACGTGTTCGCCGATTTCATGTGTCGATTTTTGGTCGCGTTCCTTTTCGTGGGCACAAATTTTAATTGCTTTCTAAAGTCCATTCGTCGCTCGATTCCCATGACGGTCGCTGTGAAATTGACTAGCACACGTAGATGCATGACATGTTGTTTTTTCGTTACGTTTTTTATAAGTTTATCAAGAGAGAGATCTGGCGGTGTGCGCCGCGGTCATTGTGCCGCTCACTCAGAGCTTTGCCGAGAGTCGTCAGCGTTTCCGAGCGCACTACACTCGTGATCTTATTTCGGTTCTCATTCAGCGAGAGCTCATTCAAATTTCGAATTTAACGGGCAGAATCAATTACGGATGTGTGACGATTACATATTGCTACCGGTGGAGTCGCGAGTGGCGCGGTGGAGAGATGCACGCGGCCGCAGGAGGCGCGGTGAAAGGAGTCACCGCGTAATGTGGGGATGAATGGATTATGGAATATTAATTATTACCGCGGCGCTCACAGCGGGCAGATACGATCATGCATGCGCATCAATCTTGCTCCGAATTGTACGTCGGCACCTCTTTATCGGCAACAAAAAAATCGAGCAATGCTTTTTTCTCATGGTCACGGAGCACAATGGACGAGCGGGCATCTCACTTGTTATTAAATTCGTATAAAATTAAATCTAATGTGTGATTTCAGTTCCGGTTTCACGATGGGAACCCGAATAACAGTTGTCTATGAGATTTTCTAACAAACAAACCTGTGTTCTAAAATGGCAATAATTTACATATAATTTTGATGCTTCCGTATTTACGAAGATAGCTATCTACATTTCTATAATTATTATTAAACGCGTTTGATTAATCTTAATGACGTTGTTTTACTAAATAATAATTACAGGTTAAGTTGTTAGATTGTTTTTAATGTGCTGCATAACAGTTACTTAATACGTAGGTTTGTTTAGGTAAGCGGGTTTTCCCAATCAAGAGCCGAGACGCGGGCGTTTGGTTCAGTTCGCTAAACGCATAACAAACGTCGTCACTGAGGCGGTATCGGCTGAGCGAATGACGCAGCAGTATAATGTACTTGGTGTCCATCCCATGTCATGGCATTAGTCACTGCACTGCCAGACGAGAACGGAAATAAGGAAAATACCATATTCCTGGCCATTCATGATTTTCTAACGCTCCTATGACGCGGTCAACTCCTGAAAAATATCTCTGTGTCACAGCTGTTGTTATGTGTACAACCACAACGAAAGTTCTGCGAACGTACTGAGCGAGTACAGTCGCACCGACAAATCATTCAGCAAAACTCGCTAGAAACTCTGTAGAAATGACATACGAAGCGGATATGCGAATATAACTGAACCTATCAAATAGCGAACATATAAACGGAACAGCTTTCAATACAAGGGTTATTGATAACAGTGCTTCGTCGTAAAGTGCGTTATTTAGTGCGCGGACGGCGGCGAGTGCGCGTTTTCATCCAATTAACTGCGAGTATTTGTCAATGCATGTGAATAACGACGCGGCGCTGACGGCAGGCGCTCGCGCATGCGCGGCATCTAATCCTCACAGCCCTTCTGAGTTTATGGCAGTTTAATAAAGAATTTGGTCATTGTTTCTATATCTTTATCTTTTACTATTATTAATAACTTTTTTGTTCTGTTTGAAGTATCTGTTATTTGTTTATTGTGCAAACCTACCACAGTGTTGTCTTTTTTAACCCAAACGTTGACTGGTAGAGAATGCCTCGTAGCATTAAGTCTAGGCGGACTTACCGTACCTACCTTGTACCACTACTGTACATGAAGTTTAAATAAATAAACATCTACAGGCTCTTATTAAACTGTGCGCTTCCCCATCAACAATTGCATCACTGCTTACCATCAGGTAGGATCGCAGTCAAGCACTAGTTTAAACAAATAAAAAAAGTTTTAAAGACATCTAATTCAATAAAATAATTGGTTGGTTGGCTGGTAATTTGATTGCAAATGTGCAGACCTATGAGAAAGAACTTTCTACTTCGTTAAAGACAAGGAAATATAACCGGAGTAAATAGCCAAACCTCCAGAAATCGAGAAGGTACAGAAAGATGAAGAAGTTCTGCCTGCCTAGCCAACTACTATGTTTGGGTTGGTTTCCAATCTAACTGGATGCAGCTGAATACCAGCATCTTACACGGAGCGGCTGCTTATCAGACCACAAAAAAAAAACTCTTCCTGCAAAAAACTCAAACAGCTGTCTCTTACGATCTGAAAAGGCTCGATATTGCGTAAGAGTTTATGAATAAATACTAAACATTACCAGCCATACGTCTACTTATAAAAGTACTTATGTGTAAACCTATGGCTACTGTGGCAGCTGTACGAACATATTTTTTTCTAAATCTTGCTCCACATTAAAAATTATTAACATGTATTTTTTCCGTGCCTCGCAGCATGGCAGACAATCACTTTACCACTGCGCTAATCTTGCCACATTATGTCCAGTATATATTTTTAAACAGTGATAATAAAAGTTTGATTTGTATTTTCCTCTACTGATTTAATATAATACATTAGTAGAAATAATAGCAATTATTGATTGTTGAGCTTCTTAATTCATATTTTATTTATTGCGCAGGAAACTATTAAGTATTGTACTCGTAATTCAATCATCTTAAGCGTTTGATTGCGTGCCTTTGAATACTACTTTAATAAAACAGTTAAATTTGCAAGAAACCATAATTGCATCTAAAGAGAGGTCCTATTTTTTCCTGTTTTGATCGGTTTTCTTGCTTAGATCGAAATTTTGTAATAAATCAATATCCAAGTTACAATATTTTATAGATTCATTAGTTTCTGAGATCGAAAAAGTTTGAAAATTTTGTTTAATCTATTCGATTCTTTCCAGTTTTTTTCATAATTCTTTACCAAAATTAATTTTTTAACTGGTCCCAAGATAGTTCCCAGCGGGACACAAAGCTTCATAGTTACATTTCTAATTTGAGATATTTGGCAAACTTCGTTTCGGAAGAGTTATTTTTAAGAATAAAAATTTAGAAAGACAAAACAATAGATTAAAAGTTATAAATTTTAGCGAATTCTTTATTCTTATGTTGGTTAACAGTGTCATTTGCTTTTCTTAATAAATCCTTTCTCATGTAGTGCATCATACGACAACTGACGTCATATCAATATTGTGGTTTAGATATATGTGCTATTATGCGTAATAGGTTTTTGACGTCACTGTGCAAAAGTACTTACGTAGGTATTATATAATAATTGTATTAGTGATTAGTGCTTTAATAAATTATATATATAAATAAATAAATATTAAAAGTAAAGTTATACCACAATACTGCATTGAGGAATATTAAACAGAAACGAAATAACAGAAAGGGAAAATGATTTAATTAATCAAATACTTGTTCAATTAATATTTTATAATGAGGCGAAATCAATTGAATTAGGTGCGGACTTATCATAATAAATCATAAAATTTCTTCGTTTTCTGTCCTCAAATCTTGAGCAATTTTTATTAGGCCAATTTTTTTTTTATTTGTTTTTTCCGATTCTCAAAATTAAATTGTTCAGTTAAACTCAAACATTGAATAATGAAATAATAATTTATGCCTCGTTTCGCAGGTCACAAAAACGATATGCGTTAACAAAGGAATATGAGTTCGTGTAATATTTTGAAAAATAGTTCACTGATTTACGCGTTAAGCTTTTACGTTTTAACAGACCACTGTAAACCGTTCGATTTGTTTCTGCAAATTAGTTTAAGAAATTCTAATATGCCATAGATTTAATCGCTACTAGTGACTTTTACGACAGAACAGTGCAGCAGTAAATGGTTTGTTAGTTAATATGTATGTGAATATCAGAAAGTCATTACTTTACTTAATCGATTTATTGTATTTATTTTTTAATTTTGTTTTTATTTTGTGTTGACATTGTCATTTGACTATATAAATTTTGTTCTTATTCTGTGTTGACATTATCATTTAGTATTAATCTTTGACATATATTATGTATCTTTCTCATTAAATGTTTTTCAAAATTTACTACAATTTTACATGCCTAATTTGGTAAAACACAATTAACTAGAGCATTCAAATGACATCCAGAAATGTTTAATTTATTGTATTGTGTTCTGCAATAAAGATTTGCCTTTGACTTATGAATTTCATTTGAATCGTTTGTGTGAATGATTTTCAGATGTGATCAAATACTAGTTACTTTAATATTACAAATATACTATTTGACTTTCTCCATAATATTATGTACATCTACTTACGAGTCTATTTTACATTGAAGCCATGACTTGAGTTATCTAAGTCAATTGAATCAACATTCATTTTTTATTATGATGTTTATAACCAGTATTCTCTTGATTAGCATTAATATTGTTAATACCTTTTTAAATTTTAATGTAATTTAAAGTATGTGTTTGATTTTGTTTTACTGTTTCTACTTTCTTTTACCATTTATGGTAATCTCTGGTTTATTTACGTCTATTTTAGTTCAAGCTTTTTCATCGTTTTCATGATGATAACGATGATGGAGCTAGAACTTGTTCCCAATTTATTTGAAGTTAGCACGGAATATCTTTTTCCATTCCTATCTATCAGCCAACACCTCAGCCCTCTTTTTATCTATATGAATCCTCCCCTCGTTTCTTTGGTCATTTCCTACTCTCGCTTCCTTTTCAAAAATCTTAATCTTTTTATCATTTTTAAATTACTCACATAACTGTTCATAATTGTCAATTAATAAGGGAATGAATATGAGACATTAATTAATACATAAAATTTTAATCTGGTCCACATGGGCTTTTAATCGGTTTAATTGCTAATATATTAACTTGGTAATTATGTGTCCGGTGCACATTATCTTTGGTATTAAATTCGTTGTGATATAGTGCGGTTGTTATGGACTTGTTAACGTAGCTAGCTGGACCATTGAGAACTAAGAGTACAGGAAATCTAAGAACCTTATGTAAGGTGTAACGCTTTTTGTGGTTCTATTCCAATATAATTATTTTTGTTTGCTCTATTTTGCATCTTATTAATAAAATATTCGTGCACAATACGAATATTTTTGTATTGTATGTAAACATACTTGTTCACTCTTCTGTTTACTCAAAAAGTTTCAATTCGAGGGCACACTTGATCATCACATCACTTTCATCATTCAGCCGAAACACTATAAATGTTCTACAATATAACGTTTTAATATCAATATCAAATTATCAAGTATATCGAAAACACCCACATAATGACTTCAAAACAGCGATCATATCTATAACTAGAATGTAGTAGGTTTATCTTCATATCTCATGAAGTATCTCCAAATCTTTTACTGCTATTCTTTATTCTAGTCCACCTATTTCTCTGTAAACTAGAGCGTGCTAGTAAAACAGCCTTTACATGTAAACGCGAATTGAAATTCGCGATATCACTTATTCAAGTCGGCCATACTCGTGTGGCCGTGTATCGTTGCGACAACTCTCACCTTTCACGACGCGGTCACCTGCTGAATAAATTGTGCTTGATAGATATTGTACACGTAAACTATTGTCCGACTGTACTTTTGTGTTTTAGGAGTGGCTGTCCATTAAAACCTGGTTGTTTGGCCCGTAACTTTCTGCCCTTATCTCAGTTATTCGGGGTCAGTGCAAAATGGTATTTTCTTCTTCACTATCACTAACTGCCTTTTCTTTCATATCACTCCTCTCAATATCCATCCATCTTTACCAGGGCATCTCTAGCTCTCTCTTCTGTTTTCAAAATTAATTATTGTGTCCAAATAATTTTGCGAAGGACTAAATTCATTGCCATTTATATGACGCGGTAGTCAACAAAGTTGTATGAATACTCACTTTTACATTGGATTTATTCCTTAGCGGATGTCTTTAAATTTGTTATTGTTTTTCGTTCGAATATTGATTTTTCATTTGCTCACAGAAATAATAGTTTTTGCGAAACGGTTCATTTGTTATTTATAGAGTGGTCTGAATACGCTTTGACGGAAATGAGAAATTTAACAGCACTTGGCGGTGGTTTAGTTGTAAATAAAACATAAAACTGAACAGTTATCCCTCAAGAAGCAAACGTCTCGATAGAAAAACGATTATATTATTTGAACAAGTCGAAATTGAATGTATACAAAATAATGGTTCGATGATTTTTTCATGCATCCGTTCAGTGAATTCAATTTATTTTTACCTCTTACAGTAGCTTGTATGTTCTACATATCATCAACTATTAATTAGACACGTGTATCAACACGTAGCTTGGAGGAGGCGCCGCAAAAAGTTTGCAACATTTTCAGGGTACCGTAACAAAATAATTAATCGCCTTCTATCTCTGTCTACCTTGTAGCGCTAACGATCGAAAATGGTATCTTAGTGAGAATCCCTAGGCTACACGGTATTATTATTTTTTTTCATTAGGACATTCTTAGTAGTAATTGAACAGCTTAGCATTGTACCTGGGCGATAGGCTCGCCCTCTATTGTTTGAGGATTATATTCTGTCTCTCCTCTGGCTAGTGACTACCCTTCTTCGGGGAATACAGAAATTAGTTAGTGAATTATTTTTTCCTAGAATCAATTAGACCCGGTTTTTAATAACTACACTTAAAGTATACCTTGTCCCGCACTCTACTTTCTTAGTGTTAAACTTATAAATATATTTTTTTGTACTGAAATGTAATATTGTCTTCATTTTATGCTCAGCTCATTTTGCTGACAAATTTTTTCGTAAGCATAGGATGAAACAGTTCTTATGAGCCATTTTGAAAATGGAATATTGATAAGACAGGACTTTGAGATAGCAATGATTAAAAATAAGTCAACACACGGAACCTTTTACTCGGGGAACGCTTGAGCTTGCTCCCTTTTTTGCTCGCTCAGCTCAAGTCATACAATGCTTGATTAGAATGTTAATTGCTTGCGCTCGCGACACGCAGATATGTTACGTGATTATAATTGAAGGATTAGTAATGTGTGTCTGTTTTATTACTAGTTTTTATGACCTTATAACAATTGGTCGACGTAAAGCTAACGTTTATGATGGCCATTAAATTATTTTGATGCGCGTAAGTTGATGTTCGGTTTTAGAATGTGCTTTTTAAATTGGTCTACAATTTTTTTTCAGGCTTCATCCTGAGATATTGGCAGAGTTGTTATTTTTTTTTATATCGTACATCTCTGTACTGATAATACCTATATCGTTATATTTTTGCCAATTGATATTTCGAATGCTCGTAAATAAACAATTTCTTTAATAACAAAATGAAAATGATTTGCAGTCAACATATTTTAATATATTTCTCCAAGTTTGTATGAATTTGCCGTTAATTAAAAAAAATAATCTACCGCTAAAGATCATAAAGTTTCGCATCGTTTTTTAGAAAACAGGTTTTACTTTTGGTAAGTTAGTTGTGTTAGGTCAGTAACAGACTAACCGACAGGCAGGTGCTGGCTCACCCAGACAGACTTCCACACCCCTCAGGCGATGATCGAGTTTTGGTCTTAGTCTTTTTGCAAACATTACATTTTCTAAAGAGCAGACTGCATTTACAACAGTTGTATGGAAGTTTTCTCTTGCATGTAAAAGTTTCTTTTAAAAAGATCATGTATGGTTTTGTTTGGCCCTTATTTTGATGACTTTTTTGTTAAAGATGTGGGAAGTAAGGGCGCGAGCATATAAGCTGTGACAGTTGTATTCTTTATTTTTACAGACTCGCCAAATAAAGTATAGAAATTCAAATATAGTCTATATGGTTTCGATTTTTTTTTTTTCTTTTATGGACATTTTCATTTAGCCTGAAACAAGTAGGTCACCGGGCAGACACGGTGTCGATTGAATGTAAATGCGCGAGCGCAGGCCGCGCTCTCATCCTTTGTAGGTTGCGCATCTTTTTGCTAGCACACAGGACAAATGAATTGCAGTCTTTTATGCTGTTTCTTTATTCTTTTGAAGTTTGTTTTGTTTGTTTATTTAAAATAAATATTTATTTTGTTGCCTTTTTTATTTTTTGTTTTCGTGTTACAAGTTTTCGCCACCAGGTTTATGTTTAGAGAAAATGCTTTAGGTTAAGTTGGTTTATCTAAAGATGTAGTAAAAACGCTGAATAATTTAAATTGTACTGGATGACTTGACACTTCTGGTAACAAACATTGATTTTGATTGACAGCCATTCATCATTAAGGTAGGTCGTTTGTTAAAATTATGATTACTAATTATTTTGTGTACAATGTGTCAACCGACAGCAATTTATTCAAAACATAATGTTTAATTGCTGGAATGGACAGGATGACTAATTAGAAACTGACAGGGATTCTCACTAATGACCGCATATTTGTAATGACACGCTTATGTTTGGCAATATTACGTATTTTGTAATAATATAAAAATGAATTATGACGTCGATGCAGTAGTTACAGGTTCAGTTTCATTTTTACTAATTCTATACTATACTTTGGGGGATCCCAAAGCTACAGTGGTTATAATTTTAAAGCCGTATAATACTAAAAGTCCTTGATATTTCATCGATTTGAAGACTTATCCTCAATTGAGTTTTAATTGCGCATAAAGTAAATATCCAAACTGGATGCCCTACACATTAAAACCAGTGGACCAAATAGCCTTTTCATGGATCGTTTAACGAGAAAAAACTTGAAGTAAGCAACGTTATTAGTTAGTGTATGAGTAGCACCAATGACAAAAGTAGTAGGTAGATTGTCTCTACAGTGCGGTGACGCATGGTGCCCGTAGTCGCCCTTGCGTGCGCGCTCGGTATCTAGCGCTTCGTGCCAATGTCGTCGCTTGCGCAGTTTTTTCATTCTTTTTTTTGCCACCCTTGAAGGTCGTGTACCTGATGTAAAACCTCGCGTGTCAGGTGATGAATTAATGTAAACAAATTACCAATCACAATGTGGATATTTTAAGTAAAAATTGTCGTCTAGTGAGATGTTATTTGTCATTGATTTTACATTTCCCTTGGATTTTTTAAAAGATCTCTTTAATTTTTTGTTATTGATTTATCGAAGTTTATCAGTAGTCTTATCAACATTATCGGAGTGACATTTAATAACATGTATTTAATGAAATAGTAATTGGGTTGGCGTGCTAAAAAGCTAAGTCATCAACGAGACATTTTCAAACCGGTTCAGTTTGTGAGTATCTTGAACAATGGAAGCCGATAGTTTTATATGTACTTTTACGTGTGCATGTGATACTGGCTACAATTTTATTATTCCTTGACGTTATTAGAGTTGACCATCATTATATTGATAAGTTTAAGAGTAAACATAATTTAAATGGAAACAAAAACCGTTTTTGTGATGTTCCATATAAAGAGGGCTAAACGTTGTAAAGATTGATGTATTTAATGACAACTCATCTTGTTTGACAGCATTTTCAGTAGAAGTATCCTCAATGGCTTGAAAAAGGTGAAAGACTTTTTTATAAAGATGAAAACTTCAATTCCCCATTTCTAGTACTTTTTGGCATGTCGATGTGGCAAAGAAATATCTCATCAACAAATAAATCATTCAAACAATAACCAAATACATTTCCTGGCACATTAGTCATAATCGAGAGTTCAGATCTTTCAAATTGAATGTTATATTACTTCAAATTATATAGTAGTAAAACAGTAATGAAAGAATAAGCCAGAAAATTCGGATTTGCCCAAGTCCAATCAGGAAGGTTCGCCGACGCTCCGTGATTGCCAGCAGCACTGCCAACCCCTTATTACATTTACGCACCACCATTAACTGTAATCAAGCTCATCACACACGAGATGGATACAATAAAATATACATCTGTAATAAACCGCCACAGAAGCAGACCACTTAAAAATTACCTCAACAAAAAACCTTTCTTCACCAAATTCGGCAGCCGAATAACAAAAGGACCAAAAGCTTAGTCTACACTACAAAACGTTCGAATTGCCAGATACGAAAATGTAAACACGAATAAACATTTTAAGTTGAGGTAATTTGAAATTTGATTTTCGAAACGGAATGACAAGTGCGGAAACGTTCAAACTCCCCTTGCGTTTAGAATCCCCACGCACGTCGCGCCGAGAGGCGAGTGCGTGCACCCCTTCATTACAACCTACGACTATTATGGCGCAATCAAGCACTCGGCACATACGCGAAACTGAGGAAACAATAAAACAAAATTGACGTATAAAACCACTCCCTGGACTAATTTCAACCTGAACCTCGGTCCGTTGTGTAAAATATATTAGAACTGTAATTTATGAGTGTGCCTTCAAATAGATTGGGCACTCAACATTAATTGACCAAATTAATGTCTTTACACTGAGAATGAAGTTAGGCTGATCAAAATATTTCTCAGTTTGTATTAGGTAAAGTTTAGTGTGTTTACTAAATACATGAATAATCAAAATCTTCTCGACTGTATTGTAAGCACATCCTTTAGAAGTTATTTATATAGCAGACAATACAATCTAAAACAATAAAGAGTAATGATAGGACGAGATTTAAATGCGATTCCTAAATGAGATTATGACAATCAGAGAATTTCTATCATAAACAAGTTTAGAAATCGAAAAGGGCTCGTAAACCAAGATGACTGCTGGAATTGCTTCCTCTTTTATACGCATAAGGAGACCCACAAGCAATAATTATTGAGGTGTAAAATTTACACTGACACACCTTTATGGGTACCATACACGATCATGGCTTGAGCACCACCGTGCTTCGTGCAGTGTCCATTTATAATGATATTTTACGGCGAATGTTTGCGACATGCTCACTTAATGGACTTTATAAAGTTAAAACCTTTCACGCGATCTCAGAGATAATGCACCCGACGTATGAATAGGTGATCTTAATTTATCTGAGAACCGTTCCGGTTAACACTTGGTATCGGTCGCTAATCGAATCACCGGTAACCTGTTTGCGATTTACGAAATCGATAAGACTTCGATAACGGATCCTTTGATGATTCGAGTTTAATTAGACTTTTAGATTTATTCACATCGACCACTTCGATTAAGCGTTCGTAACATAGATCACATCTCTCTGGATTCTAATTAGAAGCGTATTATTTGGAAGCACTACAATAACAGATTTACACTTGTTTAATAATATTGATAAAATCATTTTGATTTTTTTTGGGAAACACTTTGTAGGTCGATTTCATATACTCGCTTTAATGTGGTGCAAATACATTTTGGGCAAAAAACATCAGATTGGTTTTGGAGATGTTGACAATGAGTGATCGAGGTCAGTTTTTACCACTAATTATTTGTTTACTTGGTAATTGTTCGCCCATGACGGCATTGGTATGATCGACCTTTGTTTTTTGACATATACGATCATTTTGTGCAGCTACCCACTTGTTAGCAAGCATTTTAAATATTTAAAAAAATTGTAGATATAAAAACAAATTTATAGAAAAAAACAAATGCTTCCTAATCCCGAAACTATGGTCGCTCTAACCAAAACATTTTACCTATTTGGTTGAAAGGTAGTGGTGCTTTTAAAAATTTACACTTGAAAATAAATTTAAATAGATGTGTTGTGCACTTACTGTGTGGTGGTGTTAGTGAGAGCGCGGAGACGGCAGCTGGTGGCACTGGTGGGAACATGTCCTGGTGCGGCGCGAACATTCGCGGCGGCGGCGGCGCCTCCACCTCAGGCTCCTCCGGCTCTTGCTTGGGCGGCGAGCGCGGCCGCGACAGCCGCACTGCCTTCAGCCCACCACTCGGCGAGCGACGCATCGACAGGTTCTCCGGCGTATCTGACTCTCCTGAGCGGCGACGAGGCCGGGCCTGCTTGCGCCGCGGCTGAGGACTCGCCGGGCTCACTGGTGGCGAGGGCGCCGGCGGCGTCGTCTGCACTGGGCTACGCGCCAGTGGTGTTGGGGGCGGGGACCTCGCGTGCTCCTCTCGGTCCTGGTCAGCCAGTCCTCGCACTTGCAGCGACTCTCCAGCGCGAATCACAGTTCCCAGCTGTTCCTGCGCCACAGACACCTCTCCACGGTACATAAAGTCTACAACAGCTTGCACCTCCCATCCTTGGAAGTCTTTCAACACGATCACCGGGTGTTTGCACGGGTTCTCGCTGAATATTCTCCGAAACAGTGGACTGCAGGCACCCAGCAGTACCTTGTGAGCGCGCACTCGGCGCTCAGCGCACACCAGTGTCACGTCCACTAGTGTCTCGGCGTGCAGCAGCGCCTCGAAGGAGCGCAGCAGGTGCGCTTGGTGGTTGTTCCAGCGCAGACTATAGTGTTCCTCGCCGCCGACGGCGGTTGGCTTGTCGTCCATCGCGCGCGCCGGGTAGAACGCGTGTGTGTCTCCGCGGAGCGGTCCCGCAGCGGGCGCGTGCGCGGCCTCGCGCCGCCCTCCGCCCGCTTGCACCCCGCACTCCCCAACCCTTTCGTCGCTCAAAGAATCGCCTTCCCGCCGGACCGCAATCTTCGCATTGCACTATTCCGTTTGAGTTCACACAGATATTTTTTCAATAACAGTTCTGTCTGTAAGCACTGAGTCACCGAAAAGTTTCGTAGCACTACACAGTTCGCGTCGTGTGGCTGCGCGCTGTCGTCGAGGGTGGCGACTGGAGCTCGGGCGCACGGACGTGTGTCGCGGGAGGCTCGCGGACGCGGAGTGAGCTGACGAGACGAGCGCGCGGTGCGGCGGTGTCGCTCGAATGCCGAATATCGGGTCGGCGTGCGGTCGGCGGGACTGGCCGCCCGCGCCGGTGTGGGGCGGGCCCGGCCCCGCCCCGCTCACACACACACACACACACACATACGCCCGGCACGCCCCCCCCCGCGCCGCCGCCACCTCACATGTGTCACATTACTCGAATACCTACACACATGTGACGCCTCCTTCACAATATATACTTTTCGGTTACCTGTACTCTATTTATATGTCGGTTATGAAGTTTTACAATGAAAATTTTACCGTAAGTTTTTCGGCAACTTTTTTAAAAGTACGCAAAATTATTACGCTGAGATAGCAGTTATGTACTGGCCGTTCGGGTGTCTTCGTTGTTTAAATGAAGAATTTAAGATCGTAACTTTTTTGCATCCGAAATGCGGAGCTGTCGCGCGACCCCAGTCGAGCCGAGTTCGAGCGAAAATTAGGACATGTCCGATATAACGCGGGCCGATGGCCATACTACACAAATCACGAACAAATATAATATACAGAGATTTTGTTTACGGGAGTAATTAATAGAAGGATAAATTAAATTAAATTGATATATTATAAATAAATTGTAAGTAATTTGAATAATGTATTTGCTTCAAAATGTTTAACGTAAATTTTTTCACACTCTGTAATGTTTATTCTTTTGATTTAATTACGACACATTTTTACTTAGCCCACGTACAAATAAGATTTAACATTTCCCTAACATTGAAATTAAGGAAAAATATTCATTTTAAGTTACAGACAGTCTTATACTTCGAAGTAATTATCACGCCGCCTTCGCATGATTTCTCATTCAATACAGGATGAATGGGCTCTCGAGGAATAAAAAGAATATACCTGTATAGTGACCGTTACTGGCTGGTTGTAAAATTGTCAGCGGTTCATTTTATTTCTGTGGGATGTTTGGATATAAAAAAAAAACAAACATAAATTTCATGGGTTTTGGCGGGATTTTTTCGAATGAAGTTAATTTGCTCTTTTAATTATTCCCAAATTAATTCGTAGTAGATATTGTGGTGTAAAATTATTGTAGTACAATTGTGGAATCATTGAAATAGACACTGTGTTAGGGAACCGAGATTTTATTGTAGTATTGATTTTCCGGGAAGGCTGGTTCGATACATTTACTGCCAAATATAGTAAAAATATTATGTAGAATATTAATACATCCGCATTCTAATGGAAAACAAAGTGACTATATTTTATAGATATCATAAACTAAATACTTTCTAAACTTGACACTGTTTAATCTGCGAAATAAAAAATAAAGTCATAACAAAAAATAAAGTTCAAACATTGTTTCAAACAATTTTACTTTATCTGAAGTTGGTTTCACTTTTTTGTTGATTTTGGCGATTGGATTTGAAACGAACAATATTTTCATGTACGGAACAGGTTCATAGGTAGTGATTCCAATTTTGAAAAAAATTTTTTTTTTACTTGGTTTTTTAAAATCTCTTCGTTACTTGTGCATACCCCGCGTGTGTCTAAAAAAGAAATACTATTTTTTGGAAAAATAAAATTTGAATTTACTTATTTTTGTATGTATTGTTTTAATGGTCTAAAACCATCTTCGAATAATAATGCCAAGATGTTTCTAGACCGAAATGCCTCAAATCAATTTCATTACAAAGGTTACTATTGTCATGACAAAGTTGCTATGTGGACAAAGTTTCATTTAAATCCATTCATACACTCATAAATTTTCCCGTTTATAATATTAGTGTGAATAATAATGTGATTAGGGAGAGCAATGGTGGCTCAGTGGTAAGTGTGGTAACGGCCCCGATTTACGATTTGTAGGTCGCGGGTTCAAACCCAGCCAAAAGCATTACTTTTTGTAATTTATTTCGTCACCACTGCTCTCAAAAAGGTGAAGGAAAACATCGTGAGGAAACTGGCATGTCCTAAAACCAAAAATTCGAAAACATGTGACATCCAGCAGTGGCAGCAGTTGGTACATTAAAAGGCTGATTAAGTTAATGTGATTAGTGTATTAGATATAGGACAGATTAGTGACATTCTTTGTAAGATTATTTCTAACCATATAGCGTTATTTGACACTATTCTCATGAAAGTTAACAACCTCATTAATGTTTGCATGCCTAATATAAGGTATTAGATTGTACAAGGCACACTCAATACATAGATAGATATTCTTTATTGTACTCTAAAAATACAAATTACATTAGGGACTTAAAATTAATAGGGTGTTACAATGGGTGGTCTCAATTATTATTATATCTTATTTCATGTAAGTACCTACAATCTGTGCAAATCATTTTTTACTTTACTCTTTCTTTGTAAGTTTCCAAGAATTGACAAAACTTTTTCTGGGTTGTAGTGTAACTCTTTTTCTTTATTATTCTTTGCTAATTCGTTTTGGGAATCATTAAGGGGTTCTAAAATAATCTCTTTTAATAAGTAGATAACGTGTAACTGATAGTGCAGTGCTTGGAATTTATTAACACACACAATTGTTGCAAGTACTTTAATTGCCAACTAAGTTCTTCTAATGAAACTTCATTAGGTACTAATTAAGGGTGTGTAATCCTTTTTTTAGGTTTCCCCAGGGAAACCAGCGAAATGTGAATTAACAAAAGTGCTTTGCAATTTGCAGCTTCATATCCGATAGTGTGGTAACAAAAAAAATATTTGTGGTTACGAAATGTATGTATTAACATGACTATAGTCATTTAAACCATCATCATAACCAGTGATCGGAGTAGGCAGATTGATTTTTGGTACTTGTATCATAAATGCACACAGAAAGAGTAACATGGATAAGCCATTTTTCCGGAAAGTAATTCCGGTATTTCCGGATTCAATTAAATATTGTTAATGTTGGTAGTGTTAACGCTTAATTCAAAATTTAAAGGAAGGTATAATGTTCTGATTGGTCGTTGGGTTGTGTCAAATCGTGACTGAGTACCGTTAAAAAAAATATGAAGAATATAATATTGCTCATTTTAATACAATTCCTACCTAAGTTCCGGTTTTTTTTTAAATAATCTGTTAATTCCGGAGGAATATCCATATTAATATGTACGTTTTGAATCAACGACCCCAATTCAATCTACCTACTCCGATTACTGATCATAACTGTAGGCAATATTGAATTAGATTACAAAAAGGTTCCTAAATACTGGCGGGTTAGTTATTTTGTGCAAACATAGTGTAACTAACCCTGAAAAAGCACTATTTTATTATTTTAAATCGTTTGTATTTTGGTATTTATAAAAAATACTTATACATAGTTTACCCGTGTACCAAGCTTCATCGAATTCCGTTCAGCCGTTTGAGCGTTAAAGAGTAACAAACATACACACTTTCACCTTTATAATATTAGTATGGACACGTACGGCTGTGCATGCTTTCCGAGGCATGGTTCTTATCTTAAACCCCAAGCGAACGCCGGCGTTCGCTCTCTCATTATCTTTCTATTGTGTCTCTAATGATGGCCACCCATCGACAAATCAACTTCGGATAGCTTTGCTTTCACCTTGGAGATCGATACATGCGGGTGTTATTGACCTGCCTGTTGGTCTAGTGGTCAGTGGCCCTGACTGCTATGCCGGAGGTCGTGAGTTCGATTCCCATCCAGGACAAATGTTTGTGTGATGAGCACGATCATTTGTTCTGTGTCTGGGTGTAATTTATCTAAAATATGTATGTATTTAGAAATATATAAGTATGTTTATCAGTTGTCTAGTACCCATAACAAAAGCTCTGCTTAGCTTGGGACTAGACGGCGTTGTGTGATAGTTGTGAAATATTATATTATTATTATATTATATTATTACTTAGTCCTAAGCTCTGATAGCAGCTTACACAATTCCAAGTAAAACATAGGTGGCACGGCCACGTCACCAGCAGGTAAAGTTTTGGAGACAATGGCGGTCTAACCTATTGTTTCAAACTGGCCTTCCTATCTGTGTACGTATACCTGTGTAATGTTAGGTTGAAGTACCCCCCCAATAAAATACAGGTATTCGTTTGTATGAATATGAATCTATTTTAGTGAATTCTGCTTTTGGATTTACCCGTGTGAAAGATACTTTTATTTATGTACAATACGTTTTGTTTTGCCTTTAGTGTATGTACAGTTTTAATTAGTAAAGTGTTTTTGAAATATTCGTGTGAAAGAAGGTTTTTCTATACAAACTTTGGACCCCCGTTTCATACCCTTAGGGGGTGCATTTTGGAAAATCTTTTCTTGGTACATGCCTACGTTATAATATCTATCTGCATGCCAAATTTCAGCGCAATCCGATCATTGGTTTTTTTTTAAATGATATAAACCAGTACTTGACTGCGATTTCACCTGATGGTAAGCAGAGATGCAATCATTGATGGTGAGGCGCACTATTTTATTAAGAGCCTATTCACTCTAGCCTTGAAGACACCTAAATTATAGTTGGACGGGAAGACCGCAGCAGGCAAATTGTTCCAGTCCTTTGATGTACGCGGTATAAATGACGAAGCGAAACGCTTAGTCCGGACCGTTGAAGATATATAGAATTGTGATTATGAAGTTATGTGAAGGAAGGCTTTTTAGATGTAGTGGCTTGCTTTTTAATGTGATACATCATTAGATGACTCTTCCCGCCCGATCATTAAAACACTTTTCCTATGTCTACTTCTCTAGGTCCTAAGTCTTCTATTAGGTCTATTGTAAGAAACCAATTGTCTTTAGAATTGTTTGATGCCGAAATAAAATAAAATAAAAATTATTAGAGGTAATGTCAGACTTTTAATAACTAAAACCCACAGTGTTCCTGCAGTTGCACTTTCCGAGGGTCACAGTAACTCCTTTAATAATTCGATGTAGTAGCTGTGACCACAATACTGAGTTCGTGGGTATGGGCAGGTTAGTGTTATCGACTATAATTTCATTGTAAAATTCTTACCAGCAATATAAAATTTTACCGAGTCTTTTAAAGAACTAAAACTTAATTGGCAAAATACATGAGAAATTATGTAATAAAAAACATATTATATCATTAACGCTTAGGTGCGACTTTTTTTGTTATTTTAGTGACTACTGGCTTCTGCCCGCGGCTTCACTCGCGTGAATGTAGGTTTCTCCATACAAACTTTGGACCCCCGCTTCATCCCTTTAGGGAGTGAATTTTGGAAAATCCTGTCTTAGTGCTCACCTACGTCATAAAAGGTAATCTTGTGAAAAATTTCACGCTCCTAATCCCAGTAGTTTCGGCTGTGAGTTGACATGTCAGTCAGTTTCCCCTTTTATATATATAGATAATATCAGTAATTCGTCTACTTAATGGATTACGAAAAACAATTAAAAGTTACTTATGTGAGAACCTTTGTCGTCCTAGGAGATTAGGTACTTTATTTAATAATTATAAATTAGTATTCATACGATAATTAACAGACTACAAAAAAGGGGAGGTTCTTAATTCATACGAATCTTTTTTTTTATTATGATCCCCGTTTCTCGTATAGCTATGCCTGAACTGTTTTAGAAAATTCTTATTTTGTTTGAAAGGGTGGTTTGAGAGAACCTTTGAAGAATACCAGGTGGTCCCGGGATCTGATGATGGGATCCTGGAGAAATCGAGGGAACTTTACAAACTGTATAGGTACACTTGTAATGGTTACATTCTGTACGTACCTTACTATAGAACTTTCATACTATTTAGGTTTAGCTGAAGGTACAACAAAAAAAACTTTTAACAGAAAAATACAACCAACTTCAATACAAAAAACATTAAAAAGTGCAAAATAACTTTATATTTCCCAAGTCGTTGTTAAATAACGAAGAAACTAAACCAGAAACACATATTATTATTGTGTTGTATTTTTTTGTAAAAAGATTTACTTTTATAGAATTTCTAGCAAACTTGCTGCCAACAATTCGTTTTTTTAACGTATAAACACTTAGTTTTAACTGACCGCTATTACCGAGGATACCTTGGGTTCGATTCCCACCCAAGACAAATGTTTGTGTAATCTTTCGTTCAATGGAATTTATCTATATATGTTTTTAGAAATATATAAATACGTTTATCAGTCATCTAGTACTCAGACCAAAAGCTCTGCTTAATTTGGGATTAGATGGCGTTGTGTGAAAATCGTGGAATATTATTATTCCCTTTATTCCGTATATATTTTTTTTAACAAAATACTGTAATAAAAATATAAAAATAGTAGCCCACCGGCGGCATCGGTAACAGGGTCCAAGCTACCGGTGGTCAGGGCACCTGAGAGAGGATACTCCTAACAATACGAGCCGTGTCCAGGGAAGTACAGCAGTAACTGCTTCTGGCTCTAGCCCTTGATCCAACTATATATTATTATCATTATTAGTTGTTTTTTATTACCTAAATTATTATTTTTCGCCTATTAGCTAAACGACTCTAGTAATACCAACTGTCATAAAATTTACCTATCTTCTTTTATCAGCAAACAGCTGGCCGACTCTACGGGGCACTTTTCCCATTGACATCGACGTGGACGAATTTTTTGATGCCCTATGAGTTCTTTTTCTACCCGTTTGTACATATTATTATTTTCAGTTTGTTTAAATACCTATTAAGTAATAATCTTTTAAAGAATTTAGGAACTAACAAGAAATTCTAATTTTGTTTACCAGTCAGTGCAATGACCTTTTCCATACGGAGAAGAGCATTGATCATCATGGTTGCTGACTACGTGTTGACGACTATTTCCTCAAGGTGTTTTCCTATACTTATACTTTGAGTCAATAACTCAGTATCGACAATGACTCACTCAAAAAATCTTTAGAACTTTCTATACGTCACACTGGTTCATGACTAGTTTTTAATCTGCTACCTTATAAAGACTCCTACAGACAGCCGTGACGTGACAGTGCGACAGTCATCACACTAGTTACATCATTATTGTCTGTAGCCAAAATGCAACAGAGTGGCTATTGGGGTTTTTATATTTATTAATTCATGCCAAAAATGATTCCGTATTTAAAAAGTCCGTATAACGTGCCCATTTTGAGATTAGTGGGCTTAAAAACCATAAAAATACATAAAGTAGGTACATATTTCAATTTAATTTAAAATTTTAATATCGATCAGTATGGCACTGATGATATTTAAGTGAGGGTACAATTTCTCAAGACACTTTACTAAGATGCAATTGAAACTCTAGACATTACGATTTTTTTCTAAAAACTAAAAATTTGTAAACTAGTTTTATTTTATATGCGAAACTTTGTCAGTGTGTACGTTTGTTACTCCTTCACGAAAAGACTTGGTTGAAATTTCACACACGGGTAGCTCATGTACTGGAATAGCTCATTCACTTTTTATCCCATGAGTGTCCTTGGAATAATTTTCTAGGAACCGAGTACAATACAATATATCCATGAAAACAGTGACAGTCACATCGTTGTCGTACTGTTATGTCGCGCCTGTCGGTGGCAGCTTAATTTAATTTTATCTTAAAATTAAATTTATCTATGATTGTTATTTTAATTTATTTTAATTCATACAAATATAAATACGAAAGTACGCAAATATTATGTGTATGTTTGTAATGTTTCTTTTATTCTCATATATCAATTTTAACCCAGCCAAGAGCTTTACTTTGTGTAATTTATTTCATCACCACAGCTCTCAAAACGGTGAAGAAAAACATCGTGAGGAAACCGGCATGTCCTAGAACCAAAAATTTGAAGACTTGTGGCATTCACCAACCCGCATTGGGCCCGCGTGGTGTATTAAGGTCCATTCCCTCTCCTAGAGAGGAGGCCTGAGCCTCAACAGTGGGAACATTGAAAGGGTGATTATTCTTATGCTATCAATCTTAATCATATCTTTTTGTTCCATGCACTTATGCAAATATTATTAATGTTCATGTTTTTTCATCATCAAATATATACTTTAATGTTGTTGTCGGGGGACGTAGCGAGGTCGGTGTTTGATGTTTATAAGGAAAAAGAAATGTTTACTGTAATCACTGTTTATAACTTCCCACTTAAATGTTCTTAATGTAAAACTAAGCTAAAAATGTCAATGAAATGTTTAAATAGCTATCGCGGTAGACTTAAGTGCACATTATATGTTGTAAAACCTATTCAATTAGGACGGCGTGTCGCGCCGATATTGCTGGTTGAATAAGGTGTTCGGTGAAAACACCGAACAGTTGTGATCGCCTTTAAGTGTTGCTACACTTGAATATTGTTAAAATAAAACCTGAGATATATTACGGGACAAAATGTTCCCTAATTTGACGCGCAACGCTGTTAAATTGTCCAAAAACATGTCTCGCGTCACGTGAATGCGTTGTATAATGTTGGGGGATAAGTTGCAAGAGACTGCACGACGGCAATGTTGCAGTGTCAAGTAGATTGAGTGTTACACGTCATTTTAGGGGACATTTTGTCCCCTAATATATCTGAGGCTTAATATACTACTTATAATATATCAGTATCTTTATTGTTGATAAATCGTTACTAGTATTATTAATTCATTAAACCCCAAGCGAACCGGGCGTTCGCTTGCTCATTGTCTTTCTATTGTGTCTCTAATTACGGTATTAGAAACGAACGACCGCAACGTTGCAGTGTCAAGTAGATTGAGCGTTACACGTCATTTTGGGGGACATTTTGTCCCCTAATATATCTGAGGCTTAATGTACTACTTATAATATATCAGTATCTATCATGTTGATAAATCTTTACTAGTATTATTAATGTGAAAGTAATTTTGTCTGTCTGTTACGCTTTCACTGTTAAACTACTGAAACGATTTTGATGAAATTAGGAACGTAGCAAGCTTGAACGCCGAAAGAAGGAATAAACAGTACCCTATGTGCTACTGTTTATTTTCGATATTCACACGGATAAAGTCGCGGGCAAAAACTAGCAAACCAGCTCACACATTAAAGTGAACAATGAAATTCATAATCAAAACATTAATTCAAGTGTTCTTAACAAAGTTTATGATATTTGTATTAAAATCATATTAATATACATTTGAAACGAAGCTAATTAGCGGTTCGCGTGGCAACGTGTACGAATAAAATAATCCATTTATTTAGAACATAAGTGGGCAGTTACTCCGCGATTTGTTCTAAAGATAACATCTTTTGAAAAGATCATTGAATTAAAGAACGTTTCTTTTTTAGTCAGATGGTTTTTTTTGTATTTATTAATGTGCCGTACTCCAAGTAATATCGTAGTATTTCGTATTGTAAGTTGTTCTAAGTTTGCAAATAGGTACGAAATTTGATCACACTTAAAGAATATGGATGCGAAAATTTGTATGTAATGTATCTTCACGTTCAAACGGCTTAACGGTTTTGGATGACATTTGGCACTCGGGTAGACTGTGACCCGGAATAGCACATAGGATATAGATTTTCATCCCGGGGGACGTTTTCTTGAGATATTCTTTTTACTATCTCGCGGAGGAAGCCGCCGATAGAAACTATTTAATATGTACTTACAATGTTTTTTTTTTATTTAGGCTAAGTCTACTTTTCAAAGCCTTCCCCAAATTCTTCCAAGTATTATTTTCTTTCTCTTTACATGTTCCTAATTAGGTATGATTATTTTAATACGAGTTGTATAGCTGTTCCAATACTCACATCATCATCATCATCATCGTTTCAGCCGAAAGACATCCACTGTTGGACATAGGCCTCCCCCAAATGTCGCCACAATGACCGGTCCTGTGCGTCTCGCATCCATCGGATTCCCGCGACCCTCATCAGGTCATCGGTCTACCTTGTGAGAGGCCTTCCAACGCAACGCGCGCAACGCCGCCTAATGAGAACTACCGTATAGAACAACAACTTACAATCTATAGTATATTTGAAAATGTATTGTAAGACTTAAAATAGGTTCAATCATGAAAATAAGCTACACTATTTATTACCGAAGACAATTTGAATGAAACTACTCGTAGGTTAAAAATACCTCAATAACTAAATACATATTTAGTATCTAACAATCTTCAACTGACCTTCAAACCTGAAATACTTCAAGGGCAGAATCAATCCATTGTCTAACATCTATCTATATATATAAAAGGAGTAACTGACTGACATATTAACGCACAGCCGAAACTAGGACTAAAGTTGTCAAAAAATAAAAGGACCGTTTTGACATTTGTCAAAACGAATACTTAAATACGCAAAAAGAATACTCGCAATATATTCCATCATATTATATAACGCGCCAAAAAATTTAAGTATTTTTTTAAAACACTTTATGTAATTAATTACTATTCTTTTTTTCTGTCAGTTTCGTTCCAAGTTACATTCTAGGATCTTTCTCAAATGTCAAAACGGGCTTTTTTATGTTTTAACGAGTTTAGAAGCGCGAAATTTTGCACAAGGCTTTCTTTTATGACGTAGGTGAGCACTAAGAAAGGATCCTCCAAAATTCAGACCCTAAAAAGATGAGGGAAGGGTCTATAGTTTATATGGAGAAAGCTACTTTTAACAGGCGAAGCCGCTGGGAGAAGCTAGTATTCCTATAAATCTTCTATTGATTGTTTTATAATTCACCATAAAATAATAATCGTGGGATTGAAATAGTTGGATTTGAGTAAAAAGGTTTCATTCAGAGATGAGGCGTGCAAGCATCCGTCACTTTCCCGGGTTCTGAGCCCATTTTACGCAGAAAAAAAAAGAAATGAATTTGTGAATGGCCGCCTCAGATATGGGAAACTTATTTTGTGACGGCGTACCGGGTTTTTGTTGAAGACTGGCTGATGCAGTGTTGTAACAGTTTTAGAAGAATGTGATAGTTTTTCTTTTGTTTCTATTTAGAGTTTTCATGATTTTGAATTTCGAACGTTTTAGATATCTCTCATATTTTTTTCCTGGCTTCGCGAAAGCATCAGCCAATCAACTATTATTATTTTACTCGTAGTTTTGTTTCTATTTCGGGTTTTCATGATTTTGAATTTCAAACGTTCTAGATATCTGAAAATCATAAAAGGATCACCCTTTTATGATTTTTATTCATGTTTTTCAAAGTTTTCATTCATAGGCCTGTATTATAAAATTATGTAATGATTGTTAGGATTCCGAATGTTTGAATGAAAAACAGAATCCAAATAAGATCATTCGTGTCGGTCTGTCTATAATAGTTAGCTTCGAGTGTACTCGACAGATTGAGTTAAAACTTGGTAACATGAAAGTGGCCCAAATACGAACATGTAACTTAGGTTAACCTAAAAATGAATTAGAATGTGGAGGTCACTTTTGGATTGTGTATTGTGATGACTGTATTCTTTTCATATTTTAAAAATAAATGTATTCAAATTTATTAAACAAAATTGTTGTAAATTATTTCAACCCCTTATCTCTGAAGCTATTCCGTCCACAATTTAGAAAAAAAAGAGTTTGGTATTTTGAACGCGAGTCCGACTTGTACTTGGCCAGTTTTTAAAAAGTAGGCCGTATGTGCAAGCTTCCATACAAAATTACTTAGATGCTATAATTTATCTTAGATTACTTTATACTGTATTTAGTAGATTCAAGCCACCCAGCTGATCTCTATTATAATTTGTATGTATTATGAGAGATGTCTTTTTTGATAGAGGACTTTTGGTCGAAAGGTGTCGTGTATCGACGTTTCCGAGGACGGCTACGCGATACCACGCAGCGGAACACGACGCCGATGTTACGTGTATATCTTCCAAGACGACTCATGTTATGGGCCCGACCGTTTATAATCAGCTGCCTGTAGCTATTTCTGGTGCCCCAACTATAGGGAGCTTCAAAGCTCGTTTGCAAGCTTTTATTCTTTTGACGACTTAACTAAACTAACTAACTTTGACGTGAATATTAATTTGGACTGAAAATTATTGTGACTTTTAATAGAATTGGTTTTTATTTTAATTTGTGATTCGACCTCGATTTATTTGTTTTCTTGTATTTTCTTTTATTTGTTTGACATTTTATATTATTTGACATTGTTATGTAATAATTTGTTGATTAAGCATAATGTAACATTCTGTATATGACGTGTAAGAATCCCTTACCAATAAATTACTATGACTATTATTATAGTTTAATTTTCGTGATATTGTTAATATTTATTAGTTTATTTTGTTTATAAGATTGTAATATAATATATTTTATCTTGGCCTTAGCTTCCTGACAATAAAGAAATAATAATAATTATTATACACCGGTTCTGGAGCGGCGACCGCACATGGAGGACAGATGACCTGGTGAGGGTCGCGGCCGACGGATGCGAGACGCAAAAGACGGTTCATCATGGCAATGCTTGGGAGAGGCCTATGTCCTACAGTGGACATCTTTCGGCTGAAATGATGAAGACGATACCTGTTACACCTGAACTGGCGTACACCTGAACCACTCTGTATATTGGTGAAAATATCATGAATATCCGTTTAGGTTACGGACACAGCCCGAAGAATCGCCAAACTTAAGTGGCAGTGGGCAGGGCACATTGCTCGCAGAATAGATGGTCGATAGGGACGAAAGGTTCTGGAATGGCGACCACGTACCGGAAGACGCAGCGTTGGAAGGCCTCCCATAAGGTGGACCGATGACCTGGTGAGGGTTGCGGGAATCCGATGGATGCGAGACGCACAGGACCGGTCATTGTGGCGACATTTGGGGGATGCCTATGTCCATCAGCGGACGTCTTTCGGCTGAAATGAAGATGAGTATCCGTTTATAAGTTTTTGAGTTTATCGTGAAAAGAGAGAGAGGCACAGTGGGAGACTTTTGTTTTATGATATATAAGGTTTTAATTTAAATGTGTATTATTAATCTTGTGAAAAAGTTAGACCGTAAATGATTACAGATTTTCCTTTATCCTTAGAAAGTCGTCTCCCACGTAAACGTAGCGACACCCACGCAGAGAAATCAACTGGATATTCTTAGCTAGCACTCACAATTATCTTACCTTTTAGTTAAAGTAAGTTTTTGATGGTACAGTGGTTGAGCGTTCGGCCGCTGCGCTGAGTGTCGCGGCTTCGATTTCCGCAACGAACAAATATGTAGTTACGGTTGTGGATGACTTGTGTATCATCATCATCATCATCATCATTTCAGCCGAAAGACGTCCACTGCTGGACATAGGCCTCCCCCAAGTGCCGCCACAATGAACGGTCCTGTGCGTCTCGCATCCATCGTACTCCCGCAACCGTTACCAGGTCATCGGTCCACCTTGTAGGAGGCCTTCCAACTGGACTTGTGTATATGAGTTTGCATTTTTTGCTTCTTTGCACAGGAATAATTCAAAGTGTGTAGAAACGTAGAAAAAAGGTTATCAATTCTAAAACACATAGGTACACATATACATAGATAGGTAGATGTTGCACGTTTGCCGCGGTGGCCCGTGACAGCCAGTGTTATTTTTTGGTGGGAAAGCTTCAAACCTTCTGCGAAGCAGTAATGCTAGCAAAGCAAGCGGCCGATTGCGGTCCTCACGCCCAAACCGCCGCCGGGATTCCGATCCTGATTTCCGGCCACCGTAGGCACGGGTTTGCGGACGGCGAGCAATGAGTGGCTCACCGACCGGCCGTCCGGTAACCGTCCGGACCGAGCCCAAGTCGTCGACGGCACGTTCCATGAGCGCCTCAAGGAGATGTCAACAAATCGTAGGGGCTCAAGGGGCAAGGTCGAAGCCAACTGGGGCTACGGGTAGTATGAAAGTGAAACCCGGGGCCCTAAGACGAAGGCAAAGAAGGAACAGGAGTGGGTTTTTAGTCAGTAAAATTCTGATACTATCTCCCGCTCCGCCCAAGAGCGAGATTTGTCATTAGATGATTTACCCACTATAACAAAAAATAAGGAGTGAGAGGGAGTGTCAGACTTTTACTAACTAAAACGAGCCCGTGTTCCTTCAGTTGCCCTTTGCGTTCAGGACCATAGTAATTCTTTCGAATAAAACCGCAGCCCAATATAGTCTACGGTGTTTCTTTCTGAAAATAAAACCCGTGGTCCTAGAACGCAAATGACAACTGAAGGAACAGAGGTGCGTTTTAGTCAGTAAAAGTCTTACACGCCCTCTCATCATTAGATGATTTCCACGTCCCAAAGCAAAACCCAATATGTGTGTGCGGTTGATATATTTTTCAAGAAAGTCGCGTGACTTTCTAAACCTCACATTATTCAGATATGTTAAACAAAATATTCACCCTTAAACCTAAAAAAAAATAAAAACAAAGTTCATACGTGCACACAAGCACCCATTAAACACCTTACAACCAATTTAACACGAAGTCACGAACATACAGTCCATTGCAACATTTTGGCACTCTATCCCGTAGCATTAAGGTTGGTTTTTGCAACAAAAATACTGATGTCGACGTCAACCCTCCCGTGCGTGGTCACACGTCAGAATTTAAGAATCAGCAGTTACGTGTGTAACCTGTATGTGGGATTGTTGCTGATAACATCTGACCTCACTTCGTAATAAGGAAAGAACGGCTTTCTTAATAATGTACCGTGATTTATTGGCCTAAATATGGGTTATAAGTTTCATGGCTCGGTTGAAGAGGGTTAGGTCACAGGGCTATATTGAGAGCTTGTTTTGAAAAGTGCTGGTGGAGATTCATGAAAGAACTGGTTCTTGGTTCTGGTGCTGGAATGAGGAGGAGCCAATTATCATTAAGGCCAGCAAAAACGGGAGCAGTGGTGGCCGAGTGGTAACGGCCCCGACTTACTAGTGGTAGGTCGCGGGTTCAAACCCAGCCAGGCGCATTACTTTGTGTAATTTATTTCATCACCATTGCTCTCAAAACGGTGAAGGAAAACATCGTGATGAAACCGGTATGTCCTAGAACCAAAAATTTGAAGACATGTAACATCCACCAACCCGCAATGGGTCCGCGTGGTGGATTACGTGTTGCCTCTCCTAGAAAGAGGAGGCCTGAGTCCCAACAGTGGGAACATTAAAAGGCTGATTATGCTATGCTATGCTATGCCAGCAAAAATAGTGTAACAGTGGACTGTGATTAAGTTGTTACAAGATAAAGCTTGATGAGTCGGTAAACAAAAAGAAAACGAAGAGATAGCCGTTAATACAACAATTGGACTGGAACAGTTTGCCTGCTGCGGTCTTCCCGTCCGATTATAATTTAGGGGTCTTCAAGGCTAGAGTGAACAGGCTCTTAATAAATTAGTGCGCCTTACCTACCATCAACGATTGCATCGCTGCTTACCATCAGGTGGGATCGCAGTCAAGCACTAGTTTATATCAATTTAAAAAAGAAATACCCACCCGCCCCCTACTCCCTTGTCATTAGTCCTTAATTTCAGGGTCTAAATTAAATCAATGGTTGTGAAGTCAGCTTCAAAAACCTTACGATTAGGCTGCGTAGCCTTGAAACCGAATCACGCATTCACATTTCACATCATCACATTCAAATTACACGAAGAAAGACTTGGCATAAATATGCAAATCATAGTTCTCAAAAAGATTCTTCAGACAAAACCTCCCCAAGTCTTCAAGACTAGACCACTCCATCTTCAGCGCCCAAGACCGTAGATACTTCAGAGCTCCTGTAAGTAAGACATATATGACGATAACAAGGTGTACTGGGTCCCGTATAAATCAGAATGCTAGCTTGAACGTTCAAGCGAGCGGCGATGCGGAAGAAATGAATATTTTGGCAGCACGTACCTTCCAGACGTCTTCGAAGGCTTTGCACAGAGTAGTTAGGAGTAGAGACTGCGTGGGTATTATTTTAGATGTTAATAAGACTTTAGGATCTATGGATAAATACAATGTAGCAGTATCTGAATTAAGTCTGGAGTTAGTTAAGAATGTGTAAATTCTACTTTAACGCCAAAGTTATTTAGGTTTTTACACTAAGGCAGAGTTTGTCAAATATTTGACTTCAAATTATAAGTTCAGAAAACGGGGGTAAATGTTAGAGATTAGTTACTTCGAACCTAAATGTAATTGCAAAATATATATATTTATACTATAGGAGGGCTGCGGGATTATTCGAATCGTTCGAGTCACCACGGCCCTGGAAAAGGGCAACTGAAGAAATACCGGTGGGTTTTAAAAAAGTCTGATACTTTCTCTTGCTTTTTGAAGAGCAGGAGAAGTTAAATGATGATTTCTCACGTAAAAAAAGTTTTTGGGTTTGTTTACTTTTGAAGATTAAATAAAGTGATATTTTCTTTAAATACTCTTTGCTCGTTTAGTATTTAATAAAAAAAAAGTTCATAACATTTGCAACACGTTCTTGGCATCATTTTCGCAAGGCAGAGCAGTTGATATAATAAAAAGAAGTGGTTTAGAATCTATTCTATTGCGGTTTTCCGTGACAATTACGAAATGGGTGAATGTTGAGTTAAGTGTTATTTGTTAGAGCTAAGTGTTTGTTGTCTGGCTTTTTTAGAAAGCTGTAAGTTATTCTAATATATTAACTTACTTTCGAACTTTTTTTATTCGTCATTAGTCCAATCATAGGTAAATCTTACTTCAGAACAGAAAACTTTTAAACTCGTAAACTTATGTAAATTATATTATCTGTTTAATAACCGAAGTACACTGTTAACTTAAACATTCATAACTTACTTTTCCTTCAATGTAAAATCTATACAATTATTTTCACGTCTCTGTCTTTAACTACTCTGTGGCCCCTTCATGCATGCGATGCTCATATCACTCGGAGCAGTTGGCTGAAGGGTGAAAACTAAAAAAAACATGGCCCGTCCACGTCGGCACTTGTCTACCAACTTGTACTCGCCACTTAGATTAGTTTCCAACTTGTAGGTACTGGTACAGTCGTGTTCACTTCGCTAACTTTCGTGGGTATTTTTTTTTCATGCTTTATTGGCAGGTTCGTCGTGTGGTGTGTTGTTTTAAAGTATGGGGACGAAAATGGAGAGTGGTTCGTGGTTTGGTTATGTTTAGATCATGAATTGAAGATAATTCGTAAGACTAAGTTACTTTAGCTCTTGGTTTAGTGTTCGGCTTAGGGTTAAATTTCACCGGGACACCATGGCGGCGCGACCAGTCGCCGCTACCAACAAAATGTCGTTATATACAGTTCTATATAGAGTTACTCACCTGGTGTCCATTTGGTTGCGCATCCCATTTGGCGGCGTGACCAACTCGGACGCGTGCACTTAAGCTCCATTTTGATACTGTCTCTGTGCGGTATAGCGACTTTGGTGTCTGTAGGGTGTCTAGTTTGGTAGCTTACGGACACCATGGCGGCACAACTGGTCGCGCCGCCATGGTGTCCCGTTGAAATATAGCCCTTAAATTAAGTTCATGACAGAAACAGATGTTAGGAGATATGCATTCATGCACTATTAGCGTTCTTTTTAAAATTAATAGTTGTGAATAGAGATTGCAAAATCCGGACTTTTTCGAAATCCGAATTTCTGTATTCTCGTTGGATAAAAATCCGGATTATTGTGAACTTTGAGTATTTTAAGTTGATTTGATATAACTGAAATAAATAGCATAAATAATTTAAAATATGTATTTATTCGCTCAATTCACAGCACGACGGAATAAAATCAACTAAAATAATCCACAAACCTTTTAGGCATCAGCCATTTTTCCCGTTATAAATTCACATAATCATTTTTAATATAACATTAACATAAACTTTAGATAATTAAGATAACAACATAAACTAATTAAAAAAAATATTAGGGTTGTGTGAATATTGTAAGGCACCAACCACAATATAGAGCCGTCTCTCTTTAATTATCGTTTTCAATGAATTTGCCCAACTGGCTAATTCACTGCAGATATCGTGTTTTGGCTGTCTAATGATTTTATCAAAAATTTAAAAGCTATATCGGCCGTTAGAATAGTGGCATATCTGTGGCGAGCCTAATTCGCGCAAATCCACTACACTACACCTAATCCTACCAATTAAAATATTCTTTGGACTACTTTTAATGGAATTTTGTGGATAACTGCAAATATTATTCGTTAAACTCAGTTTTGACTAAAATCCGAAAAAACCGAATTTGAGTCCAAAAAACCGGATTTCAAAAAGTCATGAAGAAACGGATTTTTAAATTATTTTCGAATTTTGAAGAATCCGGATGAAGAAAGAAGATTGACCCTTATGATCACAATGCGTAGTCTTGAAGCCTAATCACGTATTCACATCAAATTATACGAAGAAAGACTTGACATAATTATGCAAATTCGCAACTAGTAGTAAAACCACATAAAAACATTAAGTCTTTAAACTACGGTAAAGGTACAGTTAAATTCACTTTAGTGACAATGTGACCTTTCTTATTGAAATTGCACAAAACCTAGAAAAAATGTAGGTTCTGAGACAGAGATGGAGCTATACAGGCCGTATAGCATTATCCCTTTCTCACACCAAATTTATGATGACTAAGAAATGGAATTCCGTGTTTCCTGATTGCTACAAACTGAGTTTTTTAAACTCAAGAGTGAACCGATTTTGTGGGAACGTTTGTATAAGTGACCATGGCCCTTGAACGCAAAGGGAACTGAAGGACACAGGTAGGTTATAGTCAGTATAAGTCTGAGACTTCCTCTCGCTCCAGCCAGAGCGGGGAAAGTTGTTTTATGATTTCCCACCTCAAAAAAAGAGTAATAGATAGGTCACTTCTAGACAAGCGCTCCATCGTTAACCACATCATTGCTTACCATCAGGTGAGATGGCGGCCAAGCGCGAGCAATAATTAACAAAAACCAGACAAGTGCGAGTCGGACTCGCGCTTTTTGAATCTTAACTTTTTTTTACACATTTCATTCTGTTTTTAGTATTTTTGTTATTATAGCGGCAACAGAAATACATCATCTGTGAAAATTTCCACTGTCTGATATCACGGTTCGTGAGATGCAGCCTGACAGACAGAAGCACAGGGAAGTCTTAGAATAGGGTTCCGTTTTAACTCTTTGTATTTATTTATTTATTGTATCCTTTATTGTACACCAAATACAAAAATAAAAGGAAACTAAAAACTAAAACACATACGTACATACAATGGGCGGCCTTATCGCATTCCGCGATCTCTTCCAGGCAACCTGCAATAGACAGTAATTGCCTGGACAAGAAATGGGGCTGTCATTGGTGTAACAAAACCATTAAATAAATTATATTATAATAGTTACACAGATATATACATATGCTATATAATAGATACATATATACATAAATAATTATTTAAAACTATAGACAGAAATATGAGTCACGACTACGTCTTTGGGCATAGAACTCTAAAAATCACGGAATAACACTGAATAATTTTATAATGCAATGAGACAAATCGCTTCCAAACTGTTTTCTTTTCACATTAAAATAGAGGCGTGTGAAATATCACTAAAATCACTGTTTGGTATTTTTCTCTCAACAATACGAAACAGTTAGGGTCGAGGCAGATGACATCGACACTACAGAATTAGCGGTAGCCACAGCAAATGAGATTGGATGTACTATTTTGGAACGATAACCTCGGTTTGACCGTTCAGTTGATTAAATATGAACATTGGGAAGTGAACTTGACGATGAATGAGGATTTACTAGATTTTTTCACAAAACGTAGAGTATTATCTCTTGAAATAAGACTTTCTTGTATTCTTAATTCTTTATTGGACATAAAACTTAACATTAACACATTGATTTGATGTACAAATGATGATTTCATGTACAAATGATTTTTCTCCTTAACCTCGAATACGATTTCTGTCACTCATAGGTTTACTTTGAGTGACAGAGATCTATGCTATGTTATGCTTCTCCATAGGAATCGACCATTTATTACCATGTACTAACTTCTGACATTTTATAAGTGCCCATGAAGGCTATAAGTGAATATGTGAATGTCACATGTCTTTGAATTTTTGTTTCTAGGCCATGCCGGTTTCCTCACGATGTTTTCCTTCACCGTTTTGAAAGCAGAGGTGATGAAATAAATTACATAAAGTAATGCGCCTGGCTGGGTTTGAACCCGCGACCTACAACTCGTAAGGCAGAGCCGTTACCACTCGGCCACAACTGCTCTCATGGATATTAATCAAACGCACGGATATTAATCAAAATTATGAAATAAGTATGATAACATTAAATAGAAATAAAATTATGAATTCAAAAATTATAAATCAAATTATAATTATGAAAATAGAGTAAAAATAATAATTTAACATTGTTTGATAATTATAATTAAAAATAAGTTACAGAGGCTTACTAAGAGACCTAAAAATAAAACAAAAGGTGGGTCTAGGCTAGAGGTCGAGCACGAGCGACATTACATGAATTTGAGCTCGGCTCGTGCTCGGGTCTTGTAGCGTAGACCCACCTTAAAAATCTACGAGTTCGCAAGACGCATCGCAAGAACTCGCGAATTGATTCGCATCGCATATTGGTCATCTGACGAGCCAATGTCCGACGAAATCACATTGTAGCAATTCACATAGCAGGTTCCTAGATTAGACATACTTAATGCTAATAAATAAATAACCGTTTACTCTCAATAAGGTTCAGTTGAAAACCAGCGTCAGGCAACTACCACTGATTGCCATGTAGTTGTCTGGCATTTTTGCTGAACTGGACCTATTTGGCGCAGCCGTGAGACACACATTGTGTCAGTGTATGTTTCTTAGTTGTTTTGAATTTTGTTTTACTGTGTGTGTATCCATGCGTGCCAAATAAAATATTTTTCTTTCTTTCTTCTTTCCTGCGATGTGGTATCATATCGCATCTCAGTTTTGCGTGGGAGCCAATGCTTATCGCCGCTTATCAATACCAATCAATATGTCAGTAATATGAGTCATAGGACACGGAATGTCATTCATTGTTAACGAGCGTTTCCGCACTTTCACATATCATTGATAATGTCTTCGTTGGCAAATGATGATGTAATTACAGATAATGATCATGTGTTTTTTTAGGATTCCGTACCTCAAAAGGAAAAACGGAACCCTTATAGAATTACTTTGTTGTCTATCTTTCTGTCAAGATCCTTTATCTCGAGAACGCGTGGAGGTATTGAGTTGAAATTAAGTCAGTCCCTTGAAGCTGTGAAAAAAATCAGACTTCTGAGTTAACGAAAAAAAAAAGATACGGTCGTTTATGTCGCAAAAAACTTATATTTCGACACTCTCCAGGGAATCAAAATTCATAGGGTAGGTACTTCCCGTTGACCTAGAATCCTGAAATTTAGCATTAAGCAATGTCTCGTAGCACAAGTATAGAAAAAAATCTGAAAACTGTAAATTTGTAGCCTCGTCAAAAAAAATTTTTTTTTTGCTTTTCGAGAAAATCTTCGTAACTCAATTCAGGAATTGAACTGTTGTCATAGGTAAGTTTGTGCGGAACCCTCAATGCGCGAGTCCGACTCGTATTTGCCCGGTGTTTTTAAGTTATGTTTTGTAGGTCGATTGTAAAAAAAAAACTTGTTATATCAGTAATTACCAGAGATCGGAATAGATACAGTATATAAGTCTTTAACTAAAGTTCGTGGAATCAAGTGCCTGGTCTGTTGGTCTAGTGGTTAGTGGCCCTGACTGCTATGCCGGAGGTCGTGGGTTCGATTCCCACTCAGGACAAATGTTTGTGTGATGAGCACGACCATTTGTTCTGTGTCTGGATGTAATTTATCCATAATATGTATGTTTTTAGAAATATATAAGTATTTTTACCAGTTGTTTAGTACTCATAACACTAGCTCTGCTTAGCTTGAGACTAGTCGGCGTTGTAATAGATATGGAATATTATTATGGTTATGGTAAAGTAACATATTCAAGATATAACTTTATTTACTAAAAGAAAATAAACACATCGTGCGCTGCGCCGCACCGCGACGAGGCAACTCGATCTGAAATGTGTATCTTTTTGTGTAGTTTGCTAAAGCTATATTTTGAGTCGCTCTTCGCGCAGCATCGTTTCTCGGTGTGAACTGACCCTTATGGTAGACCATACCTTGTCTAAAATCCCGGTATTATAAACATAATGATTAAATCCCGAGTCTAACAGTAGGAACATTGTAAGGCTGATTATACATAGCATGCTTATGACTCGTTGGCCTTGTAGTCTCAAACGCGACAGCTGAGGATGGGTCCTGGATTAGGTTCTCGGGTCGGGTAAAAAGCTGCTATTGGGTTTATCTATTAATAGTTAAAATGGCCGAGGCAGATGGCGACCACGTACCGGAAGACGTAGCGTTGGAAGGCCTCCTACAAGTTGGACCGATGACCTGGTAAGGGTTGCGGGAACCCAATGGATGCGAGACGCACAGGACCGTTTATTGTGGCGACACTTGGACGAGGCCTGTGTCCGAACAGTAGACGTCTGTCGGCTGAAATAATGATGATGATGATTAACAATTACTCTGAAGTTGGTGGTGGTGTGACACTACCGTGCCTCGGAAAGTACGTGAAGTCGTTCGTCCTGTGCCTGATTCCGCTTCGGTTGGCGTCGGATCGTCCTAATAGACTATGAGACTACGAGTTGATTACGAATGATAACTTGGACCAACGACTTTACCAGCTTTCCGAGGCTCGGGGTGTTAGAAATATCCTAGTCCTAGACAAACTTAGAAAATTACATAGTAATTCAAAAATTCATATTGATACCTGGCTGGTTGGCGAATAAATATTTTCTATTCCATTCAATCTGGCAAAATTCACAAAAGATCTATTTTAAAATCGCTCTAAAACTCGCAGGTCTAAATCAAAGCAAGCTTACGTGTACCGGTATAGACAGAACAGCTAGTAATGAATCAGATGTGTATCGGCCGACGTGTGAGAACACACGGCCAAAATACTGGCCGTAAATACTGGCTCGCGTGCGCTTTAGAAGTGCCTTCGAATGGGGTAGAAGTGGCAGAGGAAAATGGGCCATTTTTTTTTATTGTTTAAAAAATATGAATCGCCCCTGGCAATAGAGTCCCGTTCCCGCGGGACAATAAAAGGTAACTTAAGTTACACATTATGACATCAGCTTTATCCCAATGAGTCTCGGCAAATTTTGCCTGTTTAACTCAGTGCGCGTATAGTACTTGATCATTATTTTGTTTTCATTAATTATTTGAATATTGACAGGAAAATTGAAATATACACGTCATTGATAGTTACTATAGGTATATGTGACGTCTATTAAAACATGCGTGGGTATTGATAAGCCTATTTATTACACATAGTTACTCCAAGCAGGTTTGGTTTAATTTACAAACAACTTTCGTCTTCATATTAGTGTGATGAAGAGATCATTTCAAATACAATATGTATATTTCATTTAAATATGATCATTTACAATGTATCTAAGTATTATTGAGTTTACAGTTTAACGTGACTTACGATGAAATGCACAACATGATAAAATAATCCCGGATCGATGAGCGATGATTGTCACTTACCGGACGCTTGAGGGAAGTCGACGCGTCAAGGTCAACCGCGGCGAAGGTGGTGTGACTATCAGATCATGTTCGCGGGGCAAACTTGGCCAGAGATCGCCCAAGACAGAGAGGTTTGGAAGAAGAAAGTGGAGGCCTTCACCCAACAGTGGGTCCCAAAATATGCTAATAAAAACAAAAGATAAATTATTGGCGTTTACAATGATCTCATGTCAAATATATTCTACAAACATCTATACGGTATTATGATTAATTTATGAATCAAAATTAATAATAAAAAGCCTTCTCTAACCACCGCTTAGCTCTACAAACAAATCGTGCACACACGGAGCGAGCCTCGGGCGCCAAAAATAAAAGTTAGCACGCCGGCTGATAAGCGCCCAAATTTTCAATGTTTTCCTACAGTTTTAACCGTTCGCTTTCCGTGTACCTGCATAGCATACGTGTTTATAACTTTAGGAGGTCAGAATTGGGGTGGATAAGGTAATATTGAGAGCAAAGATTTTTAAGGAAGCCTACGGACATCAAAGTTGGAGTGTTTTTGTTTAGGTTGGAAATCATCCAACAACTTCTCCCGCTCTTGGGTGGACCGCGATGGCGTGCCAGACTTTTACTAACTTAAACCCACTCTTATGTTCCTTGTTTGCCTTGCGTTCCAGGATCCCGGGTTTTCTTTTCACAAGCGAACCCATGGTTCTAGTAGGCTTCGACCCTGCTGGGCCCCTACGGTTTTGCTGACATCTTCTTGAAGCGCACGTGGAACGTTACCGGACGGCCGGACAGCGGCCTGCCTATTGCTCGCCGGCGCCTACGGTGGCTGAAAATCTTGTTCATGTTTAATGCTAGGTATATCATTGTTTTATCATTGATAAGTAAATGATAAATGATATTTATTTTGTAAAAAGGTTTAAAAAAACACTTTTACACGACATTTATTTTTTTTCGTCCTTTTAAACTAGTTGAGGCCGGTATTTTCTAGCCGACTAACCTGAGAAGAAACACTGAAACAAACTCAGGGGTCAAAGTCTCTTTTAAAGTCCATACAGTTAATATGTAATGGTCAAATCACATGAGAACCATGCAGATTTGTCTGAGATGGTCTTTTGAAGAAAGAACCATACAGATTTGAGTGGACCTGTCCAGTCAGTGCAAGCATTTGTCAGTATTCGTAAAGCTCAACTCAGGACTACTAAGGAGCTCAACGACTTGACAAACAATACCAAGGAAAGGACATTATTTGGGTAGGCCGCAGAATATACTCAAATTGCCAGACATACGTTAAAATTACTGAAAAGAAAAAAAAAGCAATCAACATTGTCCTCACGTTCACAATAATAAAAGGAAATATATAATTTACAAAAGTAAATATTAATGTCAACAATTAATAGAAAAAAAATGTCAAATTGCAAAATAAAAATAATCAACAATATCAAATTGTAAAAAAATAAGTAATAATAATAAAAAGCACAATTGAAATTAAATATAATATAAAATAGAAAATAAAATATATAATAAGCTGAAGCTACACGAGTTAGCCAGTCAAAGTGAGAATTAAACGAAAAAAAAAAAAACGGTTACAATCGGTTTAGTAGAAGAAGAATATAGTAAATACAGTGTTAAATTTTATTTTTTATTTCTACTTGGAAAAAAAATGGAAAGAATCACAAACCACTACGGAATACTTTTCGGTAGATGTTTGTGATTGTTTCCAATTTTTTATTTAGGAGCTTAGTTTTGTTATTTCATTGTGCTTTTGTGTATTGTCTGTTCATTTTCTGTGTTGCATCGATTAAACGTTGTATCTATCTATCTATTTATCTATGTCACGGATAAGTAGGTAAAATGATCTATGATTATCAAAATATTGACATCCTTCAGATGTTTTTATTTTTATTTATTCCGTTCTAATACCAAAAACTGATACCATTTGTATTTAAAAAAAAACATTTATATTCCTTTCGGCACGAATGCCAACCACTTGACTTTGGTACAGGCAGCTCAGTCAAACCTAATCAAAATCATCATCATCATTTTCAGCCGAAAGACGTCCACTGTTGGACATAGGCCTCCCCCAAATGCCGCCACAATGACCGGTCCTGTGCGTCTCGCATCCATCGAATTCCCGCGACCCTCACCAGGTCATCGGTCCACCTTGTGGGAGGCCTTCCAACGCTGCGTTTTCCGGTAATCAAAATATAGTTTTTAAATATGAGTCCTAACAAATACCAGTGGTATTAGTTGTTGGTATTAAAATGGGTTAAATCTTTTTGTCTTTTGCGTCGGACATTTTGACCATTAGCCAACGTCAAGTTTCAAAATTATTTAGTTTATGATACAGAATACAGTCGCTTTGTTTAGAAATTATTTAGTTTATGATACAGAATACAGTCGCTTTGTTTAGATATTATTTAGTTTATGATACAGAATACAGTCACTTTGTTTTCCATTATTCTAATGTTTTTGCAATATCTGCGAGCAAACGTATTGAGTTAGCTTTGTTGGCAAACTACGTTGAGATAGTCAATACTGCAATAAAATTCACAACACCATTTTTCGAAATCGAGCCTTTTACAATGATCACACAGAAGGTCCAGTTTTGTAGACATTTGAGGTGAAATAATACACCAATTTTACATCACAATATCCACTAGAAATCAATTTGCGAATAATTAAAATAGTCACTAAACTTACTTAAAAAATTCCTCCAAAAGAGTTCAGAAGCCTTTATTGTTCTTAATTTTTTAAATTGATATTGATAGGCTGGCGTTGAACCTCTATTTCACCTGATGGTAAGCGATGATGCCGGTCGACGATAGAGTACGCTTGACTAGAAGTAACCAATTCACTCTTGACTTAAAGACCCCTAGGTGGTAGCTATCAAAGTACAGGAAACACAGCCTTCGACAATTGAGTTATAATGCACGACGTTAGTACATTATAACTCAATGCCTCCGGCAGGGAATTCCACCCCTTAGCTGTACCCACATTGAAAGTGTTCCCAAAAGTTTTACTGGTTTGATCTCCTGATTACTGTACTTTTTTTCCCATGTCGTCGTCCAAGCAATATAGGGTCTTAGGTACTAACCTTTAAGGAGAAACACCAGGGGGTTATTCTGGCGAAAAATTCCAACTAATTTAGATAAATTAAGTTTATTTCGTACTTTGCCAGTTAGTATCAAGTTCTATGTTGATTAAAATATGATTTGCGATCGTAAACACTTATTTATTTACGGAATTATAACAATTAAAATCTTCAATAACCCTTCCAGTTCATCTAACCCTATTGAATGGTCACTTCATCAAATCTATATGGTTCTTTCTTCAAAAGACCATCTCAGACAAATTTGCATTGTTCTCATGTAATTTGACCATTACATATTTACTGTATGGACTTTAAAAGAGACTTTCACCCCTAAGTTTGTTTCGGTGTTTCTTCTCAGGGTAGTCAGCTAGGAAACACCGGCCTCATCTAGTTTAATATGACGAAAAAAAAAATTGATGTGTAAAAGTGTTTTTTTAAACCTAGTTACAAAATAAATATCATTTATCATGAAAAAGTCAATTTCGCGGGCTACATAGTCACTTCCCCTTTATGAACTAATTCTGTAACTCTAAGTAGTTACGCGTAAATGTCCGCACAGTCAATAGCCAGCGCGTTTACTGCAAACTATAGTGTACAAATGTTATTGTGATACTCAAGATTTTGCTGCTTTTTCCAAGTCTACAAGTTTCTTGCCATTAAAAAGGCAAGAAAGTGGTAATGGTAGATTTTTTCCACATTTTCTATTCACCCCACGTTTTCTACATGCACGTTCTAACAAGGCATGACTGGTTGCTCGTTGCCCCTACACGTGGGTTTTGCTTATTTTTCGCCATTACAGTTACGTAGCTAGTTGGTTGTCTATTTCGTTTTGTGTTGCCAATCTACTTCAACGAGTTATTAAACTTAGTGTGCTGCCTCCGATTTTGTAGAAGAGTGGAAAACTAGGAATGTTGCTTTTTTGTTTTTGTGAGCTTCACTGCTTAAGCAATGTTTTTTTTTGGGTACGTTTTTGAGGGGTTGAATGTGGATTTGAGATTTATGCGTTCATTAATGTAATTAAATGTCGTAGAAGTCTACAAATAGTAATAGCGTGATGGTTGACAGGACAGGATAGGAGAATAAAACGTGTTGCACCGACTCCAAATAAAATGGGACAAGGGCAGGAAGATTCATCATCTACAACTACAACAACAACTGTCAACAACTTTTAACTGTCAACAACTGCTGTCATCGTGACTTTTTTACTATATCTCTTGAGGGAAACATTTGGTGAATATGACATAATTGTTCTAGAAACGAAAAAGATCATTTATTTATTTATGTACACACAAAAACACTTAAAAATGAAAAGAACAAAAGCAGATAGAAGAGCACAAAGGTGCTGCTTATTTCAAACGAAATAAGCATCATGATACTATACATAAGTTTTTTTTTTTCACATATTTATTCTACTTGTATGTCTTCACTGCGTCCGGCAATTTTTTTTTTTAATCATTTTTACAAAAGTATTCGTTACAATAATCCTGTTTTTCAACACCTTTTCACAAATGCCTCGAAACAATTGACGATCGACGGTAATCCTACTTTTGAGTTGGACGACCATGGATCGTCCATAGGTGTTTCATTGCCTTTTTGTTATTTTAGACAAAGAACTTAATGCTGAGACCATCGTTTTATTGCCTTTTTGTTAATTTAAACAAAGAGGCTAATACTGAGACCACCATTTTTGTGAAAGGTAAAAACAATCCAACTACCTGACTACACACATACATAGTCGATTATAATACTAAGGGTTGTGTGAACAAATATTGTTTGGGTGTTTAAATGGGTAAATTTTTACAGCACATGATGTGAATTCTTGTGAATGTTATCAGTTCTAACGGTGTTTTTCAATGTGTTTGAGGGATTAAATGCAGAAACCATTTGTGGGGCTAGGTAGTCCCTACTAATTGCTGCTTTTATATTGAATGGAAAGTTATGTATATGTGAGTCACAGAATTGTCTAGATTTTTAAAGATGAGGATTGATATTACGATACTGGTGATTTTTTTTGTTTTCGGTGGGAATATCATCTTATGACATCCCCCGTTCTTGGGGAGCGGGAGATAGTGTCAGACTTATACTGACTAAAAACCCACTCCAGGGCCTCAAGTCTGCTATTAAAAAAGTGTCAGAATGGTCTATCATTGACTTCATAATTGTTGATTTTGACCAAGTGTGATAATCTACTAATATAATGGCGTCATTATGGCTTTCCAATGGTCAACCACTGACACTCCATTGAAAAAAATGGCATAGAATGGTAATCTCGTACATAATGACAAATAAATATTTGACGTATATATAATTGCCAAAATCTTGACAGAACCTTTGATACCTACTATTAGAACGTCATTGTGCCGTCATTGCTTTTAATTTGTTTCGACACAGCTCGATATTGTCATTCTACCACACGATCATTGACCGATCAATGATCGACCATTATGAATTATCAGATTACGCACTTTTAGCAAAATGACAATGGGATCGTGTTGGAATGACGAATTTATAAAAATAGCAGACTTGGGCCCCTGTTCCTTCGTTGCCTTTCCTACCGGGGCCGAGTCTTCGTTTCAGAATCAGACCGTTGGTCCCAGTAGGCTTCGACCCTGCTGGGCCCCTACAGTTGCTGACATCTCCTTGAGGCGCGCGTGAGACAGTAAGCGCCGTCGACGACTTGGGCTCGGTCCGGGCAGTTACCGGACGGTCGGACGGCGAGCTACCCAATGCTCGCCGTCCGCAAGCCCGCGCCTATGGTGGCTGGATATTGGGATCGGAATCCCGACGGCTGATTAGTCAAAATAGTGAGAACTTTGCTGAAAACGTCAGTTTTTGATAATGTTTTGAAATTGATAAACAAGTCTTTTTACTGACTAATTAATTCTTTTTTATTGTTGCTAGACTCGCGTTTGGTCACTATCTCTCTCGACTGGCCTGTTGTTGTAGTGTTTAGTGGTCCTGATTGCTATGCCGGAGGTTGTGGGTTCGATACCCACCCATGACAAATGTTTGTGTGATGAGCACGATCATTTTTTCCGTGTCTGGGTAAAATTATCTATAATATATATCGACAGTTGAAAGGTAAAATTACATAACTGATAAACATAGTTATATATTATATAAGTATGTTTATCAGTTGTCTAGTACACATAGTAACATGCTCCGCTTAGTTTGGGACTAGATTACGTTTAGTGAAAGCTATGGAATATTATTATTTAATATCTAACTTTTTTCTGTGTTTCTTTAGTTGCCCTTTACAGCACCATGGATACTTTCGAACAATACACCACTATCTAATGTGATGCTAAGCAATGATGCGGTCAACGAAGGCGCATCCTTCGTTTGCTTGCATAGAAGTAACCATTAACTCTTGACTTAAGTACACTTTTTATTTTGTTTTCGGAGGGAACTTCAAAAGGTGTCTGGTCTTTTGGGGGAAAGACCCGAAAGTGTAGGATTCTTACCTCACTAAAACTACCCCGGTTTTCACCTTTAGCACATGGAAGAGGGCCCCAGGACCTCTTAAAAGACCACCCCAGAACCCCCTCTGTACGACGCCTATTAGGGTTATATCCTTCGGGAAACTGTGAGGGGTCTCCCCTGAGCCTCGTTGTGCACGGCAGCATGTGGTTACTGTGCCACAGTCTTTCCTGAAATCACTCGGTGGGCGAACAGAGTTTTTACTCTGAGCGTCTAACATAGGCCAACTGTCCATAGACTCGAAGCTTCATAGATTCGTCATTAAATGCTTGGTGTACGCCTGCGTGAAGCTTGCTTACAAAACCATGGCTTATTGTCCACGGACACTTAGCTGCATAGACGCGTATTTGTCATTAAATGGTTGGTGTACGCCTACGTGAAGCTTGCTTTCAAAACCATGGCCTAATGTTCACAGATGCTTAGCTTCATAGACGCGTATTCGTCATTAAATAGTTGGTGTACGCCTACGTGAAGCTTACTTACAAAACCATGGCGTACTGTTCACGGATGCTTAGCTTCATAGACGCGTATTCGTCATTAAATAGTTGGTGTACGCCTGCGTGAAGCTTGCTTACAAAACCATGGCCTACTGTTCACGGACGCTTAGCTTCATAGTCAACACATAACCTACATTTTCTTCCAAAAAGATACTCGTTGCTCCAAAAAAACCTGCTGTGTCATGTCCCGCGTCAATAAAGCCACACACTTTCCTCAAGAAACACACGAATTCGGAAGTCCAGATAAGGACATTAATGGATTGGCTGACATAAATGTGACGTCAGTACACATATTTCAAACGTCGCATGCTGGCAACACCCGGGTTAACGAGACCTCTACGTTTTTAACAAATTCTCTTTGGTCGAAGGTCATGTTAACCTGGTGGAAGTCCAAGGGTGTTATCAGATAGTTCAAGGGTTACATTTAGTCAAGTATGCGTGGTCCGACGCACGCGTTAAGGTCCAGATAAGGATCGGAAGCATTAGCATTTTTCGATAGCATGTTGGCTGTATGTCTTTGAGGTCATGTGTTAATGGTAGGTTGGTACACGCGATCTTTATAAGGATTTAAGTATTTTTATATTGGTGGTACTGGTTTAGCTGGACGATATTTTTGTAGGTGACCCTTTTTTTCGAAATATTACCCACATGAGGTTAATTACCTTTTTACATAAGTAATTTGGGTCTGCTGTGTTTACTTTTGGACTATATTTTCTAGTGAACAATAAATAATATTAAAACATAAACTTGTACTGAAAAGAGCATCAAAATACTCCTTTGAAGCTGTGAAAAAAAAAACTTTTGAGCCAACGAAAAAAAATATAAGCCCGTTTATGTCATTAAAAACGTTTATTTTGACACTCTCAAGCTCTCCTGAAATTTGACGTGAAGCAAGGTCTCATAGCACAAATATAGGAAAAAAATCTGAAATCTGTAAATTTGTAGTTACGCCACAAAAAGAAAAACTTTTCTTTGCGATTTGGAAAATTCTTCGTAACTATACTTCGTAAGTTTTTACGGAACCCTCAGTGCGCGAGTCCGATTCGCATGTGCCTGGTTTTTTTTAATGTTGGGCTCCTCCCCTGGATCTCGCTTGATAGAAAACAATGGATGAGCTCAATATTGGAACGAAGAAAAGAAGCCAGTTCTCTCTTGTTTTGAAGGCTGATGGTTTATAGGCTAAAGCTAACATGTCAGTAAATCCTGGGCCCGGCCTGGGGTCTGGGACTATTCGATAGAGTTATTGTGATACTGGAACGCAAAAGGTATTAGTCTCTAAAAGTAAAACTCGTGCGAGAGACTTAAGCCAAATCGAATTCTAAATAATCGAATATATCAATTGATCTACCTCTATAAATCGAACATCTGAATTATCGAACGTTCTTAATATCGAATGGTAAATAAATCGAGAGTTCAATATATCGTACACTAAATAACATCGGGTGTTCAAGAAATAGAAATGCAAGAAAAACACGAAACTTACTAATAAATCACATATAAATCTTTAATATTAACTTTTATAGCCATAGCATAAAGCATAATCAGCCTTTTAATGTTCCCACTGCTGGGACTCAAGTCTCCTCTCTAAGAGAGGGAATGGATGCCCCGCGGGTCCAGTGCAGGTTGATGAATGTCACATGTCTTTGCATTTTTGGTTCTAGGACATGCCGGTTTCCTCACGATGTTTTCCTTCACCGTTTTGAGAGCAGAATTTTTATAGATACATTTTAAGATTTTGTGTAAATTGCAATTGGCAATACCACAACTCTTGTGGTGTTTCAAAGTAATTTAAAAGACATGTTTCTCATCCCCACCATTTCCTCTTCGGCCTCTTCCTCGCCCCCCAGAAACCATTTGTAACCCTTGTACATCATTGTCCTATCAAAAACCAAAATTAATAGTTCGCCCATTCCACAACACTCAACTATCATAAACATCAGACGAGTTATACGCAACGATTAAACTATCGTCCAAACTACGGTTAAGTACGGTTAACTATAGTTAGCCCCCGGTTAATGTTGCCAGTAATTGGTTGGCCCTTGTGATTAATTGATGGTGCTTTCTGATAAATAAGTTGTGGGTAGTTTGAGTGTTGGCGGTGATGAAGGGATGTGGAGAACGTTCCTTTGAAGGTTCTTAAAGAAAACCCATGGTCGTACACCGCAAAGGGCATCTGAAAGAACATAGGTAGGTTTTAGTCAGTAAAACTCTGACACGCCCTCCCGCACCGGGTTAAAACGGGAGAAGTCATTAGATGAATTAGATGATTTCCCACCACCAAAAACCACATACCGTGTTCGTTGAGGGTAAGGTAGAGATTGGGTTCCCACGTTTTTTTTTTACAAGAAATAAAGTACATCTGATTTTAGAAGGGAAAATGAAGAGAACTTGCATAGAAAGAGTATCCTTCATTGTTTTTCTTTTCGCGAAATAAATATTTTGTTGCTTTATAAAAAAAAAAATTTGGTCCCGCGGTTTCACCCGTGTAGTTACTTACTGCTCCGCTTCCGCGGGTCGTAGCGTGATGTTACAGAGCCTATACAATTCTACGTGGAATAAGCTATCATATACATGTACATTTTTACAATCCCACTGAGAGTTCTAGAGATAAATACGATTAAACAAACAAAAAAAAATCTTCCGGTTTATTATATTATACAGGTACATATAGATCGTTTGGTTATCGAAGACTTTATAAAAAACCATGGTTTTCTTTTACCCTCAATTTGCAGAAAAGACAATATGTGTCAAAAAATCAGTGAACTACTGAAATGGCCACAACCCTAGGTAGAAGTGTACTAATTGTACACCCAAAGGACAGTTCTAATGCGAGCCTTTTGATAATACTAAAAAAGAAGTTATTTCTAGGTTCCCCATAATGCTATTGCCAACAATCGGACCATCGGATTCAAAATGGCTGCTACTGAAAAGTTTTAAAAATAAACATGACAGAAAGCTTATTTCGATATTAGACTGATACTGATCTGAGGTCCTACCGCGACCTCTTAACGCGTTCCATTTGACGACCTAAACTGAATTGTTTAAGCGATGAAGCTATGTATATAGGGTATATAGCTCCATCTCTATTTTTCGCTAACACGTCTGACATTTTAAACACGTCATGGTAAGCCCCTAATTCAACTGAATTGGTTGTTAACGTAAGACTTAAAGTTGTGATTTTTAGAGACTGGCTTATGGGACTCCCTTTGAAAATATACATTTTTTAACTTGCACAAAATACCTTAAAAGGGCATAATAAAATTTAAAAAATATATGCATGCAATACTTTGATTCATGGTCTTCAATTTTGTACAAATATTTTTTTCATTTATTTTTCTACATACAATAAAAAAATGTCTATTTGTGTTTATTGTTTCGGTTTCAACTTTTTTACCTAAAAAATTTCCAATACGAAATTTCGCCTAGCCCTTAGACGTTTTTTTTTTCGGTGGGAAAATCATCTAATGGTATCCCCCGCTCTTGGGCGGAGCAGAAGTATAAGAAGATTAATCGGTCAAGTGTAATAATATAGGAGAAAAGGGGTAGAAAAATGCTCAATGTTTTCGGCTAATAGGAGCCCCTGAATGCTTCAATTTGATTTTTAAATATCAAACTATAGAAACAAACGAAATAAAAATATATAACAAAATAATAAAAAATGGCGTCGCTTGGGGGAGGCCTATGTCCAGCAGTGGACTTCTTTCAGCTGAAATGATGATGATGAATAAAAAATAGTGGAATGTTTTATTATTATTGATAGGCTCGCGTTTAACCTATCTCACCTGATGGTAAGCGATGTTGCGGTCGACGATGGAGCTCGTTTGCCTCAAAGTAACCCATTCAGTCTTGACTTAAAGACCTCTAGGTTGTAAGGTATTTGTCAAGGTTCCGTATCAGACAGCCAACGGAGTGCAATATGGTAAGTAAGTAATATTAATATTCCACAACTATCACACAACACCGTCTCGTCTCAAGCTAAGCAGAGCTTGTGTTATGAGTACTAGACAACTGACAAACATACTTATATATTTCTAAATACATGCAAATATAGATAAATTACACCAGACACAGAACAAATGATCGTGCTCATCACACAAACATTTGTCTTGGGTGGGAATCGAACCCACGACCTACGGCATAGCTGTCAGGGCCACTAATCATTAGACTAACAGGTCAGTCAAAGTATAGTTTAGACCTCCCCAAGTGTTACAACGATCGCTCCTGTGCATCTGGTATCTATTTGACTTCCACGATTCTCACTAAACATCCTTTGTATTAACTTATAAGGCAAAGGAAATGCTGTTTAGATTTAAAGATGATCTTAGCAACTAGGTCCTTTAGATTCTACCAGCCTTTACGTAACAGGCTAAGCCACCCGATATTCTTAAACCCAATCCAATTTTACGTCCTAACAAAATTACATAATGATTTCTCGGCTAACAAAAACTTTTTCGCCTGTTTTTAAAAAAGCTTGAAAGGCTGAAATAGCCCGTGATTTGTCAAGAGTGGGCGTTTAGTGGGTACCAAAAACATTAGTGTCCGATCGAAGCTTTAGTTTCGGGTTTTGTCCTAACTTCGGCAAAGAAATGAGTTTCGGCTTAGTTTTAGTTTCGGCTAACATGCAGCTGTAATTGTGGCCGAAACCGAAAGTGAATTCAAGAGGTTTTGTCCTGCTATCGGACATAATAATTATTATGGTGCACCTTATTTATTAGGTAAAAAATTTTGTTTTGTAGTCTCAAATATCACTGACTGACTGACTGAATGATTAATATAATACGTGATTTAAAAATAAAAACTGACTAATTAAGATTGACTATTTTTCTTCTCCATATAAGAACATGACTTTAACGAAAGTTTCAGTTCCGGTTTCGGCCGAAAGTAAGACCGAAGCCGAAAATCATTTTCAGTCGTAAAAACTAGTTTCGGCGGACACTAATAAACATGTTAATTTCATATTAACTAGAAATTGGTTGCCGTGGCTTATAATTAACAAGAGTACATTATGTTAGGACTTTATCGACTTATTTATTAAGTGTGGCGCTTGTTTATATTACTCGCTAACTTTCAGAGTTAAATTTAGATTTTTATTTTATAAAAATAGAAAGTTTTTGTTCCCAAATGGGAAGAAATGTTACAACTTTTTGTAGAACATGATTTTGAAAGTTTTTTTCGAACTTTCTAGTGTTGCTGACGTATAGAGGAAAAATGGAGCTTTGAGGGGAATTGTGTTTGAAAGGGTGGTAAAAATAGATAACTTTTTGAACAATTAATTGTTTTCATAATGCTCGACTTTATCCTAGTAAAAATACCTATAAGGCTTCTAAAATAGGTGTTTTTTTTTGGGTTTTCACTGTTTACATTTTGCGAGTGTTAAGATTAGAAATTATTTCGTTTTTGTTTCGACATACAGTCACTTTGTTTTCCATTAGTGTGGATGTAACATAATGCGGATGTAACATATTCTAAGGTTTTTACAGTATTTGGCAGAAAATGTATCGAGTCAGCCTTGTCGGCACACTTCGTATAATATAAGATAGTCAAAATTACGATAACATTCTCAGCCCCATTTTGCTGAAATCTAGCTTGTTTCATATATTATTTCACATTAAAGGGCCTATTACACTACGCGATATTCAGCACACGATATTCTGACTGTCTTATTTTTTATTCCGTTAGACAGTCTGACCCTTATTACACTACGCGATATGTCGAATCGAATAGTCTATCTAAAATTGTATGAATATCAAGTGGTGTAATAGGCCCTTTATTGTCTAGCTGTGTAGACACTTGAGATATAAAACTACACCAATTTTTATATCACAATTTCCACTAGAAATCAATTTGTGAATAATTACAACTGCTGGTGAACATCACTTGGTTTTTTTACTTTATTTATATAAACTAGTGCTTGACTGCGATCCCACATGATGGTAAGCAGTGAGGTAATTGTTGATGGTGAAGCGCATAAGAGCCTATTCACTCTAGCCTTGAAGACACAAATTAAATACCGCCAAAACTTTACAATATGTTCTTAGGAAGTGAAAAATAAAACTTGTCTTTTAGTGAAACAGCCAGTCATTTGTCTAAACGAGGCCTCATAAAAAGTTAATACTCTATGCTTGAAAAAAAAAAGCTTCGAAACAATTGTTTACAACATGTGTGTGTGTCCATCATCTCAAGTCACTTTTCTTTTGTATTTTTTTTCACCCACTATCCGTAGAATGTAAAAACTTTTTGTTTAAAATAAATATGTTATCGGTAACGCTCGGTAATATTTCGTACAAACGTGCCGACAGACGAACAGACAAAGTACACGTAAATAATTTTTATTGCTCTGTACCTGTCCAAACAATTGAATCCGAAAGGGGCTCATAGGTAACATAGTAATTTGTTTTAAACGTCTTTCCAGTAGAATGCGTGTGATTTTTTACAGGGAAAGTGAGTTTGGGCTGTTAATGTTATAACTGTATGGTAATTTAACAACCTTGAACATTCATGTTTCTACCAGCCCAAGTCGCAGGTAGAGATCCTCATAGTGTAAAACAAAGTCCGGCACAGCGTCTATATGTCTGTTTGTTTGCGAAATCTTAACAAAATAATGAATGGATTTTTATGCGAATAACCCCAGTAGATGGAGTGATTTATGAGAAATGTTTAAGTGTTTCATGCATGTTATATAATAGTGGAGAGAAGCCAAGAGTTTTAAAGATTTGTAATACCCATGTAGAACTGGAGCACCCGCTGGTTCTATATATCAAGCCTTATTAGGAAGCCGACCGATCGACAGGTGTAATCGATTTTTTTTTAGGTAAGAAATCATCTAATGACATCTTACGCCCTTGGGCAGGACGAGAGGGCGTGTCAGACTTTTACTGACTAAAACCCACTCGCTTGTTCCTCTTTTGCATTGTGTTTCACTGCGCTCCTGAGTTCGTTTTCACTTAACCCATGGCCCCAGTAGGCTTCGACCCTGCTGGGCCCCTACGATTCGCTGACATCTCCTTGAGGCGCGCGTGGAACACTCACAACGACAACTTGGGCTCGGTCTGGACGGTTACCGGATGACCGGACGGCGTACTGCCCATTGCTTGCCGTCCACAAGCCTGGACCTAAGGTGGAACATTGTAACCGAACCGAATTTGTGCTTAAATAAAAGGCAAAAGACTAGGCTTTGGGCCTGTATTTAAGTTAGATTAGGCACCAGTTTGACACAATATGAATCCTTCCTTCACTATCATTGTCTTAGTTATGTAATTGCTGTGATACTGTGGTGAGAAAATAAAAAAATACACAAATGATTAAATTATTATATAATCCAAAAGCTGTCCTCAGCTGAACCTCTCTGTAGCATCGCCTTTATCTACACTAATATTATAAAGATATCTACGGTCAGTAAGAGCAGTGGTGGCCGAGTGGTAACGGCCACGACTTACGAGTTGTAGGTTGCGGGTTCAAACCCAGCCAGGCACATTACTTTGTGTAATATATTTCATCACCACTGCTCTCAAAACGGTGAAGGAAAACATCGTGAGGAAACCGGCATGTCCTAGAACCAAAAATTCGAAGACATATGGCATCCACCAAACCGCACTGGGCCCGCGTGGTGGATTACGGTCCATTCCTTCTTCTAGAGAGGAGGCCTGAGTCCCAACAGTGGGAACATTATAAGTCCGACTACTATCTACGGTCGGTATGCTGCGGTCTTCCCTTCCCATTATAATTTAGGTGTTTAAAGGCTAGAGTGAATAGGCTCTTAATAAACTAGTGCGCCTCACCACCAACGATTGCATCACTACTTACCATCAGGTGGGATCGCAGTCAAGCACTAGTTTTTAACAATTAAAAAAAAGATGAAGTTTGTTCTTTTTTGTTTCTAGGAGGTAATCTCTGAAAGACTGGTCCGATTGCGAAAGTTTTTCCACCGATAGAAAACTGCTTTATTCCTGAGTGACATAGGCTATATTTTGTTGTATATGCGGGCGAAGCCGCGGGCTAAAGTTAGTGTCCTATATTTAGTACAGAACAATAAGCTTAAATCTTCAGCAGTTGTCAAGCGTACGGGTCTCCATTAGGGAACAGTAACATTTTAAATGCCTATCTGGAGTATCGAAACATAATATAGAAGAAATTCTTAGAATATAAATTGGCATACAAACGTCTGCGGGATAGTTCAAAACAATCGCAGCGGCCTTAAAACGCAAAGGGCAACTGAAGTAACACAGGTGGGTTTTAGTCAGTAAAAAAGTCTGATACTACCTCCTGCTCCAACCAGAGCGAGAGAATTTATTTAATAATTTTCCATTCAAAAAACAAAACGTACATGAAAGTACGAACGTTGAGATTCATTACTCTAAATCCTATCATCTAAAACATAACCCTTCTTGGAAGTCGGGTAATAATACAAATATTCTACTCCAAGCGGCTTGATGAAGCGTGAGGGCGTGTCAGTTTTTTTAATGACACACCTGAATTCCTTCAGTTGCCCTTTGCTTTCCAGGGCTCACTCAATTGTACAATCCTGCATCTCATACAATTTGCGTACTATCAATATAAAAATGTCATATATCATAAGGTATGATAGCCTGGTACCGAGCATGATATCGATCACACAATTCGTATTAATGAGTGAGTTACGGAACCCGACTGTTTCGGTTGTGATTCATTAACGGTGATACATCGGCCCATACAGTACTACAATCGGTTTTTGGGTATAGATTAAGTTTGGTGGAAGGTAGAGTGGTCATATTTTGGAATTTACTGGTAAAGAAGAGAAATAATATGGAACCAAATGTGTACTTCAATTAAACATAAAGAAACCTACAAAAACATAGTTTACAAACATTTTCCGCATTCCCTGCCGGAGTCTGTGTTTCCTGATAGCTACAACCTAGGGGTCTTTAAGTCAAGAGTGAATAGGTTACTTCTAGGCAAGCGTGCTCCATCGTCGGCCACATCATCGCTTACCATCAGGTGAGATAGTGGTCAAACGTGAGTCTATCAATAATAATAAAATAAAATTTTCATGATTGATTTTGGCAACAAAAACATGCTTTTTAGGGTTCTGTATCTTAGTAAACGGAATCCTTATAGGATCACTTTGTTATTTATCTGTCAAGCCCCTTTTCTCTCAAGAAAGTGTGGAGGTATTCAGCTGAAATTAATATCGAATACTCAGGTCCTAGAGCAGTGTAGGTAAATCACATGCAACATACATAAAACTTATAATTCCGCGTAATCTAAAGATAGGAAGTTTATAATAAGCTTGAGTCGCATATATTGACACTCGAGTCTCAAGGAAATCGAAACATATAGGGTACTTTCTGTTGCCCTAGAATCCTCTTTGGCAAGAAGCAAGGTCTCATAGCACAAGTAAAGGAAAAAGTTTAAAAACTGTAAAATAGTTACGTCACAAAATAACGTTTTTATATTTTGGAATTTAGAAAAATCACTCGACACGATTGTTAGATCGAACTTCATATTTATGTAAGTAAGTGTGTATGAAAGCCATGGTACGCGAGTTCGATTCGCACTTGACAAGTATTACGCCTACTTGCACATATTCGCATAATAACTTTTTTGAGATTCGGAAAAATCTTCAAGACTCTATTGTAGGATCGAACTACATAATAAATAGGTAAGTTTGTATAAAAGCCGTGAAAAGCGAGTTCGATGCAACACATCATCGAACCGCAGTAGCCGGTATGGAAGGCACTAAATCGGTTGCGAACCAAGGTAGGCCGTTGCAAACTCAACTTGGCAAAGTGGGGTTTTATAGACCCATCGAATATTCAATGTGAGTGCGGAGCTCCTGTTCAAAACATGAGCCACATGTTCGAATGCCCCAAGTGACCTTATACTTGCACTTTGGAGGATTTGATGAGTGCTACCGAAGCTGCTAGTAATGTAGCCACCTATTGGGCCCAAAAAGTTTAACGATTTTACCAACGAATCGAAAAGAAGAAGAGCGAGTTCGATTTGCAATTGACTGGTTTCTTTTAATGACGAAGTATTATGCCTAATTGCACATCTACGCTACATACTCAGTATCGTATATACAGGATGTACGGGCAATATTCGTTTTTCGTAATACATCGGTGGCACGCGAGCTGCCACACGTGCTTGCCACGACAAATGCAAATGAATAACCTTTCATATTAACTCTTTATAGGGTGATGGCAATTATGCGGCCGTTTGTAATTAATAACGCAGTTTTATTGTAGATTTGTGAGTGTTGAGGAATAATTGGGTCATTTTGGGCCGTGGATTGAGGTTTGTTTGCTTTATAACATTATTAACGTTTGTATTTTTGACAGGATTGAACTGAACTACTAATTTGATTTTGCCTCGGGCAAATGATTAGCATAGCCATACGGTGTGGCAATGCCACCAGTCTTGTCGGTACAGTCGACAACGCGATTTACCATACTTTATATTACTTTTTAAGTTCTTTAGGGCTTTTATTTTTATTTAGCGTTTAATATAATGATAGTTAATTTTTTTTTATTATGTAAAGTGCTAGTTTATTATATTTAAATAAATAAAATGGAGAATTTTTTTTTGGAAGTTTTTTTTTTTATATTACTTACAAGCGGCTGTCAGTGACTTCGCCCGCGTGATAATAGAAAATTGTCCCAAGGTAACATAGGTGGTCCTGGGATCAAAAGCACCCTACAGGTATATTTTTCCAGGCCTTGTCTACCCAAATCCGTTCAGGTGTTTGAGCGTGAAAAAGCAACAAACATATACAATTACTACATCTAAAAAAAAACTTTGTCACGTATACAGAATAGATTTGAGTTTTGTAAACAGCCAACGCTCAGAAGGAGCGGAGTCTCCTAATACACACATCATCATGTTTAAAAGAAGACTCCAATCATAGACTAATCTAAACTATTTGTTATAAAACATTTTGTATTTGTATTTTGTATTTTTTGCACACACATTCACAAACTTTCGCCTTTATGATATTAGTGTGATGATAAATGATATTCATTTTGAAAATAGGTTTTTTAAAAACAAGTAAATTTTTTTTTTGTCAATTTATTCTAGATTAAGCCGGTGTTTCCTAGCTGATTACCCTGAGAAAAAACACCGAAACAAACCCATGGCTCAAAGTCTCTCTTAAAGTCCATACAGAAAAAATGTAATGGCAAATCATTATGAGAACCATGCAGGTTGGAGTCTGAGATGGTCTTTTGAAGAAAGAACCACACAGTTCTGAGCGAACCTGTCCAGTCAGTGCAAGCATTGGTCAGTATTCGTGTAGCTCAACTCAGAACTACTAAAGAGCTCAACGAACGATGTGATTATAACTTAGGTATGTCAATTTTCTTTTTTAATGTTAAAGAGATTTGTCAATGTTAATTGATCAATTTGAACGTAACTGAATTATCAATCAGAAGGTAGAAAAAATTAAGCAACAAATTCTTGTCATTTTCATTGTTCGTAAGTATTTCATGGGCAATAAAAAAAAACAGCCTGTAGACAGTGTAAACGGTGTAAATTCGGGTAGTTCGGTGCCAGGCCGTACTCGACCCACCCTGTATAATTGCCAGCTGTCTTCACGTATGCCTGTACGACTGTTAATGTTTGCCCAATACAAACTAATGAGACTGTTCACGGGAATTCAGACCTAATTAACTTTTTTTTTGTTAATGTTTTTGGCTTGGATACTATGTAAGTCTTTTAAGCCATGTCTTCGTATAAATAGTTAAGTTCGTTACCATTGGAATATGAATGTACATACTTTTATGTTTTTCTTAGTATTAATCAACAGTTCAATAAAATTCTCAGCTCCATTTTACCGAGCTCGCGCCTGGTGCAATTTTTAGTTTTTTATTATTTGTTTTGTTAACGTATCATTTATTAATAATTGTAATGATTTATTTTACTTACTTTTATTTATAATGTGAATGTGAGAACACTGTAGACTCCACAAATTCTTAGGTTACTTTATTTTTATTGTACTTTTTAGTACAATATTGACCAGTCTACCGTGTCCTTACATGATATCTACTTATGCTGTAATATGGAAATATTGTAACAATTTTTTTTTAATTAAAAGATTAACCATGGAGTTTCTTGCCGGTTCTTCTCCATAGGAAACGACCAATTTGGAACCGTGCACTAGCTTCTCACGTTTTATAAGTGCCCATTAGGCCTATGTGAAATAAAAAACTTTTAACTTTGACTTGACTTTGACTTTACAATGATTCCACATACTGTCAAGTTTTGCCGACACTTGAGGTACAAAACTACACCAATTTACATGACAATTTCCACTATGAATCAATTTGCGAATAATTAAAACTGCCACTGAACTTCACTCAAGAAATTCCGCCAAAAAAAGTCGACCTTATTAACTTTTCTAACATGTGATGAAGTTATAAACTTAAATCGATATGGCTATAAAGGCCATTTTTATGTGAGCATATTCGTATCGCTTTTCCCAGTGAACACATGAAAAAGTTAACGTTTTATTGCAATACTTTTTACTACGTTTGAAAGCTAGTTTTACGATGTTTTACTTATTAGGCTTGACAGTTAATATGAGTTTAGATTAATAGGTGACCAGAACGACAAAATGCCAATTACACTGATTACATTAGTTTGAAATTATGTTAAATACATTATAACACAGATAAAAAACAGATAAAAAAAAACAGAAAATATAACACAGATAATATAACTAAACCTCTCACTCAGTCTTCTCGCAAATCACCAGACATTCTGTCAGTATCTGCTTCCATTCATCAGCAAATAGATCTAGTCTAGGACTGGATTCAAGGAGAGCGTTGAGTGTGATTAACATTTTAACGTTTTATTGCAATACTTTTTACTACGTTTGAAAGCTAGTTTTACGATGTTTCACTTATTAGGCTTGACAGTTAATATGAGTTTAGATTAATAGGTGTTTAATGTTAACATATTTATGTAAATATTTGGTAGAACTTTGTAGTGGATTAGATTTAGAAGTTGGTATGCGTTTTGAAGTTGTAAGGGTTTTATGAAAAATGATTTGAATTTTATGATAACATATTAGGTCGTTACCTATGAAATGGGTTTTTTTTTTAAAAGGGGTTACTTTGAACTGTGATATCTTCGGATTACCTTGAAATACCACCCTTACGTTGTTGAAACTTCAACGGTCTGGACTAAGCTTTCGCTTCGTCGTTTATACCGCGTACATCGAAGGACTGGAATTTTTGCCTGCTGGGGTCTTCAAGTACAACTATAATTTAGGTGTCTTCAAGGCTAGGGTGAATAGGTTCTTAATAAACTAGTGCGCCTGACCATCAATGATTGGATCTCCGCTTACCATCAGGTGGGATTGCAGTCAAGCACTGGTTTATTTAAATTAAAAAAAAAAAAAACTTTATTTACATTGTTCTCACATGATAGTAGCGATAAGAAACATGTAACCGAGATATTTGTAATACATAACATGATTGAAAAGAGTGTCTATGGAATTTCTTTCACCTTCTTCTCAATTACGCTTTGGAATATACAATTATCATTATTTTTTTCTTGACTAACTAACTTCTTGACAATTCAAAGGTGGTCTGTAAATGGTTAATCTATACTTATAATAAATATGTAGAAGTTAACATTCTGTACATTGAAAATATTGAAAAAATAAATGACAGGGGGTGTTACTAGACCGACACCGAACCGACACGAAAAAAAAAAAATTTTTGTCTGTCTGTCTGTCTGTCTGACTGTTTGTTCAGGCATCACACAAAAACTAACGGTTCCAGTAATTATTGTTTTAACACACTGGGTACTTTTTATCCCGGAAAAGTATATACAATAAAAAACAAACTTAATTTTGCGGTTCGATCCCTAGACACGATTACTTTACTAACCGTAAATAATAAGTTTGTCGTAGGTTACGTTTTTTTTTTTTTTTTTTTTTTTTTTAATTGCTATAAACCAGTGCTTGACTGCGATCCCACCTGATGGTAAGTGGAGATGCAATCATTTCACGTTACCGCAGTGGAGTTCACTAAGGGGTGTTGCACACGGCTAAGATACTATAAATATTTTATCTCAAGATACTTTATCGCTCGCCATACAATTCAATGGACACACGACGAAGATAATGAATAATATTTCATATTTTCGTATCTCAAAAAACCTAATAATTTTCGACTTCTACGCGGACGAAGTCGCGGGCAAAAGCTAGTTTGAAATAAATGCTTCGGTTTTTGAATTATAAGTTCAAATAAACGTTAAATTAAGTACATTATTCTTTTTTCGTAATTAGTTATTTATTGGTTTCTTTGTGTTTTAATTTTTTTTGGTAATATCACAGTATTTATAACCATGAAATCTAATAAAAAAGTAGATTTTCATAATAGAAGTTCCAATGTATAAACTATGTGATTGAAACCAAAATACACATTTTATTCATTAGAGTTCTCAGTCTGTATATGTCATCAATATTGCATACCATTTTTTTCACGGTAAACTTATATTTAAAAACAATACGAGTCTTGAAAAATGTTTTTTTTATTGATATATAGTGCTTAACTGCGGTCCCTACTGACGATAAGCTGTGATGCAATCGTTGAAGGTGAAGCGCACTAACTAGTGCGTAGTTAAGAAAATTTTAAGAGCTTATTCACTCCAGTCTTGAAAGCACCTAAATTACAAATTGTTCCAGTCTCTTTAGTTATAAATACTGCGATATTACAAAAAATACAAAACACAAAGAATAAATAACTAATATATATAAAATAACTAACTAAAAAACCGGGCAAGTGTGAGTCGGACTCGCGCACTGAGGGTTCCGTACAAACTTACCTATAAAAACCGTTCAATTTCCGAATCGAGTCTGAAAGATTTGTACGAATCGCAAAAAAGTTTTTTTTTATGATGTAAATACAAATTTACAATTTTCAGTTTTTTTCCTATACTTATGCTATGAGACTTTACTCCATGCCAAATTTAAGGATTTTAGGTCAACAGGAAGTACACTATGAATTTTGATTCCCTTAAGAGTGTCAAAATATACGTTTTTTGCCACATAAACGGCAGTATCTTTTATTTTCGTTAACTCAAAAGTTTGATTTTATCACAGCTTCAAGAGACCACAGACCTCGGTATATGGTTATAATTTCAACTCGATACATCCACGCGTTCTTGAGATAAAGTGGCTTGACAGACAGGTACACATACAGACGAACAACAAAGTGATCCTATAAGGGTTCCGTTTTTTCCTTTTGAGGTACGGAACACTAAAGAAAATTATAAAACGATCAAAATAACTTTAATTTCGGAAGTCGGTGATTCTGGTACTGTTTGTTTGTTTTTTTAACACCGAGTTCCGAAATTAAAGTCCACTTGGATAATATCATTTTCAAGATAACTATTCAGAATCATTTATTTATTAGTAGATATTGTCATAGTTACTTATCTATCTTCATTGTGATATTTATTTGAGTGTGAAGTTCCGTTGGCCATTTCTGGTCTTCTTCATCAGTTCCACTTCATCAAATGTTATTTTTTAAATACTAAAATCATTATATTAATACTAAGATCATTATCATTATATTTGAGGAGTCCCTCGATTTCGAAAAAAAGACCAATCTAGAAACATTCTTTCAGGAAAAAAAAATGCTAATCGGTCCATCAACGACGGAGTTCTGTTGTAACAAACATAAAAAATATACAATCGAATTAATAACCTCTCCTTTTTTTTTTAAAGTCGGTTAACAAAGTAAAATCCATCAGCGTCATGATCTTTCTACTGCTGTATGTCTTCGAATTTTTAGTTCTACGATATGCCGATTTCCGTAAGATGTTTTCCTTCATTGTTTTGGTTAGTGATTTAATAAATTTTACAAAATAAAGTGCCTGGCTGAGTTTGAACTCACGACGTTCAAATAGTAAGCCAGTCTAGTGTCTAGTTTCAGCCTTCAGTGATTCATTATTTCACCGCTACAAACGTTTTTTCAGGTCACTCCGATTTGCCCACCAATTTAACAATTTTGGAACTGATAGAGCTATCCGACACAAATGAATTACAAATGCACTAGTTTTTTCTCAAATACTGTACTATTGAATTTTGCAACCTGAGGACCTTGTTACCGGCAGTCAATGTTGCAATGTTGTCGAATTAGGTATGAGGTTTTATTTTAATCCTATGCAATGCATTAGACAAAAAACCTTTCAGCAATTCGAATGCCTTTGGAAATTCTGTGTGTGGCAATTGTTAATGGTCCTTCAAATACGATTTTACAGCCGATTATTTCGTAGTGGTACGATAGGTCGACACGGTGCCGTCACACAGGTCACAGTGTCGCACAGTGTCGCCTTGAAACTTTGTCGCACACAGCCGACCGTGGGACACTCGACTGCGTAAACGGAACGCAACTGTGACGAATCGATTATCAAGAATCGATTTTTCAAAATAACGGTAGCCATAAGCGATTTACATCTCGATAGTTACGTAGCAATTTGTGAGCGTGATCGATGAAATTTCCTTTTGCGGGTAAACGTCTGCGCATTGAAGCTTCAACTATCATTTCATAAGGCACGGCGACGCAACGGCACGAATGCGGCACACTATAACACGTCCAGCTTTAGCTGACCTCTTGTGGGGTTCGCAACCCTCGTGTCGACACCTGTGCATGAAACAGTTGCAGGGGCAGGGGGGCTCTTGGTGAATTGGCAAAGTGACACATTGTCACCGGTCGCACGATTTCACTGTCCGGCGAGACGTGACGAGTTACGCGTGGTCGCCGTTTTTATTTCTGCCAATGACGGGTGTCGAGGCGTGGTATGGCCAGTGCGAATCTGCAATCGTAACTATTCATGCACCGTGACTCTTATTCCGTATCACAAAGAGTTGATATTTATCATCATTAGCGCTTCGTTAAGATTGTTGTTGTGTAACCGGTCGGAGTGGGAGTGATATGTTTTTTTCATCGGCTACACACGCCCACTGTCCGCGACGAAATCGTCAATCGAAGCGCGTCCTGATTGCGTCGAGCGATTTCTAAATTGATTTTCGCTTAGTCTTTGTTTGTCTCCCATGTTTACGTTTCTTCAGGACTCTCTCTTCATGTAAGTTAAAACGTTTCCAGTGTTCGATCAGATTGAAGTTCATTACTCGTTACTCGAGTTAACAGTAACATAATTGTAGTTAAAATTTGTAACGTAATCCTGTCGAGATATCTCATAGATTTGATTTTGCTTTGTATTTTATCCGCCATTATGATTATGAAGTGACTGGCACATCTGTCTGTCCGTCGCACGCGCCGCTCAGAGGTCAACGAACACGTTTGTCTGTCGCATTGAGGAACACTATCTTTTTTGTGGTAGCGAACGATCTGTTTACTTTGTTTCTGGTTTTGTGCTTTCGTTACTGGCCAGTTTTAATTGAGACTTCTGTTTTGTAACCATTTTTGTTGTATTGCCTTTTGTCTGGCAGTAAACTAGTATAAAACGTTGCTATGCTTGACTTTGTATTTTTAAGAATTTCGATTTAGACAACAAGAGTATTTCCACATTGAAGAATTTTTTTTGCAGACTCTAAAAGATAATTAAATTTTATTTCTATTACAAACAAAATATTTGTATGCTACTATAATTTCGGTAAAAAACGTGATACAAATGTTCGTTTTCCCGGTCTCATACACCTCACTAACCGTTACTACAAAAAAATCGGTCTCATTTCGGTTCCCAAGATATTTTTACCTGCACGTAATGGTCAAGCTATCGACATGAACACATCTCGATTTTATCGATAGCATTCACACGTAGCACACGCTCTAGCCGTCCTGTCAATAGAGATGGGCTGGCGGGTGCTTTGTTGCACTATCGACTATCGACATCGTTTTTCTACGGCGGTCCTGTCACTCAAACTTTTCGGAGTTTTTGTGGGCCCGTCGATATATCGATATGTTGTTGTTGAAGGTGGAATAAGTACAGTTTCTGTTCTGACCAGATTTTACTTAGAAGATTTCCTTCTTTTTTGACGTAGAAAGTCATCAAATAACTTATCCCGCTCTGAGTGGAGTTGCAGGGTCGAAGCCTATTGAGGACAAGGGTCTGATTCTGAAAGGAAGACTCGGCCCCGGTACTAAAGGCAACGAAGGAATAGGAGTGGGTTTTTAGTCAGTAAAAGTCTGACAATATCTTCCACTCCGCCCAAGTACGGGGGCCGTCATAAGATTATTTTCCCACCGAAAAAAAAACCTTAAGTAAGTTATGCAAACAGTTTTAGCCACAATATTAAAGACTCTTTCCAACCATGACATATGATACCAAACATGGGCCCTAACAAACGAAAACACCTAGAAATTAAAAACTTGGTAGCATGTTAAGGGGAAATGTCTATTAAACATTAAGCCCTGAAACTGTGTAAAGCGCCCGCGCGGTTCGACACAAAAGTGCTCCGTTGCGGGTCGTTTTTATATGGAACCGCGCGGACTTCCGCTATACTCAGTTTGAGGGCTGAGAGAAGAGATAGGATAAAACTTAGCGCTATTTCTCCTTTGTTTTTTTTTATGCGGTGTATAATAAAGAATATATAATAATAATAATATAGTAACAAACTTCGCCGACATATTACATACAATTAGAAAACTGAAATGGCAGTGGGCAGGACATATAATACGGAATTAACAAGAAAAATGCGCCAAAATAGTTACAGTATCGTAGAGAGGGAAAAAGACGGAGAAGGAGGTCCGGTTGACGGAGGAGCGAGGATTTGAAAGACACGGCGGTATTGTAGCGGAGTAGACTGTGTCACGACTGTGATCACTGGAAGAGCCTTGGGGAAACCTTTGCAAAGGCAAAACAATCCGTGCCGATGTCTTAAATAAATATTTGAATTGTTAATGATTGTTAATAAAGGCTATTATTATTAGCAGCAGGAGAACCAAGTTCACCGACATAGCACGAAGAATCGCCAAACTTAAGTGGCAATGGGCAGGGCACATTGCTAGCAGAACGAATGGCCGTTGGGGCCGAAAGAATCTGGAATGGCGACCACGGTCCGGAAGACGTAGCGTTGGAAGGCCTCTTACAAGGTGGACCGATGACTTGGTAACGATTGTGGGAGTCCGATGGATACGAGACGCACAAGACCGTTCATTGTGGCGACACTTGGGGGAGGCCTATGTCCAGCAGTTGGAATATTAAAAGGCTAACTATGCTTCTGAAATGGTTCTTTATGACTATACATATAAGATTCAAATTTGTTTTTGATTTGGTCTAACTTAGCAGCAGGAATGATTGAGACTACTGAACTTCACATGGGTGTTAGAAATCTTTATAAATCTCGATTTTTCTCTTCTATAATATGCATGTATCACTTAAAACTTCTTCATGAATCATTCTGTTCATTGGTCAAAACTACATGAATATCCGTTCAGTAGTTTCTGAGCTTATCACGAACAAACAAGCAGACGAACGCGGCGGGGGACTTTGTTTTAGAGGAGAGGGAAAAGAAGGCCAAAGAAAAGATGGATGGATTGTGCGAGGAGTGATTTGAAAGAAAAGAGAATTAGGCGCCGCCTAGATTGGGGCCCACTGTATACTACAAAACATGAAGCCAGAAGCAATTAGCTACAGATCTATGTATAATACATTAGGATTATTTAATTTAAGGTACCGTTTGTAACATTATTTCAGTGATAGCGTGACGAGTGACAGGACGGGTGGTAGAAAAAAACGTGTTACGCCGACCCCAAACAACACGGGACAAGGGCAGGAAGATCATGATGGTATTCTCCATCATCATCATCATTTCAGCCGAAAGATGTCCACTGTTGGACATAGGCCTCCCCCAAATGTCGCCACAATGATCGGTCCTGTGCGTCTCGCATCCATCAGATTCCCGCGACCCTCACCAGGTCATCAGTCCACATTGTGGGAGGCCTTCCAACGCTGCGTCTTCCGGTACGTGGTCGCCATTCCAGAAACCTTCGTCCCCATCGACCCTCTGTTCTGCGAGCAAAGTGCCCCGCCTACTGCCACTTAAGTTTGGCGATTCTTCGGGCTATGTCGTAACCTTGGTTTTCCTGCGGATATCCTCATTTCAATCAGTAACCTATTTTAAAATCAGTAACTTCTCAAATTGTCTGTTTCCTGTACTCACAGTTTCTCCACAACAGATGGTAATATATCGATAGTACTGGTGATATTAACTTGTTTAAGATGACAGATATCGCGCACATCTCGACTATCGGCCGATCATAACGAACGCTCGATATTATATGTTTTGTACCGGCTTTAACGCTGCTAATCTCTTTTTATTAACTTAATTAAGTCTTGTGTACTTGACGGTTATTATCTTAGCTCTTGGCACTTTAGATTCTGAATGGATTTAAGATTAAAAAATAAATAAATGAAAAAAAAAACATGATGAGTTTTGCACCGTAGAAATACAACTATAGGTATGTTTTCAAAATTCACACCGTCATTTGTTTACGCACGCCTCAAGGAGATGTTAGCAAATCGTAGGGGCCCAGCAGGGTCGAAGCCTACTGGGGCCACGGGTAGTGTGAAAGTGAAACCCGGGGCCCTGGGACGAAGACAAAGAATTATATATACCTTCAAAATCATTTGATCCACTTAATGATATTTTGTTATTTATTAACGTTAATCGAGGGATTTATAATTTCAATTGTCAAGGTGACGGCGGTTATCTGTGGCAGGAATGTTCAAAAGATTTACCAGGAGAATTACTGGTTTTTAGTCAGCAAAAGTCTGACACTCCATTCAACCCAGAGTGGAAGAAGTTATTTGATGATTTTCCACGTAAATAAAGCAAGAAGAAGTTTATATCATATTCATATTCCACAACTACCACACGACGCTGTCTATTTATATATTCATATCATATTCATATTCCATGGATGGAGAGGGAGAGGGAGACCAAAGAAAATATGGATGGATTGTGTGAAGAGTGATATGAAAGAAAAGGAAGTTAGTGATAGCAGGGCAGAGTGGAAGAAAAAAACGTGTTGCGGCGACCCCAAATAACACGGGATAAGGGCAGGAAGATGATGATCATATTCATATTCCAAAACTACCACACCGCCGTCTCGTCTCAAGCTAAGCAGAGCTTGTGTTATGAGTACTAGACAACTGATAAATATACTTATATATTTCTAAATACATACCTACATATTATACATAAATTACACCCAGACACAGAACAAATGATCGTGCTCATCACACAAACATTTGTCATGGGTGGGAATCGAACCCACGACCTCCGGCATAGCAGTCAGGGCCACTAACAACTAGACCAAGAGGTCACTCAAATAAAAGGTAGACAATTATTATGCCAAATTTCATCTAAATCCCTTCAGTGTTTTCAGCGTGAAGAAGTACAAAACCATACAAACAGATACGCTCACAAACTTTTGCCTTTATAATTAATGTGATTTAACATAGGTATGTAGTTATGTCGTTTGGAATCAAAACGCTTGTGTTAAGAAGTACAAGTGCACGTCATCTTTCCAAAGACATAACATACCAGTTGCCTTAAAGAGATCGCGGAATGCGATAAGTCCGCCAATTGTATGTTTTTTTAAATATAAGGCACAAATGTATAATTTATTATCTTGGTGTACAATAAAGTATATATAAATAAATAAAATACCGAGTAATTGACACTTTGTGTAACTAGAAGGCTGGCTCGTTCTTTGCCCAAAAAAATTGCTTTGCCATTTAGCGTGGCAATGTTGCCAGTCTTTTGGACACGATTCCGTCGGACCCAAGTGAGGAGTATTTGGAGGACGCCTGACTGTATTTGTAAATATTCGTAGTGAAGTTCATTATCCGTGTATAAATAAAGAAACTGACTGACTGACTGCACAGCCGAAACTACTGAGAATAGGAACATGAAAGTTTGCACAAGGTCTCATTTCATCACGTAGGTGAGCAGTAACAGAGGATTTTTCAAAATTCAACCCCTAAGGGGATAAAACGGGGGTCCAAAGTTTGTTTGGAAAAACCTAGCTGGGAGAAGCTGGCCATATTATAAAACAACATCCCTCATCGCGTCTGTCCATCTGTAAGAACACGATAAACTCCAAAACTACTGAATAGTTTTTCGCGCAGTTCTTAAAAATAGACAGTATGATTCATGAGAAAGATTTAGGTGTTCAATTTATGCATATCATAGTAGAAAAATGCCGAGAATTTCAAAGATTTTAGTTAGGTTGCTAGTTAGTTTTCTTATAAAAATAAATAAAATTCCTACAACACTGCACACATGTGTGACTCACACTAGTGTCTAAGTCTATCGGTCTCCATACATTTTATATGGAAACTAGACCTGTAAAGCCACACTAGATCCACGCCACGCGACCTCGTTCTACGTACAAATCAGGCGTGTTACACATTAAATGGGAAGTGCCCCCAGGTTCAGAACAGGAGAGTAAAAAACTAATCTATGACCTATTCTCAGACTTACAAAATACACGAAAAAAAAAACCATAAAAATCTGTCAAGCCGTTTCTGAGGAGAGATTTTTATATACGTAATAGATATGACTTGGAGTCATTTTGAGGTGAATAAAATAAATTAACACTAGAAAGAAGCGCGGATTATCAATGTCAATTTTGGTCATTTTATTTTTACTACTGTGATATGGAGAAATGGTATGCAAATTAAACTGGGAACTGATAATACTTACAGTATTTTTATTATATATATATACACATTTATTATTTATTTATTTATCATTATTCCAAAAAGGTAAGTAACTTATAAGATAAGCCCCACAAAACCGTTGCAATGGTTTGACTGTGGGGTCGGTGAATCTCTAGACATACTTAAATGTACTTAAAACATTTCTAAATAATATAATTTTAATTTGCGTTTAAATCTATTTGTGTTTGTTTCATTCCTTATGTTGTATAAGTGCCCATGTAGGCCTATGTGAAATAAAAAACTTTGACTTTGACTGTCTGCCGGCAGACTGTTCAATAGGTATGGTATTCTCTTTTTTAGTGTTCTATCACCAAAGTAATTAGTGACTCTGGGTACATTGAATCTACCAACAGCCATAGATCGTGTATTATGATTATTGTATACGTGAGTTAAGCTATGCTCTTGGGTACTATGGTGGGTGTAACTAATAAAAGATATTTATGTTTGAAAGTGATCGGTAGAATTTTGCAGATTTTAAATAATTTTCTAAAATCATATTTTGGTGTACTTTGCAATTCTACGCAAAATAATACTTGGGCAGGAGGCATTCCTCCTGCGTCCCTAATTTGACCCATTGGTCAAATTAGGGACGCCCGCACTTCTAGTGTTAAATGGCATAGAGTACTAAACATGACTGTATTAGGTTCGTACTAAACATGACTGTATGAGTATACATGTGGATGGGTGGATAGGGAGAGGGAGGCCAAAGAAAAGATGGATGGATTGTGTGAACAGTGATATGAAAGAAAAGGAAGTTAGTGATAGTAGGATGGTTGACAGGATAGAATGGAAGAAAAAAACGTGTTGCGCCGACCCCAAATAAGACGGGACAAGGGCAGGAAGATGATGATGACTGTATTAGGTTCGTTGATTTTATTTAACATTTATAAAATTTACCTCAGATTACTTCGAGGAATTAAAAGTTGCAAAACCTTTGTATTGAAATCTTAATCGAGTCACAATGATTTAATATTCTTTCGAAGTTATCGATATTACTAACTAACATTACATTAGCACATAGCGCCGAAATCGAAATCATCTATTGTCTAGTCTAATTACACTTATCACTAACATATTTTATAAATTTATTTCTCTCATACATCACATACAAACAATACATTATCACCGTTACAGCCAAAAGACGTCACCTGTTGGACATAGGCCTCCCCCAAGTGTCGCCACAAAGATCGGTCCTGCGCGCCTAGCATCCATCGGATTCCCGCGACCCTCACCAGGTCATCGGTCCACCTTGTGGGAGATTTTCCAACGCTGCGTTTTTCGGAAGACGAAAAAGTACAATAAAAGTGACGAAAAAGTTCAATAAAAGTTATTGCAAACATTGTTGAAATTGCACTTAAATTATGAACTAGTGAGGGACAGTTCTGCCTGAACTAGATAATAATATTGCTGTATTTAATGTCTGAAAGCGGTCTGTCCTAAAACTAATAAAAATAATAATATTGGGTAAACACCGTTTCTATTAGCGAATAAATATCAATCTCTATTCTTTTATTAACTTTTCTCAATAATTTCGCGAATTTTGCTGTTCACCAAATAAAAATCACGAAACCTATTAAAACTCATCTAGCCTTAAAAACGTAAAAATAAAATAAAATCAAATTACGTAAATCTGTCAATATTCTAAACGGCCAATTAAAAAAAACAAAACAAGATTTAAAACGGCAACATTACAAAACGGATTACGCAATAGGCACAGCGCACTGGCCATTCGGTTCGTCGACCCCGCCATATTAAAAAGTTACGGACAATGGAAAAAAAGTAGGTAAATTTGAAAACAGAATGTCAATAGCCGGCGGCCGGCCGAACCTGCCCCACGCGCCCTTGACTTGCGGAGATAAAAAGGGGGAGATGACCGGCACCCCCTCCCCCTCCGCCCCTCTTACACCCCCAAGCTGCCCTCTGCCCACGCCCGTGGTTTATTGCTACTTTTATCGAGCCCCTAAACTTGGGATGCAACTGGTAGTTTCGAGTTGCGAATGTTTAAAAGTTGGAAAGTTTGGTCATTATGATTTAGGAATATTTGGCTGGGGAGGTCGGTTGCGTAATTTATTGGTAGTAGTTTTGGACTATTTACTCAAATAGTCGTACTTTTGTAATGTATGATTTCATCGTTTCAAGGGCGGTAAGCGGTATCGCGCCATACTTCTTACAATTTGTTCAAGCTGTACCAACTTCGTGTAGGTGGCACACATCACTGCATAATATTCAGTTCCTTTCTTATTCATTTTATCTTGGGTTACTCAAAACTAAAGATAAACATTCTTCTATTTCAATTTAAGCCGAATTGTCAATGGGACAATACAAAAAACAAAAACCCTTAAAAAACAAAAAAAAAACTTAAAAACACGGATCAGAATAAAAGACATTCTAGATAAACTGCGCACAGATTAAAAAAACGCGGTAAAATGTTATAATGCGAGAATATCAGCTGATCGTTGAGTGTCCCCTAGCGGGCGGTGACCTTGAGCGCGACCCCACTATTGAAATTAAAGGAGCACCGAGGTTACTGGCACTTTGCACTTTTCAAAATGGAACCGACGAAACCCGAAGAATGTTATAAAAATAAAAATGCATTTGACGTTTAGTTTTTTTTTATGGTGACAAAGGATTTTTGTTGGTATTTGTCATTGTTGGTTTTGCATAGCTATTGTTAAGACTACGGTAAACTTAACTAGTGCTAAAAATCTTGACAAAATTTTAAGTATTATGATGAGAACTAGAGAACCTAGTTTGAAAATGAATACATTAAAAATAACTAAATAATGATTTTACTCATTCAAATTCCTCAACTCGATCAGTCAACCTCCTCAACCTATGACATTACGTCTTATTTTTCGGTGAGATATCATCAAAACACTCCTCCTGCCCTGGGTGGAGCGAGAAGGTCACACTTTTACTGACCATAACTCACCTGTGTACCTTCAGTAGCTCTTTGAGTTCCGGTTGACGGTAACTCTCTCGAAAAATCCTGCAAATTCACAGGGGCCACGGACTCCGTTGGCTGTAGACCCTTATAATGAAATATAGAAAAATATATCATAATAAATATAAGTCAATACAATTGGTAACGTAAGAAGATATATGACGGAACTAAAATATGTGTATAAAAATCTTGAGTCAGAGTTGGTTATCGAACTCCAAAACGGCTTGACTGATTTTTATGTTTTTTTTTTTTGTAAATTTGGTAGTTTTGGAAATCTATTCTCAGCTCGCCCAACTCCCCATAATTTTAATTGATAATTTACATACCAGAACAAAGTTTGCCGAGTTAGCAACAAATATATAAAAACAAAAAAAAAAACTTTTTATCGAAATAAAATCTTTTACGTGTGGCCAGAAACAGCTACAGCCGTTTACCTACTGTAAGTTTATCGGGACACGAACGTTTCCGAAGATACACGACCGTCTTATGAATCATGTCCAACACATTTAGTTTTTCCTCAATTCTCGAACACGGATGTAAGGATTATGAGAGCATCAATAGAAGCCTATTACGCTCGATTTTTCTACGGTAAAGAAGTTTCAATTGAACGGTGTGGACTAACAAGGGATGGTCATAAAAATAGCGTTTTTACAGCAGTTGTTAAATCAATCAATATAGAATATGCATGAATAAATATTTGTTATCTAACCAATTTATCAATAAAAATACAAATATAGAATACTAATTGAGAAAATAATATCAAAATTGGTAGAAAAGTAAGCGCAGTATAACAATTTTTTTATTTTTTTATTTTATTTGATATCAACTAGTGCTTGACTGCGATCCCACCTGATGGTAAGCAGTGACATTATGTAATCGTTGATGGTGAGGCGCACTACTTTATATTTAAACAAACATATCAGTCTCTCTCGCCATGACGCTTGTTTTCTATGGCGGCTGTACGGGTGTCATAGTCTTTGACATCAAAATCCAAGTCTGACTTCTTTTTTTATTAGAAGCTTTATGGCTTCGTTGTTGACGAAGATATGTATTTTTATATTTTTTTACCAGAGCTAAAAGTATTTAATTTAGCAAATAAAAAAATTGCATGCATATTCTCTATTCAAACAGTTTTTTTTTGTGGGTGGGAAAATCATCCAATGATATCCCCAGCTCTTGGGCGGAGCGAGAAGGCATGTCAGACTTTTACTGACTAAAAACCTACCCCTGCTTCCTTCGTCGCCTTTCGTACCAGGGCCGAGTCTTCCTTTCAGAAGCAGACCCTTGGCCCCAGTAGGCTTCGACCCTGCTGGGTCCCTACGGTTTGCTGACATCTCCTTGAGGCGCGCGTGGAACAGTACGCGCCGTCGACGACTTGGCCTCGGTCCGGGCGATTACTGGACGGTCGGACGGCGAGCTACCCATTGCTCGCCGTCCGCAAGCCCGCGCCTACGATAGCCAAAAATTGGGATAAGGATCCCGGCGGCTGGAGCGCCGCCTCATTGCTGGCATTACTGCTTCGCAGAAGGAGGCGACCGTCTGCTCAGATAAACAGTTGGTTTCTGGGGCTTTACCATGACGTTAAAATGTCAAGCATACGAGTGAGGAAGAGGGATGGAGATGGAGCTGTATAGCTCTATTCCTTTAACAGTTCAGTTTGGGTCGTGAAATGGGACGCATTAATAACTCTACCTAATTCCGACACAACATATTTGACATTTGCAAATGTTGCGGCGCAAAAGTTTAACGAATAAAATTTACAATGGCTGTTTGGCGTTATGATACGTAGTGCAAATAATGTCATATTTTTATTAGGCGTGATTAGGCGTTTTGTTAACAACAAAATGTACAAAGACATTGACTATTGTCTACATCTCTTCTGATTTCTCATTTCGCGAGTCTGCTGCAAGAAATTTATTTTTGAAATAAGCAGTACCTTAGTACAATTTTTTATAATAAGATATCTTCTTCTATAATAATAATAATATTTCACAACTATGACACAACGCCGTCTAGTCCCAAGCTAAGCAGAGCTTGTGTTATGAGTACTAGACAACTGATAAACATACTTATATATTTCTAAATACATACATATTATAGATAAATAACACCCAGACACAGAACACATGATCAAGCTCATCACACAAACATTTGTCCTGGGTGGGAATCGAACCCACGACCTCCGGCATAGCAGTCAGGGCCACTAACCACTAGACCAACAGGCCAGTCTTTCTATATATTTGTATGTACATAAATGATAAAATAAATAAATAAAGACGTCATAGGACGTTGCTGGTCCGAACGTTTTAAAATAATGAAGTGATGGTCTTCAATAGCTTCATATCATATAACTTTAGGTCTCCAAGTCACCATGATGATGATGATCATGATCCACCATGCTGTATAAACACTTATCCGTCGCAATATTCTATCCGCCATATTAATCAACTTGCAACTACCGTTACGTCAAACAGACTCATTCACCTCGCCTCCCCGCTGGCTTTGTGGACAGATTCCAATACAATCGGGAGGCCAATGTCCAGTGCGTCCATTGATTTGACTTTCTTCAAGAAATCACGTCTGACGCCGGAAGACGATTCGACTCGGAACACGCAGACCAGAACGATGCCTTTAAATACACTGACCATTCTTCACACTTACATACTTTCCATCAACTGAAAACGAACTCTATTTTTATAAAATTGAAGTTTAAATTTAAATGACAGCGAACTTCTAGAGTTGACGAGTCATCACATGCAATTTTGAAGTCTATGTCGTGAAGTTAAGGTTTATTTTTCGTTGTGGTTTAACAAAGTAGTGTTAAACCATTTTCAATCTCGGTCGTTCCTTCACGCGCGGCTGCTGGAGGGTAAGCAGCAGCGTCATCTTGCAGATGCGTTCCGCCCCGATAGGTGATCCGACATACAGGATTAGTTACGACACGAAGTGGTGAGAATGTGGTGAGCACACTGCTTACCTACCACATTATTATTATACACATGAATATACATACATATCACTGAAATAATGCACACTCTCCTCGAAAATTTATTTATTTTATTAACACATATCGCACCTTTAATCCACTACCGTCACTAAACGAAATTCTTCAAAAAACTTGACGGAAAAGAGGGGTGTTATAAGTTTGACGTGTCTGTGTATCTGTGAGTCTGTCCGTGGCATCGTAGCTCCCAAACGAATGGACCGATTTTGATGCGGATTTTTTTGTTTGAAAGCTGACCTAATCGAGATGCTTCTTAGCTAGTACCCCGACTCAGTGACACTCATCTTTAAAATATTTATAGATTCTGTTTATGAAGCTGAAAGAGTAATTTATTAACTTATTTTTTACTTTTTTTTTGTGACGAGGGTTTTTTTAATTTTAAATTTTTTAACGCCCTCTGTTGCTGAGCGCTAACAGATTGCGTTAAAAACAGTTTATTATATATTTATACATATAGGTATTGGATTAAAGGTGCGATATGTATAATGGTTTTAACACAAGAAAATAATAAATAATTATTGATTATTCGAACAGGAATAGGCCTAAGGTAACAAGTGTTTTCACAAAACAGCCGCACTCGGAGACACCATTCACAAACTTATTGCTTACTTATTAGTGCAGGCAACATATGTACATACATAATTGATCAAGCAACGCCTGGGAGAATCAGCACAAGCCCACTGAAATGCACTTAGGTATTGTTGAAAGCATTGGTGGTCTAGTGGTAACGGTCCCGAGTTACGAGTTGGGCGTAGGTACCTACGGGTCGTAGGTCTCTTTGAACCGGAACCGCGGTCTCAACTTACCTGTAAAAATATATTTTTTTTGTAGTATTTTGGAACCACACATAAAATAAATACAGTTATTTTTTGTAATTATTTTTTTATTCCTTTTTCCATGTGCTCCCAAAATACTACTCAGAAAGAATAATTATAGGATGTTGGGACCGCGGTCCCGGTCCAAACAGCCCACGACTCCGTCTCCGGTTCAAAACCTAGTCAGGCGCATTTCTTGGTGTAATTTGCTTTAAAAAATGGTGAAGGTAAACATCGTGAGGAAACCAGCATGTCCTAGAACACCAACAATGGGACATTATAAGGCTGATTATTTTATTATGCTATATGTGTTTAAGGAAATTAGTTGTCTTAATTGTAGGCAAATAATATGGGAATCGACGCACTACACTGGTAGCACATTGGTATTAGTATGCCCGCACAAACAAACAAATACGCTAGTGATGTACTCGTAATAAAGGTTGATCAAGAATTTATTAAAATAGGTAATATTTTAGGTTGAATAATTAACTAGTTTAAAAATAGCTGTAATTAATTTAGTAGCCAACTCTGAATATGCTTTTTTCCAGGATGTGCGTTTATTTATTTATTAATCTTCATGCAATATAAAGTACAAAGGCGGACTTAATGCCTTAGGCATTCTCTACCAGTCAACCTAGGGTGGTGAAGAGACAATATGGTAGGTGCATAAAAAGAAAAAAATGCACATACATATATATTTAATATAATATATATACATATATTAATAAAAAGAAACAAAAGAATCGACTTATAACTTCTCTGCCATATTTTCAAGAATACCATAGAATTGCCGTGAGTACATAGTTACACACACACTAATATTATAAAAGCAGAAGTTTGTATGTGCTGAACGGATTTGGTTGAAATTAAGTACTCGGGTAGGCCATGTCCTGGAACAACGCATAGGATACTTTGTATCCAGGGAGTACGTTTTCTTAGCATAATTATCAAATTCAACAATCAACGGCCGTCGCTTCAACATTATTTCGTACTAGCTGACTCGGGGAACTTCATATCGGATATACATAAGAATTACCGAATGCCAAAAGAGCGTTCAGGTGTTATCTCTATTTTGTCGCGTTAGATGTACCAACAAGCCTTTAAACTATTCTCAGGTTGACGTGAAACGGGTTAAGAAGGGAACTCTTAATATATTTATTTGAGAACTCGTTAACAGCATTTTTATAACATAATGTAACCTAGTTGACGCCCTTCAAAAAAACAAAAACACTATATTAATTACGCTGCCATTTCATGATACATAGGTAACTATGGTCCAACCGGCCTATACTTAATACATATAATAAACAGAATTTTAATGAGAAATTAAGGCACGGAACACGATCGAAAATTTAATTTTTACTTTGAAAAGGCTTGAAGGGCTTCATTCTGAAGGCGCGTACTGAAGTTAAAACTAAATTATGCTTTCATTATGAACTTTCTTACAAGGAACAAAGTTCTTCATATTTATTATATCTGTATATAGAAAATCTATGTAATGATGGACGGACTTTCGTGTTTGTACTTGGGGAAAAGAGTTAAATAAATTAAATGTGTTAATGGTTCGTCTTACATTGTTACTATTCTTCACATTCTTCTCCATAGAGATCCACGCTTTGGAATGTGCAATTAGTATAATTTTTTCTGACTGACTGACTTCTTGACGTTTCAAAAGTGCCTGTAAATGGTTTATTTGAAATAAAATGCTTTTGATTTTGATTTATAGCTACCCATCACAGCTTTGCACGGATGTAAGAAATCTTTAAAATTCTCCGCTTTTCTCTACTATACTCTGCATTGCATATATTATAGACCTAAAACTCCCTCATAAATCACTCTGTATATTGGTTTAATCCTCATGAAAATCTGTTCCGTAGTTTATGAGCTTATCGCAAATTGACTGACAGATAGACGCAATTGGAAACTTTTTTTATAATATGTTTGTTTATATTACCGGCAATCAATACAATATCTAGGCAATGTATAGAATATCTGGGGCGTCCAGGCAATGTATGAAATACTATGATTATTATTGTCCATTACATACTGTATACATATATGTATATAACAAGCTTACTCGTATCATTAAAAATGCACAAAACATAAACAATCACAATTTTGGAAAAAGTGTACTAAACTGGCTCACCAAATTTGACTGCGAACAAACCGAAACTCCATTCATCTGTCACCGAAAAAAATAAAAAAGACTAATGTAAACAAATTGTAATAAGTAATTAGGAAGGAAACTGTCTCCTGAGATACAGGTTAACTACCCAGTTCACGAGGCAGAGCTTTATGTAACCGTGACATTTGTTCACAAATAAATGATTATTATCATTATTACACTTTACCTAGGAAATGTAGACAATTCCTAGGGATTTTATAGAGTACCTGCTGGGCACCGGCAATGTGTAAATTAAAAAATTAATTCCGGTCTATATTTATCAATGAAGAATGACATTCTCGTAAATGTAAATAACTAGCTGACCCTAAAGAAGTTGTTTTTTCAAGTTTTCTTGAATGGCGTAAAAAAAAAACGATGTAAAATTTATGAATAAATTAAAGTGCATTATACAGTAAGGATTGATAGCTAATTTTAATATTGACGGCTAGCTCTTAGAACACTTTGAATATAATAAAGAAAAATGTGTTTTTCATGTAATTTTCTCTTCTACAAAACCTTCCGGAGACTTCAACAAATAAACTTTTTGACTTAGACTTGACTTTGACAATAAATAGATATAAAAAAGTTCATCCAAATCGGTCCAGTCATTCTCGAGTTCCACTCTTAGCAATACATTGCGATTAATTTTATTTTATATAGATTTGATGCTTACTTGCAGAATAAAGTGACTTTTAGGCTATTAGATTTGTTAACGATTTATTTCTTACAAATAAACAATTTAATTTGATTAGATTTGACAGCACCAGTGTTAGCGACATATCCCAAAAAATCGCCAAATGTAAATGGCAGTGGGCAGGACACATTGCTCGCAGAACAGATGGCCGATGTGATCAAAAGGTTCTGGAGCGATGATCACGTACTGGAAGACATCATCGGAAGGCTTCCAATTAGGTTGACCGATGATCTTGTGAGGATCGCGGGAATCTGGTGGAATTGAGACGCGCATTGTGGAGACACTTTTGGGAAGGCAGTGGATAGCTTTCAGGTAAAATAATGATAACGATGATGATAATAATACCAGCGCATCAAATGATAAATGATATTTATTTTGCAAGTAGGTTTATAATAATAAAAACAGTTTTACTAGTTAATTTAAATTGAATGAGGCCGAATTTATCCATCGGATAACTACCCCAAGTATCTGTTTATAAATTGTAAGAAAGCAGTAAGTAACCCAACTTGGCTACACGTTTAGTGAGTAAGATTTTGAAGTCGAGGACACTAGCTTGCCGAATAAATCCAAGCCTACGTCATTCACCTTTCGTAGCACGTAGCATGTTCGTGCGTTGAGATCTTCTACACACATGTAGCTCATGTAGCGCCTACGCACGCGTAGCACATACAACTACGTGCTACGAGATTATGTAGCATGTAGTTTTTCTTTTAATTTTTTGTTGATATTAGGATTGTATGAGCTTCTGGGTTACTTTTATCAAATAGACACTATAGTAATAGGTAATAGACAGTAAATGGTACATACATTGTTAATTTGTATGTATGTATCTAAGTATATATTTATTATTGTATTTCTGTTCTATTTCTTTACCATTAAGCTGCACCTACCATGTTATGTTTCTGCACCACCCTAAGGTCAACTGGTAGCAAAAAGCCTAAGGCATTAAGTCCGCCTTTGTACAGTGTTTATTATTTATTATATTATATTATATTATATATTAAATATAAATGGTGTTTTTAACAGGTTTAAAAAGATTCACTATAATAAAGCAATCTTCCTAGCTTTTTCCTAACTACGAAGGTTTTTTTTTAAAATTTTCCCATACTAGGAATTACTCTTGTATTGTGGGTGTGTTCATAAACATGTAAACCCTCATATGCAAGACACCCAGGAACATCTAACTGTAAGCCATACAAATATTTGTTCCGTGCGGGAATCGAACCCGCGACACGCAGCACAGCAGCCAATCGCTTAAACACTGCGCCAACCATGGCGTTGAAACAGATTTACTGTGAGAAATCAATCTGCATAGCTTTTTCTAAATTGGAGTAGTTTTCCAGTCAAATCATATAGAGCTGGATATCAGGATTTTACATGGAGCGAGAGCCTATCTAGTCTCCACAACCCAGTGATTGGATAACACGAGACTCCTTTGGCAAGACTCGTGTTTTTTTTTTAAAGTGTGATAATTTTCTAATGACATCCCCCGCTCTTGGGCGGTGCGAGAGATAGTGTTATACTTTTACTGACTAAAACCCACTCCTGTTCCTTCGTTGCCTTTCGTACCAGGGCCGAGTCTTCCTTTCAGAAGGAGACCCTTGGCCCCAGTAGGCTTCGACTCTGCTGGGTCCCTACGGTTTGCTGACATCTCCTTGAGGCGCGCGTGAAACACTACGCGCCGTCGACGATACACGCGCCTCAAAGAGATGTCAGCAAAACCGAAGCAACCTAGCAGGGCTGACGACTTCTGAAAAAGAAACCCGTGATCCTAGAACGCAAAGGGTAAGTGAAGTATAGTAGTGTGAGTAGCATAGGTCTGCTTTTAGTCAATAAAAATTTGACACCCCCACCGCCCTAGAGCGAGAGAAGTCAATAGAGGATTTCCCACCTCAAAAAAAATTGTTTTAGTACATAATTTAAACCGTCAAAATAAATAAATGCTAAGTCCCAGCTGAGTCTCCGCCATTCACAATTAAAAGAATCATTCCAATAAAAAAAAGATCGCTAACTAACGCGTCACAAAACCTTTTACGCTTCCCCATTCCCGGCGGCTTCATTACACATCAACATCGCACACCAATCAAGCTTTCATTAGTCCGCAACGAAACAATCAATATTCATATCCCATGCGAAATCTTTACAGCGAGCCGTGTGGAGGCACAGACGAATAAAAAAAAACAAGATAGATGATCCCGACTGCGCTCGCATTCGCAACGAAATTAAAAAGAACAAGGCATATCACTTAGCGCACACAGAAGCGCGGTTTTTATTAAAAAATTCTACATATCTCGCGTCTTCACCACTTTATCTTAACCCCCCACTGAAAAAGAGACGGACAACAAAAAAATTCAACGCAAGAAAGGGACATGAATACGAAAATTATAATTGCCAACTGTAAATTAACACCAATTCGGTTGTTGCCGTCCTTTTCTGTTTTACTCCTCTTGGGTACGTGTGAGGGAGACGTCGATACCTTTGTGTGTGCGAGTACAATGATTTACATACGTGGTGAGCTCACAAACACAATAATGGACAGAGGCGCGGAAAATCGAAGGAGGCGATCGGTTTTCCGATTTGCTTTATGCGGCGGACTGCATCGAGGAACCGCCTGCATAATGCTCAGCTTTAGAGCAAAAACAATCCGCTGCTCGGATTGGGATGGGAGCATGAATACATTATGCTGCGACTCCAATATACGACCAGCATACGTACTCCTTTCTATATTTAAAATGAGATCTGTAACTGCAGTGGAACTTATGGTTGGACAAGTTTGGAGGGGGGTGAGATATTCAGAGTCATGTTTTAAAAAATTTGTTTATCTTAGAGGAACTTCTGCATTGTTAAGTGACAACAATCGCCCGATTGACTAAATGGTAATTATGAGGGCGTAAATTTGTATCAATTATGGTTTTTATATCTGGGCTTATATTTGTGATATATCTGTAAATGTACTGTAGATCTTATGTAGAAAACTGCATATTTCCTTTTGCAAAAAGATACTTATTTATTTCTGTTATATCAAAATACTCTCTCCCTTCCACATAAAACTGGGATGCAGAGCGATACGGTGTCGCATCGCAGAAGAAAACCGCGATGCGATGTGCTGCAAAGCGATTTCGTGCGGCAAAGCATCGGTTCAGGTGACCATACAATGTGCGATGCGAATCAGTTCGTAAGTGAAATGGAATTGAGATGTGTCGTGCGTGCTCGTAGAACATCACATCGCAGTTTTGGGTTTAGGCCCTTAAACAATATTTGTACCTTTTCAAAATAGTAACATTAAAAGTGCAATAAACGCTTTTGACAAATTTCAATATGTTTTTATTTTTCTCTTTTTATAATTTACTGGCCTGTTGTTCTAGTGGTTAATGGATCTGACTACTATGCCGAAGATCGTAGGTTCGATTCTCACCCAAGACAAATGTTAGTATGATGGCACGATCATTTGTTCTATATCTGGGTGTAATTTATCTATAATATGTATGTATTTAGAAATATATAAGTAAGTTTATCAGTTGTCTAGTACTCAGAGTACAAACTGTGCTTATTTTGTGACTAGACAACGATGTGTAAAAATTGTGGAAAATTATTATTATTATAATGAGGAAAGGAATGGAATTCCGTGCCGGAGTTTGTTTCCTGATAGCTACAACCTAGGGGTCTTTAAGTCAAGAGTGAATGGATTACTTCTGAGCAAGCCTGCTCCATCGTAGACTCCATCATCTCTTACCATCAGATGAGAGCGTGGTCAGACTTGAACCTAGCAATAATAATAAAAAAAAAAACAGTTAATAATAAATAAACAGTTAATGTGCATTTAATTTAATAAAACATTATGTACAGTGTATACATAGGCGCACTTTACGCAACACAACATTCTCTACCAGTCAACTTCTGAACATTTTCATTGTTAGTAATGTATTTATTTCAAGAATGCCTCACAAAATAAGGTAATTGTTTGAAAAGTCTGTGGAAGCCGACAAAAACATGTCCCAGATAATATAAAAATGTTTGAGCCGGTTTTTTGTTTATGAAGCTTTTAGTAAACAAAACTATTTTCCACGGTTCATATTTCTGAAGAAAACACATGAACAAAAACCTCGTATAAAAATCTCTGGTGTCCATTTTACTCAATTTTGAACTCTTTATGCTTAGTACTGAGTAATAAAAAATGAGCTAGTCCGTGAGGATGGTTAGTAGAGGAACTGATTATCAAAAATGCACCGGATGAAGCTACTAAGATGTGAATGCTCAAATAATTTTTTAAAATGTTTTTTTTTTGTTAAAACAAAATATTTAAAAAAATTTAATTTTTAATTTCTTGGAAGTTAGCCGTCACACGTTAGCAAAACCGTAGGGGTCCAGCAGGGTTGAAGCCTACTGGGGCTATGGGTTGTGCGAAAGAGAACCCCGGGGCTCTGGAACGAAGGTAAAGAAGGAACAGGAGTGGGTTTTAGTCGGTAAAAGTCTGACACCTGCTCCGTCTAAGGGCGGGAGATGTCATTAGATGATTTGGTTTGACACTAGTTTCCAAAACTAGTGTGATGTTTTGTCTTTAACTAACTTCTGCGAGCGGCTTCACGCGCGTGAAATTACAGTTCTCCGTACAAACTTTGGACCCCCATTTCTGCCCCTTAGGGGGTGAATTTAGGAAAATCCTCTCTTAGTGCTCGCCGACATCATAAAAGGAAGCTTTTTGCAAAATTTCACACTCCCAGTAGCATTGGCTGTGCGTTGATATGTCAGTTAGTGAGTTTTTTTTAAAATATACAGATTAGAATCAATCACTACATCTACACTATAATATTAGGATTTGTAATTCATACTAATAATTTAAATGTGAAATAAACTCTATCTATCTATTACACGTTCATGGTTAAACTACTGAACCGAATTTAAGGAAATTTGGTACGGAGTAAGTTTGAACTCCAAGAAAGGATATAGGGTACTTCCGGCATTAACGTGAACTAAGTTGTTCGTAGAAGCTAATATAATTAGTTTGTAGAAAGTAATCTCTGGAACTACTGAACTAGTTTTAAAAATCTTCTTTTTTTTTATTCTCGATAGGTTCGCGCTTGACCGCCATCTCACCTGATGGAAAGCGACTATGGGGTCGAAGATGGAGCGCGGTTACCTAGAAGCAACTTATTCATTCTTGACTTAAAGATTCCCGTGTTGTAGCCATTACGAAACACAGACTCCGGCAAGGAATTCCATTCCTTAGCTCACGCACAATGAATGTGTTCCCAAAACGATTTGTGCGTATAGGTGAGATGTCCACCATGTACCGGTGGCGCATCGCTGTACGCCTGGTGGTTCGACGATAGAACGGGCTAGGCGGAATTAGGTTATGCAATTCCGACGCACACTCCCCGAAATGCAACCGGTAGAAAACCGACAGGCTAGCAACTCGGTGTCGATGCTCAAGACTTTGAAGCTTCGACTCAACGAGTACATCATTGCCAATGATCCTCCTGGCTCGCCTTTCAATTGCCAATTCAATCGTGATTAATAAGTATATAATTTGACGCCCAGCGAAGTAGGAAGGGGCTGCTAGTTTCATCATACTGGAATATATTTTAAATTTTTAAATTATGGGATTCTAATGAGACATTCTTATATGATTCTTTTTAAATTGATAATAGGACAAAATATCATTCAAACATTTCTGACTGTTACTCTAGTTGCTGTTGCCCTGGTGATTTTAGGCTCGAACTGAATTTATTTATGTTAATATATGTATTACAAATAATGTAAACACAGTTATTAACAACACTTGACATTAATGCTGACGCTGTTAGGGCGAGGAATCAACATAATCATCATTTCAGCCGAAAGGCATCCACTGTTGGTCATAGACTTCTCCCAAGTGCCCTTCTCACCTTCCGCATGACGCAGGTCCTCACCGAACATGGCAATGTCTTCACGCCCCAGCCGCCGATATTCTAACCCTGACTTCCAGCCCCGGTTGAAGCGGGCTTGCGTCGAGCAATGAGTAGCTTGCCATCCGGCCGTCCAGTAATTGACCGGACCGAGCCCAGTCGTCAACAGCACGTAGTGATCCACGCGATCCTCAAGGAGAGGTCAGCAATCCGTAGGGGCCCAGTAGGGCCGCTGTTCGCTAGCTAGGACCGCGGTGAATTTCTGAAAAGGTAACCTGTGGTCCGAAAACGCAAAGGGCAACTGAAGGACACAGGTGTGGTTTTAGTCAGTAAAAGTCTGACACGCCCTCCCGCCCCCCCAGAGCGCGAGAAGTCATTAGATGCTTTCCACACTTAAAAAAAAAGTGTCACCAAAACGATCCCGATCGACGATCGCGATCTTCGCGTCTCATATCCCTCTGAACCCCGCGGCCCTCAGTAGGCAATCAACATTGGACTAAGGATTGTAACTATTTTACTTTGACATCAATTATCACAACATTTACTTATTTATTTACATTACAATTAATAGGAATATCAACTGAAAATTTATTAGACATTATCCTTAAAAACGAAAGCCATTTCTACTATCTATATTTTACTATGAATTTGTAGGTAACTATTTTATCATCTTGTGTTGTAAAATTATTGAGATACTAATGGCAACGTTAAAAATTAAAACTGGCTTTCATTATCAAGAAGTGCTTAAAACTGCAACATCTTTCAGTCGAAACTCAATTACAAAAAAAAACCTCAAAAATTAATCCTGATTAATTCATACTTAATCATGCCACCCCTCTTTTGTCGTCTGTTTTTCTTCCATTACGAAATGCAATACAAAATTACGAAGTATATACGTGAACAAAACTCTTTACCCCACTTTGTATTTAAGAAACGGGCGAACAAATGTATAGATAGGTTAGAAGTACAGTCGCACGCACAAAACAATGGCAAGGCGACGGTTGACCTCGCGGCCGCGCCTCCCCATGTCTTGCCACCCGCCGGTAGCGCCGCGTGCAATTAATATGCCGAGGCGGCCGCGTGTACCTCGACTGAGAACACTTGATCCTTGACGGTTTTATTTTTTGTGAGGATGTGAAAAACTGTAAGGAGTAAGGAGTTGACGTTGCTGTGAGATTGTTCAAAAGAATTACTAAGCCCCGGAACGCAAAAGGAAGCTGAAAGAATACAGGTGAATTTTAGTTAGTTTTATTCTGACTTATTGCTCTATCTAAAGCAGGAGAGGTTATTTGATGATTTTCCATTTTACAAATAAATAAAAGGAGTTAATTTTGGTAAGGTACGGAGGAATTGGGAAAAGTTTATATACTGCAGTAAGACAGTTAAAAAAAAACTGGGCAAGTACGAGTCGGACTCGCGCACTGAGGGTTCCGTACGAACTTATGTAAATGGTTCAATTCCCGAGTGGAGTCTCGAAGATATTTGAAAACCGCAATTTTTTTTTGTGACGTAATAACAAATTTACTGTTTTCAGATTTATTCCTATATCTGTCTATAAGATCTTGCTTTACGCCAAATTTCAGCATTCTGGGTCAGCGTTCCTGAGATAAAGGGTTTTGACCGACAGACAGACAACAAAGTGATCCTATAAGGGTTCCGATTTTTCCTTTTGAGGTACGGAACCCTAAAAAATGTTAAGATTTGTAGTATGTCAGAAAGGCGACAATTTAATTCAATTTTACAAATAAGGAATTAGATTCAGAACATTTGTTTCAGAATAAAATAGAATAAAATAAACTTACAATTTTGTTCACTAAAAAAGAGTCTTTGTGTAAAACTCTTAGTTAATAGAAAGCTAATAGCAGGCAAAGACAATATGGGAAACGTCTACATTACTTTATAATCTTAAACATTTTTTGGGAGTGTTGCTCATCACCAATAACTGGTTTGCGGAGTATTTTTAATATTTAAATGAATGAAATAAAAAGCGGTGATATATAAGCGGTGCATACAAGGCATATTTATTTTATCATGAGTATGTAGTTGTTTTTTAATGGAAATGATTTAGTTCTGATAGACTCAGATTAAAGATTGCCTATTCTATTATCTCAATGAAGAACCATCATAGCCAGAAAAAACAAATAATCAAAATATCTAATTAAAAGTATCAAGCGACACCGGTTTACACATAACCCGTCCAAGTTTTCTTTTGCGAAAGAAGAGAGAGAATTTTTGATCAATAATTGTCACTGGGCGGCCCCCTCTCCCCGGCGCGGGGAGGTGGGGTGGGGTATTCGCGGGTGGGGGGAGACGCGGGGAGGGGGTAATTACGAGTGCGTTTTGTTACCGAGATGATAGGCGCGAAAAATGGCTTGCGCGTGCTTTTACGTGTCTCCTCTAGTTTTGAATATTCAGAGTCGGCCTCTCGGCCTGATGAAATATTGAATAGACGGAGTAATTTATTCTCCAAGGAGAGTTTCCGAACGGTCCACGTTCCGTTCGGATATTGAAATTAGGCGCTGCTTTGCTTAAGAAAAGCGTTTGTTTGACGGGCGTCCTATAACGGCCTTTATACGGTGAGATATTTTTTCTTTGATTTTCATCTTCTTTTAAATGACGCGCGTCTCGCGTTTATTAAAGTTTATTACAAACTTCAGGTAATAAGAATGGCTGTATGGCGGTTGTGGAAGTGAATAAAGTGTCATCCACGATGGAGAAGGTGCTACAAACATTAGATACCTATGGCTATTGTTTGCCAGCTAACTTTATTATGCTGGCAATCATTGTGTTCCAAACAGATAATTAAAGGCATTTCACATTCATCAGCTCCAAGATTTACAACAAAATAAACAAACTCAATATTACCACCGAAAACGAAATGATCTTAAAAAGAATTTGACGGATTGGTTAAAAATACTTTCGTACAGAGAGATTCCACAATTTTCTCAGTGATACTGAGAAAATTGTGGAATCTTAGAAAGAATTTATACATATACACACACAACACATATACACACACCACATACCTACTACACACTTATTATAATGTTCGGAATATTGTTTTTCAAATCAAATCAAATCAAATCAGTTTATTGCAAACATGTTGTACAGTGGTTGGAATAAAAATTAAAAGTTTCAAACATGCACCCTGTAAGGGCACTGCAAAAACAAACAAATAAATTTCAATAAAATAAATACATTTCAAAATACACATTAAAAACACATTTACATTTAAAAAGGAAAAGCAAAAATTATTAGTATTACATCTATTAAAATAATGTCAAATCAATTAAATTAATTAAATCAATTAAATGTCAAAATAAATATTAATGTCAAAATAAATGGAAATAAAAATGAAAATAATGATAATAACAATAGTAATAATGAATTTGAGTATTTTATTATGTATCTGCGCTTATTTTTTTTTATTTTTTTTCTTCAAAGAACTCTTTCAGTGTATAGTAGCACTTCTGGTTCAAATAAGTGAACAATTGTGTTTTGAATAGATCGAGTGTTCTAATTTCTTTTAAGGACTTTGGAATTTCATTATATATCTTGATACACATAACATAAGGGCCTGTATTGAAAATAGATAGCTTTGAAACCGGTAATGCTAGATCATTTTGGTGTCGCAAATTTCGAGGCTGGGTGTAATGATCCTTATTTAAGGGGAAAAGTGACATATTTTTCCTGACAAACAGACATATTTCAAAGATATACAGAGACGTAAGCGTAAGTATACTATGTTTTATAAAATGTGGTCTACAGCTGTCCATACATCCTATATTTGTTAAGATTCGTATGCATCTCTTTTGTAGCTTAAAAAGTTTATCGGCGTTCGTACTATTACCCCATAACATTATACCATAACGGAGCCAAGAGTGCGCGTATGCGCTATAGGCTGCTTTTGCAGATTTGAAATCCGTAGATCTTTTCAGTTCCGATAGCGCATAAGAAAACCTAGAAATTTTGTTACTAATGTGTGCTATATGAGATTTCCAGTTTAGGTTAGTGTCAATGTTAAGTCCCAATAAATTAAAATTATCCACGCAGTCTAATGTAATGTCGTTAAAGGTAAATTTTATGTCGAGGGGTCGTTTTTGGTAAGGTCTGAATTGCGTAATTTTTGTTTTAACAAAATTTAGTTCGAGATTGTGTTCATTTAAACAAGTATATATGTCAGATAGAATTCGATGAATGTCATTGTGAAGGGTCAGATTATTTGAGCAAGGAAAGACAACAGAAATGTCATCAGCAAATAAAACGCTTTCGGCATCTATTTTTTTAGGGAGATCATTTATGTAGATAAGAAATAATATGCATCCGAGTACGGAGTTTTCTTAACATTAAGTAGGGCGTTGATAGTTGCGACACAGTTTATAACTTTTGCAGCTATCATTATTATCCATGTCATTATTATCAAATGTTTCATGTTCTAAAATAAATAAAAAAAAAATATTAAAAAAAAGAAGAAATATTTTTATGTTTTTTAATTTGGAAAAAATAGTCAAAACTTATGTTATAAATAAAATCCTGATAAAGTTCTATTTGGAAACTCTTTATAACCAACGGTATGTCTTTGTGTGTATAGTTTAAGGTGTAAACTTATAATCACGAATACAGAATCCCTTTTTTTAATTCTTTATAGGTTCGCGCTTGATCGCTATTTCACCTGATGGAAAGCGATGATGCGGTCAACGATGGAGCGCGCTTACTTAGAAGTAACCTATTCGCTCTTGGCTTTAAGATTCCCGGGTTGTAGCCATCAGGAAACACAGATTCCGGCAAAGAATTCCAGTCCTCAGCAGTACGGACAATGAATGTGTTCCCAAAACGTTTTGTGCGTATAGGTGGGATGTCCACCATGTACTGGTGGCGCATTGCCGTACGCCTGGTGGTCCGATGATGGAACGGGTAGGCGGAATTAGGGAATCTTTCACTGCTCTATAAGGAACTAAAGTGTTGCACTTTAGTTCCTTATAGAGCATACAGTCACTAAAATTGTTGATTCGACTCCAGTGTCATTTTCATTGCCTTGAAGAAATCTATTCAACGTTTACAAAAACAGGGAAGACAGAGAGACCGAGAGAAAAATGTACCGTACAGAAAAACACACGCAGCAAATGGGATACCACAAAAAGAACCAAGAAAAAGCAGGCAGATTTTTCCTATTACAGCAAAAATACCCGAAACAATTGGCGTCGACTGTACTCGAAGTACTCGTACATAGAAAGTACACCAACGTCTTAAACAATACATTTGTTTATTCCGAATAAATTGAAAAACGGTATTAATTAGGGAATCTGAGTTAGATGGAAGAATGTATGAAGTACGCACAAACAAGCTATTGCACTTAGTGAGCGAGCAAATATGCAAATTCATGCTTTAGTACGGTGGCGAGTGTGCGTCGTATGCGGAGATGGCACAGAGGATGCTGTGGAGATGGCTTTGGGCTTCTAAATATTTTTTGGCGATTTTTATTGGTTTGAATCGATTTCTTAATAACGTTGATGTTGTGAAAAAACTTTTATTAAGTGACTTGTTTATTTATTTATTTAATTTTCATGTAACATAAAGTATAAAAGCGGACTTGATGCCCTTAACCTTATGCTTGTTTTTAGATGTGTCGTTTAATAAAAAAACTATCGAGTTTAAAAATGACAAAACATTTGTTTTGGAATTAGCTTTTTTACCCTATAAGATATCGTATCCTATTAGACACGACATATCATGTAGGGTAAAAAAGTTAATTCTAAGGAAAACCCTAAGAACATGTTTTTTTTCAATGGTTGTTGTTTTTCTATTTCACCACCCTGTTCTGTCCTACTCTTGGGAGGCCACACCAACTCCATTTCTTTTATATTTCCCGAACCCGTGCTTCCTCTTTTCAGTTCTTGCGAAATCTGTCCAGTTTGTTCCGTTATGTTAAATTTGTCAATGAGCTGAAATAAACAATTAAGTTATTTTAAATTAAGCTTATTTTTTTCTCATACACTATCGCAATCACAATATATCAAAGGCACACAGGCATAATACATACACAAACCTATTGAAACGATTTATTCACATCACAGGCCCAAAAAATATAACAAAGAACTTTTGACATTCGTCTCCAATCATTTCTCTATTCCTCAGGGACATCAAGCCTAAGAAGAGAGGGTGGTTAATGAATAAAAAAATTCTCAATTTTTTTCTCTCCACAGCTCAGTGATTAGTTACCCTTATAATGAGTAGTGTGTGTGATGGTGTGTGTGCATGTGTGACAGGGGTTTACTTAAGTTTGTGACAAGTTTATAAGGGACCCGAGATTAGGGAGTTTTTCGGATATCGATCGATACTCTTGGCGAATTTTTATGAGCTTTTTATTTAATTAGATTTTGTTTTGAGTTTTTGTAAAAGAAGAGCAAGGAATTTGGATTGGACTAGGCTGCGTGGCAGATTACGGATGCGATTTACAGACCAGATCAAAGTGCCTGTTGGTGGCCTATTGAACGTGCGTCCGGATGACTGCGAGCGGGTAAAAGTGGCGGGAGCTCGTGTGGCATACCCTGACAGCTTCCGGAGAGCCACCTTCGTGATAACTATCATCAATCTGCTAAGACAGAAGCGACCAAGAAGTGAAGGAGAGCTACGTATGAGACATGAACCTCCCTTTATTTGTGTTAAGTTGCAATCAAGTGTATTTGAGTTTCAGCTTCACATTGAAGTAGTTATTCTAGAAAAGAGTAATAAGCTGTGGTAGCCAGGCCTTTGGAAATTATAATTGATGACTACGTTTACCGCTAGGCCATTTTAAAATAGGCGAAAAAATAAAATGTTGAAATACGATTTAATATTGAGATGTTTAATTAAACAAAAAGATTTATTTCATATTCAATCTCATAAGAACTTCCTCATCAGTCAACAGTCAGCCGCATACTTCCTAAACCGGAAAAAAGAAAAAAATAAAAGATAATAAACAGGCCGGTTTTCCTTCTTCGTGTAAGTTACCGCAAACGGTGTGTTAAGGTGAACCCATAACAGAATCTTCAAGTATCACACACATATAACGCCTTGTATTGCCTTAAGAAATGGGGGTCCCGCTTGCTTTTCTTCCTTCCTATTCGTGTCACGCGTCCAACGTAACTTGGCATTTACGATTCCCCTTAAAGTCCCCTTTCTCATCTATAATGTGACTTAAAAAAGAGGTGGGGAAGGTCTTCTATTAATTGTTACTTCAAGTAGGGATGTAAGAGTGACTCAAGTTAAATTAAGAATATGGAGTTTTTTTTTACTTTGTTTGTTGACGGGGACTTTTTTGACATTGTGGACTTTGTGCACCCTCGAGTTTTTTTTTCTTTTTTTTAATTCTTGAGGCGTCCGCGTGTAGGTACCTTTATTACACCTCAGTATGTAGGCCCTTTTTTCGTATTAAGGGATTTCAGGAGTTTATTTTTTGGATTATGGCCTCTTTGATGTCGTGGGGTCTGGATGTATGTTTGTTTGCTGAAGTATCATCCTTGAGAGTAGATTGTGTGTCCCCGTTTAATACGAAGTTTGTACTTTTTCTCATACGCTTGATACGAATAAGATTAAATGAGGGTTTCATTTTGAAAAAATTATTGCTCTTGTCTTTTACGGATATTTTCAATGTGATCATCACGTTTTTCCTTGTTTTCAAAATTAATTAAATTGACACCCGTATAAAATCCGGATGCGTGGTCACTGTTCGCTCTGATAGTTATTCCATGAACTAACAGTATTCAGCCTCTGAACGATTTATATTTCGTGTCATTAACCTGGTTACGGGTATCTGTGAAAACATAGATTGCTGAGCATAACAAAAACCAGGCAATTAATTAAAAAAATATCTACATCAATAGCCTGAAAACGTCAAATAAATTTAAACCTTACGTCTTTAGTTTAAGCCTCATTTTTATTTGCACATGAGTGACAGTTCAACCGTATCGGTCTCTATAAAAGAATAAAAATGTTGAAACGCAGTGACAACATACATAGCCTTAACTAGCATGTAATAGAACGTTTATTTAAATTGTAAGTGCATAGTTGGGAAACCTGAACGGTTGGTAATCGTTTGTCAAAATGATCGACTGTGAAAATGAAGTGATTGAAGTGTGTCTTTGACGTTTTGGAGATGAAATGTGTGTCGAAAATCACGATAATTTAGCAGATCGGATGACCTCTTCAGGAATTGCAAAGTAATTGAAACGTTTGAGGAAGTCACACTAATTTTCCATTTTCACTAACTCTTACAGACATCCATGTAAATGTGGATTCACCGTTTTTGGACTGCGTAACAGTGAAAAATATTCTGTCGTCTCTTAGTGTTAGAGAATACGGCATTCAATTGAATATATGATGTCTGAAAAAGGACTAAACGCATTTATGAGTAACTAGCTTCGGCCAGCGGCTACGCTCGCGTGTAAGCAGGTTTTTCCATACAAACTTTGGACCCCCGTTTCACCCCCTTAGGGAGAAAATTTTGGCAAATTCTCTTTTAATGCTCGCACAAAGCTTCACACTCTTAGTCCGAGTAGTTTCGGCTGTATATTGATATGTCAGTAAATCAGTTTCTCCTTTTATATATAAAAGAAGATTTTTAGTCGATGAACAGTTTTGACAATGACTGTACCAAAGTTCGAAATCCCATTTGCTCAATTGTACCAAACGTTGCCTTATCCAATTTATGTACTATATATACGCTTTATTATCGTACGTATTCATGTACATAAGTGCTGTTAAAGAAATTCCAAGAGCTTTCTAAACTCTTTCAACCATACTAAATGCAAAAAAGCTGGCACCTAACATTTACCTAAACGCCTTTAAACCTCGGAAGAAAAAGCAGCGCATTTAAAATTGGAATAAAAATTGCACATGGTTGGCTGCATTGTGCAGATGTAAAAATTTGTACAAATACCGGGCGAAGGAAACATGCTCTCTGCCAGTTATGTCAACGGCGGTACTACGGGATTCGGTCTTGTTTTTTTTTTGCGTACTGCGGTAGAGAAACGATGTAGGGAGATATTTTCCTCGTAGAATTTTAAAGATGGCGATTTATTACAAATAAAAATGTTAGGTAAAATTGATGTCAAAAGTAACCTTAAATAATCTGTAACTGTACCTAAACTAATTAAATCCAATTGTTGCGTTTCTATTTCGACTTAGTAATAAGCTAGAAAACTAGTGTTCACGCCTTATGAAATCGGTAACTAGATCAGCGTTAATCATGCTGCTAATTAGCGAATAAATTAATATTAAATCATTACTTTTGGTACCATTATATAAGTCTTAAACAAACTTTCATTAAAAAACTATAGAAAAAAATCAAACGGAAAAATGAGTCTATCGATTTTCCTTTTAAAAACTGGGCAAGTGCCAGTCGGACTCGCAGCCTGAGGGTTCCGTACAAGCTTACCAATGTAAACAGTTCAATTCCGGAATGAAGTCTCAAAAGATTCTTCAGAATCGCAAAAAAAAACCGGGCATGTGCAAGTCGGTCTCGCAAACTGAGGGTACCGTACAAACTTACCTATGAAAACAGTTCAATTCCCGAATTGAGTTACGAACATTTTTCCGAATCACAAAAAACGTTTTTTTTGTGTCATGCCGAATTTTAGGATTCTAGGTCTACGGGAAGTACCTGAATTTGCGACATGAACGGCCGTATCTTTGTTTTCGTTAGCTCAGAAGTTTTATTTTTCACAGCTTCAAGGGACCGCAGATTTAAGTATATGGTTTTAATTTGAACTTAATTTTTTAATTTGACAGATAGACATACAGACAGACACACGGACGGACAACAAAGTGATCTTATAAGGTTTCCGTTTTTTCCTTTTGAGATACGGAACCCTAAAAATGACGCAAACAATAAAACATAAACTCAAAGTAGTCAAATAAATAAATGCAGCGTAAAAAGTATTGTTACTTTATCCTAGTTTTAGAAATAGTGGTCAATCAACCATGTCGAGGAGCTAGGCACGCGGGTAGACCATGATGCTTGTGTGCATGTTGCATGTTGTTGTTCAATCATTTTCCTTCTGACCTAGCTCCTCACTGGCAATGTTTGCTTCGAGAGATTCCTATACGCCCGGGTGAGGAGCGGGCGTCCGCAAGACGGCGAACAATGGGTAGCTCGCCGTCCGACAGTCCGGACCGAGCTCAAGTCGTTGACGGCGCGTACTGTTCCACGCGCGCCTCAAGGAGATGTCAGCAAACCGTAGCCCTGCAGGGTCAAAGCCTGGTATAAAAGGCAACGAAGGAATAGGAGTGGGTTTTTAGTCAGTAAAAGTCTGACACACCCTCCTGCTCCGCCCAAGAGCGCGGGATGTCATTGGATGATTTACCCACCTACGAAAAAAAAAAAATACGTCCAGGTGAGGATCGTGCGGGTGGACACAGTTGAACATAATATGTTACGTAGTACGTTGGAGATGTGCCACGCTTGGGCGGTGTACCACCGTGTTCTCGTGGAGGCGATTGGCAGTGGTTACCTCTGTCTGGCACTTCTCCAGGATGGCTCTGGCTCCATACCATAGTGGTGTGGAGCAACAGGGCGTGGGAAGCAGCTACCTCCTTCTGTGAAGCCTTACAAAACTAAAAAGAATGTGTAGACCATGGCCTCAGATTACCTAAATTAAATTTTTTTTTGACATCATGTTTTGAATAATTCGACTTTAAATTCGAAAAATTGACTTAATATAACAATTATGTAGCGATTTAGTTTTAAAAATTATCTTAGGATTCTGACCCGTATTGCTATGATTATCTTAAAGACGCCTTCAAACCCGTAGCGGCACGTTCCCATGGGACCATCCGAGCGAAGCCTCAAGCAAACCTAGTTTTAAGTATGAAATCTATAAAAATCCGTCGGCACATGGTAGGGGATTGGTATGGCACTGTGCTGTAACGAAAACTTTCCTACCGCCCGATTTATTTAAATTTCTCGGCTATCGTGATTCGTTCCAGGTATTCCGTTAGATCGTTTTAGGCTTTCACGCGGTCTAGATTAACACGAATAAAAGAAAGTAGGTATTGCTACACAAGGTTAGCCATGTTTTAGATTTTAAAAAATCTAGCTAGCGCGTCGTTCAAACGGCAAGGCCAGACGGCAAGCTACATCAAGTCGTTCTATAAGACCATGCACACTTCAAAGAGATGTCAGTAAAACCCTAACTGTCCCGCCAGCCAGTTGGGACCAATGCCTGCTAGGGCTGCGGGTAAGGAGTTACCGTGGCGCTAGCAAGGGCAATAGAATGAACACTGGGTTTTAGTCAGTAAAAGTTTGACAGTCCCTCTCACTTTATCCAGGTCATTAAAAGTCATCGGATGCTTTTTGTTATAGTATTATGTGTTTTTCTATTCATGATTAGTTTAACAGATGACTTGACATAACTGAAACCATGAGAAATCAAGATTGCTTAATATTAAAAAATAATTCTGCCTGCCACCAGTTCCTCTGTCTGATTATAATCAATATGAGTAAGGTCACCCTGTTTAAAATGTAACTCATACGCTGGAGTGCTGCATATGGTATATCTGGATATTGACGCAGCTAATGACGTAGAGACAGAGAAAGAGATTAGATTCTTTTTCAACGTGATCGGCTACTGTGCCCAAATCAAGCATTAAAAAAGCAGTTAGTTTATGCTAGTTGCAGCAGAAGTCACATTGCACCCACAGGCTCCGACGCAGGTATGTGAGGGAACACCAGGGTGGTTTTAGTCAGTACAAGTCAGACAAACCCTTCCGCCCACCTTAGGGCGGAGAACATCCCTGAGAATTTCACTAGAAAAAAAAATACAGGTAGTATATTTTTTAAACCGCGTGACTTACAAAATCAACCCATCTAAAGAATCATATGTACCTTTAGATTGGTTATTATTTAGTAAGAAGGCTTACATAATTCCTCTGCAAGTACTCACGGTACAGACCCGTTTAATTCCCGTATCAGGATCACCTCCTTTAATTAATTTTTGCCGTCCCCTGAGACGTCAAAAAACCTAGTCTTGTGGTGGACAATAATTTGCCACGGAAGTACAGCGTGTGGGCAAAAAATGGTTGGTGACATAGACCACTGAGGCGGCCAATGGTAGAGGCGGCAATGTGATGGTTGCATGGTTTACTAAGAGAAATTGTCTCAGTCTATAATGGTTCTGACTACGGTTATGACAGTTGAAACTGCTGCTCATTGAATATGAGGTACTAACTATATAACTACTACTTCTAATGGAACTATAGAAAAGCGGTGGCCTAATGTTGCGTAAACGAGTGTGCAAATAGCGTCATCTAGGGGCGTGACCTATCCTTGGATGTCCACTCCATAGCGCACAAAATGATCAAAAGTAACAGACGAAGTGATTACTGCTTCGTTGAATGTAGAATTGCTATATGATGTTCCATTTGGAGCAGGAGCAGTGGTGGCCCCGTCTTACGAGTGGCTTTAAACTCAGGCATTCGTTTTATTTTGTGTACTTTGTTTCATCATTACTGCTCTCAAAATGCTGAAGGAAAAAAAAAAAGTGTGGGAATTGATATGTCCTAGAACCGAAAATTCTAAAACATGACACATCTACCAAGCCGCACTGACCACTGACCCGGATTACCATCCATTCCTTCTCCTAAAGAGTAAGCCTGAGTTTCAGCATTAAAAGTAAACAGTAAAAAAATAATTTATTTTCCACAGTAATGAAACACAGTACAGATATGATTTAAAAAAATGGAGGTCTTCCTCCCGCAGCGAGTGAGTTAGTCACAATTCATTAGGTTGGTTATGTTTACGCTTATGTTCCGATTGGAAGATTAAAAAAAAAAATGGAGTCTCGAGTCACTCGTGCAGCGTTCTGTGCTCTATGACTCTTGATTATGTTCACTGTGGCCAATCGGCCGATACCCTGCCCGTTGTTTTAGGCCAGTCACATCAACTGTCATAGCCAGCTGCCTGTGGTCGTTGCATCATAGTGAGCTTTATTTTACTCGTTTAATTGGACGATGATGTTACTTAATTTCATAAAAGGTGGAAAAAAGAGGTGAATTGAAGGGGAAAACTATTAGGTTGAGTCAATGTGAAACCCACTTTAAATTACGAGTCATTGGTCATCACGGTTTCTGAAAGGATTACATCATTATGACTCAATTAAAGGTAATACCTCTGAACGATTTTTGATTTTTCAAACATATTATTATTAATACGTTCACGCTTGACCACTTTGATATAAAGTAATGATGTGGTTGAAGAAGACACTTTTGACTTAAAGACCCTGAGATTGTAGCTATCAGGAAACAAATACTTTGGCAGGGACTTCTACCCCTTAGCTTCACGTACAATGAATGTGTTCCCAAAACGTTTTGTGTGTATGAGTGGAATATCTACTATGTATCAGGGTGGTGTATCACCGATATGTAAAAGGTAACTATTACTAACTGAACGATTAATCTACACACAGCTCTAACCACTGCACGGATTGCACTGAAATTTCGCACGTGGATTATTGTGACGTAGTCATGAGCTATGCTCGGAGTTTCCTTGCAGGATCGCATCAGAAATGAAGATATCCGTAGGAGAACCAAAGTTACCGACTGCACCAACGGGCAGGGCACATTGCTTGCAGAACAGATGGTCGATGTGGCAGACGCAGTATTGGTAGGCCTCCCTTCACAAGGTTGACCGAAGACCTAGTGAAGGTCGCGGGAATCCAATGGATGCGAGACGCACAGGACCGATCGTTATGGGGACACTTGGGGGAGGCCTATGTCCTACAGTGTACGTCTTTCGGCTGAAATGATGATGGTGCAGGCCAGGCAGATCTAGGCATGCGTTAAGAAAGGATTTCCTAAAATTCACACCCTAAGAGGATGAAACTGGGGTCCGAAGTTTGTATGGAGAAACCAACCAACGCGTGCGAACCTACTGGCAGAAAACAGTTTATTATAATAATATTTTTATAGTCCAAGCCATTGAAAATACATAAAAAAATGTCTTGGTAATTGTTTTTTATAGTCTGAAAAAAAATTTGACAAAAAGTAATAGACAAATGTGGTTACACTGATTTGTTAAGATTTTGATTAAGTACGATACACTAATTAATTAGTGTGAGAATGCTAGTGTAATTAATTGGTGATAATATGTAATAAAGTATGTTCCAAGAAATTTCTAATAAGTAAACATGTTTTGATAATTGTTGTTTTATTGTAATTAGTTATAACAATTCAATTACTTAATTATTATGTCACACACATTAATTACTCACTGAACATCCGTCCTTGTTACTAAATTATTCCAATATTTTTAAGCCAGAAAGTGGTGAAACGTATTTAAGGAAGATACGGACAGTACATGATACAATACCCTTACACACTTTTTTTTTTTTTTTTTTTTTTTATTGTGTGGGAAAATCATCCTAATGACATCCCCGCTCTTGGGCGGAGCGGGAGATAGTGTCAGACTCTTACTGACTAAAAACCCACTCCTGTTCCTTCGTTGCCTTCGTCCCAGGGCCCCGGGTTCCGCTTTCACACTACCCGTGGCCCCAGTAGGCTTCGACCCTGCTGGGCCCCTACGATTTGCTGACATCTCCTTGAGGCGCGCGTGGAACAAAACGCGCCGTCGACGACTTGGGCTTGGTCCGGACGGTTACCGGACGGTCAGACGGCGAGCCACCCATTGCTCGCCGTCTGCAAGCCCGCGCCTACGGTGGCCGGAAATCGGGATCGGAATCCCGGCGGCGGTTGGAGCGTAAGGACCGTTGCCTCACGCGATCGGCCGCCTCCTTAGCTAGCATTACTGCTTCGCAGAAAGAGGCGACCGCCTGCCACTCCTCCTCGCTCCGGAGCATGGCCTGAACCAAGGCCCGGCGCGAGAGATCACCGCCGCCGATTGCCCTCACGAGGTCACGGCGTTGCTCTGCCCAAGCGGGGCACACCTCCACCGTGTGCTCCACCGTGTCCTCCGGGTGGGCCACACAGTGGCGACACCCGGGCGTCGTTTCCGCACGAATCCGGTGCAGGAACCTCCCGAACTTACCGTGTCCGGTGAGGACCTGCGTCATGCGGAATGTGAGGACGCCGTGAGGTCTTTCCAACCACGCCTCAAAGAGGGGACTTACCGCCATAATTGTGGCGTGCCCAGCACGGGGTCGCGACAGTCGCTGTCGCCATTTCTCCATGAGAACTCGCCGGAACTCTGTCCGCCATGCCGCGACTTTTTGCGGCAGCGGAGTTTCGCCCCGGCGTTGCATCTCCATGCGCCGTTCGTGCATGAGTGCAAGGACTGTTGCCTCCAGTTCCCATGGTCGCTGGCAAGCAAGAAGGGTCGCCGCTTCGCGGGAAATCGTCCGGTATCCTCGCACCATCCGTATGGCCATGACCCTCTGGCACGCGTTCAGCCGGGCCGCCGGCTGCTTCCGCAGCCCCGGCGCCCACACCGGCGCGCCATAAAGGGCCATGGACCGAACGATCCCCGCGTAGAGCCTCCGGCAGGAGGCGTCTGGACCCCCAAGGTTGGGCAGGAGCCGCGAGAGAGCAGCCCCAGTCCGATTTAGTTTGGGAGCCAGACGTCGGAAATGCTCGTCGAAATCCCATCGGCTGTCGAGAACGAGTCCCAGGTACTTCATCGTTGACCCGACGCCGATGTGGACTCCTCCCACCGTTAGCCGGGAACCCGGTGGTGGCGCGTTCCGAGGGCCGTGAAAGCACATGGCCTCGGACTTGTGCAATGCCACCTCGAGTCCCAGCTCCTGGATCCTGCCAACGACCGTCGCGACCCCGCGTGTCGCTAGTTCGACCGCCGCCTGGTACGACTCTCCCTGCGCCAGGACCAGCGTGTCGTCTGCGTAGCAGACCACGCTGACCCCGTCAGGGAGGTCGCCGCGCAGCACGTAATCGTATCCGATGTTCCACAAGGGCGGCCCTAGTACCGATCCCTGCGGAACACCGCACGACATCTCTCGACGTTCCCACACCCCCTGGTGACCGGGGTAGGTTATGTACCTGTCTGACAGGTACGCCTCGACCACACCACAGAGGTAGTCGGGCATCCGGTGATACCGGAGTGCCCTCCCAATGCTACTCCAAGGCAGGGAGTTGAAGGCGTTGGCGATGTCCAGAGACACCGCCACGACACACCTGCCCTGGGCCACTGCATCCCCTGTCGTGAGAGCTCGCACGCACATGATGGCGTCCACCGTGGAGCGCCTCCTGCGAAAGCCGAACTGGCCGTCCGCCAGATCCGGCCCCACCCGTGTTAGGTGTGCGACGAGGCGGTCTGCAATTACTCTTTCAAAGAGCTTGCCCACCTCGTCGAGCAGCACAATGGGCCGGTACGCGGACGGAGAGTCCGCGGGGCGCCCCGGCTTCGCGATCAGGACCAGTTTCCCCGTCTTCCAGCGAAGTGGGAACTGGCCCCTCTCCATACATGCGCTGAAGAGCCCTCTTAGTCGAGGCCCGAGAGCCTCCATGGCCAGGACCCATGCCTTCCCAGGCAAGCCGTCGGGTCCTGGGGCGGTATTTTTGGCACTCAGCCTTCGTACCGCCACTCTCATCTCTACCTCGGTCACTTCTGGAGCGTTGTCGTCGTCGTCGCCATCGTGGTCCGCGTCGGACACCGCTGGTGGCGGAGCCATGGGCGGGGGAGAGTGTTCCCCTCGCGTGGGGAACAGAGTGCTCACCACACCCTCCACGAGCTGGGGCCGGAGACTCTGCGTCAGCGGGGGAGCCCAGGGGCGGAGTTTGTCCCGTACCAATTTGTACGGGCGTCCCCATGGGTCCCCATTCAGAGTCCCCAGCCACACGTTGCGGGCCTCAAGTTTGGCCCGCCTTATCTCCGCTCGGAGGGTGCGCTTTGCCGCTCTGTATCCCTCGTACAGCTCCGCCTCTCTGGCCTCCGCATCCGGTGGACGGATGCGGCGCCTGCGGTATCTGGCATACCGGCGTCGCGCGGCATTGCACGCGTTGCGCAGTGCCGCAATCTCCGGCGACCACCAGTATACCTGGCGCTGAGCACGTCCTGGAGGGACTCGGGGCATTGCCGCGTCGCAAATTTGCGACATGGCCTCCCGGAACCACTCTGCCTCGACGTCTATGTCGACAGGCCTGTCCGGTGCTTGCACCCAGGCCTGTACCGTCGCGGCTTCCAGGAGGAGCTCCCGGTCCATCTGCCTCAGCGCCCACCGCGGACCACAAGGGTTCCGTCGGACCGGCGCAATCGAGGTTTGGGCGGAGACGTCGAACCGGATGTACCGGTGGTCCGAAAACGTCTCCACCCCCTCCATAACGCGCCAGTCGACGACACGCGGCGACAGAGCGGGGCTGGCGAACGAGATGTCCACCACTGAGTCACCCCGCATCCGCACACACGTGGGGACAGAACCCCGGTTTAGGACGACCAGGCCTGTCTCCAGAGCCCAGTCCTCCACCATCCGACCCCGCTGGTTCGTGAGCCGGGAACCCCAAGCCAAGTTCTTGGCATTGAAGTCCCCACAAACGACCACGGGGAGGGAACCAAACCCAGCGACGACGGCTTTCAGCTCCATTAGGGAGATGTGAAGATCGCCGAGAGATCTGCTCGGGGACAGGTAGACGCCTACCACTGCAATGTCCCCGAACCGTGCTGCCACGCAACCCCGTCCCCTCGTGACGGCCTCGAGGGTCGGGGTACCGGCGGCGGCCGACGAAATTAGGGTCACCGAGCCGTCCAGGTCCCGCACCCAGTCTCCCCTGGGCAGGACATTGTACGGCTCGGAGACCACGGCGATATTGATCGACCACTGCGCCATGCTCTGGAGCAACAGATCCTGAGCGGGGGCGCAGTGGTTGATGTTCGCCTGGAGGAGACGTAATGGGGTCGTTATTGACAGTCCATTACAGTCTCCTCCCGAGCCCCCCGTGAGGGCCCTGCCGCGGCGGGTGCGACGGCGACAGCGGCGGCAGCCAAGGAAGCGGCTGCGGCGGTGAGTACGTCCGGGTGGATGGGCCTCCGTACTTTGCCCTTGGCCTTGGCAGGGGGGTCGCAGGACCTGCCCCCAGCCCGGTGGTCGGCCGGCTTGCCTGCCGCCGCACATGCATAGCAGTGCGGCGTTGCACGGCATTCGACGGCCTTGTGACCGGCCTGACCGCACTGGTAGCAGCGGTCGCTGCGGTCCACCTCCGCGGCGCAATGGGCCCCCACGTGGTGCCCCACGTGGCAGCGGTAACACCGCAGAGGTCTGGGCTCCAGCAGTTTTACCTGCGCGGAGACCCAGCCCACCAAGAGCCTTCGGCCTTCAGCCGTGATGGCTTTGGCCGCTGACACGGGGCAGCTAACCGTAACGGCTCGCATGCCCGTGCTGTCAGCACGGATGGTGCCAGCCCGCACTTGATCGGCCTGGCACCCTCCCGCCCTGACGACGGCGGCCACCACCTCGTCCACCCTGACGGAGTCATCCAGGCCCATGATGCGCATGTCTATGCACTTTGTGGGCCTGGACACTCGGACCTCCTCAGCGTCCATAGACGCCCTGATCCTTGCGGCCAGGGCGTCCGCGGCAGAGCCGCTGTCCGCACCAGGGACCTCCAATATTCGGGCCCCGGTTGCGGTGCGCCTCATTCGGAAGCCCTCAGTGACTCCGAACTCGCTAAGGTGGCCCACCACCGCCTGCTTCGCCTTTTCCATGACGGCGTTGTACGTCACGCCCTTCTTTTCCGCAGCTGGCTGTAGTGTAATCACTACAGCTGCGGAATTCGGGGCGCGAAGCCTGGCCGCCATGGCCCGCTTCCTGCGCTGCTGTCGCCGCTCGCGCTTTTTTGCCGCTCTAGCCGCCTTGCCCGCCTTCCTGCTGGCGCCGACGACCGTCCATTCGGCGCCAGCCGAGGGTTCTTCGGGCAGGGGAGGCGGCAGGCGCGGCCTAGTCGCCGCCGCCGCGGAAGGCCCCGCCGATTTAGCGGCAGGCACCGCTCTGCCTTTAGGGGGAGGGGCAGGTTTCCCCTGCCGCTGCTGCTGCTTGGCCGCCGGGACCGGCCTCGCCGGCTCCGACACCTGGGCTCCGCGCCCGGTCTGCCCGGACGGGCCCGCTTTGGGTGCAGCAGCCGCGGCGGCGGCAGCGTAAGTAACCGCCTTTTTCAGGCCGGAGGCCGCAAGCGGGGGGCGCAGGACAATGCCCTCCAGGACTGCGAATTGCCGCTGGACTCGCTCCTGGAACTGCTGCTGCTGCTCCTGCTGCTGTTGCCGGAAGGCAGCCAGCTCTTGCCGCAGCAGAGTCAGCACCTCGCTCTCCTTGCCTCCCGGCGCCACCTCATGGCCAGCGCCCCGGACACTGGCCAATTCTGCCTCGAGCCGCTCAACCCTCTTGTTGAGGGATTTCCTGAACGGCTCCAGGACGATACCCAGTGCCTCGGTGATGGAGGTCATGGCCTGGGAGATGGACCGCCTCTTGGCGACCCTCTCCCTCTTCTTGGCCACGCCCATTATGGCAGCTGCCACGACCGCCGTAAAACGGTTCAGCGCCTCCTCCATGCCTTCCGGCTCGCTGCCAGAAGGCTCCGGCTCTGAGGGGCTGACCTGGGCACCGCTTGCCCCGGGGTGGCGCCCCTCCCTGGCAATCTTTTGGGACCGCTTGGTCGCCTCCTCGGCGGTGGGCTTCCTACCTTTACCCGTCGTTGTTCGGCCCGCACCTCGTCCAGCAGTGGAGATTTTTCGGGCCGAAGCTCCGCGCCCATCGTCAGAGGACGTCCTCCGACCGTCCCCAGATATGGGGCGCTTGAGGAACAAGGTCCTCTTCTTCCTGGAGGTGGCCTCATCCACCTCCATTCTCTCCGAGTCGAGCGAAGACGCGGCATCTGAGTCCGACGCCGTGTCTCCGCTCACCTCCCTGAGGCCGAAGCTCCTGCCGGCCTCTGCAGGAGCCACCGGCGCAGCGGACGTGCTGGGAACAGGTCCCAGGGACTCCGCGCTACCGGTGGGTGAGCCACCCTGGCTCCGTGCGTCCACGAGGGACGGTAACAGGTCCCTAGGGGACCTGACGCGCTCTTTGCCCCCCCCAGAATACGAGGGGCAGCCCGAGCTCTGCTCGGGGAGGGATTCTCCACCTGCGGTGCAGGCGGTACCCTCCTGGGGTAGTACTATTTTTTGAGACGCGTCCATAGTGGTGCTGAACACAGCTTTGCCTTTTTTGTGGGGTGGGGTCCCCAATAACCACGTTCGCCATCGTGGTCACGTCTGATAAGCAGACGCGTACCCGAGGCGAACCTACTCTCTCAAAACCACTGTCCAAAAACACCAACAGCTGTTGGTGCCGATGCTTCTGGACAGTGCACCCTCCTTGGCGGTCCGTCTGGACTCCGCCTGTGTGTTCCTCTTGGTCTGGTCTCTCGCTTGAGGCCTTCCGGCATGAGTAGCTCTACCGGCATAGCCCTCAAGGTCATAGAGACACGCAAGCCCCACCACGACGACAACGTGGGAACACGGTCGGTGGGGACCCTTACACACTAACATTTGTGCATTTAACACACGAAAATTTGTACGTATTATGTGTGTACGTGTGGTGGTGTGTGTATGTTTGGCTCTCTTTTATGTGTAAGCACCTAAATAGATTTGAATGAAATTTGGCACATGAGTAGACAAGGTTCAGGACATAGGATACTTTATATTCTGGGAGTATGTTCCCTTGAGAGAATTATTGACGTGGGCCCATTTTTTTTAGGTGAGAAAATTATCTCTCGCTCTTGGGCGGTGCGAGAGGGTGTGTCAGACCTTCACTGACTAATAACCCGCTCCTGTTCCTTTGTTGCCTTTCATAACAGGACCGAGTTTTCCTTTTAGAAGCAAACCCTCGGCCCCAGTAGGCTTCGACCCTGCTGGGCCCCTACGGTTTGCTGACATTTCTTTGAAGTAGCTAGTATTCAATGAAGCAAACCAAATTGAAGCTGATCAATTTCAGCCATGGGCAATAATTATAGTGCGCAAGTTTGTTCGTCATAAAAAAACCTGATCATCATCTTCACATCCTTTTCCTAACTAGCTTGATATCGGCTTAAAGTCTAACCGACTGCGGCTGAATACTGGTCTTCTATGTGGAGGAACTGCCTGTCAGACCTTCACAACACAGTTATTGGGCAACACGATACCCCTTAGGGCCTGTGCACACCACGTTTTTTAAACGCGCCGTTGACGCGTGTTTTTAGCGATACAGTCAGTGAGTCAGACGCAGCAGACGAAGCGCGTCGTCGACGCACGTTTCTAAAACGCACGTCAACGGCGCGTTTAAAAAACGTGGTGTGCTGTGGCCCTTAGATAGACTGATGGTCAGTCTTTCTGGTGTTTGACTACCTGTACCAACTGTCAAATATCTATGCATGACAAGCGGGACAAAAATGGCTCTACTTGTTTTCCGAGGCACGGAGTGTCAGTAATGTCCTAGATAAACTTAGAAAAGTACATATGAGTTGTAAAAATTCACTTTGGTATTTGCCCGATTTCAAATTCGCAATCTCATGCATGACAGGCGAATGCCTTAAGGCGTATAGTCCCTTGAAAATATGGCTGGAGTTAAATGCACATAAACTCGTACTACCGCCTGCGCCCGCATAGAGTCCCGCCAACCTTTAAAACCAATTTTATTATTTGTAAAGATCAAAGCCGTTTGAAAATCGAATCGCCAAACTTAAGTGGCAGTGGGCAGGGCACATTGCTCGCAGAACAGATGGTCGATGGGGACGAAAGGTTCTGGAATTGCGACCACGTACCGGAAGACGCAGCGTTGGAACATCTCCCACAAGGTGGACCGGTGACCTGGTGAGGGCCGCGGGAATCCAATGGATGCGAGACGCATAGGACCAGTCATTGTGGCGACATTTGGGGGAGGCCTATGTCCAACAGTGGACGTCTTTCGGCTGAAATGATGATGATGATGAAGCCGTTTGAAAGGAGTAGGGAAAACAAGCTAAAAAATATAGAAAAAAAAATATGATGATAATGTTGTACACGAATCTGTAATAAACATATATTTTTTTCAAACCTATTGTCCTAGCCGTTACCAAGGAGTTGGCTTTAGAATGTCACTTTTATGGCAGTATTCGGGCACTAGGGCCTTAACCACTGGTCCATCACGAGGCCACAATAAACTAGATGAGAACTTAACTTTTTGAGTAGCGTAATTAGAGACAAAATAGAAATACAATGACCTAGCGAACGCCGGCGTGCGCTCGGGGTTTAATGAATAACTAGTAGTGTATTCAAAAAGACAAACCCGTCGGCTTCCAAACCCTAATATCCCAATCACATTACAAGAAAACCAATAAATACATACAAATATAAGTTGTTGAGCTACATAAATACGTTTGATAGAAGCCACAATGGCAGGTGTGTGGATCGGAGCGTGATTCCTGCAATCATGTCGGAAGCTGCAGGAAATTTGCGGTCGCCGGGAGCGTAGCCGTTTGGACGTTTGTACTTTCGTTTCTCTTGCTTAGGAGGACACTATGAATTATGAGATTTAGGTTGTTATTATGATAATAAATTTTAATAATATTTCACCACTTTCACACAACGTTATCCAGTCCCAAACTAAGCTGAGCTTGTGCTATGAGTACCAGACTACTAATAAACATACTTATATGTTTCTAAATGCATACATATTATAGATAAATGACACACAAACATTTGTCTTGGGTGGGAATCGAATCCGCGACCTCTGGCATAGCAGTCAGGGCCACTAATTGCTAGTCCAATAGACCAGTCAATAGGAAGCAAGATTGTTCGAAAGTTACCATGGTCTTGGAACGCAAAGGGCAACTGAAGGGCATGGTCGACGTTCCACTCATAGGTATTTAAACGTTTTGGGAACACATTCATTGTGCGTACAGCTAAGGAGTAGAATTCTCTAGGAGTCTTTACGTCAAGAGTGAATTGGTTACTTCTTGGCAAGCGTGCTTCATCGCTTACCATCTGGTGAGATAGTGATAAAATGCGAGCCTATTGTGATAAAAAAAATATAGTAAGTATAAATTATGGGCAGATATCAGCAAAATGGATGGGGCCTACTAGGGCTGATGTCTGTTAGGACTGCGAACGTGAAGGGCAACTGAAAAATACAGATGGGTTTTAGTCAGTAAAAGTAAAACCCTCCCTCTCGCTCCTCACAAAGCGGAGAGAGTTATTTGATGATTTTTAACCTAAAAAATTAGCGAGTGGGATTTTCAGACTTTTACTTTTTTTACTACTTTGACTGCCTAAAAATCAATCCTGTTCTTTATTTGCCATTGTTCCAGGGCTTCCGGGGATCTCTTCCGCATCTTCCATGGTCCCAGTAGGCTTCGACCCTGTTGGGCCCCTATGGTTGCTGACATCTCCTTGAGGCGTGTGTGGAACACTACGCGCCGTCGACGGTTTGGGCTCGGTCCGGACGGTTACCGGATGGTCGGACGGCGAGCTACCCATTGCTCACCGTCCGCAAGACTGCGATGGCAAGGGGGTGGACAGGACAATCTTGTATACATTGATGAATAGTGATCGGCGATCCGTCTATTCATCTAGGTGCCAATTATTCTATGCCATATCAATTAAATGAAGCTAATTTTATTTGTCATGGTTAAACAAATGGAAAGTAGAATAGACTCTTATGATAGTAGAAGTTCTTTTAAAATTAATTTGTATGAGGGTTACGGTAATTGTTTTACATCAAACGTTATTTAAATATCTTTTACGTTAAGGGCACCTTAAAAACGCGCGACTGCTGCGATACACCCGCGCTGCAGTCGCGCTGCACGCTATTTGTTATTTACATAGAATAACAAAGCGCGCGGCACTTTTTTTTACGTTGAGCGTCTGATCAGGATTTGGTTGTCACTTATCCACATTTTTATTAATTCGTTGGTTTTTCAATTTCACTCTATTTTCAAAGGCCTACTTTTCAGCCGCAGTCACAATTTGAGTCAGCGATTTATTTATTTATTTATACTTCATGCACATAAAGGTACAGCGGCGGACTTAATGCCTTAGGCATTTTGCTACCAGTCAACCTTTGGGTGATGCAGAGAAGAATAGTGGTAGGTGCAATAAAAGAGAGAGAAAAAAAAAGCTTAATATAAAAAAGATATACAAATGAATCACAAAAGAGGGAAGAGGGGGAGGGGGGAGGGAGAAGGGAGGGTTTATTCAGCGTGAAAAAGTAACAAATATACACACTCACCAAATTTTGCCTTTATAATTAATTAAGTAAATAGTACATATTACATTAATAAAAATTTCGAATACATTTGTCTTACAATGTATTGAAACTAGCCAGTTCTCATTCTGATAGATTGGTTAGTACTCAATACTAAGCAAATACTACAAGCCGAGTTACAAACGCAAAGTCTGGCCGCCGCAAAAACCTGCCACACCACTAATAAACCATAAAAAAACATTGGAAACGAAACAGAAGCAGTTCTAAGTAAAATTTCAAAGAAACAATAATATCAGCTGCGGTCTCACATCGACACAGAGTAGTGAGTCAACAGAGTAACCACGTAAAATAATTAGCCTTTATTTGAGGTGGGATACCATCTAGTGAAGGAAGAGAGGGAGTGTCAGACTTTTACTGACTAAATTCCACCCCTGTCCTTTCAGTTGCCTGTAATTTTATCGAATATTCTCAGAATAAATAAGCCTGTAACGTTACCATTACTAGCACGTAGGACAGCTCTTTGTTAAGGGTGTGAGTATGTAACTGAGATCGAAAAACGCTTCTTATACGAAAGTTCTTATAAAAGAGTTATTAAAAAATATATGATCACTGTCGATAAATAATTTTTTTTTTGTTTAAAATTATTCCGCACTAGCTTTTGCAAGTGATTTTGGCCATGCAGGTCAGAAATTACCACACGGGAAATTGATATCTGAATAAAACAGTCTTGCGAGTAAGTTAGAATCAGATAAAACTATTCAAGCCAAGTTTGCCCAGTTTCATCCGAATCCGTCTAGATGTTGATTTAAAAAAAATCTAAACTTTCAAACACATTTATAAAAAAGTAGGACAGGATACAGATAATGCTTAAAGCAATCACATAAAAAACTATACTAAACTCTTAAAAATTGAGCATTAAGTCCATAAATTTCACACGTACTGCAGGTACACGGAGTAGATATGAAATGGAACACTCCATTTTCTATCTACTCCGTGTACATCACAGTACGTGTGAAACTCTGCCACTTTGATACCAATCACTAAGTATATTGAAACCGCAAATATCGAAGACATGAGGATCGGATCGATTGAAGCCGATGGTTTTTTTTTTGCCTTCAAATTGTTATAGAAATGTGGAAAAATTGTTGGCTTGATGCGTCTAACTTGATGTGGATAAAGTTATTCTGTATTTTTTGTGTTGGTTAATACGTGACACTTGTATTGATGACGTCATGTTTTCTTCATTTTCTACTTTGGTTTGACGCTGATGGTCACTGATATCCACTTTGTAAGCTGGAACATGTCCCTTAGTTTTGAATAGTATCTATGCTGATCGCAATCGCTGATGTAATTGTGTACTGCCAGGCTAGTCTTTTCCATCTATATCAGGGTGTATTTTACTTGGAGGGACTGCCCATCTGACTTCCACAACCCAATAATTCGGCAACCAACCTTGTCAAGACTGATGTCAGAGTTCCTGGAGTTTAAATATCCGTAATGACTGTGAAAGATGTCCAAATGACAGCCGAGGTTATCAGCTTAAGATTCTTTCCGAAGCATAGGGGAATCTCGGTATGTTAAAATGGTTACCCATCCTTAGACCTTGGCCAGCGTTGTTTAACTTTGGAGACCGACGCTTGTGGCCTTGCTTTTTTCCCACGAGCTAATATGGAAGCAAGTTCTGTGTATTACCGCTATTATTATTTTTATAGGCGTGACCTGTCTATGTTTAATATCTAGCTAAAGTTCACAATAGTTAAGGCGTACAAAAGCTGAAACCCTGACTCCTAAAAGGAAAACCTGTGACTTAGGAGTCAGTGTTCTACTGCCATTTAGACACTATATTGTAACCTTATGGAAATTGAGAGCTGGTAAGCTAATATTATTCGAAAGGTATGGTTTTACCTTTCATAACTTCGGTGTAATTATACACCTCTGAAAACACAATACAAGTAAACCAAGTAATTAAAAATCACCTCCATCAAATAATAATAATCCCAGTAGAAATACCAATTTATTATATTTATCCAGATCACAAGCGATAAAAAAAAATAAAGTTGTAAAAAACATTCAGGTACAAAATAAACACGAAACGATTTCACACAGATGGCGTACCTAGATGGCGTTTTGTCCACTGTTTTTCAAAACGAAACGCGTCAACTTATCGTGACGATTAATCTCTAATTTCAGGACGTGTGAACACGGCGGCCACTGTTCGTTGTTACCTATTAACTTAATCTGGAAATACTGTAATACGTGTTCATAATAGGTGACTTGGAAGTTCGAAAGTGATCGCTCCACGACCGATTACTTTTTAGGATTCCGTACCTCAAAAGGAAAAATACGGATCCAATATAGGATAACTTTTTTGTCCGTTCGTCTGTCTGTCTGTTTGTCAAGACCCTTTATCTCGGGAACGCGTGGAGGTATCGAGTTGAAATTAAAACCATGTACTCAAATTTGCGGACTCTTGAAGCTCTAAAAAAATCAAACTTGTAAGTTAACGAAAAAAAAAGATACTTAGGTTTATGTGGTAAAAAACGTACATTTCGACACTCTCGAGGAAATCAAATTCATAGGATACTTTCCGTTGACCCAGAATCCTGAAATTTGGAATAAAGCAAGGTATAAGACCTTGCTTTATTCCTTCTTTTTAGTACAAGTATAGGAATAAATCTGAAAACTGTAAATTTGTTGTTACGTCACAATTTCTTTTTTGCGATTCGGAAAAATATTCCGAGACTCCATTTCAGAATTGGACTATTCACGTAGGTAAGTTTGTACGAAACCCCCAGGGCGCGAGTCCGACTGGTACTTACCCACTTTTTTTTAAATTTTATGACAAGCAGATTTATGACGATTTCTTAACTCGATCCATTTGACGGTCTACGGCGAGTGTCAACCCTTAAATTGTTGACACCTCTACGGTCAGGATTAAGTGTTTCGTTTCGTCGTTTATACCGCGTACATCGAAGGACTGTAACAATTTGCCTGTTGTGGTCTTCCCGTCGGATTATAATTCAGGTGTCTTCAAGGCTAGAGTGAATAGATTCTTAATAAACTAATGCGCTTCACCATCAACGTTCTCATCAATGCTTACCATCAAGTGGGATCGAAATATCAATAAAAAAGAGAAAAAATTACTAAACTGAACTGTTAAATGATAAATGATATTTATTTTGTAAGTAGGTTTAAAAAAACACTTTTACACGTCAATTTTTTTTTTGTCATTTTAAACTAGATGAGGCCGGTGTTTCCTAGCTGACTACCCTGAGAAGAAACACCGAAACAAACTCAGGGGTCAAAGTCTCTTTTAAAGTCCATACAGTTAATATGTAATGGTCAAATCATATGAGAACAGTGCAGATTTGTCTGAGATGGTCTTTTGAAGAAAGAACCATACAGATTTGAGTGGACCTGTCCAGTCAGTGCAAGCATTTGTCAGTATTCGCAAAGCTCAACCCAGGACTACTAAGGAGCTCAACGACTTGACGAATAATACCAAGGAAAGGACATTTGGGTAGGCCGCAGAATATACTCAAATTGCCAGACATACGTTAAAATTACGGAAAAGGAAAAAAAAAGGCAATCAACATTGTTCTCACGTTCACAATAATAAAAGTAAATATATAATTTACAAAATATAATTTACTTAATAAAGTAAATATTGATGTCAAAAATAAAAATAAATAAAGTCAAATTGCAAAATAAAAATAATCTACAATATCGAATTGTAAAATAATAATAATAATAATAATAAAGAGCACAACTGAAAATAAAAACAAAAGAGAAAAATAAGACAACAGTTGTAGTGCGTACTGGAGCAGGTCAATCCCAAGCCTTTTCGTCCTCAACATAGTCCTTTATAGAGTAAAAAGCCTTTTGACAAAGTTTTCGCTTTACAAATGTTTTGAATTTATTAAGGCTTAGTTGTTGAATATGACTAGGAAGTTTTTTATAGATGTGTATACATTGGCATCTAAAAGAGGCCCCTATTTTTTTTAGCCTGGTTGTAGGAACCACAAATTTGTGTTTGTTCCTAGTATTAAAATTATGGATATCACAGTATTTTTTAAACATGTTTATGTGCATACAAAATATTCTCGTAAATATACTGTGAATAATTTGATTGCAATAAAAAAAAAATGTGTTTTATTACTATTTTCCATCCATTTTTGTCAATTTTCTCTTCATAAGAATCTTTCTAAGAGTTTAACAATTAATCTAAAATAAAAGAAGTTTATCTAAATTGGTCAAGTCTTTCTCGAGGTTTGTGCTTAGCAACACATTTAGCCATTTATGTTTATATAGATAGAAGAGAGAGATACAGAGTTTGATGAGTCTAGCTTGCGCTAAATACGCAAGATTTCTTATTAAAAGAACTTACAGTTTTTTATTTAGGTCGGAAACTCATCTAATGACAAATCCCGCCCTTGGGCGGAGCGGGAGATAGTGTCAGACTTTTACTGGTTAAAAACCCACTCCTGTGCCTTCGTTCCCTTCGTCCCAGGGCCCCGGGTTTCGTTTTCACACTACCTATGGCCCAAGTAGGCTTCGACCCTGCTGGGCCCCTACGATTTGCTGACATCTCCCTGAGGCGCGCGTGGGACGATACGCGCCGTCGACAACTTGGGCTCGGTTCGGACGATTACCAGACGGTCGGACGGCGGGCTACCCATTGCTCGCGGTCCGCAAGCCCGCGCCTACTGTGGTACTTACGAAGTATGGAGTTTATAACCATACTTCGTAAGTACCACCTATAAAGTATCTACCGTAAAAATAATATTTTATGAAATACAAATTTTACTGGGATTTAGATGTTCATGTTACGTGGACACTGTATGCTAGACACATGGACATCTGAATGTCATTGCGACTAATGTTTCTCCTATAAAATATTACTTTGACAGAACCTCATTTTTAAGAGCTAATCATCAAAGAATCACGCCAGCTCTAGGTGGAGAGAGTGTCAGATTTTTACTGACTAAAACCTACCTGTGTTCCTTTAGTTGCCCTTTGCCTTCTAGGACCGCTGTGACTCTTTACTACAAAATCCTCGTATCTTAATACGCACACCCAAAAAATCGGTGTGCGTGTCAGCGCAAAGACTTAACTAAAAGATCCTATCGTATGGTTTCGTTATTAATTACAGCCGAATAACGCTAGTGGAAGGGTTTTCGTATTAACTAGTATAATTTATCGCCCACACGCATACGATACGAGTTGATACGTATTTTGGTAATGCGCGGCCGGGGTTTACGAGTTCGAGCACGCGAGGGTAGCCGAACATCCACGAGCTTTCTTCAAGATGGCGGGTAGAGATAGTTCGGGACTGAATTGTTTTAGGCTGTGTTTGGCGCTCATTTTCTGGTAATTTGTGTTTTAAAAATCTGGGGAACCAGATCTATGCTGTGCTAATCGCTTGTCTGTATTGTATGAAGTTTTTTTTTTAATAAACGGTGTCCCACTCTAGGATCGACTCCGTATCGTAGGTGCGTTCACAAACATGAAAACTCAAATACACAGACGGCCAGACCCGGAAAACCTATCTGAAGGCCATACAAACGTTTGTTCCGTACGGGAATCGAACCCGCGACACGCAACGCGGCAGCCAATCGCTCAACCACTGCGCCAACCATGAGGCTATGCTGTGCTGTGTGTGTGTTTTTGCGTACCATAAGTACAGACAAATGCATCAATTAGGTACCTACCCCTCTTACATAGAAATGTCTTAGAACAGGGTACCAGTTGATAACGCTGTTCATACCGTTCTTTTTTGAGGAGTAAAATCATCAAATAACCTCCCGCGTTAGGGTGCAACGAGAGGATATGTCAGTTGATGTCAGATTCTTACTTAATAATTTCAAATAGACCAATTACAGACATTTTTGAATTGTCGGTCAGTCGGCTAAATTGCAAGTTCCAAAGCATAGATCTCTATGTAGAAAAACGTACAAGAAACTCCATGGATATTATACTAGCCAAAAAAAGGCCAAATGCCCTTTGCGTTCTAGAGCCACAGTAACTCTTAAATGTTTCCAGCAACATTTTGTAGCCCTATCAAGTTTTGTTTTTGCATGCTGAAGTTCTAAGAAAATATTTTTTTAAAGATAATTATAGACCAGTCAGATATTTGCCAGTTTAATAAAACATCTGAAAAGAGCAAATGAAAAACGTCAGAATGAAGCCCAATTAAATTAGTATACTTTCAAATTAAATAGAAAAATACTCTTATTACGTGGTTATTAGAATTCAATTAGAAACTCTAACCGGCTGGGTAATGATACGGTGAAATTCACTAATTGCCCAAAACGAGACCTGATTTAAGGTCTTAATAACTTTCGGAGTATTTAATTTAATTTGCAGAATTTTGGTAATTGTATGTATCTAAGTGGGTGGGTTTCGTCAGTCAAAGATAGATACATAAATATTAAGATAATTAATTATTTGATAAATTGTTTGTTTATTTATTTTATGATAATTATTAGATCATTATTTGTGTATTTTGTCTGTTGACTTTAGTTTCCTGATAAAAATCATTTGTTAAGAGATATGGTCCATAGCATACAGAGAATATGAGATAGATGCATATAGAGGTATATATGGTCATATATTTTATGAAATAATTGACTAATTTAATGAATTTGAATATTATACTAACGTAGTTTTATGTTCCAATCACTAACATACTATAGACATTGAAATTAGTCTGAAATAAATTAATTTTATTTTTTATTTATTATTTATCTGGCTGGCATGCCATGGCATTTACATTTATCTTTATGACAGTATAAATATATATTAAAAAAAATGATTAAAACAAAACAAAAGTTAATTAAGAACAAAAAAAAACATTTAATTTTTTTTCTTGCTACTAGTTAGCTAGATGGCTTGGTCACATAGTCTGACTTATTAGGGTGCTTTCAATTTAGACGTTTCGCGAACGTGCAGCAGCCGGCCGGTTGCAGTACGTTAGCAGTCCGACAACAAACGCCTAAATTAAAAATGTATCTGGCTGCCTTGTGTTTGTATGCCCAGTAATGCGCTATTCAACACTGTTCTAATACTTATGATGTTGCCGTTCTGTTGTCGACCGTTCGCCGCACGGTTGCCGCACCGCGTGCTTTGTATGAAAAATACGATCGTCCGTACGCAGTATGACTAACGCAACGCATCCGCATCGCAGCCAGCCTTCAAAAAACGCAAAAATTGAAAGCGCCCTTAGATTTGGTGTCTTTCGATTATAATAATTTCGATAAAATATGCAATTTTCAGCCTAAATAAAATACAAAACATTTCCAGATGATCTAGCGATGTGTAGTTGTACTTCGACACCTAACTGTATATCCTCTTATAGGTAATATACCTACAAGTAAGTACTTACATAGGTTTAGTATATATGGTTCATATATCATTCAGTTTCTTATGTACTTATGTACATATATTATTAATTTTTTTCCAAACTTTATGCAACACAAAGGTACAAAGGCGCACATAATGCCTAGTTATATATCAACCAAGGGTGGTGGACAGACAACATGCCAGGTGCATAAAAACATAGAAAATATTACTGAAAAAACAAGGTTACAAAAATGTATATTTAGCGAAAATACCATACCTACATATACTCGTACATGTAATATAATATCTGTCTATTACATGTATATTTATAAAAAAGTAAAAGAAATAGGTGTTTGCGATGACTCAGCCATTGTTGTTACTTTTCATAAACTTTACAATAGACAATGATATGATGACAATGACTTTATCAGTAATACCAATTGTCTTAGTCATAAAATGTATTGATAAGATTGACGATTTAGTCATTTAGTAGCCCATAGCAATCCTTTAGATTTGAAATATTCGAAAATTGATATTGCGTATAAATTATTATTAATTTTCTAAACCCTTTGGTAAATTTTCTGTTTTAGCCTTCGGTCTAATCACTCTCTCTAACCAGTCTTCAGTGCTTCGACTTTCCAACACCTTCATATTTATTTATCACTAGCTGCTACCAGCGGCTTCGCTTGAGAGATAGTAGAAAACTATCCCAAAGGGAATGTTTGGAAGTATGTGAAAGAAAAGAAAGAAAGAAAACTATTTTATTTGGCACGTCTGGATACACACACTGTAAAAACAAAATTTAAGACAACTAAGAAAAAACAAAGAAAAAAAACACTGACAACAATGTGTGTCTCACGGCTGCGCCACATAGGTCCAGTTCAGTAAAAATGCCAGACAACTACATGGCAATCAGTGGTAGTTACCTGACGCTGGTTTTCAACTGAACCTTATTGAAAGTGAATGGTAGTTATTTAATTATTAGCATTATGTCTAATGTATAAGTATGCTCCCGGTGTGCTCCAGGTATAAAAAATATCCTATATTTTATTGTAGAACATGGTCTGCCCGTGTACCAAGTTTCTTTGAAATCCGTTCAGCCGTTCGAGCGTGTACCACACATACAACCATATTACAAACATACACTTACAAGCTTTCTTCTTTATGATATTAGTGTAGTCTAGCCGCTATAGTTTACCTTTTAGCCGCTTGCGTCCTTTGGTTTTTGATTGGTCCGACGTGTGTTTCCGTGTCCTATTCCTCAAGGTCGTGTGTTTTCGACTGTGTACTCCATCTCGTTTAGCTCTGCAATCTCCATAAGTGACAGAAGAGTTGATGAGCTGGAGTATTTATTTTATTTTATTGGGGACAAAAAACAGTTACATGCTAGAGAAAATACAAAAAAATTCTAAAACTAAAACTAGATGCACAAATATGTAACCCACTCCAATGTCCACATCTTGACATTTGAATAAAAGAAGTGAAGGACTGTGGTAAGATTTTACAGAGTACAGTGTCTTCTGCGAAAGCTTCATGTATAACAAACTAATTTCTATAATCATAATTAATATTGCATATAATTTAATTCAATTATTCTTGATTCCATTAAATTTACATAAATATTTTTATTTCATTCAATTCAGTATAATTTATTATAATTCTTTTTAATTCAACATTATATGTATAATTTGGTCTTGTATGTGCGACCCTGGCGAAAGAACTAACTTTGACTTTTGAGTTTGGCTCGGTGCTTCTTCTAGCTGTGAAACACCGGCCTCGTCTAGATAAAATTGACGAAAAAATTGTCATGTAAACGTGTTTTTAAAAGCTAACAAAATACATAAATATAATTTATTGAGACAGTTCTTTTGTCAGCCAGTCTATAAAGACTGCAGTTATGAAAACTATTTTATTTAATAAATAAATAAAGAAAGTTAGTTGTTTTCTTTTTCGTCATAAAATAGTAAGCAGTCACGCACAATCCCGTAAAATATAGAATATCTATTTGTTACACAAATAACAAAACTAAAAGTTTCAATTGTCAACATTTCTGTTCGACGTGACTGAAAGTATTTTGTTTTCAATCGATTCTAACTGTGAAAATTGTCGAACTAATAATTTGAAATTATTTTATGACGCGTTAAAATGTGGTTAGAGCGATTTGAGTTTTAATATCACGGCTTAAGATGACTATGGCGCTTTGGGGATATAATAACAATAATAATAATTTTATTTCGGACATAAAGATCCATAGAGTAACATACAAAGAAAAAACTTATTGCTTAGTGTTAGTCATTATCAATTTTTGCTCTGAATAATCGGAGAGCCGAAGCTCTCAGCTACAGTCTTCAGGATGCTGTTTTGATTGTCCCAAACTTTCCTTAATAGCGACTCAGTTTTTTTTCGGTATAACCGCATATAAACCGTCGGTACGGGTTTGCACAAACATTTCCGACGCGCTACAGTAACGAGGTAGTCTCAACAACATCCTGAAAGCATTATTGATCGATCTCTTAGTATAATTGACCCACAGACCGCCCGTGGACAGACTTAGGCAATAAGCCTTGAAAAGTGTTACTTCTAGTTGGTCTGTACACCGCGCAAATCTACGGGACAACATATTACTCCGGACCGCTAGAGCCCTTCGCTCCGCAATGTCCATATCATCCCTGAGATATGGTTTGGTCTAACGCGAACCTATATGTCGTTCCCTGGCATCGTCGGAAGTCGCAGGGAGATTCCCGGCCACCGTTCGCTGCACTTGACCACCATCTTACTGATCGTAAGCAATGATTGTGGTCGACGGTGGAGTACGCTTGTCTTGAAGTAACCTGTTTAATATTGATTTAAAGACCTCTAGGTTGTAGCCACAAGGAAACATAGACTCCGGCTGGAAATTCAACTCCTGTAACACAATAAAGTCAAGATAATAAAATTAGAAGTAAAAAAACTTTTTGGAAACAAGCTTTTAATTAAATGTGCTAAAAAGAATAAAAAAGACCTTGGTTATCATAAAGAATCAAAGTACTCGTGAGTACGCTTCAAACAACCCCAAACTCGAAGGGGTTGTGTCGTTTTATTGCGAAGTTCCTACGGCCACCTTTCAGCTCCATCATCAGATCAGCTCCATGTCATCATAATATTTCATTGTCATGCACTTTACACATGTATACAAAATTTCAGCTTAATCGATTGAAGAAATCTGCTTCAAAATGGAGTTGCAAAATTTGAGCCGAACATACATACTAATATACATTGCAAGTTAATAAAAAGCATACATTACTAATATACATTGCAAGTTAATAAAAAGCTTGTAAAAAGACGAGGTAAGTCAGAGAATTCTCAGCATCGAAGCAGCTGCCCATTCCAATCTCATACAACAATACAAAACTACTTTACAATCTTACTTGCCACGTGCAGTCGCAATTGACATGCCAAATATTACACGGTTGATATGTAAATCAGCTGTCCACTAACACTAGTATCAAACACGTGTCACCCTTCAAACTCGCGGCCAGTACTGGCTGCCAGTGATAAAATATCGTTATTTTAGTGAAAGTAGCACCAATAAATCATGTTTTATGCCATAATTTACTTGAACAGAGCTTTGTTTGATACATTTAGTGATTTGGCTGGTTTGTAGTTGACAAGTTTAAAAGTCCGGGTGAGTGTTTAAGGTGCTGGGCATGGTGGTAAGTCCCCTCTTGAGGAGACCTCGTGAGGAGTGACTGGAATGGCGTCACGATGTTCTCACCTTCCGCATGACGCAGGTCCTCACCGGACATGGTAATTTCGAAAAGTTCCTGTACTGGATTCAGGCGGAAGAAACGCCCGGATGTCAACATTATGCAGACTACCGGAGAATTTGGGTGGAGGTGTGCCTCGCTTAGGCGGAGCACCAACTTTTTCTTGTGAGGGCGATCAGTGGCAGTAACCTCTCGCATCGGACCCTGATGGTTAAGGTCATGGTCCGGAGCGAGGGGGAATGGACGGCGGGCGCCTCCTTCTGCGCAGCAGTAATGCTAACAAAGCAGACGGCTACTCGTGTGAAGGAGTGGACATCTTCACGCATATTGGTACCTATTTGATATAAGTCTTTGTGAGTGAATATTAAGTTATATTATATTGACTCAAATGGTTTTCCAACCTTAGTGAGACTGGGCTGGACATATCTGCTGTATGCAGATAGAGCGGTGGGTCCGTAACAATTGATGTCCTGTAACCGTGAGACGGGGTCGCGGCAGACATGTAGGAGATGGCAGGACGACTTAGATGTTTGCCTCAGGAACTAGCAAAAAGTAGCCCACAGCTAGGTATAATAGAAGAAATGGAGGGAAGTCTTTGCCCAGCATTAGGACAGTATATGCTAGATACAATAATAATAATAATACGTTTTACCAACAGGGCGTAGTCCTTGAATGCACTTGCATAGCGCGTACTGTAGCTAAGTTACAACCGTTTCGTTTCTCTTTTCATCGATCGCCTCGAGTAGGCGACGCCTCCGATTCCTTTGTTGTGACTTCATCTCAACGATCAGTCACGTGGTCAGAACAAGACAATAGGAGGCGTGGGCGACTCGAGGCGATCAACGAAAAGAGAATCGAAACGAAACGGTTGTAACTTGGCTAGGGGGGCTGGGATAATTAATCGTCGGTTGGTAGCATAAAAAGTGTTTAAGGGGCCTCTACGAGTTGGCTTTGGCACCTCGTACACCTTCTGAAGGTTCAGGACCCCAGGGACTTGATATTTATGAAAACATAATAATGCTATAGTTTCAGTTTAGATTTGTTCTTAAATTATGTATAATAATTTTGGAAAGAATAGTTATAATCAAAGATGATTTGTATTGACAGTAGAAAGTGAGTCTAAAACTTGGTTTTTAAATTGCAAGAAAGCACGAAAATTTGCTGTATGAAAAAGTCGTAACTTGAAATAACATATTTGCATGCAACACAAGAAATAATTTGGGCTAACTCCCAAAAAATAATAGACATAGAAAATAAGCAAAAATTTTTGTCAAGGTTCCAAATTCATGCCGTCTAAGCCGCACCATTACTGCACTAAATAAATCATAATGTCAAAGTGTTTATGTTAAAAAGTATTAAAAAACCTTCAGACAGACAGACACACTAATTTATCATTGTCTTCTACAGTCTGCGAGCGAACCTAGACGTGTTTATTTAAAAAGTTAGAGGTGAAACCTACATGTTGAAAAAAGTTAAGCCAACACAAGAAGATTATATTTATTTTATTTAATACTAACTTCAAACAGCGAATTATCACGAGGGTCCTTTGTCTGTTTTCAAGGTACAAACCTATTTCTGTATCAAAATTGGTTTGATGGTTCAGGTGTGACAGCATAAACAAACATAGACAAACAGAGTTACTTTCTCAATTACAATATTAACACTTGGTGAATTGGTTACACGCCCACGTGTATGAAGCCTGGAATTATAGACGATGTAGACATCTTTGATATCAATAAAGAAAATCATCACGAGGAAACCTCATTGATGTCCTTTTTTTTAGAACTATCACGCAACGACGTCTAGTCTCAAGCTAAGCAGAGCCTGTATTATGAGTTCTAGACAACTGATAAACATACTTATATATTTCTAAATACATACATATTATAGATAAATTACACCCAGACACAGAACAAATGATCGTGCTCATCACCCAAACATTTGTCCTGGGTGGGAATCGAACCCAAGTGCTTCCCTCCGGCATAGCAGTCAGGGCCACTAACCACTAGAACAACAAGCCAGTCTTTATTGTCGTTAATTCTGCCGAATGGGAATAAGAAGACATGATCCGAAGGTTCCTATATGCTGGTTTTCGCAAACCGATGTTTTCTTATATTCTTTATTGTACATACAATTACAAATTATTAACAAAAAAAATTGGACAGCTGATGTACAAAGGCGAGCTTAACCCACAATTGGGTTTTCTTAAATATATTTCTAATACTCGTAATACATTTCTGTCTTCGTCGAATCCTCGGGATTTATTATCCCGGGTCGATCTTTAATGTAGAGTTGTTGAATAAATGCCACGAAAGCTCGATCGACCATCAGATCAAACGTCGTAAGTGGAGATAGATTGGTCATATGCTTAGGAGGGATTCTGATCACATACCTAAACAGGCGTTGGACTGGAATCCTCAAGGGAGAGGAAGCGTGGCCGTCCTCGATAAACCTGGCGACGCACCGTGCTGGCAGAAGCGACGGCCTTCGGATTAACATGAAGCGAAGTGAAGTGTAAAGCTCAAGACCAGTCGCAATGGGTGACTTAGTGGACACCCTCTGCTCCAGCTGGGGGACCTAGGATCTTAAGCCAAGAAAGTAAAGTATTCCCAGGGAATAGAGTATCCAAAATGGCCTTTTTCGGCACAAAGTATGTATATTATAATAATATTTTTTTTTTATTTAATTCAGACCACATGTCCATATTCAGATGAATAAATTAATTAATAAGTCATTCAATTCGTTCATAATTAAAATAAATAATTTCAAAAACAACAAAAAAGTATTAATAACTAATATTTATTAAATCAGTCATAATTAATTAACAATTCACACAAAATAAAATATGCAGTGTTATAAAATTATTATCCCACACTGACGACCCTAAAATACCCTTAAAACACTGAACACTGTAAAAATAACAAAACTCTCTCTATCTTATTTAAAACGACTTCTCCATTATCAACAAGACAGCATTCACCAGCTACTGCAGTACCGTCATAATTCCGTCAGCAACTGTATGTACGGTGCTCAGAATAGAAAAACTGTGGTGGTCCGATCGCGAAATTCACTTAAAGGCATCGAACGCCTTCTGAATAATTTAACCAATAACAATCCGTCCGCTAATTTTAGCGGCAAATGGAAAAAAGTGTGATGCTTGTTTACTGTTAGAGGTGTTGGGTTCCGTGTCTTGATAAAAAATACTCAAGCTGAAAGCTGTCGGCTTGAATGTGGATTTGTTCTTGCTAAATGCGGCTGTAGGTTGAACTCAATTTTTTAAAGGTTATTTTGTTTTTAGTATATGGAGGCATTATTATGTCAAAAAATGGTACCTGCTAAAATGCCATATTCCACTTTATTGAATTTAGTCAAATTGTTGCCGCAAAATCCGCCTAATTCTGTGTTTATGTAGTATATATATATAGTGCTTAAGTATAGCACTATATTTGAGCTACAATTAGAAACATGAGTAGTGCCGTGCTCGTAGGTTTCAGTTTAAGACCCTAGTTCCAGAGCAGTGCCATAAAATAGCTGGTAATGGCTAGGCCAATAGGGTTGAAAAAAAAAAATAGATTCGTATAAAACATTATCAATACATTATTTTTTTGTATGACTAATAATTTTGCCAAAAAAAAAAATGTTTTCACAAAAAAATTGCTGGTTAAGTGTTCTTTAGAATGTACATAGCATTAGTATCTTCTCCATAGTGTGTTTAGACACTTAGTGTGCATTTAACTCCGTCTTAAAGAAAACTACTATAGTACTCATCTGTACAATTTAAGGAAGAGTGCGATTATGTACTTTTCTTTACAGCAAGTCAGTCTACTTCGAGAGATCTGTTTCCAAGAGATAAGGGGGCGTTTTCGAATTTTCAAAAAGACGAATATCCGAATTTTCGATTTGATGTGTAACAATAATGTTGGACTGCGGGATTTTTCAAGAGTCACTGCGGCAGCTCTGGAACGCAAAAGGCAAGTGAACAATTGAAGGAACGCGGTTGTGTTTTAGTTAGTAAAAGTCTGATACTCTCTCTCTACCATTTCTAACCCACAAAATCCTATTGTTGCTCATCTCCGCATTGGCTGGTGGTTTATTTGTTTTCTTCTGTCATCATCTTCCTAACCTTGCCCAAAGTCGCTTTTTTTTAATTCTTGATAGGTTCGCGCTTGACCGCTATCTCACCTGATGGAAAGCGACGATGCGGTCGACGATGGAGCGCAGATGAAATTATGGTTTAGTCTGTGGTCCAAGGGCGGAGTTATGATAGGCGAGTCATAATCATCATCATATCAACTGAAAAACGTTCACTGTTGAACAGCACTTGTTCAACAGTCACAACGAAAGGTCCTGTGACTCTCACAATGAACGGTCCTGTGAGTCTCACATCAATTGGATTCTCTCATCAGGTTATCGGTCTACCTTGTGGGAAGTCTTCCAACGCTGTGTGGTGCGCTGTCACCAGTGCACCACAAGAAGCAACCAGAACCTTTCGGCTCCATCGATCTTTTCTGCGAGAAATGTGCCCTGCTCTCTGCCATTTAAGTTTTGTGATTCTTCGGGCTATGTCAGCAACCTTAGTTCCCCTGTGGATATACATCTTATTATCATCATCTTATCTCATCTTACAAATACAGTACAATAATACAGATATTACAAGGACTGTAATTTTTAAAGCTTTGACAACCTTTTTATCTTCAATACTTATCATAATCATAAAGATTTTTTCCTTTGTTCTACGGAACCCTAGAACTGTCCAGCTTAAAGGCGGCGGTAGCGTTCAGTAAAGCAATTTGCGTGGCGAAGTGACGGGGCTGCGTGCGGTAACCGCTAGAGATGTACCTACTACGTACCTACTGATTGTAACTGTGGATTGACTGGCAAAAAGTTTGCTGAAGAAATATTAATTGTAAATTTTGAGTAAAGGTAGAAGTTGAACGTGACAGTGAACAGTGTTGTAGCTGCCCTTATGTAGGTTTTGTCGATGATTAATAAAAAGAATTTTTTTTTCATCAGCTTACTATCGCTATCAGTATTTGCATAGCGCAATCTGTACCCCTAGCCAAGTTGATAATCTGCAATCGTTAACGCTAGTCGAAAACTAATCAAATGTATGGGAATGACATCATCTCAACGTTAAGTCACGTGGTCAGAACAAACGAATAAAAAATTCGTAGCCAAGTTCACATCGTTCAAAATGATAGAATGAATTGTTATCGCTACATCATTTGTTATTGTAGACCGAGTTGCCGACTCAGGCGCGTCAACATGGCTACCAACTTATCGTATTCTACAATTGCTGACACCGAGGCGTTGCCGATTGGAGAACGGAATCCGACACGAAACGGTTGTAACTTGGCTAGTGGGGCTGGACATTACCGAAACACGTAACTATGTAGGTTTCCCAAATTTCGTCTAATGGTGCATTGCCATTGAAATATTAACTCAATTATCATCATTTATTGAATGTGAACCGTGTCCATTAACTACACAGGTAGAACGAGATAGGGAACTATATTATATTTGCAGGCTTACATTTTGTAGAGTCGTCTTTTAGAATACCTACCATTTTATTTATTTCTTGAGGTAGGATATCATCAAGTAAATTCTACCGCTCTGGGTAGAGCTCAAGGGAGTCTCAGACTTTTACTGACTGAAATCAGGTGGATTTTAGTCACTAAAAGTCTGAGACTTCTGTTCTGATTTATCCATCATCATCATTTCAGCCGAAAGACGTCCACTGTTGGACATAGGCCTCCCCCAAATGTCGCCACAATGACCGGTCCTGTGCGTCTCGCATTGCTCTTTCTGATTTATCCCCTTTACTTTAAATAAACGTAGAAAGTCGGTGTTTTATATAAAAAAAACCCTTTTAGCAGTAATAACCGCGTCCGTTATCTACATATCAATACAGGCACTAATTAAGAAGTGTCGTGGCATGATGTAGGAGACAGTTTAATGCCATGTGCCTTTAATTTACTGCGTCCGCTGCGAATGCTGCGAATCGAAAGTGTCATTCGCGAGTAATAAGTCAGTCTTAGATACCGAGGGCTTTTTGGAGGACCTTTTTATTTTATTTGAAGTGTTTTTGGAGGACTGACCTGTTGGTGTAGTGGTCAGTGGCCCTGATTGCAATGCCGAAGGTCGTGGGTTCGATTCTCATAAATGTTTGTGTGAAGAGCATAATCATTTGTTCTGTGTCTGGGTGTAATTCATCTATAATTATGTATGTATTTAGAAATATATAAGTATTTTTATTATTTGTCTAGTACTCATAACACAAACTTTGCTTAGCTTGGGATTAGGCGGCGTTGTGTGATATTTGTAAAATATTATTATTATTTTAAGTACTTTTAGCGGGAGAAGTTATTGATAAATAAAAATTCCTCTTACTTTTTATTCATCAATAACTTCTCCCGCTCTAGGGCAGAGTGAGGAGTATAGCTCTATCCCTCTCTTTCGCTTGCACGCTTAAGATTTTAAACAAGTCATGGTAAGGCCCCAGTACTTCTTGTATGCAACTGACTCCAGCGACCATTGACCATCAATTATAGGGTTTTTTGGAAGTAGAAATCATTAAAAAATAAACACGTAGTTGGTTTCTTTGCAAAACAAAATGTAATAGAGATTTTAAATATAAGGACAATAATAAAAGGCACAAAATCCTTGTTAAAATATAACTTAAGCAGGATAAATGCCATTTCTCCCTGCATCTTTTCGTCTCTGAATATTGGAGTAAACTTATCGTATTTAAAATACCGCCACTAAGAACATCGATCATGTATGCCTCACACAACCTGTATTCCCTATAAATTGACTTAATCTGTAACATACAGCTAATCGTCCAGTTTACAAACTGTACTTAATAATCACTTGGCGGATTACGCGCAAATGATTTCATACGCCATAAGTGACGCGTCCAGTAATCCTACCTTATCTGATAATAGTGCCACTATTTACCATACGTCAGTGCTGTTGCTGATTACAGTCAAGGGATGTAGCGTGTAGAAGGGATTAGAATTGTATCGATAAAATAGAGATTTTATATTTCTTATTTATTTATTTATCCATTGCTTGCTATACTTACAGTATGCACCAAAGCGTATAGCAAGCCATCAAACCAACAATTTATGAACTAAAAAATTTTATACAAACATTTATCATTTCTTTACTGCTATAAAAAAATATGTCAAATTTAGGTTCTTGAGCAATCAGGGCGTTCAGCAGATTGAGCGCCTGGGCTGTAGGGGCATATCGAGCCCCTACAGCCCAGGCATAGGCAATATGCCTATGGCATGATAGGGGATCATATCGAGGATCATATCGAGATCTTCTTGAGGTGGAGTAAGGAGGGCGTGTCAACTTTTGCTGACTAAAATCCACCTGTGTCCTTCAGTTGCCCTTTACGTTTCAGGATCACAATAGCTTTCAGAAATTCCCTGTGGCCATAGCGGACAAATATTTATAATGTTTGTAGCACTAAGGTTCCATAGAGTAGCTTTAGTCCTAGTTAATTCAAATTATTCTCGAAAGGGGTCTGAATGGCACAAACCAAAACGACGACTTGACTTTAGAAAAATGAGTTTTCACAATATGGGATCATTTCTTTACATACTGAACAAGAAAACTAATTTATTACCAATGAAAAAATCGAAATACAAATCTCACATCAAAACTTACCTTCATTCATTAAACCTCAAGCGAACGCCGGCTTTCGCTCTCTCATTGCCTTTCTATTGTGTCTCTAATTACGGTATTCGAAAGGTTAATGATCTGAACTACGGTGACACAGAGAAACTACTAACTATTTATTTACACTATATACTACTTAATTTATTCTGTCATGACTATTCTATTAGTTCTTGGAGACATGACACACGCATGACGCGTACACACATGCACCCACACATCCGCACACTCTTACACGTATACGCACCAATACCATACAAGTTACTTTTTTACATACTATGCAAAATGCCATGTATACCTCTTATAAATATTGATTTATTTGTTTAACATATCCTAAGTTCTACATACATAATCTATGTATTACATTGTATTTTTAAAAAAAAAATATTTTTTCTTGATCCACTATCAAAGATGCTGGTCTCCACGACACAGGGAACCCTAGTGAGGAGACCAGTGAAGTATTTGATATATATAAGTGTATTTTTCCTGAACAGTAAACCATTATAATTACACTTCTGGACACATCTATTGGCCAACCTTGTATTTTCAGTTTCGTTTGGTCCTAGCTAAAATTTTATATTAGGTCGAGCAAAAAGTTTTTATGCAGTTTTGAACCTGGCACATTCACAATTTCATTCAATAGTCTTTTTTTGAATTTCGAATACAGAATTTAAAGAAACAAAAGACAATTTGGAGCCTGTTTGTTGATATCAAACAATCGAATACTAAGAAAACTTGGTTTTATTGGTTTACTTGGATTTAATTCATGAAAAAGTGATTGATATCTTTGGTTTTGCAACAAACATTACTTATTCTTAACATTAAGGTGAGGTTCTATCAATAATCTATGGATACTTCACCTGAAGTCGCCGCTCAAGCTGTGGCACTTATTCAGGCCGGACACAGCCAAAGAAACGTGAGTGCTCAACTTAATTTAAGTCGATCTGCGGTCCGAAATGTTTATCGGAGGTACCTAGAGATTGGCGGCTTTGTTCGTCGCCAAGGAAGGCCACGATCTCGGGTCACAACTGAAAGGCAGGATCGATTCATCGTGACGACCAGCTTGAGAAATCGTCACCTTATCTCCATTGAGATACAAAACCAACTTCGCGACTTCCACGGAGTATCTGTGAGCGCTCGAACTGTTCGGAGAAGGTTAAAAGAACGCGATATGGTACCACACAAGCCAGCTAATGGGCCCAAACTAACGCGAGCCCACTGAACAGCGCGCTTTCATTTCGCACGCAGTCATTTAAATTGGACACAGCAAGATTGGAGCCGTGTACTCTTTTCTGATGAGTCTAAAATTGTGTTACATGGCAATGATGGAAGGAAGAAGGTCTACCGACGTAAGGGAGAGCATTTCGCACAATGCTGCTTTGAAGAGAGGGTTGCTTATGGCGGTGGCTCATGGACTGTCTGGGGCGGTATATCCGCGAGCGGCAAAACTCAACTTGAGGTTGTTACATGACCACGGCTGCCAACATTAAATGCTGAAAGGTACATTCGTGAGTGCTTAGAACCTCACGTGATACCATACGCGGACTATGTGGGCCCAAATTTCCTTTTTATGCATGATAATGCAAGAGCGCATGCGGCCCGCATCGTCAGGGAATATCTTCGGGATGTGAACATCACAGTTATGGACTGGCCAGCCAGAAGCCCCGACATGAACCCCATTGAGCACATGAGGGACGAGCTAAAAAGACGTGTTAGGGCTGGTCAGCCAGTTGCCCAGACGATGCAGGAGTTGAAAACTGCCATAAAAGAGGAATGGGAGATGATCCCTCAAAATTTCATAGAGCGGTTATAAACTCTATGCCTAATCATATGAGAGCTGTGGTAGATGCCCATGGAGGCAACACGCGTTATTAAATTAAACGTTTATTTGATAAAATATGTTTTTTATTCAAAAATCAATTGCCTTTAACAAGGCGCAAATCCGACTTGTTAGGCGTAGCTCCATGTCGTATGGTATTCTGAATTCAAATTTAAAACAATACGATCGAAAAAGATGGTAAAATGTATCAGGTTTAAAACTGCATTAACAGTTTTTGTTCAATCTAGCAATCATATTTCGGTAGGGGCCATCGAAACCTAAACTCTAAGGTGGGCCAATAGATGTGTCCAGAAGTGTATTACATCGGCCCTACTGGGCTCCTACGGTTTTACTAAAATCATCATTTACGACCGCGTACCGGTAGACGCAGCGTTGGAAGGCCTCCTAAAAGGTAGACCGATGACCTGGTAAAGGTTGTGGAAATCCGATGGATGCGGGACGCACAGGACCGTTCATTGTCGACACTTGAGGGAGGCTTGTCTAACAGTGGACGTCTATCAGCTGAAATGATGATGATGATGAATAAAAGGCTGTAAATAAACAGAGATAGTACCACATTTATTATATAATAGGGATTTGGATTGAGAAGAACTTAGTTTCAAAATCTCGCTAAAATTTAAAATAAAAAACTTAGTCAATGTCTATACGTCCATAAGTCTACAGAGTTTCCGTCGCGACATATCAGCCGAATGGACGTTCATTTTCCATATTTAATGACGTAAAATTTACACCGCTTGCTCATCTTCCAGGTCCCAGGTTATATCTGTATAAAATTTTACACATCGGTTTAGCAAAACACAGCTTTGCTAATTAAAGAAGCATGTAAATATAGTTTGCTTTGCATTTATATAATAGAATAGAAAAAAATAATGGTGCAAACATGGTTTCCAAATTTATAAATACTAAAAAATAACTTCATAGTCAATCTTCATAGATCGCTAAGTCTCCATTGCGACATTTCTACAGAATTTGGACGTTCGTTATTTAATTTTCTTATTTTTTAAATTTAGAATTCATATGTTCCAATTTTTTATTTCCTTTTACTATAAAAATCTTTTTGTTTTTTTATTTATTTATTTTTTACACTGCACCGTCCTTTCGTCTTTATGTTGACACCGCCACCGGCCCACGCTGAAAACCAGCGCTGTGAGCTCATCGCATTATGCGTGAGGCCGCAGCTTTATGCTGAGCGTTCGGCCGTTTTGCGCGGATGTGACGCACATCTTACCTATCAATTGATTATGTTTGTTATCTAGTTTTAAGATTGCGTCATTTCGCGCGAATAAACTGTTTTTCTTTCTTTCTTTCTTTCTTTCTTATTCGAACTATTTACAGATCTAATGACGTCAAATGTGCGGTTACGGGTCATCCTACATCCTTCTCCAGGTCCTATTATTAATTATATTAAAATCGGTTTACCAAGACGTAGCAAGAAAACACAATTTTTGAATTTATAGTATGGACTTAAACTTTACTTTAAAATTTTTAATCGCGAGAAATATAAGTATTCCTTAGTCAATTTCCATCTCCAGATCATCCAGATCTCTCTCGGGACATATCAGCAGCTGAATGGACGTCTGTGTTTCAATTATTTACGAATTCTATGACGTAAAATGTGCGACAACTGCTCATCCTACAATCTTCTCCAAGTCCTAGTATTAGATTCATTACAATCGATTTAGCAAAACGTAGCAAGAAAACATAGTCAACCTCCATAGATCGCTAAGTCTTCAGTCTCCGTCGCGACATGTCAACTGAATGGACGACCGTATTCCAACTATTTACAGTTCTAAAGACGTCAAATGAACGATTGCTGCTCATCCTACAACTTTCTCTAAGTCCTAGTAGTTAGTAAATTTCATTTAAATCTGTTAACCAAAACGTACCAGGTAAAAACAGTTATTTTCGCATTTGTAATATTAGTCTACACTTCAACTAACGAAAACTTGATTTCAAAATCTTTAATCGCAAAAAATATACTCAATATTGTCTAAATTCTTCAAATCTGTCCTTTCGCAAGTCTGCTGCAAGAAATTTATTTGTGAAATATGTAGTACTTTTGTACATATTTTTATAATGATCTATATTTTCTGTGTCTATGTGTGTACATAAATTATAAATAAATAAATAAAAACTCTTTTGTCAATCTCCATAGAACGCTAAGTCTATAGAGTCTCCGTCGCGACATGTCAGCTGAATGGACGTTCGTATTCCAACTATTTACATATTTAATGACGTAACATGTCCGACGTGCGCTGCTTAATGAGATACACTATCAACTTGTTAATAAAGCACTGTGCACTAGCACAGTGCTGGGTAAAGCTTTGGTTTGGAATAATGATGCAAGGGTATGTTTGGTTATAGTGTAATTAATTAAGAATTTTTTATAAAATATCTAACACAATAAACGCAAATCCTGAAATTAGTATATTCAGAATCGGCTACTGAATCGATTTTAGCTATTTTCAAAGTAGGTAATTTTTATTCTACAATATTTCTAGATTATTTTATAATACCTATTTTTATAAGTTCTTGATAAAATATATTAAATGCATTATTAGCGTGTTCGTGTGTACGTGAGTAGATACAAGATAGCAATACATCGGTATTGCACCACCAGTGTAGTACGTCATTGCCATGTAATTAGAACAGTTGTTCTATTATTTCTTAAAAAAACACTTTCTAAATGCATTTCAGTGCTTGAATTATGATTGTTATTTATTTTATTTTATTTTTTGTTGCTACATTTGATTTGTTAATACATACAGACTGGGACAGAACTTGATATTTATTTATGTATACTTGTTAGATTATAATATATTAGAGGAAGAGCTTTTTTTATTTGTTTAAACGTGGTAATGTCTGGAAATACCAGAATAGCTAGGTTATATAACATCACACTACGACAAACGCAAGCGGAGCAGTAACCATATACACAGGTGAAACCACGGGGGATAGTTAGTTCATAATACAAGACTGATATCATTGCTGTTTATTTAAAAATTACTAATCCTAATTATAGCACGAAGAATCGCCAAATTTAAGCAGCAATGGGCAGGGCATATTGCTCGCAGAACAGATGGCCGTTGGGGTCGAAAGGTTCTCGAGTAGCGACTGCGTACCGGAGGACGCAGCGTTGGAAGGCCTCTTACAAGGTGGACCGATGACTTGGTAAAGGTTCCGGGAATCCGATGGATGCGAGACGCACAGGACCTTTCATTGTGGGCGTCTTTCGGCTGAAATGATGATGATGATGAACCCTAATTATTGGTATTGAACAAATAGAAATTCCTACTTACCGTCATGCATAGGTACATATAGCTTATACTAGAAATTTGATGAAATTAGCTCAAGAGCGGAGACCTGTTTTCCTAATAAGTCTTTCTATGCACATAACACTATCTATATACTAAATTATTTAGATACAAAGAATAGCTAATATACTCGTGGTGCAATAATTATTCGCATATCCACCAACAAAACCAGTATTAGACATTCATATAGACATAAATCCAAAGGCCTAACAATCCAATCCTCATTTTGTTAAATAAAATTTATTATACCGGCCATTCACTATTGAAAATACGCCGTATTCATATCCATAATTTCAAAAGGCAAGTCGAGTCACACATGCACCATAATGAGGGCACCGCGGGATCGCGCGATTGTCATTGGTGCTCTATTGTTTACTTTATATGGTGGCGCTACTGTGCGCATTTGGACGTGTCTAAATAAGCATAGATCTATGCCTGCGGCTTTGCTTTTACCATTGACCGATTCCACTTGATCCGCGTCCATATCTGATATCAAAACTTCTAGTACAGAGTCTCAGGGTCTTAATAATTTGGTTGTCTTTTGAACTGTTACGTATGTTGAACATTGTCAAAGTTAGAGCTTTCTTCTCGGTTGTGGACTTAATTAGTAAGTTGGATATGTGAATGGCAGTGCAATGCGGTCCTTTTCTACGCTAGAACATCGTTATATTGGAAATATGGGTGGCGTCGGCATTAAATCTCGTGAGATTTGTAAAAGACATTTGTTTGCTTTTGTTTCTTTGACTCCGGGTTATTTATACTCCTGAGTTGTTACGAGATTTTGAATATTCATTCGTAATGTATCGGAGATCTTTATTTTATGTTCGGTATTGAAGTCGGATTGCGATGAGCTGATTTTCTCTTTCTTTTTTTCTCTAAGTAAGGCGTAGTTGTTATTCGAAGAGGATCTGAAGGTGGTTTCTAAATTGAGTATATATATTGAGTTAGGTATGACTTAAACCCTACTTTAAAGCCAAATTGTGACAGATTGTCAGGTTAGAGTTCGAGAAATACTATACACCTGTTTCATAGCACAAATACGAATATATTTTTACTCCCAATAAGTATACGAGATACTGTATCATCATCATCATGATTTCAGCCGAAAGTTTCATTTACTGTTGGACATAGACCTCCCCCAAGCGACGCCATAACGACCAATCCTGTGCGTCTCGCATTCACCGCACTCTCACAACTCTCACCAGGTCGTCTGTCCATCTTGTGGGAGGCCTTCCAACGCTGCGTTTTTCGGTGCGCGGTCGCCACTCTAGAACATTTCGGCCCCATCGACCGTCCGTTCTACGAGCAATGTGCCCTGCCCACTACCACTTTAGTTTAGCGATTCTTCGGGCTATCTGTATGTATGTAGATACTGTATAGATATAAGTATAGAGATAGATAAATGCCACTAGAAATAGTTTGGAAAAGTCAACATATTTACAGGAAATAGTTTGGAAAAGTCAACATATTTACAGTAAATTGGTGTAAGAGTGTGGGAAGTCCAATGAAACAATCAATAGAATGTGTGAAACGCGATATGGCTTGAAGGAGGTTACTACAAAGGTAACGACTTATAGAGATATATAGAAAGAAAAAAAAACATTTATTCGTACCTCATACATACAGTAAAATTGAAAATACAGTAGAATACATTGGAATTAAAATATAGTAGAATTAAGTATAAAAAATAACTGTATGATCTGTGCAAGGCCAATAAGGCGCCTAACTCAGCATATGCTGCGATATTTAAAACGATAAATAACGCAGCGCTGGTATTCTGATAGGGCTCGCGGTGATGCCATGGTCACACCAACAAAACATGTTGTTCCTACCATAAATTAATTGGGACTAGGGGAAGAGAATGATGAATCAAGTTAGCCCATTTGCCAGAGCCAACAATCTAGGATAGGATATCCTGGCGCCGATTTGTGAGGAGACCCAACCCCAAACAATGGGAACAGGAGAGGATGAAGAAGAAAGGGAAGAGAATGATGATATGTATAATGTTTGGGGCCATCCATAAATTGTGTAGTATATCCGCCGCTTCAAGTCGTCAAAAGCCAAAGTGTTTAGGCTGTAAGATTGTTCAGAAGTAACACCCCGACACAGGAACGCAACGGGCAGCTGAAGAAACACAGGATTGCGATGAGCTGGTTTTAGTCAGTAAAAGTCTGACATGCCCCTCGCCCCGCCCAAGAGTGGGAGAAGACATTTGAGGATTTCCCACCGAAAAAGAATCCCTAGAGTGGGAGAAGTCAGTGGTTAATTTTCTCTCTCGCCGCTTGACACATGTCAATATCAAATTTCGTCGACCCTCTCCACGCAACAAGCAGCTGAAGAAACACGGGATTGCGGTGAGCTGGTTTTAGTCAGTAAAAGTCTAACATCCCGCCCCGCCGAAGAGTGGTAGAAGATATTCGATGATTTCCCACCGAAAAAGAATCCCTAGAGTGGGAGAAGTCAGTGGTTGATTTTCTCTCTCGCCGCTTGACACATGTCAATATCAAATTTCGTTGACCCTCTCCACTCCTCTTAATGCGTAAAACTATTTAAGGATAGCCTCTTATTACTGAGTTGAAATCCTAAGTTCCCATATGTGTTACTTATAAAAGCATATATAAATTCTATATCTATTGCAATACCACGCCGTTATAATAGGACTACCTTATATGCGTAGAATTTATCTAACAGCGCTAAATGGTTTCGAATGGACCTACTTTATGATATTGTTAGTTACAGATGACTGTTATAACATATGAATAGGCCTACGTAATGAAAGCTGCTAGGCATATGAAATGGATATGTTATTACTTCCTTCGATTTTCTTATGGTATAAGCTTGAAAATTGGCAGCGTTGGTTCAGTTGATGGAAAACTGTTGCAACCGTTAATGGAATAATTCAAAATACGCATAGTATTAAATGGGCTCAGAAGGATGTATAATCTAATAAGATGCTGCTAGAAATCTTGACCGTACTTCCAGGATTATCCTGTTAATTATGGTATACGTCTCCACTCCTCAAGCACTTCAGCCCCCCTAGCAAAGTTACGATCGTTTCGTTTGCGTCGAACGCCTCGAGTAGGCCACGCCTCCGATTCCTTAGTTAAATAGTGTTCTGCAAACGAAACGATCGTAACTTGGCTAGGGGGCAAGATATGATGCTCTCTGGTTGCTACGTTAGTTTGAACTGACGACGACAACTCGACGTCACCGGCGTCCGTGTCTTCGTCTGACGTTTGACTGACTGGTAGCTTGAGCTAGCAATCGCTTTTGGGGGTAAAATTGAGAACAAGTCGTACCCTGCCTGTTTAATCGATGCATTTCAATGATTACATTGTTCCGGCAGAGACCATAGTCTTTACATAGTACTTAGTAACTAGTCCATTATAGCCTCCCAAAATTATAACTTTATGTTTGTTTTTAACGGGGGTTTGTCCTAGGGAGAATCATGGTGTCATTTTTATTTAAATATGCTTAACGGGCCCTCTTTTTATTATTTGTCTGTATTGGCCCACTCTTTTGAACAATCCTGTAGTGTCTTCGGCCTGGCATACCTTTAAATTCCAGGACCTCAGGGTCCCGAGATGTAAAAGACGTAGTTAAAAGTAATTATATTATAATTGGCGCGGATACACGGGACTACTAGATACGAGCAGCACATGACTGGTTCATTCAGTGATGATGCCTTTGCCCACCCTTTCAACTGAAATAATGAAAAAAAGATAAAAATGAAATGAGTTTCGTTAACTATTTTATTTTGACATAGGATCATGGCATAACTGTCGTAGTTACGAGTAAAATTAAATAACGAAGACAAAACTATTATTACAAACACCGACTTCCGAAATTAAAGTTATTTTACATTGGACTCGGTTGTATTTATTTTTGTATTGTTTTTTATTATTTTAAGTGCATTTTATGCAGACATTAGTGAAGTTTTTTAATAATATTTAGTTGTTTATAAATATATTATTGCTAATTTGCGCCAACCGGTTTTCTCTAACAAACTTACAAAGCATTTCAAGCTATCATGTTCAATATTATGACATTGATATTTTTCAACTGAATACATGTACTTTGGGTAGCGGGACACGCTAACTGATGACGTCATTAGTCGGTGCCGGCTTGTAACGCGAACTTGTGCTAATAAATAGGATGCAGCGAGATAGCACGATGACGTCACAAAATGATTTGTCTTCTGAGCTGCAGCCTTAAACAAATTAATTTTCTTTTAGCGTTCCCTTCAAATGCTGAGGACAAAATAATAATAATAATAATAATATTTCACAACTATCAAAATGTGTGGTGATATGATATTTGGATTATGTTACTGTAAGGGAAGGTCTGAAAAGGTCTTCTTCGTAAGCATTCCTCTCAGTTCAGCTTTTTTTTTGCGTGGGAACCTTCCTCCGCCTGTTGGAGGGAGGTTCCCGCGCTACAATTTATATATTTTTTTGTATAAGTAGGTACTTTTTTATTTATTTATTTGCAAAAAAAGCCTATTTTAAAATAGACTGTCACTCACAAGTTTCCACTAGCATATATCCCACAAATAATTCCTGAAACTAGATCAGTATGACAAACAACGGCGACTTTCACTTTTCCTTACTTTCCTGCGTTGGCAAGGAAGTTTAAATCGAACCGTAGAACACGTATATCAAAGGTATTACACACTAACTTCTGCCAGTGGCTTCTCCCGTGTAAAAGCAGGAAATTACCCTATAGGAATATACTCCTGGTAGTATTAAATATAATTTATGTGCCATTCCAAGATTAGGCCATATCTTCGTTGAGAGTCACAGGGTGATTCATGGCCATCATAGACGCTGGCTTCTGGACGGCGAGCAATAGTATAATAGCTCGCCGTCAGCCCTTCTGATAAAGACTAACATGGGTCTACCTGATACCTCCTTAAAGAGATGTCAGCAAGATTGACGGGACCAGTTAGGGCCTTTGTCTGCCAGGGTTGTGAATTGTTCGATAGAGTTGTATTACCATGGCCCTTGCAAAAGGCAACTAAAGGATTAATGTGGGTTTAGTTAGTAAAAGTCTGACAATCCCTCTCGTTCCAACCAGAGCGAAAGAAGTCCATTTGGTGATTTCCCACGTAAAGGAATAGTGTACTTGGGTACCAATTTTTTCCAAATCCGTTCAGGGCTTGACGTGTACCATGACGTGTTAATATGTAAGGCGTAGAAAGAGGGATGGAGCTATACACCCTATATACCTCCATCTCTTTAACAGTTCAGTTTAGATCGTAAAATGGATCGCGTTAATAGCTCGTGATAGGGCCTCAGGTGTGTGAGCATGAAGGAGTATGGGCACGCCAAAATTATGGCGGTAAGTCCCTTCTTTGAGGCGTAGTTGGAAAGACCTCACGGCGTTCACACCTACCGCATGACGCAGGTCTTCACCGGACATGGTAAGTTCGGGAGGTTCCTGCACCGGATTCGTGCGGAAGAAACGCCCGGGTGTCACCATTGTGTGGACCGACCGGAGGACACGGTGGAGGTGTGCCTCGCCTGGGCAGAGCACCGCCGTGTCCTCGTGGGGGCGATCGGCGGCGACGATCTCTCGCGCCGGGCCTTGGTACAGGCCATGGTCCGGAGCGAGGAGGAGTGAGAGTAATGAGTAACAAACATACATTCTCACACACATAGGTATATACAAACTTTCACCTTTTATAATATCAGTATAATATAGTGTGATGTGGTATTTAGAAGTTATCTATCCTGGTTTAGTGTCCATTTTGATGTATAATGATAGAATCCGTTTCCGCCCTTCAATGAGATTCAAACTATTTTGGAGTATACTATATCGATTTCACTTAAATAATAAAATAGTACTTGAGTGGTACTGTTTACTCTTATTTGTATATTTTGCTGCTAATACAGCCATAATTTGAAGTAGTTAAACAGATGTGCTTACCTGGAAGGAATTGATACACTAGTCTATAAAGTAATTTGATGTTTCACATATTATGTGTGCGTCATCACCTATGTATGAGTGTATTCCATTGTTGGCGAGTCAAATAAATAAAATAATATGTTATGGAATATATGGAACAGTGATATCATTACAATATTGACAGGCAAATAAAAAAAAAAAAAGCTTTTGGGTACATCATTATAAACACAAATGAAAATATTTAAAATAAAAATATTAATACTTATAAAACATAAGAAGCTAGTGCACAGTTTCAAATGGTCGTTTCCTATAGAGATGAACCAGCAAGAAAGTCCAAGAATACTCTTTTAAAAAAATGTTTAATTTCACAATATTTCCATATTACAAAATTAATAGGTATGAGAGGACAGTGTAGACCAGTCAATACTGTATCTACACAAAAGCACAATGTAAAAAATAAAATAAAAATAGTGGATCGAAATAGGAAGAAATTTATGAATCCGTGGAGTCCACAGTGTTCTCACATTCACATTATAAAAAAGAGGCTATATAAAATATACATTAATAAACCTATCAATAAATAAGAGGCCTATGTAAAAAATATTGCAAAAACAGTGTAATGTGTATAGTAGGCAGCTAATCTATAAATTAATTACTAATTAACTCATTAGGGAACGTTTACCTGTCGCTGTGAATTATCGTTAGTTGTCATTTATATTTTTGCCTATAGTTTTAGTATGAATGTGTATATATGTCAATTATCTATATATATAAAAATCAATGCCACTTTTCGTTGTAATTTTATAACTCAAGAACGGGCTCACCTATCCAAACCAAATGTTTAGGCTTTGTTAGGACTATTTAGTAGATGGTTTATGTGAAGTTTGCACAAAATCGGTTCAGAAATTTTTCATTTATTACATTATTAGTCGGTACGAAGGTGGCCGAGTCAGCTAGTATAGCATATGTGTCTGTGTATCTATTGTAATAAAATATATAATTATTTGATAATATTGGTATTTTGACACTAATAATAGTCCCATTTTATGTCAAGGTTATTACTTTCTATTCCAGGTTGCTTGGAGATCGTGGAATTCGATAAGGCCGCCCAGTATATTTTTGTGTTTTAGTTTCTTTACGTGTTTTTAATGGTGTACAATAAAATATATCATAAATAAATAATTTAATTCATTAAACCCCAAGCGAACGGCGTTCGCTCTCTCATTGTCTCTCTATTGTGTCTCTAATTACGTTATTCGAAAGGTTAATAATTTTATCAAACGTTTTTTTATTTATTTTGATCAAATATCTTTTAGTCGCCTTAAAAGATACACAGTACAGCTGTTTGCCTCTTGTATGAGAACAATTGAGTGACATTTCGCTTGATACGATGGCGCTTTTAGGTTGATGACTACATCGTATATTAGACATTATTGTATATTATTTATTGCTTAGGTGCAATACTCGCTGGCAATATACCCTGTTCTCCTACAGAAACTGTAATATTAAAATAAAACTTGTTATCTATAACCCACTTAAAATATAATCTAAAACAAGTCTCTCAATCCACATAATCGAAAAGATTTGCATGTATCTCCTAGTTCGACTGTCAGCCTGGTACCTGTTGCTTGTGTTTCGAACTAGGTTTTAATTAATAGCCTAGTTTTATGCTAAAATTAAGTGGGTGTCACAGCTTAGATCTGATTATATTTATGACAGAATTAATTAATTTAAATTTAATTGTATGGTAATAGGGCCATTCACTTGATTGAAGAATCGTGAATTGCATTAGATTATATTGTCAGATATTAGGAGAAATAACTTTTGAGGAAGACAATTGCATTAAACATAAATCAATTAATGGTATTTTTTAAGTTTTTTTTTAAATGAAAATCTTGACGATTTCTCACCTCAAAAAAAAAAACTGGTCTTCTCTGAACTTCCCTCGCTCAAGGGAGGAGCGAGAGGGCGTAGCATACTTTTACTGACCAAAATCCACCTGTTTTCACAACTGAAGACTGACAGATATCTGCTTAAATGAATATTTTGTTGAATGAATGTTACTTTACATTTAAATGGATAAATGGATTCGGATGAAATTTGACCCACGGGTAGAACATGTCCTGAAATAGCACACCAGGACAATTCCACACTCAAAGGAGACGTATTTCTATCCAGGATGTATGTTCCCTTGGGACAATTTTCTACTTTGACAATGCCGCTAGCAGCAAAAAAACCCAAAGCCTTGTTGAGGCGGGTTAACAGACAGCGGCACAAATCTTGAGCGCTCGGCGAAAGAGCAGGGATCGCTTTGCACATCGTACAACATTGGCGAGCCGATCACTGTGCAAGGATTGCATTCCCTGCCCCCGCATCCCTTTTCATACCACTAAAGAGACCCGATATTTCACCTCTGCGTAAGTAGAACTGTAGAAGTCGGTGCTCAAGATCCGTGCCGGTATCTGTACCTAAGTCAAATGATTTTCAACTCTTGATAGATTTTGCCAGAACTAAAGGCTGTTGGACTGTTTAAAAGAGTTAGGTACTCGGCCCTGAACGCAAAGGGTAACTGAAGGAACACGGTGGGTCTAAGTCTGTAACAGTCTGACGCTCCCTCTTAATCAACCCGGAGCAAGAAAAGTTATTTGATTAATTTCCACATAAAAAAGGGAAATGTCTACTTGTGTTCTAAAGTAATATCGAAATTCGTACAACTGTCGAGGCATGATTGAGTAGGTAACAAAAATTTAAACATATATTATATACATTTACATTTATAATATTACTGGGAATAACAATAGTTATCGCATTGGTTATAGAATGATACTCAACTACAATATCGTGATACACCGTAATAATCAAACTATAAATAATTGCCACCAACACCCTTACATTAATTAAAAGACATACAAAACTTGCGTGCGCTTAGACAATACGGGTGTATTTACGTAATAAAGAATCAATAAGACTAAAACCATGTTAAATCAACATTGGGCGAAGCAAGCAAAGACAAGAAACGAATCCGGCAATTTATGATAGCGTTGGTGAAGACTGCGGAACGACTAGACTTGGCAAATGAATGGGGATTTTCCTTTGCCAGAGAGCAGATACCGTTTCTACAAATTGTTCGATAGATGTGTAAAATGTTAAATTATTTAGAAATTGTTTGTTTATAACGTGAGGAACGACTGCGGCATTGATTAAAATATTCAATGCGGCCCTGGAACGTAAAAAGTAACTCAGAGAACACGGTTGGGTGTTAGACAGTTAAAGTCTGACTCTCCTTCTAGCTCCATCCAAAGTAGGCGAAGTTATTTCATGTTTTCACATCCTTAAAAAAAGGCTCAGAGAACAGATTTTTTTTTTAATTGGTACACTCAGTGGGAAAATACGTAGTCGTATTTCGTATATGTGGTGTTAAGTATTGTGTAGTGTGTTGTTATTGTCACCGTAGACATGCTTGTGTTGTTGTACCTGTAATCACAAATGTTTATTATATGTTTTGAATGAGATAGGATAAATAATGTACTTATGTATTTCTGGTGAAAGTAGCTTTTCATAAAAAAAAATTAGAAAATAGCAGCTTTTGATCTTATCAAATCTTATCATCATCATCATTTGAGCCGAAAGACGTCCACTGTTGGACATAGGCCTCCCCCAAATGTCGCAATAATGACCTGTCCCGTGCGTCTCGCATCCATCGTATTCTCGCGATGCTCACCACCAAATCAAATCCATTTTGATCATAAAAACATTTTATGTGGTCTATATTGGTAAGTTTGTTTAATTTTATATAGGAATTCGCTAATTTTATAATTCACATGAATACAGTTATAATCTAATACCTGTTTTCTTACGGCTTTTTTAATTTTTCTCAGTCTATACCTTCTAAAGTTTCATAGATCTACATTCTCGAGCCTAATTTTATTAGGAATACGCCCGCACCCGAAAAAGGCGCGAAACACACGCGATATAAAAAATGGCGCCGAGCGATTTGAATGCGTGAATTATTGTCTTTGGACCAGAAATAATACACCTTCGGAAAATAATATGGCAACACCAGCAAAATGTAATCGTGATAAATGGAAGTGTGGAAAGCTTTTGTGTAATAGAATCGTGGTTCTGTTTTTTTCAAAAATACATTATGACGTGTGGGGAGGCATGCAGTACTAAACCGGTGTTTGAGATATGAATATATCTAAATAAGGAGGATTTACTCGTAAAAATGCATAATTTTTTTAATTTATTTATGAAGTAAATTTATTTATGTTTTATATTTTAAATAAATCTGTTGGGTTATTCCATGCCACTACACATATATTTACCAGTCTAGTAATCCAGTATTGGAGGGTATGCAGAGAAAAAGACTACTCCAACATCTATTGCTAATCTCATAATCTGCTCCATGTATGTAAATTACATATTTAGGTTTTTGTGTGAGTTTTTTTATGACAATTGAGCTGGTTCCGATTATTCTGCTAGTGTTTTCATGAGTCAGGTTCTAGATAAAGTGATGTTTACATTGACATAAGACCTTGACAGCAAAAAGTCCAAAATGACAGTGACATTTCGATAGCATATGTCAATATCCCAAACATTCGTTTCGACAATCGTTCCCAAAGATTGAATGTCACTCTGTCTATGGTCTTATCCAATATTTCTTTGATACTGGCAGAATCAAAATGTTTTTATACTATCTGGATTTACTACGTTAACCTTGTCCGTAGGGTATACAAAATCCTAGGGCAGAATAGTTGACATTGGCTCAGTTGCCAAAGAGGCCAAAAATATTTTGTATGAGATATATGAATTTTGAGTCTATAAATAAAGACGATTCAAAGAAAGATAATAAAGGTATTTTTACATCATGGGTAGGATGACAGCAGGATGAAAATATGCATCTTTAAAACGAGAGAGAATCTGACAGCTGTCACTCGCACCATCCTATCCTATTTTTTTACAATAGTATAACCGCGGCGGAGAATATGACCCTTTTGATGCTCTCACATTCTACTAAGTTTTGTGACAAGTCGTTCGCAATCCAGGCAGTGCGTTTTTGGAACGCGTTGCCTTTAGCAATTAGGCAAGCCCAGTCACTAGTTACTTTTAAAAATCTAGTTAAAAACAATTTCCTTTCTTTCTAACACTATCCTGGTTCTACGTAATATAATTTCTTCCATCAACCATATTTTATTCTTCCTTTTTCTCCTTTTTCTCTCTTTTTTTCGTCCCTTTTAATGAAGTTGGGAACCATATTATAATATGTATGTATATATTTATAGTTATGTATTGTGTTTTATATATATAGAAACTGATCAATTTGTTAGCAGTACACCGCAGACTTCCCCCTGTATTATTTTAATTTCTAACGAACCATCCTAAGGTTGTCTGGAAGATATCGCTGTCAGCGATAAGACCGCCATTGTGTCCATAGATTTAAGTTTATGTATAAGTTGTGTTACTTTTATGGTGTACAATAAAGTTTATTCTATTCTATTCTTTTCTACATTCCTACTTATCTATCTACGTACGACTAAAACTTACATAATCTATTACAAAAACCCTCGTTATCTTTTTGCATATCCTTGGCAGTCTCAGATCATTGGTTGGTTTGATGACGTTCATTATCTTTGCTCATTATAGTAATGACCAATGAGGGGCAGGAAGACTGCATTGTTAGTAGCTAGACTAGAAAAGGCATTAGTTTAGATGTGGGGAGAAAAAATTGTAGGAAAACAGTTAGGTCTCATTTTAGTACCTAGGTAGTGTTTAATTAATATGAATACAATTGCCAGTAACTTTAAAACGATAATGGAAAAATTCAGAGCAAATACATGTTTTTTTAACTAACCAATTACTTAACAACATTTGAAACGTAAGCTTAAGAAATATGGAATAAGTGGCTATTATTATAGTTTTTAGTCAAGAAGGTTGGCGAACCGGTCGATTTCGGCCGTTGATCAGTCCATCTTCTCAAGCAGTAACGTATTTACTTTTAAGCCAAAAGGACTATGATGCGAGGCGGCAGGTTAGCTATTATAGACCCTACTATTTTTATGTTGCTCCATAAATTGTTGTTAAAAGAAAATCGAACGTATTCGAGACAAGTTGCTCAAATGTTTTTAGGTCGCTTCGCTCGTTTCTTCATCTGGAATTCTTTTTGTTAAGCTTGCGTGGGTAACGCAGATTTAACAAAAAGACTTTTCTGCTCCGCCAAACGCTAAGTATAAAATGCATAATAATGTATAACATTACCTGTCACGTCACTTGTTACTTGACTTCTCCGCAGATAAGTTTTTTTATTTTATTTAAGGGTGGAAATCATCCAATGACTTTTTCCGACTCAGACTTTTACTGACGAAAACCACACGTGTGTCCTTCAGTTGCAGTTTGCGTTCTAGGACTACGGGTCTCCTTTCAGAAATTCCCCGCGGTCCTAGCTAGTGGGGCATTGGCCCTGCTCCTACGGTTTGCTGACATCTCTTTGAGGAGCGTGTGGATCATTGCTCGCCGTTGACTTTGGCTCGGTCCGGTCAATTACTGGACGGCCGGACGGCGAGCTACTCATTGCTCGACGTCCGCAAGCCCGCATTTACCGTGGCTGGTAGTCGGGGTCAGAATCTCAGCGGCTGGGGCGTTTTTCGTTTTTTTTTGTTTTTTCGTTCGTTTTCGTTCCCTCACGCGTGCGGCCTCCTCCTTCGCTAGCATTACTGCTTCGCAGATTGTCTCCACGAGGACACGGCGGTGCTTCGCCCGAGCAGGGCACACCTTCACCGTATGCTTCACCGTGTCCTCCGGGCGGTCCACACAACGATGTCACCCGGGCGTTTCTTCGCCTGAATTCTCCGAAGGTAGGTAATGTCTCGATTTCAATAAAATTCGGCAATTTTTTTTACTGTTCATGGTTATATATACACCACTATTTTTTAATGAGTACAAAAAAATGGGGTTCTATCTGTCCCCGTTACTGATCATATTTGTGTAGTCAAAAGTAAAAAAACGAAATCCCTAAATTGTTCACGAAAATTTGTCATAATTGGTAAATTCATAATTGAATCAATTATCCTTATCAATCACTACTAGAAAATACTACGCGCAGTTGTTTTTCTATTTTGATCGTCATTTATACATTCATAATCAATACCCTGTAAAATATTTCCAAAAATTGAGTGACATTTTGCAATATAAACAAACGCTAATAACTTTGCTGTTTATGAATATTATTTATTGAGAATTTACTTAAATAATAAGAATACCCTTTTCTAATAAGCCCTAACATTTATAATAATTAAAAATTCATGGTGTATAAAACCTCTTCGAAACTTTGTGCTAAACATTTTGAGCTCCCTCGCTATTTTACTCTTATTTTGTTAAATTGATTTTGTAAAAAGTAAAATGAAAAATATGTTGGTACCTAGATCTCGAAGAGTCTAGTTAGTAAAAAGTAAATTGTGGGTTTCATTCATTAAACCCCGAGCGAACGCCGGCGTTGGCTCGGTCATTGTCTTTCTATTGTGTCTCTAATTACGCTACTCAAAAGATTAATCAAGTTTGCCACCTCTAGTATACATGATCTTGATCTCTAGTATACTCTAACATTATTGAAGGAATAGCCAAGCCAAGATTTACCCATATTAAATGTATAAATTGATAGTGGGAGATGAAAAATAGCTACAACATGTGTGTCATCACGATCGCCAGGGTATGTATGGGACGTAATTAAAGTTGCCAGATGACTAAATCTACCCCAAATAGGGTTGCCATTTTGATATAATACGTGATTATAGGATAGGACTTTGTAAACCATAGGGTGACCATCTTATTTATACATATATACATATAAAAGAAAGAAACTGATTGACTGAATGATATATCAACGCATCGCCGAAACTGCAGGGCCTAGGAGCGTGAAATTTTGCACAAGGTTTCCTTTTATGGTGTAAGCGAACACTATTAGAAGATTTTTCAAAAATCAACCATCATGGGGATGAAACGGGTATCCAAAGTTTGTATGGAAAAACTTACTTAACTACGTGGGCAAAGCCCGATATGATAGCTCGTAGGTTTGCACTGTGTTCAAATGAGATCAAGATCACACTTTTTAAAACTTTTTGCACTTCAATGTACACGTGCAGCCTATGGGTTTCCTACACATAAGCTGTTTACAGTGCCCTCCGTATCCAATAAAATAACGCGTTCAGGGCGATGTTGGGGCTGCCCCGCTTCTGTAGTGTCCCGAGCATGTTTGCCGAAGCGCGCACCGACTTTTTCACACCACCATGCACAAGCGGTGGGCGTCCTTGGTGCGCAGGGTGCGAGGCAGCTCCAATACAGTTCTGGCGACGGTTACCTGCAGATTTGATTGCCCTTATATCGGACATTGCTGTAGCAGACATGTTGCTGGCTATGTCCGATAGTGTAATATGTATTTCCTTATATGTGTGTGTTCTGTTTTGTGATTGTTGTATGAGTGCTATTAGTTGCCTGAAATAAATGCTTTTTTTTTTAAAGCCGCTGGTAGGTGCTATTCTTAACAACGTATCAAGTTCCTCCCTGCCTCGGAAAGCACGTTAAGCTGTTTGTCCCGGCTGTTAATTGTAGATCTTCGACCATCGTTAGGGGCAGTCAGAAGCCAGGAAATCTGCCATCAATCTTGCCAAACGGTATCGTATTGCCTAATTACTGGGTTGTGGAAGTCAGATAGGCAGTCTTTCCATGCATGGTGGCCCACATTATAATAAACAAAAAAAAGTAAAAAACTACAACCCGACTACAGAACAAAAAGAAAAGCCGCTAATTTGAGCAATATTATCTAAATGCGCAAGTGAAGCCCTTTCAAATGATACCAAACATGGCGTATTTATCTCTGTTTTTATTTTTAACACATGACTTTTTGTCCGCTAGTGGGCGCCATATCGAGTTTTGTGATACGTCACGTAGCATATGTTTAGCGGATAATTAAGACGGTTCAAACGATATCTCATATGTCGAGTTCCGATAAGTAGAGTAGGAGCAATGAGGGAACGGATGAACATGCTCACATATATGCATACATAGCCTGTCAAAATCATAACCCCCCTTTGGCTTTGCCGTATTCGGGTAAAAAATAAAATGAGAAAAGAAGCATTGTTTTTTTTTCCTTAACTAATGGAACTGGGCAGGCTGGGTACTGACTGGATATCGGACCACAAGAACTGGCAATGAGGTAACAACAGGCAAATAGCGTGACGAGTTAAACTCCTACCTTAATGATTGGCTAGAAGTAGCTGAGGATAGTGGAAAGTGGAAGAAAAGCAAGGGGGCCTTTGCCCTACAAGGAGATATCGTAGCACAAGGATATATGTATGATATGGGTACAGTTTACCTGAAATAAAATGATTATTATTATTTTAGCGTAAGGGGTGACCAGATGGTTGCAAACCAACGTCCCAACCAAGGTGACCTTGCTAGTTTCAATCCGTGTAGACAGCAGCTGTAATTCATGACCTTCAACGCCCTTGGTTCGCACCGAACGTGTTGGCACGTGGTTTACATCCATATAGCCGCAACACAAACCAAACACATAAACCAAGGTGACCTTGGTTAAAACGCTAGTTTGCCACTGTCTGGTCAACCCGTTAAAGTAAATGGAGTTGATTGCAACCATAGTTTTTACAACACAGCCCTATCTTGAAAATCGCCCGTCTACATACACCAGACGCTTCCTTATTTGGTAAGGGCGTTTACACATCTGCATATGTCCATATCTCTTTATTGATCAATCGCTTAACGGTTAGTTCTAAGCATTTCGCGTTTCCAATCTTAATGAATATCCGTGTGATGGTGCTGCCAACATAAGGTCGTTAACGCGTTTCAAGCTGTAGGGTGCTTTTGAAAGATGTGCCTGGTAGCGACGCGGGAACAGAATGTGCGAGGAATATGTGAGAGCGACGCAAGCGAGGAATGTATGTACCCTTAATAGACTCCAATACGTATCCGCATCCTCTCGCCACTTTGTTGACACTCGAAAAAGTCCGTTTAGCATTTTTTCCTGTTGGGAGATTATCCGCACCTGCTATAGGTTTTTTCGGTATTCATCATCATCATCATCATTTCAGCCAAAAGACGTCCACTGCTGGACATAGGCCTCCCCCAAGTGCCGCCACAATGAACGGTCCTGTGCGTCTCGCATCCATCGGACTCCCGCAATCGTTACCAGGTCATTAATCCACCTTGTAGGAGGTCTTCCGAGGTCGCTATTCTAGAACCTTTCGGCTCCAACGGCCATCCGTTCTGCGAGCGATGTGCCCTGCCCATTGCCATTTAATTTTTCGTGCTATGTCGATGACCTTGGTTCTCCTGCGGATATCCTCATTCCTGATTCGATCACGCAAAGAAACTTCGAGCATAGCCCTTTCCATTGCCCTTTGGGTGACTTTAACTCTTCTGATGACGTCCATTGTAAGCGACCACGTTTCAGAGCCATATGTCATCACTGGCAACATGTACTGGTCATAGACTTTCGTCTTGAGACACTGTGCGGGACACAGGGCGTTTTTGGTATAATAAAGATTATATTTAGAAAATGACGGATGAAAAAAGATTGCATGTAGCGGAGATGTGAATGTTGCGATGAATGTGTAGTGTGACGAGAATGGATAAAGTGAGAAATGAGTATATTAGCTGAAAGTGGCGCCAGTGACTGAAAAGTTGAAAGGGAATCGTTTGTCTTGGTATGGTTATATAAACAGGAGGGATGAAACGCATGTTATTAAAAGAGTTATGACTTATGAGTATACATTTGGATGGATGGAGAGGGAGAGGGAGACCAAAGAAAAGATGGAAGGATTGTGTGAGAAGTGATATGAAAGAAAAAGGAGTTTGTAATAGCGTGACGGGTGACAGGACAGAATGGAAGAAAAAACCGTGTTGCGCTGACCCCAATTAAAACGGGATAAGGGCAGTAAGATGATGATAATGAAAGATATATTTATCTATCTATCTTCTCTCTCTACTGGAGTAAGAAGGTGTATCAGACTTTTACTGACGAAAAAAAAAACGCACTCTATAACAGACCATTTAGCTTTTTTTTCGAGTTGGAAAGTCATCATGACACTGACTCTTGTAACACAGGTACCACCTAGCTCAGGAGTCAGGGCTTCAATTGAATATTTATCAGTCTCTTTATGTCAATAAAAACATTATTATTATTATCATCTGCTTCTACTATAGTTTTCTTTTTATTGTGTATTCTAAAGAGTATATCTATCTATCGAGAGTTGAGAGGGTGTGTCAGACTTTTACTGACAAAAACGCACGTATGTTCCTTCATTTGCAGTTTGCTTTTTAATACCTCGGCAACTAACTCTTTCAAACGTTCTCGTAGAGACAGTTTAGCTACCTTACACATCTTTTAGCGGAAAATCACTCTAAAGTTCTGATTGCAAGAAAGTTTCAATGCGGGATTAATTAGTGTGTGGTGGCATTGATTTCTCTTTTGAAAACGTGCAAGATTTATCGCTCTGTCGATTTAATGTCTAGGGAAGCGATAATTTTGACGGTACGACTGGCACAATGGTAGAGTGATTAGTTGCTGCGCTGCGTGTCGGGGGTTTGATTCTCGCATGGAAGAAATATTTGAATTACTTACCTACGGTAACGATAGGTGTTCTGGTTTAAGTATCCGATGGATGCGAGATGCACAGGACCGGTCGTTGTGGCGACGCTTGGGGGAGGCCAACAGTAGACGTCTTTTGGCTGAAATAATAATGATGATGATGATGTGGTCTGGGTCTGAATTTCTTGTGTTTATGAATCACACGAGTTATTTGTAAGGTTATGAAAAAAAATTTGGACGAATGAAAATATTTTCATTTTTATTGAATAATTATGTGAAGCAATAAGTTTGATTTAGAAAAAATAGGTTTTTTTTTAATTTTGTTTCTTCTTTCTTTCTTTGGTCGTATTGTTTAGACTAATTGGTTCCAATTGGTTCTTTCTGTTAAGTAGGTTAGGTTTAAGCGATATTATAAGGAAACCAATTTTACGATGTTGGTAGGAACTAAACGACAAATGTCTGTATGTTGGCTCGCCGTCCGACCGTCCGGCAACCGTCCGGATCAAGCCCAAGTCGTCGACGGCGCGTACTGTTCCACGCGCGCCTCAAGGAGATGTCAGCAAATCGTAGGGGCCGAGCAGGGTCGAAGCCTACTGGGGCCAAGGGTAGTGTGAAAGTGAAATCCGGGGCCCTGGGACGAAGGCAAAGAAAGAACAGGAGTGGGTTTTTAGTCAGTAAAAGTCTGACACTATCTCGCACTCCGTCCAAGAGCGAGATTTGTCATAAAATGATTTCCCCACCCAAAAAAAAAGTCTATAGGTTGGTAGCTACTAAAACTAATATGAGGGTCGTAACAACTACCAACATTACGAAACAAAAGCATCGCACCTACTCCATAACAAACATGAAATAACACTCTACATAGAAATAACTTTATCGCACATAGATTTTAAACGCTTTATCTAAAACTACCAACAAGATTTCTTCCTACGTTCAGTATTCACTTTGCGGCTACACGAAATAAACTCAATAGTACATTACTATAACTTCAGTGTCCCATTCATACGACCATTCAAACATAATAGGCATTCTATACGAAACAAAATTTCCATACATACTTTACTCAAGCACACTTTGTAATAAGTAAAACGATAATTTCCCTATAAATTGTACAATAAAAGCGAAATCTTACATGCAAATGAGGTTATATGCGTAATAATCTGGCGAAAACGGTCGATTTGTACGACAAATATATGAAACTCGCAGCTTATTACGTCAAGCGAGTTTATGTGGCGAATAACGCTGTATCAGTGGGTAATACTAGCGTTCTATTAAATGTGCTATCGCCAATAATATCTGTGTGATAGAATGAAATGGTGCACTCGATGCTGGTCCTCTTATGAGGTTACAATATCGCTTTCGCATATCAGAATTGCTAATAAACGGCGGGAATGTATGCCAAGCGGGTGCGCGGGCTATGCTTATTAGTGAGAGGACAGTGGCGCCCTCCAGACAATTGCGGCGCGGCGGGGAACTAGATTGAATATGGGCCGATGGTTGACGACCTCTTTGTTTTGCACCTGTTGTTGTATGTTTTGGTTTAGAGTTTGTTTGTTGGATTTAGTGCGATTTGTTGTTTGGTAATGTCAATGTATAAATAATATTTTTTAGGTTATAATGTAGATGAGTCCTATAAATTAGGCATGGAAGCATTTTTGAAAGAAAATGTAACAATATTAGATAGTTTAATTTAAATAATAATAAAAAAATAGCCTGGGTATAAAAAGCATTTTTTTTTTGTAGTTTGATTACAGTTTCGTCAAAAATTACAAATGGCATACTGACAACCCGACAATTAAACATAAGAGATATACTTATAATTAATAAATCCTTTCTTAATCTGACAATTACACGTCACCAAGTTGCTCAAAACCAGTTCTTTTTTATATTTCTATATTATTATAAGTTGATCATCATCATTACAGCTGAAAGACGTCCATTGCAGGACCTAGGCTCCGCCAAATAACGCGTCCCTTACCAGTTCGTCGGTCTATCTTGTGTAAGGCCTTCCAACACTGCGACTTCCAGTATGCAGTCGTCACTCCAAAAACTTTCAGCCTCATCGACCATTAATTGTTCTAAGAGCAATGTGCCCCACGCAATTTTTCGGGCTATATTGGTAACCTTGGTTCTCTTAGGTGGATTGATGGCAAATGCAATTGGGACCTTCTACTTTTTAGCGGCAATAGAATTGTAAAAACAAACGTTTTACTATAGCGTTATTGTAACATATAATATATATATATATATATACATAAATAACGGATAAAAAAACGTAATAGAGCGGTAAACAATTAATTAGCATGGAAAAATTGCAGGTTCAATTCACAATTCAATTAAAAACATAAAGAAAGAAAACATGTTAATTAGCACAAAGAAACACACAATGAAGAAACAAGTAAAGTAAAAATAAAAACAATAACATTAAACTATACCAATTAGTACCTATATGTTTGTTATTGTATTTCTTTACAATTAAGTTGCACCTACCTACCAACGATGTTCCATTTCTGCACCACCTACAGATCAAATAAAATAGTACTCTAAGGCATAAATTCCATCTTTGTACAGTGTTCCTTTTTTTTTGGTGGGAAAATCATCTTATGACAAATCCCGCGCTTGGGCGGAGCGAGAGGCTTCAGACTACTACTAGGCCCCAGTAGGCTTCGACCCTACTGGGCCCTTAACGGTCCTCACGCCCTAACCGCCGACGGGATTCCGATCCCGATTTTCGGCCACCGTAGGCGCGGGCTGGCGGACGGCGAGTAATGGGTGGCTGGCCGTCCGGTTACCATCCGGACCGAGTCCAAGTCGTCGACGGCGCGTACTATTCCACGCGCATAGTGTTCCTTACTAGTGCATAAAGTTTTAATAAACAAATAAATAAAGTGTTGACCACACCTGCGAGGAAGCACGTCACAATATAGGTCACGGATACACGGTAGCTAGCCACTGCGCGCATCTCGCATGCATCCAGTTTGTAGATAAATGATACAGATACAACAAGATTTAAGAATATGCGATAGCCAGCCTCAGGGAGTTCATTCATATGTATCTGGCCTTAAATCGCTAATAACGGCAAGCCGTGCTAATTTATAAGTTCACGCTTGCTTCCTTTTTTGGGTAGGCAGGCTTGAGGCAATGGTGATAGAGGGTACTTTGGTTTAGTATGATGTTGGCTTGAGGGTGTGGTAACAATCAATGTTTGTTTGACTGGCCTGTTGGTCTAGTGGTTAGTGGCCCTGACTGCTATGCCGGAGGTCGTGGGTTCGATTCCCACCCAGGACAAATGTTTGTGTGATGAGCACAATCATGTGTTCTGTGTCTGGGTGTAATTTATCTATAATATGTATGTATTTAGAAATATATAAGTATGTTTATCAGTTGTCTAGTACTCATAACACAAGCTCTGCTTAGCTTGGGACTAGACGGCGTTGTGTGATGGTGGTTGAATGTTATTATTATTAATGTGTTGGGTCTGTATAGAGGGTGGCTAAAGTACGTCATCCCTGTGTTGGACTTATCTTACGTGTACTTTACTAAAATCTGCTGTATCTTTTTAGTCTTCATAATCATCATAGTGGTGAGAGTGGAATTCCTTGCCAAAATCTGTGTTTCTTCATAGCTACAACTTGTAGGACTTTGTGTCAAGAGTGATTAGGTTTCTTCTAAGCAAGCGTGGTCCAATATCGGCCACATTACCTCTAACCATCTGGTGAGATAGTGGTCAAGCGCGAGTGTAATAATATTACCATAAATGCCTTATAAGTTCCCACTGCTGGGGCTCAGGCCTCCTCTCTAGGACAGGGAATGGGCCGTAATTCACCCCGCAGGCCCAGAGCGGATTGGTCGACGTCATACGTCTTTGAATTTTTGGTTCAAAGACATGCACCGTCGTGTCTTTGAACTGATGATTTTTTTCACTGTTTTAAGAGCAGAGGTGCCGTATTCAATTACACAAAAAATGCGTCTGCCTGGGTTTGTATCAATGGCGTACAAATCCACGCCTAGTCATATTCATAAAATACTTTAGTCCACATATCCACACAACTATCATACAACGCCGTCCAGACTCATGCTAAGCAGAGCTTGTGTTATGAGTACTAGACAACTGATAAACATACTTAAATATTTCTAAATACATATTACATATAAATCACACCCAGACACAGAACAAATGATTGTGCACATCACACAAACATTCGTCCTGGGTAAGAATCGAACTCACGACCTCTGGCATAGCAATCAGGGCCACTAACTACTAGACCAACAGGCCAGTCAATCTAGTGCACCGGCACATCCTTCTGTCACAAGACAACACTCCTGACACCCTTCAATCCATGCCTGTCTTGGAAAGCTTTGACGAGCTGCTTCGAGGCCACTCTCCATCACTTCAAACTCAACAAAATTCTCATGTCTAATCCTGTCTCTTTCGTTGGCAAACCCATTAATTTTCCCATGACTTCTTAGCATGTATCACCATATTCGTACAACCGTTATCTCTACACGTTCCATGTTTCTAATTAAGAGCAGGCCTACTACTTCATTAGGCTGACGTTGCTGATTAGACTGGCCTTATCAGTTTGTGCATGGCAGGCCGTATGTGTGCTGATAACATCGTAATTGTTGTATCATTTATTGATGTAATCTAAGATTGTGTTGACGGGACTACGGAGGCTACCGGTTGGGATACTACTGGCCAAGTTGTGGGTATAGAAATGAGTGTACCTATGTACATAGGTGAGTGGTCATTGGTGTGATTAGGAACAGGTACAGAGGAACAGCTCAGGGATTTGTTCAGCTTTATTGATTCGGTGTTTTTGAATTTGGTGGTCACCACTGTTGCTTTTTAGGGTTCCGTACCTCAAAAGGAAAAAATGGAACCCTGATAGGATCATCACTTTGTTGTCTATCTGTCTGCCAAGACCCTTTATCTCGGGAACGCGTGGAATCACGTTGAATCAAGTTGAAATTAAAACCATATATACTCAGACTGTGAAAAAAATCAAACTACAAAGTTAACGAAAAAAAAGATACGGGTGTTTATGTCGCAAAAAAACGTATATTTCGACACTCTCAAGGGAATCAAAATTCATAGGGTACTGTCCATTGACCCAGAATCCCGAAATTTGGTATAAAACAAGGTCTTATAGCACAGGTACAGTACTACATCTGAAAATTGTAAATATGTTGTTAAGTCACAAAAAAAGTTTTTTTGGGATTTAGAATAATTTAATATACAATATTTATTTGTATATTAAATTATTCTATTTATTAAAAAAAATTATTTTTAATTCTATTTATTATTGTATTTATTAAAATACAATACAATAATAGATTCCATTAGGGATTTAAACCATATTTACATAGGTAATAGTACGGAACCCTTCGTACGCGAGTCCCATTCGCACTTGGCGTTTTTTCTGAACACTCTCATTGAGGTAGTCATGCATAGTATTGACACTGACAAGCAGGTAAAGACAACGAGAAGGCATAGACAATCTAAAAGCAACCAATAATAAACCTCCTTATCAAAATAATTACTAATCTACCTACGCACAATCAATACAATCAAATTGCGTAAATACAAAACAGAACATTTCACACGATGGTGTCGCCGGCATTTTGTTAGCTAGACAACTGCAATTATTGCTCACGCCGGTCACTAACAATTTGTTTTGTAATGCTCCCTTTGCCAATTAATGTGTGTATGTATGTCTGTGTGTTGCGCAACAGTATGCGTAAGCTGGGTGTTTAATTAACTAAGTAATTAATATTTTAGTCTGGGACTTAGAATTGGTTACGTAGCTGACTTGTAGGTCTTAGGTAGAGAGCAGTAATTTAAATTGGATACAAAAATTGGCTGAGGTGTTTTATTATTATTATTCCTTTTATTCATAGATAAGAGTAGCCCACTGGCATCGAGAACAGGGTCCAAGCTACCGGTGGTCTGGGCTCCGGAGAGTGAAATCTCAGAACAATACGCGCCGTGTCCAGGAGTACTCTGCCGTGCTTGTGATATATACAGTAAGTATCATAGAGACACTTTCGAGAAAAAGGCGATCAAAGTTTTTTTTTTTACTTTTGACATTTCTCCCGAAGTATAAATTAAACCTAAGTTTTCTAAACTGTTTTAGATAAACATGTGTTAGGTTAACAATTTGTATATTTTTATTTTTATGTAATAATAATATTTAAATTGTAAAGCTTGAAAAACTATGTATGTTAAGGAATGACCAATTAAAAAATAACGTTTTTATAGTAATTGGTACAGTAAGTGTGTGACTTACTGTAACAATCTTTAGTTTGAGGTACATACTGCAACAATGATTACGAAATGAGGTAAATGTTTAAATAGAATAACAAAAATTGCACAATTTGCCTAATGTTACTTAATCACTTACTGTAATTATAGCTAGGAGCAATATGTAAACTTTTGGCATCTACCATGAATCATAATTAATTTATCTTCCTCGATATTATTGGTAGATAATTCAAAACAAAAGAGATCTTATAAAATTATAGTTTAGTAGAAAAAGTACACAGCTTTATTAATACAATAAAATTATTGTTTTTTTTTAATCCTTTAGAATCATAATAAAAACTAAATTTAAAAAATTACAATTCATGTTTGTGCGATGGGCTTCGTACAAGAAACAATCATAAACCAAATAAACTAAGCACTGTTTCTAAAAAATAAAACGTCAACAGTATTTTTTTCTCGCCATTGACATCAATGCCTAGCCCTCTCCATTCCAGAACCTTGAAGACATCCTCCATTTCGGAGAAATTACTTCTTCTTGCCTCACACCCCTCTGCTAGAGGACAGTCTTGCCTTCAAGGTCTAGTCCTAAAGTCGGACTGACATGGCGGCGTTTTTGTATAAATACTTCAGCACTACGATGTACCGATTGTCAATCTGGCACCGTTGGAGAGACTGCAGTACTGTATCGATCGAATCAAAGGCTTTCTCGTATTCCACAAACGCTAAGCAGAGAGGCTGATTATACTCCTCAGTCTTCTGTATGATTAATCTGCGCAGCATATGTATGTGGTCCATGGTACTGAAGCCTTTTTTTAATCTTTAATTAATTTAATGTTTGGGAGGCTGGAAGTCGTTGAACCTACGTGCGAGACGGTGCGTGATGACAATGGAAACCAGCTTGTAACCATGGCTCAGAAACGAGATGAGTCTTTAATTCTTAAGCAGGGTATTGTCGCCTTTCTTAAAAAAGAGTACCACTACACCTCTGCTTTATGCCTGTAGTGTTTTTCTCTCGAGTATGACGGAACCAAACAACTTCTGAAGGGCTTGAAGGATTGGTATCCCACCCGTCTTCACGAGTTCAGCCGTAATTCCATCCTCACCCGGTGCCTTGTTGCTTTTAAGTTGCTTCAGAGCCATCGTAATCTCGTACAGGCTGACGTCCGGGATATTTTCGGTACAATATCGAGTCAATGTAGCTCTTGAGTCGTTTGCTAGATTTGCAGCGGGTTTGGAGATTGACGTGTACAAAACGTCCATAAAATGCCTCCACCATCTCTTCCAGAACCTCCGATTTGGCGGATATGACTCTGTCATCGTCGGAGGTTCTTTTAATTATTAAGCAATTATGCGATTAAGCGGTATAAACCGCTCAATAGCATCTGGTCGCGTTTCAGAGACTTCGTGATCCGTCTAATGAGCTGCCAGTATCTGCACGTATCGTTTGGAGACTGCAGAAAAATCTCACGCCTCTTCTTCATGAGCTCGAGAGTTTGATCAGAGAGCCTCATATTTTTATTTGTACGGTGTGTCTTGAAAAACTTAGACTCGACCATATGGACAGTACCTAACCCATCGTTTTTTTTTATTCTCCGACGCACGTCAGTCTCTGTTTTTGCATGGTCCGTGACTGCTAAATTAACGTACTTGCCCCACCCCGCACTACCCATTTGGACCCTAAACGCCTTAGAATTTTTGCAGTAAGTAACGTGTTTTTTTTAATTTGTTCCAGGCAAGTCTACACATAAGATGAAATATTCCTAAACATAATTACAGTAGTGAATCTTACTGTTATTACGTCAAAACATATATATATTTTTTTAATTCGCTGACTTATCTTATACACAGTAAGTTCTACTTACTGTACTTATGCCAAGATAATACAATAATACGTTGCGAAATGTTTAAGCATTAATATAATATATACTTTTACTGTAGATATGTTAAGGTTTATTAGACTAATGTTTTGTTTCCAATTCTTAATATAATTATAGCAAGTGGTACTTACTGCTAATATGTTTCAGTGATACTTGATGAAAAACACTCCTAACTTAAAAATAATAATAGCAAAATGACTTACTGTAGCAATACCTAGAAAATGGTTTTAACTTTATGAAAAAATCAACCGTATGTGCCCTTACTGCAATCATAATAAGTATGCCTTGGCGCAAAACGTGTCTTACTGTAATTATGCTTAAGCTTATTTCATTAACAATACCACATTTTCAAATTTTAAATATACAGAAATGTAGATCTCAATCTCTACATTCCAAACATATACTTAACTCAATATTGACCAAAATGTGACTTACTGTAATTATCATAAGCGCGGCAGTACTGCCTTCTGGATCAAGCCTTAGATCCAGCTGCCTAACGAGAGCCTCCTCAGATGTTGGTCGAGGCTCTTGGCTATCAAGCCATTGGCCGTCACGACTATCGGCACAATAAAGGTAGAACTACACTGCGCACTCGTGTGCCACACACGCCGATCTGGGTGCTTCGGTCTCCATACATTTCATATGGAAACTAGACTTGTAGAGCTACACTTGATCTACGCCACGCGACGTTGTTCTACGTACAAATCAGACGTGTTACACGTGTGTGTCTGTCTAATGTTGTTCTAGCTTGACTGCTGTGTCCATTATTATTATTACCCGAAAAATCAACAAACTTAAGTGGCAGTGGGTAGGGCAGATTGTTTACAGAACAGATGGTCGATGGGGCTGAAAAGTTCTGGAGTGGCAATTGCGTACTGGAAGATGCAGTATTGGAAGGCTTCCCACAAGGTTGACCGGTGACCTGGTGAGGGTCACGGGAATCTGATGGATGCGAGACGCACAGGATCGTTTGTTGTGGCGACAGTAGGGGAGGCCTATGTTCAACAATGGACGACGATAGTGGTCAATGGTGTCTGATGGTAAGAGACGACATGGTCGATGATGGAGCACCCTTTTCACTCTTGACTAAAAGACCTCCAGGTTGAAATTATCAGGAACTAAAGATTCCGGCCGGGATTTCAACTTTAGCTGTACGCGCAATGAAATGGTTCTCAAAACGTTTAATTTCGAGGCACTGTAGTGTCACACCATCAAATTTTAAACCCCAAAAAAACCTAAAAGAACTTTTTACATAATCCGTGGATCTAACTTAGGACCCCACGGTCAGCAGTCACAGAGCAGCAGAGACAGTTAACTAGGAGAGCAAAAAGGCTGTTATTTGAAAACTAGTTACCCACATACAAGTAATGGTAGAGCAAGACTATTACAAAGGGTAATGACCAATAGGTTTTCATCAGTTTAGAGTAGTAACTTGGCCATTTACATTTACCACAGTTATTTGCGTAGGCAGAATACGAGGCATAATTCACCTCGTACTCAGAAAGCTGCAGATAATCAACATGCCTATATGATAGTATTAATTACTACATCGTAAACGGTGCTCAATACGACGGCGAAGTAAATGAATTCGAAACTTGTTAACTATATACCTACTATTTGAAATAAGATGTAATTATTTCCGTTCGAAAACACGACTTCAACCTTTACATATGAGGTATCTTCCAATTTAAGCCTGTTTATTTGTTAATTTCTGTTTGAAATATTAATTACTAGCTACTACCAGTGGCTTTGCCCGGGTGAAAGTGGCAAGTTGTCAAGATAAAAAGTATCCGATATGTTATTCCAGGACATCCATATTCCAGAATATGGTCGGAATCCGTTTTAGCGTAAAGAAGTAAAAACATACACAGTCACGCATACAATGTCAAACTTTCGTCTTTATAATATTAGTATGATAAAACCGTTCAATAGTTTTAATTACAAAAATCGTAATATTAAATTGCGTGAATATTATCATTATGTTTATAGCCAAAAAATATCGTTCATCGGATTCCCGTTTCCTTCACTAAGTCCTCGTGACACTTAGTGAGAGGCCTTCCAAAGCTGCGTCTTTCGGTATGCGTTCGCCATTCCAGAACTTTTTGTCCCCATTGATCATCTGTCCTAAGAGCAATATCGTCCCACTACCACTTAATATTGGCAATTCTTCGGGTTATGTCGGTAACCTTGGTTCTCCTAAGGATGTCTCCATTTCTAATCCGATCACGCAAGGAAACTTGGAGTATAGCAGGGGCTATGCTCCGATGGCCTCAAGTCACCCAAAGGGTAATGAAGAGGGCTTCATTTGGGTGACTTTTAGGCCTTCTGACGAGGCCCAGTTTTAGCGACCACGTTTCAAAGCTGTATGTTATCATTGGGAACACGCACTGATACATAGTCTTTAGTCTCAAGATACTTTATGTTGCCCAATCCAGTCAGATTCAACCATTGACCTCTTTTTCGAAGTTATACCTACCTAAATGGACCGTCTGTCCCAGGTAAACGTAATTGTCTACAACTTTGAGTATAGAGTCTCCGATCTAATAGGAGTCTTGAATTAATATCCAATGTCACCTAGATGGTCTACTCCATCTGGACGCCCACATTAGTCTTCCATCGTCTTGACCTTTACGCTTCACCTTGCTCCACGTTCTCCTGTTGCTTTTAGCCAAGTTTGATGAGGATGACCACGCTTTCGTTTTGCTTGAGCTTCAGAGCGAGTGGCCAATTCATCTCTGCATGTGACACTTGATCTTGAGGTCGATCGGGCTCTTGTGCCATTTCTCTAACCACTCTACGTTAGCTATTTGTCATCAAGCCAGATTTAGTGGATGATGAAGATTTGAAGTTTATGTGAGATGTTCTTTGTGACCGTTTAAATTTCGCACCAGCAGTGGAGTAGTGCGGATTTGACATTGGAACCGAAGATTTTGAGAAATCCTTGTCAGTTTTCGTGACTGTTAAACACGGGCCTTGTCATGACGAGGTAAAATGTCAGGCATGCGAGTGAGAAAGAGGGATGGAGCTATACACCTTATACAGTTTCATCTCTTTAACAGTTCAGTTTAGATCATCAAATGGATTGTGTTAAGAGCTCGTGGTATGGCCCCAGTTCTCAGCTGCGCGAAAGTAGCTCGATTTTTGGCGATCCGTGGAAACACTGAAATAATCTATATTTATAAAAATGAATAGATTTTTGTTAGTCTCGTTAAAAGTCAAAAACAGCTGGACCGATTTGGTTAATTTTTGTCTTGGAATATTCGAGATAGTCAAGGGAAGAAAAAACTGGAAAAAAAACCGATTACAACGCCATCTGTAATTAAAATGTCATTATAAAATGAATTATGCTGTTCTGGTAATGCCAGTAGATGACGTTATTTTTACTATTAGGCGGTACGAAGTTCGCTGGGTCAGCTAGTTACGGAATAAAATTATTTCATTTTTAATACACATCTATATCTCAACCTCAAAGACCCAAACAACATACAACCGTTTACCATATCACTATAATTAAACTTAACTTCAACATGAATGAAAATCAAGATAAAGGCGAGTCCACACAACACGTACGCGAGTCGTGAGTTAGGGTTGCATAACACTGGTTAAATGTTGTACAATAAAAGTTTAACGCGAAAGTAACAATCGACCGATCTTGCGTCGTGACCGTTACAGATAAGTGGACATGTGGACTTGCATAAGGATGTACGGGTATTGTCACATTGGAACGGTAAAAGGGGAATTTGTTTAGAAAGTTAGTTCTCTTAGAAGATACAAACTTGAACTAACAACAGGTATAGGTACACACACAAATACACTCACGCACATATACAATTGATCGTTTATTATTATTATTTTTTATTTGTTATTTTTTACTCTATTTATTTTATTTTAGTTTTTTCCTTTTGTCATCTGCCTCGTTCAATATTTATAATGTAAGGGAACAGCGGAGTCTTCAACTACAGGCATTTATATGCCTAAATGGAGACTCCTCGAAATGCAATTTAAGCCAATATGATATGCAATAAACCTATTTTATTTTTTTATTTATTTAACGGTCTTAGAAAAGACATCACACAGTAATTGGTTGGAAAGCAAATTGAGATTACTGTCTTCGCTTATACATGGGAGTAACACAAGATATATGCAAAGAAATTATCGATGTGTCATAAATTTAATTGTTGAACATCAATCCAATAAATGTCATTCACAGCAGATATCTCGCGTGTGATAAGTCGTACATTAAGATTGCTATATTTTTCGTTCCAAAAGCTAGGCCTAAGCGAAGTGGCGTAAACATTTGCAAAATATTCAGTATATATTCTAACACGTTTGTTTAAACAACAAACCTCTATAAAAATGTACAGTTTAAACTTTGCATCATTACGATTTTCCTTTTAGTCAGTAAGAGTCTGATACGCCCTGCCGTTGCGCCGAGCGAGAGAAGTCATTGGATGGTTTCCCACCTAAAAAACAAACATGCAGTACATACAAAAGCAAATGATATACCAAAAAAAAAAAAGTTTTAAGTAATATTGAAAAAAATATCGTAAAAGCTACACTATCTATTAAAATAATATAAATAATATAGTTGCAAAAATAATAAATGGAACTGAGAAATATTATAAAAAAAAACTATTTACTGTATTTACGAGAACATAAAATATAATAGGTCACAATTACTTATTTTATTGTTTTTTTTTTATTTTGTTTTTTTTTTCGATTTTTATTCGTCATAGTTACGAAGACCAAATTAAGATTGAGGACTTCCAAATTTTACACAAAAATAAAAAAATTATATCTCATCAACCCCGTCTTAACTTAGGAACTAACCCACATGTGTGAACCTCTCCTAAGTCCCCCACATCATTACTGTGACATGCCACTAAACGTTTATAAGCACTAGCGCCATTCAACTTACGACCAACTTTTCCAACAATACCTACAGACGGTTGTACGTAATACCTGATTTATTGTAATTGCTTGTATCGATATAGGACAATGTGGTCGTTCTATTTGTAGGTCGTTAGATGGTTGTAATTGTAGGCCAGTAAGGAAGTGGAGGTTGGTGTGGCTTTGAATCTTAATGTCTGCGAAGATTAGGATTTGGTAGATGGCGTTATAAATGAGACTGTTGCAGTTGATGAAATTTAGAGAAGTTTAAACAAACAAGATTGGGAAAATAAACAAATAGTGGAATAATGTCACGGACGGGTCAGATGGTCAAAAAAGAAGTAGGGAGATTGATAAACAAATATAAAGTAATGAAAAGGAAATGGACTTGGTAAATAGCGTTATAAATAAGACTGTTACAATTGATGAAATATATAGAAATTTAAACAATTAAGTTTAGAAAAATATGCACATAGTGGAATAAAAAAAGTCACGGACAAGACACGATTGAAAAAGAAGTTGACAAAAAAATAAATAAAATATAGGACAAAAAGATATATAATCGAGATGTAAAGGGTTGATAGCATAATGATGGAAAGTGTTCCTAATTAAGAAGCAACAGCGAAATCAGAATTATCACTAACCTGTCTACACGTATGTGCAAAAAGGATTTTTTTTAGTTAGTAAGAGTCTGACAATCTGTCTAGTTCCACTCAGAGCAACAGAAGTTACCTGATGAATACACTCCGTTAAAAAGAAAATTTCTATATTTCCTAGTATAGATCGAATTGAAGAAAACGCTCATAATTGTACAAAACAGTCATGGGGTCTATTGTAATAAGCAGTGGCGTAACTATACCGTCTGAGGCCCGTGGCAAAATTTTTGGATGAGGCCCCAGAAAAATTGTCATATTGTAATTTAATTTGAATAAATCACTGAAGTACGGACATAAAACGATCCCTTATTATTAACTAGATTCTGCCCTTTTCATACAAACTTTGAACCTCCGTTTCCTCCACTTAGGGAGTGAATTTTGGAAAATCCTCTATTAGTGCTCGTCTACGTTATGAAAGACCTTATGCAAAATTTCACGCTTCTAGTCCCAGTAGTTTTGGCTGTGCGTTGATATGTCAGTCAGTCAGTTTTTTCTTATATATGTATGGATAAAACAGCAAGTTCTCTAATACACGAAGGACTTTTCTATTTTGTCTCTGAAGGTGGGCTTTCCAGTAACGTAACTATAGGGTGGGAAGCTGTCAAAATGCCACGGGAAATTTATCCATTTCAATAAATCCTAATAATTTATTTCAATTTGTGTATGGTCTTTAGGTAGTTGTGTCTAAGTTTTAACTACGATTTTGACTACTTGTATTATAAATTTTTACTAATTTTTGTTAAAATGTTAGGTTAAGTACTTCTTCTGAGTTTGCAGTCTCACAGAACGAGGGCCCCAACGGGCTAGGACCCCGTGGAATTTTGCCAGCGTTGCCACTCTATAGTTACGCCACTGGTAATAAGTAGATATCTTTCAGTAATTTCATACTCAGCCGAGCATAAAACTTTTTACAGTCATCAGCACATTATTAAACAATTATATGATCATAGAGCTTGGGCAATGGAGTTTTATTGCAGTGGTTAGTTAGATTTATATACCGTATAAATAAAGGCATTGTTACGAAGGCCAGTCTGATGTAATTGGTAGAATGTATGCAGAAATGGGTACGGTCTTACCCTAAACCTACGCTGACGCATAACATGTAGGTACAAATTGTGAGTACAAAAGTGTTTAATATATTGTTTAAAGAATGGAAAAGTCAGTTTGCATTAAGTTTTGTTAATGTTGTATTATTTTTAAGACTTTTTTACTATCTGTGATTTTATTTATTAATTTATGTATACTCAAACAATTAAAAACGAAAGGTCGGCAGATACAGATACCAGCACAGATCTTGAGCGCTGACTTCTACAGGATTCCTTTTTTTGACAGTTCTACTTGCGCAGAAGCACGCAGAAGTGAAATATCGGGTCTCTTTAGTGGTATAAAAAGAGGTGCGGGGGTGGGGAGTGATGCGTAAAGCGATCCCCGCTCTTTTGCCGAGCGCTCAAGATTCGTGCCGGTATCTGTATGAGGCAGATAGGAACACGAAGTTTTTTCACCGTTTATTTCAAAAGATTTTTCTTCCAGGAGACCTGCGATTGGAGAATTTGGGTGTGAGATGCAGACACAGCGTTGTATAAATATATTAGGAAACTTAAAATAGACTACAATAGTAATCCCTAAATAAATTGTATGTAATAATTACATCAAGTAACAGTAAAAACAGATGAAGAGATATAAAATGTTAGTACAATAATTAGCCTTTCAATTAGTAAATGTGTTATCTACGAGAGAACAGAGAGGATATAATTGGTATTTTAGAAAAAAAAAACATATTTCAGTTTAGTATATCATCTAATTGCACCTCCCACTCTTGGTGGAGTGAAAGGGAATATCAGACCTTTACTAACTAAAACTTACTTTAGTTTCTCTTTGCGTTCTAGAACCCCAGTAATTCTTTTGAACAAATCCATTGACCTTTGTATAGTACTGCGCACAGTGGTAAACCACTGTTGGTTTATAGTTTATGAAGTTTGTTACATTAATTTTTTAAGTTAAAATAGTTAATCGTACTAACAAAGTGTCGAAGTGAAGTTATTTAAGTTTCAAAACTGTTTTTTTTTAATTAATATAAACCAGTGCTTGACTGCGATCCCACCTGATGGTAAGCAGAGATGCAATCATTGATGGTGAGGCGCGATAGTTTATTAAGAGCCTACTCACTTTAGCCTTGAAGACACCTAAATTATAGTTTTAGACTGTTTATAGACTCTCAATCTTAAAGTGTGAGTTTAATTATTTAATTGCAATACCAACACATAATAGGCTACAAACGAAGAGAATGTTAGTGAAGCATTGCCCATGCGCAGGTCCGTACAATGCGGACAGATAATCAGGTGTTACCCGGTACCCTATAAAACTCGGAATGGAAACACCACGGGACTATACTGATACAGGGTGTGACATAACGCTAATTAATATTCTTCCTTTGGTAATGTAATTGTTTGATTAGAAACTAATAAAAAAAAATTCTATAAGGGTTCCGTTTTTTCCTTTTGAGGTACCGAACCCTAAAAACAGTGATCTAAAGGGATAGCTGCCTTCTACGTAACTACGTGTCAAGATTATTATCAGCCTATGGCAAGTGTATGGTAATAATATTCCATTATTTATAATATTAATTTATAAATATTAGAAAATTATTATAGTCCATATCTTAAATATCTACCAGTGGCTTCGCTCACGTACGTCCCCCCTGAATAAATTTTATTGTATAAGTGATTCTGATATATAAGCTATATTACTGTAAAGTTTCATCCAAATTCATTCAGTCGTTTGACCGCGAAGGAGTAACAAACGTGCTGACTATACATACACATATACAAACTTTCACGTGTATAATATTAGTGTCATTGGTCATATCAAAATCTCTTGACAAAACAAATAGCAGTTAAAATAATCTCGCTGTATAATACGCTTCGTACGGTACATTGTCCTTCGATATCGTGGGTGCTACCGCTCGCCCACGGGCGCGGACGCAGCGCGCGCGCAGCACACATTCGCAGTGCAGGGCTGTCAAGTGAGCTTGTGAGGGGTTAGGGTGCTATATAAAATGGAGTCGGAGTCTGTGTTTCATGATAGATAAAGAAAGAAAGAAAGAAAAATACAATAAGATTTTTGCGTTTGACTGGCCTGATGGTTTAGTGGTTAGTGCTATGCCAGATTTCGTGGGTTCGATTCCCACCCAGTACAAATGTTTGTGTGATGAGCACAATCATTTGTTCTGTGTCTGGGTGTAATTTATTTATAATAAATATGTATTTAGAAATATATATGTATGTTTATCAGTTGTCTAGTACTCATAACACAAGCTCTGCTTAGCTTGGGACTAGACGGCGTTGTGTGATATTATTATTATTAAACAGAGTTGATTTACGTCAAACATGGCGCATACCTTAAAAATAAAAACAAATAACAACAACGACTTATATTATAAGTGGTAGCTATAACCAAGAGGTCTTTAAGTCAAGAGTGAATGAGAGAGTGAGATGATTGAGCACAAGCCTACAAATAATGAAAAAAAATAATTGAAAAAAACACGGTTTTACCAACAATCGGTATATAAAGTTTCAGAAAAAGATGAGATAAATTGTGTGATTTTCAATTAATAACCCCAAAATAAATATTATTTTATAACTCTGTCTGTTATCTCTTCACATTTTGACGGCTGAATGTATTTAAATGAAACTTAGCTCACGATTAGAGAGAGTAGAGTCAAGAGTATCCCAAGTCCTATTCCAGGACATGGGATACCTATTCTTGACTCTGGGAGTATGTTTCCTTGGAATGATTTTCGACTTTCATGCAGATCAAGTTGCTGGTAAATGCTTGTTCATATATGACGTGGTTTTCCGAAATATTCTCGTTCGAATTTATTTTATTTTTCAGCTTTCATTATAAGTTTATGAAAACACTGTAAAAAAGAGAAATCATCCACCTCAAACCAGTCCTTGCGGTAGGCATCTAGGTCGTCTCGCCACTTCTTCCCAGGTCGACCTCGGCGGCGTCGTCCATCTTCAGGCACCCACTTTGTGAAGACTCTTGCCCACCGGTCAGAGTGCATGCGCTTGATGTGACCCGCCCAATCCCATTTAAGCCTGGCAGCCTTTTTTTCTACGTCCATAATCCCCGTCTTTTGACGCAGCGTGATGATCCTCATTCTGTCGGCTCTTTTGACACTCAGAATGCTGCGCTCCATTGCTCGTTGGCAAACCCAAAGTTTAATAATTACGAACAAAAATCAAACTAAAACAACAAAACAAAATATCATCATCTCAAAACTCCTTTACTGGGTATATTTATGTAATTATATGTATGTATAGGTATATATATTATTAAATATGAATGTATGTTTACTTTTAGTTTTATATATAATTTTGTAATACTTATTGTCTATGCACCTGCCATATTGTCTCTCCACTACCCTAGGTAGACTGGTAGTGAATGCCTAAGGCATTAAGTCCGCTTTTGTACCTTTTGTTGTATGAAGACTAAATAAATAAATATATAAAAATAAAAATACTTTCCTCTTTGTAATATTGGTACATAAATATTCACATGTAGTGCTTTCGAATTGAGCTCGGTGGCAACCCTATGGTGTTACAGTTAGAAGGTGCCTGAGCTTTATCATTTTAATATTATAATGATATTAAACAAACTTTATGCCCCGTAACGGTTTTGTGCATTGGGATTATTATTCAATTTTACTTATGAGCTTGTTTTTAATTTCCTATCAGTATGGAGGTCTTACTTATTACTGATAGGTTCTCGTTTTATCATTATCTTACCTGATGGGAAGTGAAGATGTGGTTGACGATGGAGCAGGTTTGCCTAAAACCTTTTCGCTCTTGACTAAAATACCTCGAAGTTGTAGTTATCAGGAAACATAGTTGTTCCATTGCTCGCTAGGGTTACGGGGAATTTCTGAAAGGGAATCTGTGGTTCTAGAACGCAAAAGGCAAATAAGAAACGCGTGGTGGATTATGGGCCATTCCCTCTCCTAGAGAGGAGGCCTGAGTCCCAACAGTGGGAACATTATAAGGCCGACTATGCTATGCTATGCTATGTTTACCATATACTGGTGGTGCGTCGCCGTATGTCTGGTGGTCCGATAATAGCACGGGTTCGGCGTGTCAAATATCTGGCAGATCCATCCCAAAGACGAGAGCAGCCCCCCTAGCCAAGTTACGATTGAGCATCGAAACGAAACGGTCGTAACTTGGCTAGGGGGGCAGAACTTCACGCACGATTGAAAGACGCGCTTGATAGAGGTTGACTACCTTTGTGCTTTTTTTTTTAATATAGAATCTACTATCTATTCCTGAAACAATTTTTTTCTTCTCACTTACTTTTGAGTGTTATTTCCTGATTATCTTTCGGTATATTGCGAGATTCTTCTTCAACTAACTGCGTGATTCTTTTTCTTCAATCTTCCTTTCCTATACCGGTCATTCTGTTCCCTTCAAAATGGTTGAGCTGAGTGGGGCTGATGCACGCGTCATGCTCGTGAACGGGTGCCGTCAGTTAAAACTGGTTATCTCTTAGCTGCTTGTGGCTTAATTCAATTTCTATTTTTTTTTATTTTTTAATTATTGTTACTTATCTACATTGTGCGCACATATTAGAAGTGACAAGAAATATGTAACCAAGATTTATGTAACTCATAATATGATTTAGAAAAGTGTCCGTGGCGTTTCTTGCACGTTCTTCTCCATAGAGATCTATGCTTAGGAACTTGCAATTTAGCTTCACTTTTTTTTTTGACTGAGACTGACCGACATTTTGATAATTCAAAAGTGCCTGTAATTGGCCTATTTAAAATAAACGTTTCTGATTTCTTTAATTTTCTTTTTACTTATTATCCGCCAGACTAATCACACTAAGGCGAAAGTTTGGGAGTGTGCGTGTTTGTTGCTCTTTCACGCTTAAACAGCTAAACCAATTAGGGTGAAATTTAACACACGAAATAGTACAATGGATACTTTTTTATCCTAGGAATCCCTGTTCCCTTAGGTTAATTTTCTACTTTAAGCGGGCGAAATGACTGCTGCAAGGTAGTGATTTCTGTATATTTTTGTCACCTATTCAAGCTTACTAGACTTAAGTACACCTTTCAATTCCCTAGTGGCAGGCTTACTGAAATTATAGCCATGTTATCTGCAAGGTTCAGTTTATATCAGATGGAAATTAAAATAACAATTGTCGTTAGCGGGGTAATGAAAACCAATGTGGCAGTTAGGCCCAAAATAAAACTACGCAGATACTATTTGGTATTTACCAATGAAGTTACCGTTTTGTAAAACGGTTCACTATAATAATAATTATAATAATCCACAACTATCACACAACGCCGTCCAGTCTCAAGCTAAGCAGAGCTTGTGTTATGAGTACTAGACAACTGATAAACATACTTAAATATATCTAAATACATACATATTATAGATAAATTACACCCAGACACAGAACAAATGATCATGCTCATCACACAAACATTTGTCCTGGGTGGGAATCGAACCCACGACCTCCGGCATAGCAGTCAGAGCCACTAACTACTAGACCAACAGGCCAGTCAAACTGTGATAACTTCGAATTAAATTAATAATTATTCTCTTTTTCAAAATTACTTATTCATTTGTTTCTTTGGTTCACAATTTATATATTATCTCCGCTAGGTTACGGTATAAAATTGCCAAAAACAAAAGCTACACACAATTCATTCATTGGAATGTATACGTCACTGATATCGAGTGCCGATACACACACAAAAATCGAACTGTCAATTGAACAACAACTCTGCAGGGCGTTTGGTGCATTGTGTGCCAAATTTAATTTAAAAGTACTCTAATACAATACACATCTAAATAAAACTTAAAATTCAGAGTCTTATATGTTTTTTAAAATTTGTATTTGAATGAAAAATTTGGGTCTTATTTTTATAAAACAATAAAAAATCGATGAAAAAAAAACCCACAGGGCATGAGAAGTATTTAGGGGTCTGAAAGGATAGCAGATGACCCCTCCCGTCGACCATTTCAATTTGGCGCACGATGCACCAAACACCCTGTCTATATAATAACCTTCTACTTTTTTTCTACCTGTTTGTAAATTGTCTGTATTAAGTTGTTAATATTTATAAGTTTTGATGTTTTTTGGAAAATAAATAAATTGATATTTTAGTTAAAAAAAAACATAACGTAATTAAGCCATAATGCCTAAGGCATTAAGTCCGCCTTTGTACAGTGTTTCTTAATAGTGCATAAAGTTTTAATAAATAAATTAAAAAATCCCTGAATAAAGTAGGTTAACTTTATTTATTCGTTTGAAAGAGAAAATGTGGCACTAGAACACGAAAAGCAATAAAGGATACAGGCGGTATTCATTCAGTAAAATTCTGACACGCTCTCTTGTTCCACCTTAGAGTGGGAGAAGTCATTGCATGATTTCCCACCTAAAAAAAGTGACTAACAGCGCTGCGTTATTTTTTTTTAAATATGGAAGCATATGCTGATACAGGAGCCTTTTGGCGTCGCACAAGATCTTTTTTTTTTGGTGTTATTTTATTTTATATCTAACTTAACAGCAAAACCTACTAGATGTATAAATACCACGTAAGTATATCTTACCGACATCTTACCATGCAAAGCCGTGTGTGCTTGATACGAATTCATCGTATTTATGATCAGACAACTCCTTTGAAATGCTGATTACGGCTCCAGCTTGAAATATGGGGCTGCTAAGCATATGGCATATGAAATATTGGCGTACAGTTCACTGTTACCTTATGTAAAGTGATGTTACTATGTACGGAAGAAGAATACTATCGATCATTCATAAAATAACGGTAGAATATCGATATGAAGGAAATAAGTTTGAGAATTGAGAGCATCTGTAGTTACCTAGTATAAGTAGATGTTATGTCAATGCTGGGAGTTCATTCAATATTATTCTAGGAAAGAAATCGTATGTGTAAGTTGAACCAAATGGTGGAATTATTCACAGGATTATATTGTTTTTGAATTTTAAATATAAGTATAAGAATTTTAAGTATAAGTTCTGGAACGGAAAACGTAACGGAAGAAACACAGGTGGGTTTTAGTAAAAATCTGACACTCACTCTCGTGGAGTGCGTGGAGCCCAAAGTGAGAGGAGGTGTTTTCTTACCTTTAAAAGCATACAAAAATGATATACAAACGTAGTGCACATTTTTAATTGATGCTGAAATATCCGAAACTCTGTACACCTGGTCAACCTATAACAAATGCAAATTTTTTGACCATAAATCATTTCAAATCAAACCATACCACTTCATTTGCACTTTGCTTGACAATAGCTCTGTCTAAAGTTTACTTAAGCCTCGTTTACACAAGGCGAGTGAGTGGCGCAAGTCACTCGTACACGGACCACTCGATGGATTATCATAACATTATGAGTAACGGCCCTACCACTGGTTTACGATGCGGACAACTAACGTGTCGTATGCAAAACTGATTGGCGAATGCGAATAAATTTCTCGAGATAAAGAACTTGCTTGAACATTAGTAGTGGTAAACAAACTTGGTTAAGGAAAGAAAATAAGGTAGGCGAGCGATGTGTACCGCAGATAAGTGTTGTACTATGCTAAATCGTTATTAACCTAACTAATCTTGATATTCTATTGCTTAGGACATTGCTTACATTGCGAAAATTATGATTGTTAACAATGTAACAACAATTCAAACAAAACATTGTTTCAACGAGAAATACTTAGTTAAACGTTTGGCAGTAAAATTAATACGCATAAGACTTGCTTCGATCTGTGACACCACAGCCAAAGCAGGTAAGCTTTCAGATTTTAACATGAGATATACTTACTACTTGCTTACTCAAATAACAAATACTTGACTGAAAATAAGAGTGCAGTGATCATTTTCAAGAAAATAACAAATTAAATGGTTCAGCTCAAACGCGCCATGTATGAGTGTCTCAATAAATCTAGCTGCGGTATGCAGGATTAGCAAATAATCATATCACATTCATTCAAACAATGGCATGTAGAGGCCTTACCTTTTGTCACGACAGTGTTTGTGCTGGCAACATTTGACACTTGACACAACCAAACGGGGCATAAGTCACACAAAAATAATAGAGGAATTCATTTCTGTATGAAATTCTCAGGCATAAACTTATAATTTTGAAATAGGCATGGCATATTCTTACATATTATAAAACAAAACCCCAACCGCGTATGTCGGTTTGTATGAAACAATAAATCAAAAACTATTGAACGGATTTTTATGCAATTTTCACTAGGTGATAGACAAAGTGATTTATGAGGAAGGTGTTTAAATATACACATATACGTTAGTATTATACATGCATATTATAGAAGAAAAGTCGAGAATTTCAAAGATATGTAGGTACGCTCCTGCGTAGCTGGGGCATGTTGATAATATAATATATGTAGCTATATAATATTATATTAATGTACCGTATGGTACAGAATCAAAAAAATCCTAAAATAAGAATATGTTTTGGTCGACAAAGTGTATTCACCAAAAAAATTGACATAATCGTGAACTCCTACAGCGTACTTTAATTTATTGTTATACCTACCAATAACTGCAAAATTGTTAAATAGCAAGTTAAAAAAAACAACGTGCCATCACTCCCATCATTAACAAAGTTAAAAACTTGTAAAAAAATTAAACATAGCAGACCTCAAAAACAACACCAACCGTAACCAGAGTGTCGGACACAACTCTAGACACAATCGGGCACACATCGTGTGTCCACACTATCCAGTGTCCGCAGTGTCTACAGTGATTTGTGGACACCGCTGTATCAACATCAACACCGCTCGTTTGCGCAGATTGTTATTTACGCGCACTTAGGGCCTGTTCACACTACGTGTTAATGAAGGAATGTAAAGTTTCAAATTGCTGTTTTAGTTATGCGTTTATTAGCTTGCACCTTACTTGCGTACTTCGATAGCTTGAGTGTAGAAGGCCACTTAAAGTATCCAAAATAATCTAGGGGCACTTCTTTTTTTTTGGGTGGAAAAATCATCTCATGACAAATTCCGGTCTCGGGAGATAGTGTCAGAATTTTACTGACTAAAAATCTACTCCTGTTCCGTCTTTGCCTTCGTCCCAGGGCCCCGAGTTTCACTTTCACACTACCCCTTGCCCTAGTAGGCTTCGACCCTGCTGGGCCTCTACAATTTGCTGACATCTCCCTAAAGCGGATGTTTTTGCCTGGAACGCAAACTAAAAGACGTAGGTGAGATTTTAGTCGGAAAAAATCTAACACGCCCTAACATTCCACTCTAGAGTGAGAAAAGTAATTGGATGTTTTTTTTTTTAAATCGGTCTATAACTTTTTCAGCTAATTCGTTACAAATCAAAATAGAAATATTTTTTCTTATAATAAGTATTATTGCTAGTACACGTAGTAGTAGTTGACTCGGTACACGTTGTTCTGCCATATAAATTATCCAAGAAAAAAATGAGAGTTGGGGTGGGAGGGTAAAAAATAGGCTACGACTTATTCTCAGAACTGGTATGCTCTATTCCACTGAACCCTTCGTTTGAAGTTAAAATCGGTGGAATGCACAGTGACAAAGTATAAACATACACAAAAAAAAAAACATATATATTAGATAGATAATATTATATTACTGATAAACATTAAAGACTATGCTTACTCATCAATCGATATGAGGTTGGAATCCCAAGAGCCACTCATTTATTTCCAACCACAATGTCACCCATATTTTGACAAATCTTGCTGATTACAAAATGGATCCCTTGAGAAAAACGCAAGGTGCATTTAGCAAAGGCTCCTTTGTACTTCACTCACCCCCTTTCTTTTGTAGATTCTATTTACGAGTAGACCACCTGTGGTGAGAATCGTTTTTGAATATTTTTCACGCATGCACGCCACGCAATGCTTTGGCATGCCATTTTTCCTTGTAATTTTTAATAGGTATGTTAATCAATCAGTACTATGTTGTTTTTATGATGTATAGTTACATAAGTTATGTGTTTTTGATATCTATACTCAATCAATAACTCTCTGGCGTTCAATTGTTCCCTATTTGGGGTCACCCTTCCTGATACTTTTACGCCATTTTGTGTCATTTCTGGCGTTAGGCCCATTGTCAGTACGGTGGACGGTTCATCATTCTGGACGGTTCGCGTCCAGGTAGTCGGAGTCTGACTTCTTCCTCTTTTGCTCACTTCCATGGCTAAAATGCTTCAGGTCATGTGGTCTTCGTTTCTGCGCATCACATGCCCATACCATCGCAAGCTCTCCTGCAACTTATGCTGTATTTCCGCTACTTTAAAGCTCTCTCGGATCAGCTTATTGGGGACTTATTGCGGTCTCGTGAAACCACCCGCATATCGCAGCATCTTCATCTCTGTGACATGCATTTTTTTGCTCTTTGCATTTTCTGACTCCTCAGCACTCTGATATTTATTCGGCGGCAACGATCTCTCGCGCTGGGCCTTGGTACAGGCCATGGTCCGGAGTGAGGAGGAGTGGCAGGCGGTCGCCTCCTACTGCGAAGCAGTAATGCTAGCAAAGGAGGCGGCCGCATGCGCGAGGCAATGGCCCTCGTATGGGTAGCTCGTCTTCCGACCTTCCGGTAAACGTTCGGACCGAGCCCAAGCCTTTGACGGCACGTAGTGTTCCACGCGCGCCTCAAGGAGATGTCAGCAACCGTAGGGTCCAAGCGGGGTCAAAGCCTACTGGGGCCATGGGTAATGTAAAAGAGATCCTGGGGCCCTGGAATATTGGCAAAGAAATAACAGGAGTGGGTTTTTAGTCAGTAAAAGTCTGACACGACCTCGCGCTCCGCCCGAGAGCTCCCCGCTCTTGGACGGAGAGAGAGGGCGTGTCATATCATTAGATGATTTTCCCATCTAAAAAAAACTCTGATATATATACTAACATTATAAAACTGAAGATTTTATTTGAACGCGCTAATCTAAACTACTGCTTCGAATTGAAAAATTCTTTGTGTCAAATTTGAATAACTCATCAACATTTTTCGAGGAAGGATGCGTATAGCTCATATCACACTACGACTTATAGGAGCAGAGCAGTAACCAAAGACTAAGGTGACAACCGCGGGGGACAGCTAGTATGCCAATATAAGCTGTTCTGATCGTTTGTACACCAGCAATATTTTACTTGACAGAATCATATTTATGCATCGAAAAGAAAATGTTACGATCAGTAAACTTAGATTGAGAGTGATAAGTTCACGAACGTATGTTCATATGCGGGTTACCATGACGTTCATAGTAAGATTGTTGCATTCTTATTTCAGTGTGGGTAAGAGACAGAGCTATACATACAGGTTGTCTAGCGCCATCTTTTACCCACACTGGAAATAAGAATGAAACAATCTTACTTTAAACGTCATGGTACAGGTCATAATCCTTAACAAATGTGAAACGGACTTTTTCTAAAAAAACTTTTCTCACTCTCTTTTTTTTGTAATCTATATCACGATCAATTTTTTTATATTTTATTTTATGTATGTGTCTTACTTTATTACATTTTTTTTTTAAATTTTATAATCTGGTATAAAGAGAATTAAAAAAAAAATGGCAGTTGGCATTGATTGTTTGTAAACAAATTTTAATATATATAACTGTCTCCTGAGATACAGGTTCACTACCTAGTTTAGGAGGCAGAGCATTTATGTAATTTGTGACACTTGTTTGCGAATAAAATGATTATTATTATTATTCTGGGTAGAGCGAGGCGTGTCAGACGTTTACTGACTAAAACCCACTTGTATTCTTTCAGTTGACTTTTGCATTCAAGCGTCTCTAAATAAAGTGGTAACTCTTTGAAACATTTCCGCAACCCAACTTGAACTGGACCTTACTACCCCACTAACATACTGTACACATCAAGTATGTACCAACATAAGTACCATTACGTACCTACTAACAATCAGTGTGTATTTAACAGAACTGCATAGCGTCTGCTCCATATTAAGCGACTCGCCGCGATAGTGGTCCGACCTTGATTCCTTCTTAAGGAGTTGTGCAGAAGTGGCCTGAGCCTAAATAATGGCGATATTGTCGCTGTCAAAATAGCTGTGGACTTAGAAATGTGGTACAAAACATATGCAAATGCTTTAGTAATAGGATTTGTGTGTAATTTGGGTTACGATCTCTCTGCAATGTTTGCTATCATGTATAACATAGTAAATTAACATCATCATCTTCATCATCATCATCATCATTTCAGCCGAAAGACGTCTACTGCCACATAAGCCTCCCCCACGTGTCGCCACAACGAACGGTCTAGTGCGTCATCGGTCTACCTTGTGGGAGACCTTCCATCGTATCATCTTTAGTAAGAATAAACTAAGAAATTATATGTATAGGTTTATTTGATACTTTAGTTTAAGACATATACTTTTCTTATCCTTTTTACCATGTGTAGTCTACGTTTCTTTTATTTTTCTTTTCACATGTCAGTTGTAAAAATTCTTAAGCAAAGCAATTATTGTGTACACATATTTATAATGTATTTTTATCTATTATGTATATAAAAATAATAGAATAAATAATTTATTCACAAGTTCTTTCGCTGAGGTCACCAAAACTGTTGAAATTATTGGATTTTGGAAGACCGCGAAGAATAAAAGAATTGTAAGCCTGATATAGCTTACAACTCTTTTATTCTTCGCGGTCTTTCCATTTCTAGCTAACGGTCGTCAATTTTCATTTCGTCTGTTCAGTCTTATCTTGTTTTTGTATTGATTTACATCTTCTGCCTTTTGAATCATCCTTATCATCATTTCAGCCGAAAGACATTCGCTGTTAGACATAGGCCTCCATTAAGTGTCGCCATAACGATCAGTCATGTGCGTCTCGCATCCATCGGATCACCAGGTCATCGATCCAACTTGCGAAAAGCCTTCCAACGCTGCGTTTTCCGGTACGCGGTCGCCTCTCCAGAACCTTTCGGCTCCATCAACGATCTGGTCATCTGTGCATTTTACAAAAGCAGATGGTAGACTTCCATATACCCAACTTTGAAGGCGAAAATTCATACAACAAAAATGTAGCCACGGAGATACGGTAAACTGCATTGAAAACACACCCTTACATGCATATATGCATGTAGGTTAGTATTATTTGTGTACATGCCAAATCAACCTGTCCACAGCCTGGTATGAGTTAGTGAGTGGGCCAATGTCTAAATTATGGTTTCTCTATGCATATGTGTGTCCTGGAGAAACCGCACTCGTTAGTTAAAAGTCACAATTGATTGATGTTTGGGACTTAATGTATGCAGTTCCGTTGTGGTATTGGTATGCATGGGTTTTTATGTTATGGTTGGCTGTACTGCTATAGTTAGGCTGTGGTTTAGGTGAAATTGAATGGTTTGAAATGGAGAGAAAGTCTGATAAATTTACTAAGTCTAGAAAATCTTTGTGATCTATGTACAGTCAGAGGTCAATAGTGTTCGCCGCAACAGGGAGAGAACGGAGATCCTTACGCCTCAGCCGCTACCTGGGTGTCAGAAATCGCAGGGCAATCTCCAGCAACGGTAGGCGCGGGCTTGCGGGTATCGAGTAACGGGTAGCTCGCCGTCCATGAGATATATATATCTTTCAGCAGAAAGGCGTCTACTGCTGGACATAGGTCTCCCCCAAGTGTCGCCAAAACAACCCGCCCTGTGCGTCGTACATCCATCGGATTCCTGCAACTCTCACCAGATCATCAGTTGGTGGACTAATGGTCCGATAGTTGTGGAATGCCTTCTAAGGGTGTTTTTAATATCATGCGGATTTCTTCACGCATGCGGGTTTGCTCCGCATGCAAAAAATATTAGAATGCAAAAAAACGCGTCCTGCGTTCGTATTACAATAAATTCTTGTATGAATTGGACATTTGCGGGGGTTACGCGTGCGGAGCAATCCCGCATGCGTAATCATAACCGCACGATATTAAAAACACTCCAACGCAACATCATCTGCTGCATCTTCCGGTACGCGGATTCAATTATAAAATAAAAATAATAAATATTTGTGACCATCTGAAAAAAAAATCAAAGGTTCTGGAATGGCGACCACGTACCAGAAAACGTAGCGTTGGATGGCCTCCAAAAGGTGGACCGATGACCTGGTAACGGTTGTGAGAGTCAGATTTATGCGAGACGCACAGGACCGTTAATTGTGGCGACACTTGGGGCCTATGTCCAGCAGTGGACGTCTTTCAGCTGAAATGATGATGATGATGATCATCTGAAATAAATGTCTATTATTATTATTTTTTAGTCCATATTTATATCCCAAAAACTAATATTATATATTACCCTCATTAACATTCCAAAACAATATTAGTTTCAGGAACGATGATGAATAAAACGAAAAGCTTGATCCAGACTTCAAAGTCTAACAATATTAATACGATAAACGCACACATGTAAAGACTGGTACCTACATCATTCATTACAAAATAAACAATGACAGTTAATAATGTCAATTGGCGTTGCAAGCACGTCGTGATAACACGTGGAGTGTTTGTTCAGCTCGCGTACTGCACCGCGTCGAGGCTCACTGTTAGTTTAGCTACTGTAGTAATGCGATGACGAATCCTGTCATCTGTTTTCATAGGTTGACAAGAAGGATATAGATACGTGTAATTGCACTTATGAGGGTCTACTCTTACGGTTTACAGAGTTCCGTGCAGCAATGTAAATCAACCAATTTTTTTTGGACATGGGAAATCATCAAATGACTCTTTCAGTCAGATTTTAACTGACTTTTTTTTCATATTCAAAAATTAATAATTTGTTAGCTTCGAGTATCCGTCCAAAAGAATTCCAAATATTATAGAGTACAGATATCTGCAATCCTATAATGATTTTAATAATAAGAGTATTGCTAGAAGACAAATATATTTCTCGAACCGCTAGTCGAAAGAAATTAGGTGCTAGAAGCTATGGGTTGCCAGTTTTTGCACGGCGACAATATAAAAAAACAATTTATTGATAAATGCAGGTTAGCTATTCGCCCAAAATAATGCCAAATATTATAGAGTATAGATATCTGTAATCCTACAATTACTATAATAATAAGAGTATTGCTAAAAGACGAATATATTCCATGAACCACTAGTCGAAAGAAATTATTGCGAAAATATAAAAAACAATTTATTGACAACTGCAGGCTAGCTATTCGCCCAAAAGGACACCAAATATTATAGAGTATAGATGTCTACAACCCGGTAATGTTCGAAATAATAACTGTATTCCTAGAAAACAAACTTATTGCTCAAAATGCCAGCGCTCAAGTCGACACCTCATAGCTTTTACAATTAGGTGCTAAAAGCTATGAGGTGTTTTTTTTTTAGGTGGGAAAATCATCCTTTAACAAATCCCGTTCTTGGGTGGAGCGCGAGATAGTGTCAGACTTTTACTGACTAAAAACCTACTCCTGTTCCTTATTTGCCTTCGTCCCAGGCCCCTGGGTTTCACTTTCACGCTACCCATGGCCCCAGTAGGCTTTGACCCTGCTGGGCCCCTACAGTTGCTGACATCTCCTTGAGGCGCGCGTGGAACAGTACGCGCCGTCAACGACTTGGGCTCTTTCCGGACGGTTACCGGACGGTCGGACGGCGAGCCACCCATTGCTCGCCGTGTAGATTTCTACAATCCTCTAAAATTGTCTTAATAAAAAGAGTCCATTGCTCGAAGACAAATATATTGCTCAAAGCGTCTATCGAAAGAATTGGGTACTAGAGGAAAGTGCTAGTTTTAGTGCAGTAAAACAATTTATTGTCAACTGCAGGTTAGTTTATTAGAAATTTTTCCAAAAGGATGCCAAATATTAATGAATGTGGATGTCTGTAATCCATCCAATATTGATATGATCGAAAGAATGAGGTGGTAGAAACCACTAAGTGCCAATTTTTGCACAGCAAAAGATACCATTTTAAAAATAACGAGTCTTCCCTGTCAAAATCTAGGATAGATTTGTGCTACAAAGTTAAACGGCACATCTTGAAGCCACCATTACTTATCACAAGACCAGCATATGCAAATCAATTCAACCAGTTGGCTATAAATAACAAAGTTTTGATTAGAAAACCCTTTATATCAGCATGGATATTCATATGTACATTCATTATGTATATCTGATGTTTGCGGACGAGATACATGTATATTGATGTGCAGCGGTAGTTTCTGAGAAAGTTGTGGATCATTTTAATAATAGATTTTGCTGTAACTGTATGTTTGAGTTTGTTTTATTATAGACTAGCATCTGCTAGCGACTTTGCTCGTCTGAAAGTTGTAGATGTAGAAGACAAGGGGATATATTCCCGGAATTAACAATTCTACACGCTGTTCCAGGATATGGTGTATCCGTGTACCAAGATTGATCAAAATCCGTTCAGCCGTTCAAGTTTGAAGAAGTAACAAACATATAAACATTCTGTCGTCTTTAGTGTGACTATAGCCTCTGCCTGCAGTTTCGCCCGCCTGAATGTCGATAATTATTAAGGAAACTCCCAGATTAAAAATTATCATATATGTCTTATTTCAGAACATGGTCTACCTGTGTAAAATTTCATCTATATTAATGGTGTGGTAGGCAATTTTAATTTCATGATTTTAGGGTTTTGCAACGAAAAAGTGGAACCATATACCCTGGGGGTATATTCCCTGGAGACAATTTTCGACTATCAAGCGGGCGAAGCCGCATCCGGTTAGACTGGAAGGTGTTGGGGTCACCTTCCAGTCTAACTAGTTGGGAAAAGGGAAGGGAAGATATTTTGTTTTTATTTTTGGGGGAAATCACACAACGTTCCTTCACGCGTGTAAAGTGTCTTAATATTACAGCTCCGCAGAAGGAGGCAACCACCTGCCGTTCCTCCTCGCTCCGGACCATGGCCTGTACTAGGGCTCGACGCGAGAGGCTGTTGTCGCCGATCGACCCTACGAGGACACGGTCGTCTGGTGAGGACCTGCGTTATGTGGAAGGTGAGGACGCCTTCCGTGACGTTTTTCCAGCCACTCCTCAAAGACTTACCGCCATAATTATGGCGTACCCAGCATTAGTTAGGGAGATGATGACGCGGGCGTAACCGCAAACAGAAGCTTGTGCAACGTGTAGGTTAGGGTGTCTCATGCTAGTTTAAATTATCGATTTTCATTTCAGTTTACTCGAATTCTTGATATAACTCATGCATAGTGTTCATATACCAAAAATTGCCATAATCGGCTAATATTACGACAATAAGTACGTCATCAATAAAGATTACATTTTTAACATTATTATTTTTTACAGAGGAGGAAGTAAGTTTTGCCAGACAACAACATATTAGTAACACTTGCTTTATTAATAATATTAAAAATTTAACCTACATTGATGAAATACTAGAATAGAATAGAATAGAATAGTATATAATAGAATAGAATGGAATAGAACGGAATATAATGGAATAGAATGGAATATAACGGAATAGAACGGAATAGAACGGAATAGAACGGAATAGAACGGAATAGAACGGAATAGAACGTAATAGAACGTAATAGAACGGAATAGAACGGATTAGAACGGTATAGAACGGAATAGAACGGAATAGAACGGAATAGAATAGAATAGAATTTAATGTATACCAAAGTCAAAAATTTTAAACTTTTAAGTTTAAAATGTGATAATAGTTAGTTTGTAATCTTGAGTATTTCATGTGGTTTACCACATGAAATACTCTAATGTAAACATTACAGTTCGTCAATACTCGACCATAACGGGTCATGCGAAAGGATGGACGACAATAAAACCGATCGTAATGTTTAATGCACGAATCCAGTTAACTATATCCGGTTATAAACGTTAATTTACAAAACGATGAAAAGCACTTCACCATTTTATTATTTTTATACTGAATGTGTGTCAACGGATGAGGACTTGTTGTGACTGTACCAGTTTTTTTTTAAGTTACCACGACCACAATTATAAAAGAAAAAACTGGACAAGTGCGAGTCGGACTCGCGCACTAAGGGTTCCGTACAGACTTACCAATGAAAACAGTTCAATTACCGCATTGATTTACGAAGATTTTTTAGAATTGCAAAAAGAAATATTGTGATATAACTACAAATTTTCAGTTTTCAGATTTTTTTCCTATACTTGTGCTATGAGACTTAGCTTTGTGCCAAATTTCATGATTCTAGGTCAAGGGGAAGTACCCTATATATTTTGATTTTCTCGAGAGTGTCTTTTTTTCGTTAACTTAAAAGTTTGATTTTTTCACAGCTTCAAGGAACCGCAGACTTCAATATATGGTTTTAATTTCAACTTAATACCTCCACGCGTTCCCGTGATAAAGGGTCTTGACAGAGAGACAGACAGACTGACGGACGACAAAGTGATTAAGGGTTCCGTTTTTACCTTTTGAGATACGGAACCCTAAAAATAATATTTTTACTGCATGCAATGCTCCGGCTGGCACTGCCGCATGCAGCTTCTGCCGATGACAACTATTACGATTCTGTGACATTTTTTCGGTTCGGTTGCTTGGCTAGCCTGTGGTGCCTCCAACTAGGGCTTATAAAAATTAAGAAACTACACGCTAAGGGCAGCCCAGTGGTGTACGGAGTTCGGCTTTGGGCGTTACTAGGGCATCGCCGGCCATGACCTCACACGCCGGGCCCTGGTACAGGCCATGGTCCGGAGTGAGGGGAAATGAGTAGCGGGCAAAGGAGACGGCTGCAAACGTGAGGGAACGGACATCTTCACGCTCCAGCCGCCGTGACCCCGACCCCGATTACCAGCCACTGTAAGCGGGGGTTTTCGGACGATGGTTAACGATCAGGACCGAGCCGGAGTCGTTGATCGTGCGTATTCCGCCGAGCGCGCTTCAAAGAGATGTCAGCAAAACTGTAGAGCCCCAGCAGGGCCGAAGCCTGCTGGGGCATGGGTCGACTTCTGAAAAGAAAAACCGTGGTCCTAGAAAGCAAAAGACAACTGAAGAAACAGACCTGGTTATAGTCAGTAAAAGTGTGACATGCCCACCCTATCCGCCCTAGAGCTGGAGAAATCATTGGATGAATTGTCACCATAAAATATAAAAAGCTCCTTTGTAATAGTTCATCTTTTACAGTATATAAATTAATATATATATATATATATAATATATATATATATATATATATATAATATATATATATATATATATATACTGTCCTTGAAAAGGTAGCAAATTGTGTTTATAAACATTAAAGAATATGAACCATTCAAGAAGTATAAAAATTGCTTCTTCACATTAAACCGGCTACCCGCACGCTTATTTCACGTGCGTGTGCGCAATGCCCCGGCTGCCGCTACCGCATGCCGGCCGCTACCGGTGACAACCATTATCGACGGCACACCGACACTACGCTGAATTATTAAGGCCACATCCAATACTATGGCTTTCAAATGTTAGGAATATTCTTGGATTTATAAGTTCATGAGATTCTGACTTATCAGGACATTTTGAAGCGAAAGAAAGAAAAAACGTTTATTCATGTCTCACACAATCGTATCATACACTTAAAATCCTAATAGTAACAGAATATTATAATCAGTGCAAGGCCAAAAACGCATATGCTGTGATATTTAAAACGGTTGAGTGGTTCTAGAGCAGTGGTGGCCGAGTGTTAACGGCCCCGATTTACGAGCCGTTTGTCGTGGGTTCAAACCTAACCAGGCACATTACTTTGTGTAATTTATTCCATCACCACTACTCTCAAACCGGTGAAGGAAAACATCGTGAGGAACCAAAAAATCGAAGACATGTGACATTCGCCAACCCGCACTGGGCCCGCGTGGTGGATTATAGCCCATACCAGAGGGTATGGGCTATAATAAGAGTGGCCTAAAGAGGAGGCCTGAGTCCCAGCAGTGTAAAAATTAAAAGGCTGATTATGCTTATATATGAGTGGTTCACAATGACGGTACTTCTTTTATCGGATTGTACATGTGCAGTAAAAATTGTAGCAGTCATTGTTGATACATAGTAACATTGTGTTTGCCTATACAGGTTACAGTGTAATATTCTTCCAGCGATAACTTCGTCAATATCTATCATTTTCACTAAACTTAAAATGACCATTTTTTGAGCCTTCCAGATGTGTAGTTTTCAATAGAAAAAACAGCAGAACAAACAATAAGGAGCTTTCAACTAAGCCTTGCATCTATAACGCCCAATCAATCCATTTCCAATCACATGGCAACTCGATCAATCCAATACCGTACTAAATTTAAAACAAAGATTTTCATATCCTTACCTAGATCTACTTCCAAACAAACAGTCCACAGTATTCTATATTTAGCCCTAGAATATTAACTAATTCTAAATCTATAAAGCCGGTAAACAGTGTCCACGTAGTGTAGTTCTCGGTCGGCCGCGCGTCAACTTTTATCGACGTCGACATATCGACAGATCGACACCGGAGATTTATAGAGGACGCCAACGGCATGTGTTAATTAATATCTAACAAGTAATATCGGGAGGTTTCACCGTATTGAGGTGTGGTTTCACTGTTATAGTGGAAGTTTATTTGCTGTTGAAGTATTTGCAAGTTTGTATTGTGCTAATTTTCGAGGATAATATCGATAAAATTGTGTTTGTCGAGAATATTGGGCCTCTCTCTTTAGCTGTCTCTAAAAAGGAACTAAGGAACACTCGGAGGTATTTTGGTAAAATTTTTTCGTGTTAAGTTCAGTGGCTGTTTAAATTATGATATTGTGATGTTGGTGTAGTTTTGTACCTCAAGTGTCAGTACAATTAGACAATATGTGGAATTATTGAAACAGGTGGGATCTCGGTACAATAGAGCTAATAATTTTGTGGCAGGATTGACTAACTCAATGAAGCTTGCTGGGAAGGCTGAAAGTGATTTTTAATGAAAAATAAAGTGACTGCATATTGTATAAAAAAAAAATACTTTCAAAATTTGACACTGCTTAAATGCAAAAATTCAAAGAAAATGTAGAAATCAAAAGAATCATCATAATCATCATCATTTCAGCCGAAAGTCGTCAACCACATGTGTCGTTACAATGAACGGTCCTGTGTGTCTCGCATCCATTGGATTCCTTCAACTTTAACCAGGTCATCGGTCCACCTTGTAGGAGGCCTTACAAAGCTGCGTCTTCCGGTAACGGTCGCCACTCCAGAACCTTTCGACCCCTATGACCATCTGTTCTGCGAGCAATGTGCCCTGCCCATTGCCACTAAAGTTTGGCGACGCTTCGTGCTATGTCGGCAACCTTGAGCTTTTCATTGCCCTTTGGGTGACTTTAAGCCTTCTGATGAGACCCAAAGTGAGCGATCACGTTTCGGAGCCACATGTCATCATTGCCAACAGGCACTGGTCATAGACTTTCGTCTTGAGACGCTGTGGTACAGACAACAAAAGCCAAAAAAAATAAAAATAAATTATGAAACACTCAAATTGTAATAATGCTTGCACTTTTGCAGTTTTATGAATAATCATCATAATTATTTGATTTAAGACATAATCTTTAGATTTTGCAAAGCTATGAAAAATTCAATAAGTTAATTGGAAATAGTTTTTTCCGAACAATTAAAAATCTAGAGAACAACCATCATTTTCCGTTGAATAATGTCTTTCTTATAAGAGACAGAAGTTCCAAACTACTGTCTCACACAATTTTGAAAAAGCCACTATGGTTTTCAAGCTAAAATTAAATTCGTACCATGGAGTATATAAAGTAAAGGTCGTGTGCAGTTAAGACCATAGCTATGGCGTTTTATGGGACAGAATAGAAGATAGAGCTAATTTATAGCAGTTTTGAGAACACCCACTAATTGTTTTCTCTTTTAGTCCTTGGGTAGAACAGAGAAAACTGTGGAGTGGTCAAATATACTAAATCTTCCAAAAAAAAAAACGGTTCTTATTTTGCAATTAAATAGAGTGTAAAATAATGGTTTATTGAATATAATCATGCGTAAATTAAATAATTGATTGATTATATTACTATTACTACTATATATTTTTTATGACCGTCTTTATCTTGTTTTTAAATAACCATGTTTAATAAACTTAATTTAAATATGTGTTTTAACGATTCAAATTAGATAGCTTCTACAATTTTATTGATCTAAAAAAAACTCATTTCAAAGCCTCTCCACCCCACCTACCCACCACTATTTAGCTAAGTCACTAAAAAAGATAGGGTTGATAGGTTACTTTCTTATTTACGCGAACGTTGCCATTCGGTTGGCGAGGACATAGCATTGTGCGCACCCGTATTCATATGCCAACACTCGATTTATACCTTTACCAACTTAGGAATACACTTGCCAAACACGAAAAGATAACCACACTACTCCTTAATCAATCGCAATAGGGTTTAATATTCCAGGGAGATGGGAATTCACAGGTGAAAAATTAAGTCTGTAAATGGACTTGGAGATCAGATGTATGGTGACTAGATCCGCCTCTTCGTAATGCTAGCAGTTTATTTATCACTATTGTTACGTTAATTATTTTGCTTTGAGTAATTGTCTATTTGATGGACTATCTATTCAGGTATTGTGTGGGCTGGTAATGTGATACTGTGTGAGGCGTTGATTTTCATCGGATCTTATTTATTTTAGTTTATATCGAAACAGATAAACAGGTCGCGGTAGACCAGGAAAGAGATAGAGGGATGAACTGGACAGATTTTGCTAGAGTTGCAAGAAGGAAGCGCGGGCTTGTGAAAGATGGAAGGGATGGAAGGAGACCTTTGCCCATGGATAGAACAAGCGGGCAAAAACAAAAAAATTGAAACAAGCCGTGTCATAGCAAAATGTCATAATTTGATATCCAAATGATTAAAGCAACACTGAGGGTAAATCCGTCACAAAGTAAAATGGAAGACAAAAACGTGTTGCGCCTGACCCAAGTAACATGGTACAAGGACAGGAAGATGATGATTATGATGTATATTTATACTAATATTATGAGTTTGTTTGTATGTTTAATCAGGAACTCCTGGTTCGTAAACTTCTTTGTCAGAGAAGTTATTCTCAAGCCAGAACTTAACCAACTCCTGTCATCAATAAAAAAGCCAACAGTTAGAAAATAAGCCAAGTTCTGTCCCCAATAAAAAGCTAACAGTCAAAGCCACAACATTTCTTCCACCGCATATAAAACTCCTTCAACGACTGAAATAAACATTCCCGATTAGATAGACAAATTGAGGAGATAGCATCCTTCAAAAACAATACTTAAAGTTAGCAAAACATCGAGCTAATCTCCTCTTATCTGTAAGACGATAGCGGTAACATGATCCCCCATTGTGCTGTCTCTGCCTCGAAACTTCACGTAATTAAGAACTGATCGGCATTAAATTACTAACTGCTAATAAACAACGGACATCCTTGGATTGGGAAATGTTTTGAGCCCACTTTATAGGAGAAGGGTTGGTAGGTATTTGATGCCTTTCGGAGTTTATTCAGGTAATTCTATAATTATTTCTTACTTTTTTAAATTTTTTATTGTATGCAAAACTTAATTTTAAAACACAGTGATTTGACAATTCATGTCCAAAGGTGAGCTTAACTCAACAATGCGTTTTCTCCCAGCAGACCTTTGAGTGACAGAGAGAGGTCACATTCTTGTTTATTTATTTATTTAAAAGCGTGGTGCCCATGGCACTAAAACAAAAGCTCATGACCATTTGTATTCTCCCTGTGGCGCTTAGACTTGGTCTTAGACTAACATGCAGAAGTCTGTAGCGACATCTATGGCGTCACATAAGAACTAATCCTGCATCGCGCAAGCAAAGTTCTCCGCGCGATTAGAACATATAGAACAGCCCGAAAATCATCTATCGGGCAGCTGCCCACCAGGCATAACACCCGTCTGGTCGGAGGATCCTCCCTTTTCAACGGAGGTTTGCGGGACTTTACTCTCTGTTCCGCCTACCTCCAAACTGGTGACCCTCGACAAAGAACGTCAGCGCAGCCTTCGTGCAGACACTACTTCGTGACGTCATCATCACTTCCTCGAGCTTTTGAGCAGCGAGCCATACAGCCAGCACCCACGGCTATAAAGGGTATCCTGACCACCAGCATGCCTACCTGGTCATACCTGGTCATCACCCTCAGCCTCATCAGCGACCTTGGCGAAGCACACTGCACCTTCGGCCAGTCACAAGAAGAGCAACGACGAACCTCTCCTGGTCGACGCAAGCAGTCAAGCCACTACGTCGCACAGCACCGCTCCGACTCACTGGAGCCAGCAGCACTATTCCAACTCACTGGAGCCTGCAGCATCATCCCGACTCACTGGGACAGCACCACCCCGACTCACTGGGGCATCACCGCAGACAGTTCCGACTCACCGAGAACTATGCGGCATTCGGTTCCGACCCACTGGAACCAACTTACCACAGGCTTGGCACGCATCAAGAAGCATCAAGAACCATCGATCACCGATCTCCGGAGGGGAGTGATGTAGCGACATCTATAGCGTCACATAAGAACTAATCCTGCATCGCGCAAGCAAAGTTCTCCGCGCGATTAGAACATATAGAACAGCCCGAAAATCATCTATCGGGCAGTTGCAGCCCACCAGACATAACATTCCGTCTGGCCGGAGGATCCTCCTCTTTCAAAGGAGGTTTGCGGGACTTTACTCTCTGTTCTGCCTACCTCCAAAAGTCTAAACATTCGGTATGCCAGCAGAGTTAAATGAAAGTATCGAATTCAAAAAATTGTACTGCGCTCTATAAACCAAGATCCGCAGGTGAACCAAGATTGCCGACATAGCCCAAAGAATCGCCAAACTAAAGTGGCAGTGGGCAGGGCACATTGCTCGTAGAACTGATGGTTGATGGGGCCGAAATGTTCTAGAGTGGCGACCGCGCACCGGAAAACGCAGCGTTGAAAGGCCTCCCACAAGGTAGACCGACGACCTGGTGTGGGTCGCGGGAATGTAGTGGATGCGAGACGAGTAGGCCTATGTCCAACAGTGGCCGTTTTTCTGCTGAAATGATGATAATGATAACCAGGATATCTGATATAGTTTAAAAGGCTGCCCAACTTAAGTGGAAATGGGCAGGACATGTCTGCCGTGTACCAGATAAACTGTGGGCTAAAGTAACACAAAACTGATGCCCTGAGACAGTGTGAAAAAAACGTGGTAGCTGACATATGATCAGATTCAAATGGCCTGATCATAATATGGCTCGTGCGCACCGTACTGTTAAACAATTTTGAAGGGAATCTAATGATCCAGCACATGCGCCACCATAAGCAAAACCATTTGAGTGACAGAACTAATCATCATTTTAGACGAAAGACATCCTCTTTATCGTTATTCATATAACGTCCTTTGCGTCTCGCATCCATCGGATTCCCGCGACCCTCACCAGGACATCGTTTCCCCTTGTGGAAGTCAATGCTGCGTCTTCCTGTACGCAGTCGCCACTCCAGAACACTTTGGCCCCATCGGTCATTTCTTCCGCGCGTCGGTTTACTCACGATGTTCTATTTTTACTTTAATATGAATCTATTGATATTCATAATTACATAATTAGACACCATGCACCATGCATTCACTACAAATTATATAGGTGATGCCACATACCGTATCCTATGAATTAATATTGTCAAACAAGTGCACCACAAAATAATTTATTTGTACCACTTTTCTAATACTCCGTACATTTTCTATTGCAATAAATCAATTAACTGGTATTCTCATTAAGAGTGCTGTTATCGGGAATCGAACCTGGGACCGGTCGTCGCGTGCCCGGGCGCCGGAGAAAGTGTTTGTTTGCACACGTTCGTTATGTTTGCTGTAGTTGTGTCGTTTATCAAAAGTTGGAAAATGTCTCTAAGTACTTGTTAATGGTTTAGTTTAGATAATGTTTTATGATTTTGTATGTAATTGAGGAATGACTCGAAAGGTCACTCTCTTTGCAACATTTTAGTAGTTGTCACTATTTTCTTTATTGGTCCTTAAAACTTATTTAATACATTAAAAAAAAAAAAAAAAAATTCTTAAAAAAATAATAAAAAAAACATTAAAAAATAAATAAAAAATAGTATCCCACCGGTATCGGGAACAGGGTCCAAGCTACCGGCGGTCAGGGCTCCAGAAAAAGGAACCTCCTAACAATACGAGCCGTGTCCAGGAGTACCGCTTTCTGAAGCAAGCCCTTGATCTAGTCGCCTAACGCGAGCCTCCTAAGGTGTTGGTCGAGGGTCTTGGATATAAAAGCCATTGCCCGATACGACTATCGGTACAATGATCGCCGAGTCTACATCCCACATGTCCACAACCTCGCGAGCCATGACTACTATTATTATTATTATCTGCAAATGTGCTGAAATATCTGTCAATCTTAGCACAGCAGTTTTATTGTCTTAAGCATCAACACCGAGTTGCTAGGAGTGTGCTTTGGAATTGTACAATTTAATTCCGCCAAGTCCGTTCCATCATCGGACCACAAGACGTACGGTGATGCGCTACCGGTATGTGGTGGATTTTCCACCCACTCGCACAAAAAGTTTTGGGAATACATTCATTGTGCGTACAGCGCGTACCAAGGAGCGGAATTCTCTACCGGAGTCTGTGTTCCCTGATGGCTACAACTTGGGGGTCTTTAAGTCAAGAGTGAATAGGTTACTTCTAGCCAAGCATGCTCCATCGTCGACCACATCGTTGTTTTCCATCAGGTGAGATAATTGTAAAACGCAACCCTATAAACTAACAAATAAAAAAATATTATTGAAATGCCTGCCCCTTTCCTTGTGGTCCCAAAATATTACTAAAAAAAAGAACAATTTTTATAGGATGTTGGGACCACGGTCCCGGTCCAAAGAGCCCCACGACCTCCTTTTTTTAGGGTGGGAAAACCATAGTTAACTTCTCCCATTCTAGATAGAATGAGATGGAGTATCTTAAATATTCTGACTAAAACCCACCCGTGTTCCTTCAGTTACCTTTTAAGTTCCGGGGCCGTGGTGACTTCGAACCAGCAGGAAATAGTTTCCTTGCTGTCTAGAACTCTAGATGACCGTCAATCGTACGAATTCAATAAATACTTCGGCCAATTAAAAAAAAAAAAACAAAACTTAAAATGTTTAATTCTATCAACTACAGCTTTAAAAGAGCTTTATTTTTCGGAAACTATGTCTGTATTTCGAAGGACACGGATGTCAGCAATTGTACAGCAGGGTCGAAGCCTACTGGGGCCAAGGGTCTGATTCTGAAAGGAAGACTCGGCCCTGGTACGAAAGGCAACCAAGAAACAGGAGTGAGTTTTTAGTCAGTAAAAGTCAGACACTATATCCCGCCCCACCCAAGAGCGGGAGATGTCATAAGATGATTTTCCCACCGGAGAAAAAAATGCCTTTATTTTATTTATTTTTCAGACAAAACGAATTTGCGTTATATTAAGATATATATGCACTCGACGGAAAAGTTATTCACAGTTTTATGGCTAGGAAATATTCTTCATTCAAACTTTACTTCCGTACGCGAAATAAAAACTTTGGACTTCACTCGTCAGTCGCGCTTACTACTCAGCATAAAAATGGTAGATATCAATGAAAGATGATGTTCACAAAAACGCAGTAGTAGAAAAAAAATGAGAAACATAATAATTAAGTATTAAACGCCAGTAAACAAGAAGTGAAACTCGCTCCAGTATAACCAGCTCAGCATAGAAGTTTTTGCGAACATCATGACTGACCCACTCGACAAGCATTCGTAAGAACTATCATTTTAATCCAATTAAAGTCGAAGATTATCATAAAACGAACGTAGCGGTCTACGTAAGTGCATATTATGTGCTTACCAATAATCATTTAATTACGAAGGTAAATAGTTATCGGAATGTCCGCCATTACAATAATGTATGCGTACGACATATTCTAATAAAAACTAATGCGAAACTCCTTATTCTGGGCATCCGGAATGTTTCTTTGAAATATTTTTCTTTAACTATAGAAAAAAAAATAGAGGCAGTCTGACACCGCTTAGGGCGGAATTCACCAATAAAACTAATCGCGTTTTAACCTTTGGCTCGCATAAACGCGTTTAGCCGCTGTCACTAGTGTCACTTGTCTGTATTTTTCTTTTGTTGTATTTTTACAAGTGACAGTAGTGACAGCGGCGAAACGTTAAAACGCGATTAGTTTTATTGGTGAATTCCGCCCTTTTTAATTTATAAATTGACTAGCTTCTGCCAGTGGCTTCGCTCGCGTGAAAGTAGGTTTCTCTATATAAACTTTAGACACCCGTTTCATCCCTTTAGGGGGTGATTTTTGGATAATTCTCTCTTAGTGCTTGCCTACGTTATAAAATCGAGCTTTGGGCAAAATTTTACGTTCCTAGTCTAAGTAATATCTACTGTGCTTAAGTATGTCAGTCGGTCAGTTTCTCCTTTTATTAGGAGTCCATATCCAAAGGATAAAACGGGACCCTATTACTAAGACTCCGCTGTCCGTCCGTCTGTCACCAGGCCGTATCTCATGAAACGTGATAGCTTGTTGTTTTACAGTTGAAATTTTTATTTACGTACTTCTGTTGCCGCTATAACAACTAAATACAAATACTAAAAACAGAATAAAATAAATATTTAAGTGACCCAGGGGGCTTCCAAACAACAAACGTTTTTGTTTTGAAGTTTTTTGCTACGGACGGTACGGAACCTAAAATTTAAAGTTAACGCTGATCACAGAATAAGGCACCAACCTGTGGCTCCTGTATGCACGTAAGTGAACTCCGGTTTGTCGATATATTATATTTGCATATTGGTCTGATAAAGACTTTCAAGCGCCGTGGAGTGGATGTCTTAGAAGAAATTAGAAAATAGTGAAAGAAAAAAATACGAAATAAAATAGTTCGTTTAAAGAGGCGTCGTGGGGTGATCTCTGGCCTTCTTGGGCGTGGGCTTGCGGACGACAAGCAATGTGTAGCTCGCCATCTAGCCGGTAACCGACCGACCGAGGACCGAGCTGGAGTTATGACGGCATGTAGTGTTTCACAGAGCAGTGGTAGCCGAATGATAACGGAGACGACTTACGAGTCGTAAGTCGCGGGTTCAATCCCGGTCAGGTGCATTACTTTGTGTAATTTATATCATCACCACTGTTCTCAAAACGGTGAAGGAAAACATCGTGAGGAAACCGGCATGTCCTAGAACCAAAAATTCGAAGATATGTGACATCCACCAATTTCACTGGGCCCGCGTGGTGGATTACGGCTCATTTCCTCTCCTAGACAGGAGGCCTGAGTCCCAGCAGTGGGAACTTTATACGGCTGATTGATGCTTATGTAGTGTTTCACGCGCGTCTCGAAGAGATGTCAGACAAACCATAGCGGCTCGCTAAGGCCACAGGAATTTTCGAAAGAGATACCGTTTTCCAGGAATACAAAGAGCAACTGAAGGACACAGGTAACTTTTGGTCAGTAAAACCCTGACACACCCTCTCGCTTCACCCAAGAACGAGAAAACTCTTTGGATGATTATTCAGAAGGAGCTCTTTGTCTGTTTATTTTAATTTCATTAATATTGTTATTTTAAATTATTATGCATAATCTTTAGCCTGTGTTCCGCGAGTACGTGTATGTCCGTAGTATCACAAGCCCTATCAGAATACTTTTTTTTTTTAAATATAATGCCCCTTTTTTTGCCTAGCACATGTTTCTTTTTTTCTTTTTGAATGTTGCTGTTTCTTATGATAGTTTATGTGATTAGTTAACATTTTTATTTTATGTTATAGGGTCTCTCCGGTCCCATATCCTTAGCTTTCGCTGGAACGCCCGTACCAATAAGATTTTGATGAGGGAGAGGGAGGCCAAAGAAAAGACGGATGGATTGTGTGAACAGTGATATGAAAGAAAAGGAAGTTAGGGATAGCATGACGGTTGACAGGGTAAAATGGAAGAAAAAAACGTGTTGCGCCGACTTAAAATAAGATGGGACAAGGGCAGGAAGATGATGATGATGAGTTTGTTCTATGCGAGTCTCAAGTCAACGTTTTTCTTTCTTTCTCTGAACGAATCATTTTTTTTATTTACTATGCCTGTAGTGTTCCACTGGAGGACAAAGGTTTCCTTTCCATTTTCCACTTTTCTCTGTCCTTTTTCTGTCCCATTTTTTTTCGGGCCTACGGCATCGCCGGTAGCTGTTGTTCGGAATCCAGTCAGTGGATTCATTTCAGTTTTTAGCCGTCTTTTTGATATTGTTTTCAATTCAATCTTAGTACTGAATAATTTGACACTAATTCTTCACCAATTGTCTTTTCATGTACCTTATCAAATCAGAGTGCTTCTTGCAATTATTTTTTACCATACTAAGAGATAAAATATAACACCTGTATTCTCTAGGTGTAAGAACCATATTGTGATTCTAGAAACTATAAAGCCACCTACAGCAGCAATATATTTCGTTAAACCACATTGGTACGTAAACGGAGAAAGTTTGAAAGCCTGTCGCTTTACTTACCCGTTTTATTTACTTATTCCAACTATATACATAGATAAAGGTTATTTATAGAGGTTTGTTTTCTTTGGAAAAATTAATGGATGATGGAATGGGAATGTGGTTGTTATTCTAACAACCACATGGGTAGATCTTAAAGGTTAAGCAACGGTAACCGAGGTCGGTATGAAGATAGGTGACTCTTCTGTATCTGATCTGAACATATGGATTCTCTCCACGTACCACGAAATGCACGTTACGCCATTAGTGTCAAGTGTCATTTGTAGATTTTCGACAGTCGTTCTAAACGACTGTCAAAGATCTACAAATGATCACAGAAGCCATGAAAATCTGACTTGATTCTTACCAAGATATTCTGTTGTGTTAACCAATTACTAGGTTGCAGAGAAGATAGGCAGTCACTCCAAGTTTTCCAATATTTGACATGCTGACAAATCAGGAAAAGATCAATTAAATATAGTGTAAGATAAATATAAAATCACTCCTTTTTCTAAGAGCGGAACCCCTTAGAAAAAACTGGGTAAGTGCGAGTCGGACTCGCGCACTGAGGGTTCCGTACAAACCTACCTATGTAAACAGATCAATTCCTGAATGGAGTTCCGAAGATTTATCCGAAGCGCAATATTTTTTTCTGTGATTTAAAAGAGAAAATATGTAGTTACGTCACAAAAAAAATGCGCTGGAAATATGCATCTTTAAGATGAGAGAAAAGGATAGGTAGTTGTACATTGTATGAATACGACAGCTGTCACCCGCACCATCCTATAACAACTGTAGTGTAGGGCACATCCCTGAGGAATGTCTAAATACCTAAAAGAGCAAACAACAGATCATTATAGAACTTAAACAAGATCGGTTATTCTTTCTCATTTAAGCTCAAAAACTTTGAGAAAGTAAGAAGTTACAACTTTTGTCCTTTTCGATACTTTTGTACCTTTTTTGAAGAACAATACCATTTGTCTAGACAGAGTCGCGTTAAACAAAGTGACCAGAAGTTTGTTTTTATGACAATGGATTGGTTTCTAAGTTTAGTAAGCTTAGCATAGTCGGCCTTATAATGTTCCCACTGCTGGGACTCAGGCCTCCTCTCTAGGAGAGGGAATGGGCCATAATTCACCACGCGGGCCCAGTGCGGGTTGGTGGATGTCACATGTCTTCGAATTTTTGGTTCTAGGACATGCCGGTTTCCTCACGATGTTTTCCTTCACCGTTTTGAAAGCAGTGGTGATGAAATAAATTACACTAAGTAATGCGCCTGGTTGGGTTTGAAGCCGCGACCTACAACACCTCGTAAGTCGGAGCCGTTTCCACTTGGCCACCACTGCTCTGTAGGCTTAGGTAGGATAAAAATCGAACTAATATATACAATTAAGGCGAGAGTTTGTATGTGTTTGTGTTTGTGTGTATTAGACACGCCACAATCGCGGCGATTAGTCTCATCTTCGAGGAGTGGCTGGAAAGGCGCCACAGCATTTCACTTTCCACGTGACGCAGGTCCTCACTGGGCATGGTAGGTTCACCGGTAAGATCGGCCGGCATCTTAAGGTCTGTATCACCGGCTCATCATAATAATAAGCACCTAAATTATTGGAGCTAACTTTTGCTAGGGTTTGACTCATTAATATTGTTGCTATTGTCAGCATCGGCAAATCAGGTGCGTCGCACCCAAAGTGACAAACGAAAATAGGGAAAAACTGAAAACGGGTACTCAACCTACCCTGTCTGCGATCCAGAGTACCCTGCCAAAAACAGGCCAAGTGGATGAAGCGGGTTTCATGAGAGTAGAAAAGAAAAAGAAGAAGAAGCCTCGTTCCTGTAACCAGTACGGTACCGCACCGCGTGGTCCTAACATGCTGCTGCGTCCTGCTGTGCCTGCGACGCAGCTATACATTTCATGCCTGCATCACTACACAAAGGTTGAGGAAGTCGTGGAGTATTTGAAAGTGAAGACCAACTGGACTCTAAGGGTCGTAAGGTTGGAAGTGCGCTACGACATCAACTTCAAATCGTTCGTGGTACGAGTTGCAACCCAACAGACAACACACATACAAATTAACAATGTAATTATGAGAAACGAATCCAACAAATCAACGCTGTGATGATTACATAAACTTCCTGCGAATGTGTTCACGTTCCTTCACCTTAGAGGTAAACCGACTGGGCGCCGTCCTGATGTTCAGTGGGAGCGCATTCCAAAAAGTGATCGCCTGGACAAAAAGGAGGACTGAATTAACCCAAAGCGATGTGTGGGACATCGTAGAAGACGATTATTGGTAGATCGGAGATTTTATATAAAAAAATTACCATCTCAATAAAAAGCAATGTCAACTCCACACATTCCGCCGCATACACATGGGTGAAGAATCAAGTCTAGATACTATTGATTTAACTCCCCGTCTGATATCGCTGCGATCTAGCGATATCCAATGATAACGATGCCGACTGATCAGATCTCATTAACATAATAGCTGCTAACTAGCGTATTATGTGAAATTATTTGATATGTTCTTGTAATTAGAGCTTAAAGTTGTTTGCGTGATTAAGGTTGTCGGGTTCTCGGATTGTGGGTTCCGGTGTTGCAGGTGGTCTAATAATAGCATAAATTTAATCCAAACTATAATAATTATATCGTCACTATTATTTGGAATAGTAACCAGTTATCACTAACTTCTAATAGTATCTTCAAAGTTAGATCAGTTTTTTTTTTTCGGTAGGAAAATTATCTTATGATAAATCCCGCCTTAGACGGAGCGGGAGATAGTATCAGACTTTTACTGACTAAAAACCCACTCCTGCCACGTCGATCGCAGAATAGTATCTTCAAAGTTAGATCAGATGCAATACACCTCGAGCGCCAAATAGTGGGTCAATAAAGTCAGTAATATGTCAATCAAAAAATACAATATCAATTAAATAATTTCAATAAGAGACTCTAGAGTACGTTACTTCTAGGCAAGCGTGCTCCATCATTGATCACATCATCACTTACCATGAAGTGAGATAATGGTCCAAATTCAAAACATTCAAAACCAAAGTTTGCGAGTTAATTCGTAAAAAGTTGGCAGTAGTGTCATCACAGCTTTAATGTTTTCCAATTGTCGATTTGAACCAATTGTTTGACTTTATTGGTATAGATATATATGTAGATAGTTTATTAATTTGTGTATATATTATATAATTGTATGACATTTATGTTTTATTAGTATATCTATTCTTGTACCAATTCGCCTTTTCTCTCTCTTTGACCTACCACTATTTATCTCTGCTTCACCCTAAGATTGACTGGTAGAAAAAGCCTAAGGCATTAAGTCCGCCGCTGTACTTTTGTGCATAAAGTGTTTAATAAATAAATCATCATCTTCCTGTCCTTGTCCTATCTTATTTGGGGTCGGCGCAACACGTTTTTTTCTTCCATTCTATCCTGTCAAACGTCATACTATCACTAACTTCCTTTTCTTTCCTCTCACTGGTCACACAATCCATCCATCTTTTCTTTGGCCTCCCTCTCCCTCTCCACCCATCTACATGTACACTCATAACTCTTTTAGTAACATGTGTTTCATCTCTCCTCTTTACATGACCATACCAAGACAAACGATTCCCCTTCAACTTTTCAGTCACTAGCGCCACTTTAAAATTTCCTCAAATATATTCATATCTCACTTTATCCATTTTCGTCACACCACACATCCATCTCAACATTCTCATCTTAATAAATAAATAAACTTTCAAAAATCTATTTAATTGGTCTGTCAAAGATTAAAAATGTAAATGGATTAAGCGTGTGATGCTTGAGACTCATTTGACCATTGTGGACTTTTATAGAACGACACTTTGTATTGACCTCTGTAGCCGTATTTAAAATCTCTAAGCTAGGTATCTAAACCAGGTTAATCAAAGAAAAGCGTGCACCTACAGAATGTAATCCTGATTTTCCACACAATAATTCAAAACGGAAGTTAAGCAAGTGCGAGTTAAGTGAATCGATTGTATATAATGGTAATCGTAGGCCTCAGGGAAAGACTTTCCAATCCTGTATCTATCATGTAACCATTACAATGCATGCACCTACAATTCATATAGAAAGTGTTCTGTAGACGAGTGAGCGCTGAGAGTAGTGACTTGGGAAATGTTTTTGAGAATTATTACGATTTATTGTGGGTGCGTGAGTTTGGCCGAAAGTGTGACGAGTGTAGTTTTTAAATAGATTTTACAGTCTAAATGAAGAATGAAGCGAACTAGGACAATATTTCATAATGGAAATATATTATTCGAAAAATATGGAATTCGTATGCGTGCGAGTTTTTCTGATAATTTTATATTTTTGGGCTTAGCTAGAATTGTTTTTACAAGTTTTAAAGTTATTATAACTTTCGTAAAGAATCCTATGCAAACAGCTATAATTACTTAGTCTATATTAGTCTTAGTCATTACGGGTAGTCAGTAAATCTGACTCCAGTCTTGCTAAGGAGTAGCGTCTTACTCAATTACTGGTTTATATATATCTAATGATATCCCCAGGTCTTGGGTGGAGCGAGAGATAGTGTCAGACTTTTACTGACTAAAAACCCATTCCTGTTCCTTCTCTGCCATCGTTCCAGGGCCCCGGAGTTCTCTTTCGCATCACTCATGGAATTAATTACTGAGTTGTGAAGGTCACCGTTGTTCCATGCAAAAAACTGGTATCCTGTGATTCTGATTCGATTGAAAGCAGGCACCAATACAGGGTGTAAGGAACAGGTCTCCGCAAATATTAAGGGCTTGCTCAGTAGTCGAAACCGAACTACCTTTCACAAAAAAGGCTAAAACGAAAAAACAAAAAATCGGCTCCACCATACAACATTATAAACTTGATGGTCTGTTTGTATGTAAAGGCCGATTTTTTTTTCATCTTAGCCTTTCCTTTGCAGTGTGGTAGTTCAGTTTCGTCTACTTCGCAAACCCTTGAAGTTTGCGGAAGTCGGTTTCTTACACCCTGTATAGATGGTGAAAGCAGGGAAATTTTTGACACGTCATGGTTAAAAATGTTATAATAATTAATAATTATGGTTAAAAATATACATGTTAAGAATCGAAAATTTTGAATGTTTCTTACATTTGAAAGTAAAATTATTATATTAGGCCTGATTTCTTAATAGTCAAATAAACAACCTAAGAAATATATATGACCTAATTGACCTAAGGAATAAATATGGTAGTTTGGCATATTTTCTATACAAATCTGTCAAACTGTAATTTTTATTTCAACTAACAAATATCTGGCTATTGAAAAATCAGCTGTTTAATCAGTTCAGTCGGCAACTGCCAATTAAAAACTAAATGAAAATATCAGCATACGTGCTCTTAATTAAATTATTATCGTGCGTCTGAATCACACACGAGACACGGCAGATATCGCCTCTTGATTGAGTCATATCTATTTGCGTTTACCAGAAAGACCAGTGGCAGGATGCTACTGGTTTCTGATAAGAACTTCTTGAAGTAGAACCTTCAACTGTTTCTTGTAGTAGCGAAATACATAATTCGATGGGTCCCGAAAACCAACTCGTATATAAAAAAATTATAGAATTTACGGTTTGAAGTTTCGTATAAATAATAAGATAGTATTCGATTGGTTATTTCAATATGTAAAAGGATATTAAACTAAAAAAATAATAGTGACATATAGTTTTTAGTGTGAACCACAGATATGTCAAACAGTTTTGATTTATCTGTGGTATGTACAATACGAATACGTTATAAAATACATTTAGTCTTATTTTTCCATAAGATTTTGTTCTTGGGACCCGTCAAATTATTATTTTTTTAATCAGCTATTAGAACTGAATACTGTTTTCCTAGACTTGAATTGTGTAAATAATTAATAAAATATGAATAAACCTCCTTCCTATTTTTTACTTTGTAGATCAAGAATGCCTTAGGTCTTAAATAAATTATTAATATTAGAATTATTTATTATTTTTATTAATTATTATTATAAATTCTTCGATCTCTTGATAGCTAGATAATTTATGGTATAATATTGGAAATACCAATTTAACCTTTTAGTAATTTTTGAATGTTCAATCTTTATCAACATTTCTGTCAAAAGCCGTGTTCTATTGAACACAGGCTTCCCCTAAGCGTGATTGTAACGACCGCTCCTGTGCTCGACGGCCTCAGTAAAGCCTCTAGAAGCTTCGCGGTATTTTTTTGTCCCACACACCGCAGTGTCTCAAGATAAAACTATAATCAGTGCATATGTTGCCAGTGTTGACATGGTCTGACACTGTATTTTGTATAGAAGTAGACAGTATTTATTTATTTAATACTTTATGCACAAACATACAGCGGCGGACTTAATGCCTTAGGCATTTTCTACCAGTCAACCTTAGGGTGATGCAGAGATAAATAGTGGTAGGTGCAATTAGTGTATTACTCTATGTCAGCTGAAATACATCCTGTGTCTAAGTAATGACTGGTCATGCATTTCTTTCACCCAACAGGCATATCAAATAACCCTAACTTTTTTTTTAATTTTGGGAGTCATTAGCGCTAATGTCATATAGTCTGGAGAGAGACCACACACGCTACGTTCTCCGGTACCTTCTTGAAATTAATAATAATATTGTGTTCAAATAATTCACAAAATACTAACCTAGTTTTCGTGGTATCACTCATAGAAAGCTGGGTGCGGTGTATGTATCAGATCTAGGGAGTTGGCCCCAAGACATCCTGTACAATGTGTTGCCCATCTAATGACTGCCGCTATAACTTGTATCTAGTTTTGCATATTAGACCAGTCGCATATACTTGGCGAGTTTTAGCATGGCATTAGTGGTCAGTGCCCTTTTACAAAACTCAAAAATGTGTCATTTTAATAAGTAAAAAAAAAGACAATCGCAACACATTTCGATTTAGGACGTTTATTTATTTATTAGGGTCCATAAACAGTTACAAGCTCCAAAATAAAGATAAATGCTTAAACTAAGATTTGTCAACCATGTAACCTATACCATTGTCCACACATGTTAACCAAAAATTAAGAAAAAGAAGCAATAGGGAGAAAAAGTAAATAGGAATATCCAACGAAATAATAACAAATGTCTAAATAATAAGTTTATGAAGTTTATCTTTGTTTTAACAGACTGTAGAATAATGGGAAGTTTTTTGCTACCATGGAATCGAAAGGATGCTAATATTTGTTAATAAATGTAGGGGTCAACGGCCGATATTGCCATTTTTAAATGAGAGCACTATAGTGGTATTAGACCAGTCGTGGCGTTGAAAAAGGAAATTGTTGTAAAGACAGATTAGATAGTTAGCGTTATTTATATCTTTTAGTGCAATGTGGAGAATTAATTTGTATAATTTATAGAGCAAGGCGTTAGAAGGAGCTACAGGATTTTTTGCAAGAGTTATCGTGGCCTTGGAACGCAAAGGCAACTAAAGGTACATAGGTGAGTTATAGTCAGTAAAACGTCTGACAAATCCTCTCGCTTGACCCAGAGAGGTATAAGTTCATTTACCACCAAAAAAGAAAGGTTAGTAATTGTTAGTAGGTTATACTGGTATACAATTAAGAATATTTTTTTTTGTTGCATCTTTGTTTTGAACATTGCTTAAACACAACTAAGACTATAATCATTTATTCCAAATAAGAATAGGATCGATTGACATGTTGTGACGACACGTCATACTGTCAAATTGCAAGAAATTTTGCAAAATTGGAGAACTCAGAGATGAGCAAAATTGAAGAACTGAATTCTGATTAAACTTTCTTCGTTCACAGTTTGTATATAAACAGAATTTTAAAAATTTCTTGTTTTGCTCACCATAATAATTCTTCGATTTGACAGTACGACGTGACGTCACAACATGGCAATCGATCCTATTCTTATTTGGAACGCATTGTACAGCGTTTTAGAATTGTTAAGGCTATTTCCTTGTTGCATTTTGTAATAAAAATTACTGATTTAGATTTTTACTTATTGAATTTTATTCCGTAACCAAATACATCATTTAAACACTATACGTACAAAGAAGACATAACAATGAAATAAAATATTAAAAACAAACAGACATGTTACGCGCAGGGTTTTTTAGGCGTAGATACTTATTTAATAAACATAATACACTGTCATACATTCATGTCGCAAAATTTCATAGTGTCGATCAGACATAAAATCCAAGTCCACTTAAAATCGTCATTGAATTCACCTAAAGAAACAATCAATAAAATTACAAGAAAACTGGTTTCGTACGATGATTTAGTCCACCTTATCCACGAAGTATCAGCCATTTTAATAACTAACAAACTATCAGCGTAACGAGCCAATTTCAAGCACACAGATCATAGATTTGAAGCAAAAAAAAATGTACCGAGTGTGTATCGGGCCATGTATAGTAAGTAGGCAAAGGATTCCGTAGTAGGGTATTTAGGGATACATAATATTTATTTTTAAATATTATTGATAGGCTCACGTTTGACCACTGTCTCACCTGATGGTAAGCGATGATGTGGCTGACGATGGAGCACGCTTGCCTAGAAGTAACCTATTCACTCTTGATTTAATATATCCAAAAATAAGTTAGTACTTCGCAAAGAAAGTCATCATCATCATCATTTCAATCGAAAGACGTCCACTGTTGTACATAGGCCTCCCGCAAATATCGCCACAATGACCGGTCCTGTGCGTCTCGCATCCATCGGATTCCCGCGACCCTCACCTTGTAGGAGGCCTGCCATCGCAACGTCTTCCGGTACGTGGTCGCCATTCCAGAACCTTTCGGCCCCAACGGCCATCCGTTCTGCGAGCAATATGCCCTGCCCATTGCCACTTAAGGTTGGCGATTCTTCGTGCTACGCCGGTGACCTTGGTCCTCCTGTGGATATCCTCAAACCTGATTCGATCACGCAAGGAAACTCCGAGCAAAGCCCTTTCCATTGCCCTTTGGATGACTTTAAAGTCTTCTGATAAGGTCCATTGTAAACGACCACCTTTCAGAGCCATATGTCATCATTGGCAATACGCACAGGTCATAGACTTTCGTCTTGAGACACTGTTGTATATTGGGCGAGAAGATACCGCGCAGCTTTTCGAACGCTGCCCAGCCGAGACGGATTAAAAGTATTGAGTTTTAATTTTCATCACGATGCAATGTTTCAATATGCTTAATGTCCTGTCGAATGTGATGTGTTTGCAGATTGATGGAGTAAAATAACACGTACTTTTATGGATTCCTATGAGATAGAATGCAAGAGTGCCCACTGTTCCCTGTTAATTTGATAATTATGTTCAATATTAAATTATTGATTCAAGATTATATGTTATAAAAATAATTGAATTATGTTCTAAAATTCCATACAACTGCCAAAATTATGTAGTTAACATTCATGTTTATTACGTTTCTATATTAATTCATGTACCGTTTTAATAACCATAAATAAATAAAATGAATCTCAAACATAAGATAGCATGATAAATAAGACGAAATTAAAAGCCCTCCGTTTTTGCTATCTGCTTACGGAACGCTAGAAACGAACAGTTAAAGCCATCAGTTCTACCCGTTTAAATATAGCAATATTAAATCACAAACAGGATCATGTGTAGTACAATACGAAGAATACAAAGTAGTGAAGTTCAGATGGATCTATCTTCGTTTGGCATCGCAGCATCATTTGGACTGACAGCTTTGCATGTCGGCGTACGCATGCGCTATTGTTGAGATGCTGAACTAAATAAATGTGGGATAGGACGGTAGATGATAGTGTTTGGTTTCTTAGGAATAAATGAGTACTTTTTGGTTGAGTTTTAAAAAGAATTAAGCGATGTACTCTCCTAGAGAGGAGGCCTGAGTCCCAACAGTGGGATCATTATAAGGCTGCCTATGCTATGCTAAGCGATGTACTTAAAAAATTGTGTGGCTACTAGCTGCTTCTTTCAGCGGTTTTTACGCGTGCAAGTAAAAACAATATCCCAAGTGAATATAATTCCGAAATCAGGATAGACTCCAAAATATGGTATACCCGTGTGCCTAATATCATCTAAATCCGTTCAGCAGTTTAAACGTGCAGAAGCAACAAACACACACACAAAGACAGGCTTTCGCCTCTGTAATATTAGTGTGATTATCTTTTTTCGGAGCCTTCTTTCTATGAGGTTAATAGTGATGTGTGGAAGAAGTTCGGTCGTCCGATATGGACCAAGTCCGAATCGACGGGGCGTTGTATACCCACTCCTCTAAGAAATGTCACCAAAACGGACGGGATCACTGGAGCTGATGGGCTGCAGGGTTGGTTACCGCGGCCCTGGAACGCAAAGGGCAACTGAAGTAACACAGGTGGATTTTAGTTAGTAAAATTCTGACTATCCGCCTTGCTCCACACAAAGGGGGAGAACTTATTTCCCAACCTAAAAAAAAAGGTGACGTGAACTCCAGATTTTACAACACCAGATCATTCCTAAAAATGCGACTGGATCCATGTAAATTATTTATAAAAAGCCCTTAAGAGATGAGAAAAAAAAAATCGTTTGCATGTTTCCAAGGTATCTTCGATCGAGACATCAATACCATTCGCTACAGCCTTTCAACATTTCATATCCTTAATTAATATCATATGTCCATCTTTTAATATCTCTTACAGAACCCGGTCTGTATCACATTCTGGGATCGTGCCATCATTATGAATGACAGCACCTCGATCTCAAGGCATTGACTGATGCTGCACATCGCATGTCTCAAGCGTGTGAGCATTTGTTATTTGCTAACGTATGGATGGTTGCTCTGGCTGCATGGATACTGTTGGAGCCAATATTGGGGAAAAATTTTTGTGTTCTTCTGTTGGGTCAAATGTTGGTGTTATTATTTTCTAAATATGGGAATGCTGATCAAAATTTTGTAATTATTTACGAATTTAAAAGAGTATCCATGGAAGTTTCTTGCACGTTCTTCTCTGTAAAAATCTATTGGAACGTGCAAATAACTTTTTTGTGACTGACCTTGAAAATTCAATAGTGCTAGTACATAAATGGTTTATTTTAAATAAAAGTTTGAAAATAAGATTTAGAGACAAATACAAAGATAATATACAAAGAATCTCTCATTCCATACACAGAAGTATTAATAACAGTAAAATCCATCTCAATTATTTTTTTTCTGTTTGCATTGCATATATAATTTAGGCCTTCATATACATATAATTATTTATTATCATTGATTTTTTGCTTAAATTGTCGAGTTTTTGCCGCCAAGAACCACTTATTATCCACCTACATACGAAGGATATATTAACGAAATTGATAGCTTTTTATTTGTTTTTGTAGTGTGTGGTTGTGGTTTTAGAACATTGAATACGATCAGTAATGATAGCTTAGTTCTGGCATAGAACAGTAAATCTATGGAGAAGTGACATTCTTGGTAAATCAACTGTCGATCGACACTGTTCATTGTTGTACAAAAATGGTGAAATTATAAGCTAGACACTGTCTCTTAAAATACAGGATAGTCTAGTTTAAGAGGCAGGGTTACTATAATTATGTACAGAAATTTTTGCAACACACTGTAATGCCTAGAATGTCTACTCACTAGTTATATCTACTTGTGTACATTTCTGTCACTATTTTGGTAAATAAACTTTATTAGTATTATCTTTCCTTGGACTGCCTCTATGGTTGTGTTTTAAGCTAATGTTGGTGTAGAGCATGCTCCTTTGATGGTGATGACCTGATGACTCCCATGATGGTATCTTGCTGGTAATCTTAAGATGACACTAAAAGCCAGCGACCTTGAGCGAGCAAAAAAAGAGCTAGCGTCACTACCCGCGCATCAGGATTATTCGAATAATAGTATTTCTTTCATTTATTAAACACAGTATGCATAAAAACCGTATATTAAAAGATTGGTAATTAAATTATCTTTTAGTTTGTGAAAGAATCGTAAAAATACATCCAATGGTTTTTGCCTGATCTTTGCTTTTTTGTCTGTGTTAGACATAACTTTAAAAATAAATCAAACCAAGTTCTATAAAATAAAATGTTTATTTTTTTAATTTTGCGGAGTAGACGTTTAGACGTGATGTTGGATTTAAATCATCAAAAATCATATTTCTGCCTCTCAATGTTCAATAAAGTTACCGTGAAGCACAAAGGGTAACTGAAGAAAAACAGGTGAGTTTAAGTCAGTACAAGTCTGACTCTCTCGCTCTCTCTCGCTCAACCTAGCGCAGAAGTTATTTGACGTTTAAAAAAAACAAATTTCTCAGTAGCCCACTTGAGTTTGTAGGAGAACAAATTTTAATGGTGTACTGAGAGTCCTATGTCCATGTCCCATATAAATAGTTCAATTCTCGATTTTGACATAAACCTGTATCATAATGTGACATAAACGGCCGTATCTTTATTTTTCGCTAACTTAAAAGTTTAATTTTTTCACGGCTTCAAGGGACCGCAGACTTGGGTATATATTTTTAATTTCTAACGATGCCTCCATGCATTACTGAGATAAACGGTATTAACAGACAGTCAGTCAGACAGACAGCAAAGTGACCCTATAAGTATTCCGTATTTTCCTTTTGAGGTCCGGAACCCCAAAAAGAGCAGTTGTGTTTTTGACTGTGTTGTAGATATTGTGTATCCGTAGTTGTAGGCATTTCTGTTGACGGCAGAACTGGACTTTCTTATTCAAAATATTACTCTATGACAGTTGTAATGATGTAATGTTAAACATTGATTGGCTTACCGTTAGTTTATTGATACTTAGACTCGTATGTGGGCATACAGTTTTTGCTTTACTCATTTACCCGTTTTAAGCGATGCTTAGAACTACGATAGCGCAATGTTTGTTAAGTATCACAGTTGTTTATTGCAATAGATGTAGAGTATATTCTCACGCTTTATCTAGATTAATAGTAATCAATTTTTTTTTTGTTTTTATTTATTTATTAAAACTTTATGCACTAATGAAACATTGTACAAAGACGGACTTAATGCCTTAGGCATTTTCTACCAGGCCACCTTAGGGTGGTGCAGAGATATAACATAGGGGTTTCAAGGCTCTTAACGCTCTACGCTGACGAATGGGTAATCATTTTATTGTTTTTTGTTTGCAGGAAGTAATGTCTGAAAGTACTGCTCAGATTGCTAAAAATTTTTTACCGATAGAAAGCTGCTTTATTCCTAAGTGACATAGGCTATTTATGTATGCGGGCGAAACCGAGGGCAAAAGCTAGTTTTATACATTTGCATGGCACCTTATTTTCTAGCCACCTCATCTTTTACACAGTCTATATACGTATTTCGTTTATTTGATGTAGTACCTACAGAAAAGTGTTTTGACTCCCTTTGTCAATTCAATCATTAGTGTCTCGTATTGGACATAAATGAAAGCCTTCGGATATGTTTTAGCTTGTATTTCAAGAGTAATAAAATTTTTGAGGCTCAAGATAGGCTAATAAAAAAAATCACAAGTTTGTAATAGTCACACATTATACGATTTGCGACTTCTACAAAAGACAGTCTTTCAGAGGAAGAGAGATGCGCGCTGTGGAATCAGAAGCACCCAACTCCTACACATTTCATCACCCTGTCAGAACCTCTCCCACCTTGAACGCGAATTGCAGTGACCAATCTGGAAATATCTTCACCGTCTGATGACCTAGGTTGAGCGCTGTAAAAACAATTTGGCCAAATGGGCCTTCCTCGACTCATCTCTAACACAGTGCTAGTGTGGAGCCGCTGCACAGGACAAGCGTCATTTGCCATGCTGTTCATCTTGCACAACCACCTGCAGTCTTCAGGATCTATACGAGGCCAATAACAGAGCCGTAGAGGTTGCCAAATACTGGCCAGTTTTTTTTTGTTAGAGTACATCGACACTACAAGAATGAATATATTAGGGGAAGTTTGAAAGTGGCGCCAATGACTGAAAAGTTGAAAGGGAATCGTTTTTCTTGGAATGGTCATGTGAAGAGGAGGGATGAAACGCATGTTACTAAAAGAGTTATGAGTTTACATGTAGATGGATGGAGAGGGAGAGGGAGACCAAAGAAAAGATGGATGGATTGTGTGAAGAGTGATATGAAAGCAAAGGAAGTTAGTGATAGCATGACGAGTGACAGGGCAGAGTGGAAGAAAAAAACGTGTTGCGCCGACCCCAAATAACACGGGACAAGGGCAGGAAGATGATGATGATATCGACACCACAAGAAGAAGAAGAAGAATAGTCACACGGTACAAAGCAATGCAACTACACAGGTAGTATTACCGCTACAGTTGAATATTGGTATGAAATATATGCAGGCGCTTAATTCACATACGTGTTCGAGTGGGCGGTAATCTAAATAGGCACACAGTCTATAGAAGATATTGTCCTTATTTAAGACGCTCAGTTCAACTCGTTAACGTTAGAAACCAGAATTTGGAGTAGTTTATGTACTTATAAAAGTAAAATGACTGGCTGCATGTGGTGCTAAGGGTAAAACTCGAGAATGACTAGACCATTTCGGATAAACTTTTTTTTTAATAATTCTTGAAAAAGAAAGAATCTTATGATGATACTATTGGCAAAATTGCATAAAAAACACTTTATAATTATGCGATACCATCACCAAAATTTGACTAAAAAATATAATTTTGTGGAATTATTATGCTGAGAAATTACAATGAGGATTGCCCATGTTTTTTATCACATTTACTTGAAAATAATAAGTAAAATTTTATAAATATAATTTTTACTTAACAAATTGGGGCTGTCATGCGATCAGGTGAGCCTGACATCTGATGCATAACCACAAAAATTAGAGCGAGGCTGATAGCCGCACTTTTCCACACTAGTGCGAAATTCACAACTTCTATTTTTTCTTTCCTTTTTTCCACTTTTTCTTACTTTTCTTAAATTTTTTGTTGTTTGTCCTGCACGAGTCTCAAATAAACGATTTTCTTTCTTTCTTTATATTGCTAGACAAAAACGTAAAGTAAAGTAGGAGCAGGTTTTAAATAAACAATAACTTGGCACTATCTAAGTTTCCTACCGGTACAGTAGAACATTGGCATGTAACGTATGCAGCGCTTATTATTAACATACGAGTGCGAGTGGGCGGTAATGACGAATAAATTATTGGAGAATTTTGGTGTCGTGTCCCGAGTAGCCTTGTGCCGATTGCTGCTCTATTTGAATTGGTCGTATTTTAGCATGTTTTGTTGTTTAATCTAATATATAAAATTCTCGTGTCACGGTGTTTGTGGTTAAACTCCTCCGAAACGGCTTTCCCGATTCTCATGAAATTTTGTGTGCATATTGGGTAGGTCTGAGAATCGGACAACATCTATTTTTTATCCCCCTAAATGGTTTCCTAAAAAAATATACATAGCAAAACAACGTTTGCCGGGTCAGCTAGTTTTCTATAGATTTCTTAATTCTTTATTGTGCACCTTGAAAAGTTACAATATGTGGTTAAAAGTTCAAGAACATAGGCGACCTTGATTCAAAGTTGAGTTTTCTTCTAGCAAAGCATTGAGTGATAGAAAGAGATTACAATAGAGGGTATGATCCAGTGCACAATTTTAAAATTACTAATAATATGAATAAAATAATACATACATATACCTACATACTTAAATACATACGTATATGTGGTAACGCAGTGCATGTCGCATCACAGTTGTCGCAGCTCTGCATATATATGTATCTGCATATATGTACTATATCATTGTGAAAGGAAATGCTCTTAAATTTTTTCTTGAAGACATTCAGAGAAGGGCTGTCGTGTAAGGAGTGTGGAAGAGAGTTCTATAAACGCACTGCACTGACAGAGAAGCTATCATAACGGTTGGTAATGAGAAATGGAGTACGAAGAAGAAGAGAATGTCTGTGCGACAGGGTTTACTTACCCCTCGGTACGAAAAACTCAAAGCTTTCACGTAGGTATTGAGGAGAATTAGGATTTTGCTGGATTCTTGTTGTTTTGTGGCCATTAAAGTACTATTTCTAAGTAAATATTTTCTCTAAAACAGTAAAAAATCTATTAATCTGCTAATCTGCTAAATTTGCAAGGAATTTTTGAAAGGGAAGCCGGTGGTCCTAGAATGCAAAGGGCAACTGAATGACATATGTGGGGTTTAGTCAGTAAAAATCTGACACGCACACTTCTTGCTCCACCGTGCACCGTAAGTCACATATACCGACCTGTTACAGTCTCTACCAACTTGCCTACTAGGGGGCCCTTCCTGGCCCTTGCGGGTCCTTCCTTGCAGGCACGGGCTTTTTGGGCTATTGGGCTCTTGATATTTAGTGTTCAACTAACTAAGTTCAACAAACAATCCTTCAAGAGATACAGGCATGAAGCTTAGTTCTATTTTCCTTAGAAAATCCAAAAAAAAATGTTTTATCATCAAATTTTCTTTCTATAAACCATCAATTCCTACATAGTCTTCCCTACACATCTATCTATTCCTAACCAAACATATACAACCTCTGAACATTACCTCATCCTTCACAATCCGGCTTGCGATCCATCAGGCGATCGCTTCGACTCCGGCGCAATTATTCAAATCAGCTGCGTATTGTCACTGCTCACTGCTGATGTGATCGTGTGGAGTTAGCTGGCCACTGTTGCACGCTGATTTAGATATGATGTGGTTAAAATAACTGAATGCATGTGCTTTTTAGGGTTCCGTATATCAGTTGGCAAAAACGGAACCCTTTTAGAGTAATTTTATTGTGTATATGTCCGTCTGTCAAGACTCTTTGTCTGAGGAACGAGTGGAGGCATTGAGCTGAAATGAATCTGTATCACTCAAGTTTGCTGCTGCTCCTTGGAGTAGTAACTAAATAAAACTTCCTAAGTCAATGCAATCTAAAGATTTTTGTAGATTCGTTTATAACGCATGTTTTGATATTCCTGTTGATCTAGAATCCTGAAATTTGACGAGAAAGAAGCAAGGTCTCATGGCACAAGTAAAAGGAAAAGTCAGAAAACGGTAGTAGTTACATCACAAAAGAACAACTTTTTTTGTGTTTTGGTAAAATATTCGAAACTTGATTCGGTAATTGAACTTTTTACATTTTTGTACGGAACCCTCGGTGTGCGAGTCTGGTTTGTACTTGACCGGTTTTTTTTTAAATGAGTCCTACCACGATTTCATACAGTGATCCGATTTGGACGAATTTCATTCAAAGGCGAAAGCGATACTGAAATTATTGTTTTAATATTCTGCTAGGATGACAATTTCTTCATAGGAAACCATTGAGGATTGGTGATTGCAGTTTGGTGCTGTTGCCAATATTGACGGCATTTCAGTTTTCTTTTATCGAGGGGTATGGGATGTTGACCTAACTTTTTACCAAAGAGTACAGAGAACTTCTAAAGGGTCCAAAACCATATTTATTTTTTACCAAATTTTATTTTTAAATTTTCGACTGGATAAGATATCATTTTCGCTAGGAATTTTGTACTACTAATGACAGAAAGAAAACGGAGTTAGTGATAGTGTGACGGTTTACAAGACAGAATGGAAGGAAAAACATGCTGTACCGACCCTAAATAATCTAAACTGAGGTGTCTTTTCCATATGTCCATGAGTACCCGAAGAAGCCTTCTAAGAATAGAACCAGATTTTTAGATTGTAGCACAGTCGTTATTTTAGTTGGAACAAAAATGATTGTCCTCTAAACAGCAAAATAATGCTAACTCGCCACGGAAAACGCTATCTGCACAAGGAAACGCGAACAATGATCCCGAATGGTATCGTTTCAGCGTAACATCTGGTTACAGGCAGTTAGCTTGTGGTCACGAAACGAGCGATAGCCAAGCGGGGAGATACAACGGATCTATTTTGTGTTTTTACCACCTTTCTTCACCCCCCACTTCCTCCTACTCCTCAGCCCGCTCTAGGAAGCAACGGCTTCTGTCTGTCCGCGGTTGCCCAAGTCATGTCTACCGTACTAGTATAGATAGCGGCACGAATCTTGAGAAGAGCGGGGATCGCTTTGCGCATCGTACACATCAGTGAGCCAATCACTGTACCAGGATTGCACTCCCTGCCCCCACATCTCTTCTCATACCACTAAAGACACCTGATATTTCACTTCTGCGTGCTTCTGTGCAAGTAGAACTGTAGAAGTCAGCGCTCAAGATCCGTGGTATCTATAAGCATTTGATTCACTCCTGCGCCAATTTGCTCATCACCTGTTTTCGTTGTCCAAGAAATATGTAGGTTCAGTCAGGTCAAAAGTGCAATTGCACTCTACTAATGCTAAAGTGACTGAGTGAAAATTTCTTTCTACAAGAGTGTCAATAGTTTATGAATTATTTAATTAGTAACGTAGAATCTGAATAAACGATTTATGGATCGTTGAACGTCTACTATACAGAAATTTTAGGCACTTTAGCATTGGTAAAGTGCAACTGCTCTTTTGACCCCTCACTGTACATAATCATCGCTTCATTAGTCAAATTCTCGTGGTAAGCTCTACAAAGGTTTTTTTTTAGTGATATAAACCAGTGCTTGACTGCAATCCCACCTGATGGTAAGCAGTGATGCAATCGTTAATGGTGAATTGCACTAGTTTATTAAGAGCCTATTCAATCTACTACAGCCTATTACCCTATTACTCTTTAATATATTTTATATTTTGCAAGACTTGGCAAGACTAGGTGGGGAAAAAGCGGACGCTACGATAAGCCAGCGATAAGCTAGTGCTTGGCCACCACTTGCTTCGTGGCCGCAGTCTTGTCTTGAGACGATGCGACGCGCGACGCGTGCCCGCTATCTGATCACATGTCGCGTGTCGCGAAACTTCCCCACTACTGTCGCGCACAGATTGAGTTTAGGATTGCGTGTGCGCAGCCTTTGGTGAGAAGGATATTGTGGGTTAAAACCTTTTTAGCCGACTGTGGTGAAAAGAGCATGTTTTTGTAGTTGGTTATCGGTATTGAGATGGAGACGGAGAGAGACAAAAGGTTAACCATTTATTGAGAACTTATTCTTATAGTAAAGTTAGAGTGGCCGTTTTCTCAACTGCATGCAAAATAAATGAAATTCAATATTTTATTTCTTCTTCTGGTTGACGTCTGACTCATCTCTGCTTTTGTATCTACTAATATAAAACTCAAACATAGGTAAAAAGCAACCTAAGTGCCCAAATTTCAATCCGACTGAGATATTTATGTATATTTTTAATCTTAATTGAATATGAGGTTATTAAGAGTCTTAAAACTATAATGAGAAATGTTACAAGTAGAAATAAATAATAAAATTAAAATATAAGTAAAAGTAACTATGACCTGGTGGCCTAAAAGCCTGGATAGAATATCCTGACGCGGAATAGTGAGGAGACCCGACTCCAAATAATGGGAATGTAGCGACATCTATGGCGTCACATAAGAACTAATCCTGTATCGCGCAATCAAACTTTTCCGCGCGATTAGGATATATAGAATAGCAAGAAATCATCTATCGGGCAGTTGCGTACCAGACATAACACCCGTCTGGCCGGAGGATCCTCCCTTTTCAACGGAGGTTTGCGGGACTTTACTCTCTTTTCCTCATACCTTCAAACTGGTGACCCCGACGTGACCTAATTAAAAGTGACATAAAATCATAAACGTATGAATAATTCAAAATGTACTTCGCTAAAGATATACTATTCAACTAGGGCAACGACATGTTCGTATACAGGTAAATTCCGGTACCTTCCATAAAATACCTGGTAAAACTAGTGGTAAGTACAACAATGTATAGGATATGCGCGCGCGCCGCTCGTGCCGCTAATCACCTGCCGTAGTATATCGCGATACAGAAGCTATCCGAGCTGAATAGATCCTGCACAATGGCGGCCAAATAAATAGCAACAGACAAAATGTTTCCTGAAATAAATGTTATTGCATGTTTAGTAGGATTAAGAGCAGTGTTTTCTAATGGCTAAGGCCTACCGTCCACGGGCGCGCAGCTTCATAGACGCGTATTCGTCATTATACGCTTGGTGTACGCCTGTGTGAAGCTTACATACAAAAATTATGGTCTACCATCCACGGGCGCGTAGCTTCATAGATGCGTATTCCTCATTATACGTTTAGTGTACTCCTGCTCACAATTTATATATAAAACTATGAAACTTGGTCGATAAAGTGGAAATAAATGATAAAATATACTTTGCATATAATTAAAAAAAAATATAATTTAAACTAGATAAGGTCAGTGTTTCCTAGCTGACTACCCTGAGAAGAAACACCGAAACAAACTCAGGGGTCAAAGTCTCTTTTAAAGTCCATACAGTAAACATGTAATGGTCAAAACATGTGAGAACCATGCAGATAAGTGTCTCAGATGGTCTTTTGAAGAAAGAACCACACAGACCACCAACCTGTCCAGTCAGTAAAAGCATTTGTCAGTATTCGTGTAGCTCAAACTTGGGACCACTAAAGAGCTCAACGACTTGACGAATAATACCAAAGAAAGGACATTTGGGTAGGCCGGATCAAATACTCAAAACTGCCAGACATCATGTTAAAATTACAGAAAAGGAAATTATATGACGGCACGACGTTGCCGCTCCGTACACCAACCGTATAATGACGAATAAGCCTCAGTGAACAGTCAGTGGCTTTAGTTTAACGCAATAGCAAAAGCAGTAAAATTACTCTGATCGATTACGAACGTAATTTTGAATATTATAAAACCTTGGTATTAGGAGAACTAAAAAAAATTGCGTTTGTCCTTTGTCTTATCGTCGCAATGGGTCACGTGGTCGTTTACACTGGACCTCATGAGAGGGCTTAAAGTTACCTAAAGAATAGTGGAAAGGGCTTTACTCGGAGTTTCATTGCTTGATCGTATCTGGAATGAAGATGTCCGCAAGAATATCAAGGGTACCGACATGGGCTGAAAAATCGCCAAACATAGAGAGAGAGCAGGGCACATTTCTTGCAGAACAGGTGGTCGAAAGGTTCTGAAGTGGTGTTCGCGTACCGGAAGACACAATAGCGTTGGAAGGCCTCCCACAAGGTGGATCGATGAGGGTCGCAGCAATCCGATGGATGCGAGACGCACAGGACTGTTCGTTATGGCGACAGTTGCAGGAGGCCTATGTCCAATAGTCGACGTCTTTTGGCTAAAATGATGACGATGATCAAATGATCTTTATTTAATAGTTATTTTATTGCGCTCCTTAGTAATCTTGTTACCAAATTGAATAATAATATTATGCAAAAACTATCGCGAACACTTATTTACACGTCCGGCCATAATTATTATATCACCCGCAAGTGCTGCTATTACGACCGTCAATGGACTAATACGCTCTTATGAACTTATTTATTCATATAAATCTTCATACAAACGACTTCATTAACTTAAACAGGTAATGTATTTAAATGTATAAGTTAATTTGGCCGCCAGCAAACGCATTTATCTGCGTGTGTTACAGTTACAGTTATAAATAAGGCATCGCGGGGTCTAAAACATTAGTCATAAGCTGAGCTTGGCGGCGCCCGCAACGTCATATATTGCCGAGTGGACTGAATACCTCTTAGATTTAATGCTGTATACTTATTTATGGCTGTATTTGTATATTCATTGGTATGTGGATCTGATGAGAGGTATGCTGATGTATGAAATCGATTTTTACGATATCTTTATGAGTATGCTTTCCATGAAGACTTTGTTTTGATCTTTGTCGAGTTGAACTCAAACAAATAATAATAATAATAATTAAGGTGTCTTCAAGGCTAGAGTGAATAGGCCCTTAATAAACTGGTGCGCCTGACCATCAATGATTGCATCTCCGCTTACCATCAGGTGGGATCGCAGTCAAGCACTGGTTTATATGAATTAAAAAAAAAACCACCCGTTTTGAGTTTATAGGTTTAACTCCTAATTCAATAAATATATTTGTATCCATTTGGTCGATGGGGCCGAAAGGTTCTAGAGTGGGGACCGCGCACCGGAAAACGCAGCGTTGGAAGGCCTCCCACAAGGTAGACCGACGACCTGGTGAGGGTCGCGGGAGTGCGGTGGATGCGGGACGCACAGGACCGGTCATTGTGGCGTCGCTTGGGGGAGGCCTATGTCCAACAGTGGACGTCTTTCGGCTGAAATGATGATGATGTTGATTTGTATCCATCTGGAAATGGGAAGATTTATTTATTATTATATACACATTATAATGTGGACAGGATAAACATACAGAAAAACAAAGTGTACAAAGGGCGGTCTTATCGCACAGGGCAATATCTTACAGACAACCTTAGGATGGACAGAACGAAAAAGAGATAGAGCGAGAAAAATTATTGGATGATTTACCACTTTAAAAAAAACACGCCACACTGATTAAAAACACGGAACCTTCGTATACCCAAACAAGGAAAGACGCATTGCAATCACACTTCACAGTCTCGAAGAAAACTGGTACCATTTATAGTCCAGACTCTGGCTTCAAGATAATAAAAGTCAATGTATAGAACTCGAATACTCCATTAAGTAATTCAAGCCCTCGTCTACATATGAGCATTATAGTAACCCCTTTACTTGATAAGTGTAACGACCGACGATAAGCCTAGATAGTGAGTGTTCCAACATTTTATGGATTTCTATTATTAGATCTCTGAGCAGATAATCCTGTATCTTTAAGATTATTAATACTGTAACATGTTTGTCTTTATTTGTAAGCTATATTGACTAAACAAGTAAGACATTGGTATAAAGTTTTTCTGTTTGGAGTTTACTCGAACTGACAAATCGAAATTGACAGCAGTAAAGAATTAAAGTATTTTTTTCTGCACTTGGTCTTTTGGAGATTTTGACTTTTTTCCCTCTCCTTGAGAGGAAGCCTGAGTCCCAGCAGTGGGAACGTTATGAGGCCGACTATGCTATGCTATGATCTTTTAGATATAATTTTGAAAACATTTAGTAAAATATTTTTTTTAATGATATAAACCAGTGCTTGACAGTAATCCCACCTGAAGGTAAGCAGTGATGCAATCGTTGATGGTGAATCGCACTAGTTTATTAAGAGCAAATTCACTCTAGCCTTGAAAACACCTAAATAATAATCGGATGGGAAGACCGCTGCATGCAAATATACAAAAAAAAAACATTTTTTTACGAATCTTTGAAAAACACCTGTTCATTGATCAATTTGGTATCAGGCAAAGCCACATATCAAGGTAGTATTAAAAAGCTGTTATTAATAAACTGTGTGGAACATCGTAATACAGTTAAAACTTACAAAGTAACTGTAATCCTAGAATTTTACGATCGACAGTCACTTCTCAAAGGATTTAATGGTAAATTCATTTCGTATAATGCTCAGTAAGTATATCGAAGTTATTTGCATAACTTACGAGCATATAAACACTGATGGAGTGAACTGCCTGGAAGCGTCATGTTGGTAAGGGGACACTTCTAGGTAATGTAGCGATAAGTAGATCTTTGTGACGGAAGTTGTAGGGTAGTAGTAGGAAATAAATGTTGCACCATCTAGGGAAATAGCGTTGGAGCGTTTAGCTTCTGGTTTTGAAAAAGGAAAATAAGGTCAAATAATAATAGAATTCTGGACTGACTTGTAAGTCTAGTGGCTAGTGGCCCTGACTGCTAAGTCGAAGGTTGTGGGTTCGATTCCCACCCAGGACAAATGTTTGTGTGATGAGCACGATCATTTGTTCTGTGTTTGGGTTTAATTGTATTTAGAAATATATAAGTATGTTTATCAGTTAACTATTACTTATAGCACAAGCTCTGCTTAGTTTGGGACTAGATGGCGTTGAGTGAAAGCTGTGGAATATTATTATTAATATTAATTCGCAATCTCAAGAGTTAAATAAACCAGAGCTGCAGGAGTCATCGCAACCCTGGATTGCAAAGGTCAACCTAAAGAATAAGAGTGGGTTAAAGTCAGTAAAAGTGGAAAGAGTAATTTGATGATTTATTTCCAAAAACGACAAATTAAAAGAGACACAACTCATAGAAATATCCAATACAAATAGAATAGTACTTACTATATAAAAACACACCAAAATATGTATAGAATGAAGTGATTCCGAAACAGTGAACTCTAAGCCTTAGTATAAACAAATTCAATACAGGCACGGCGAAAATTCCAATACAAAATCCTACCACATTGAATTCTCATACCGATCACACATGCCCCATAAACTAACGACAAACTTACACTATTCAACATAAAGTAATAAACAGCAACAAAGTACTAGGAGATCATAGGTTTTATGAGGTTTAATTGTGTGTACGAGCGTAGTCATATAATGGACGCGGCGGGACTCCTGGGCAACGGTGCAGCGAGTTATGGTCGATATATAGCAGCGGGTAGTCGCCGACGCGCGGCCGTGTGTTCCTGCGACGTGTGCTCTACAAGAATAGGAAAATTATGGAATGGACTGGCTAGAAATACTTTTTGTTTGGGTTTGAGTATCTCCTGATACCTGACCTGATGGCCTGATGACCTGGTGAGGGTCGCGGGAATCCGATGGATGCGAGACGCACAGGACCGGTCATTGTGGCGACATTTGAGGTATGTCCAACAGTGGACGTCTTTTGGCTGAAATGATGATGATTATGATGAAGTATCTCATGAAAATGTGGAATCTAGATTCCATTGGATTAGACTTGTCTGGACAAGTAAGAGTTTCTTGATGTCATTTACCGTAACTTAAGGAAAATTCAGCAACGCTGATAGTGAACCGATATTATACAGAAGCATGGCGTTACAAGAATACATAAATGAACAATAAAAAATACAAAGGACAGAAGAGATAACTGCAAAATCTTGTAAAAGCAATAAATTACACTCGATTCAATGTAGAACTGCTAGCTTTCAGGTGCAGTTAGTAATTGTCGATGCACACCGATGTGTGCTTGCGCATGAGCTTTATAAATTTAATAAAAAAAAGTGTAAAAATGTCATTACGAGTAATTAGAAATGAAAAGTGAAATGCCAGAAGAGAGGGTGAAGCAGCAAAATACTGTAAAATATTATATTTACTAAAAATAATACATAAGTTTTAATGCAGGAGTACCAGGAGTTTATAGAAATCAAGAGGTTTCATTGATGCGGCTTGGTTTCTTCTGGTTACGGTGCAGCCAGTTATTATAATAATAAATCTGCAGGGCAGTTTATGGTGAACTTTAAGGCATTGTTCCTCAGCTCGGGTTTACCTTTATTAGCCGACCGAAGAACGCTGACGTGCAACCTTTCTCCTATATCTTGCCTTTAGATATTCGCTGGCTTGAGTGGAGATTCGTATTTTGCTTAAGATATGGATGTATAATCCAGTACGGTGCTGGTAGCGATGTTGTTCTGGGATTGTCCTGATAGTTGTAGTATACCTCTCCACTCCACAAGCACCTCAGGATATGTTGCCTCCTTGTTGCTACGTCACTTCGTGTTAGCGACCTATTTATAAGGCTATTAAAAAAATTGACGAATCATTAAAAATACTTCGAATCATTTGAATACCAGAACGGTCTTTACGAGTACTAGGACTCTAAAGACAGAGAGAGCATTAGGCTACTTAAAGCAGCTCATTCTAACCGTGAGAACCTGTAATTGGCTCAATGTCTCTTATACTGTTGTTATTCTTTTGTTATAGCTGTTGGTTCTCCTATGGTTAAATAAATAAATAAATAAATAATCAAATAAGAAAGGAAAACCACAAAAAAGGAACCATATTCCAATTTCGGGTCCTACATACACGATTATAGAGTTTGAAATGCATATTAAAGCATCCTAGTCCTTTCCTATGCACGCTTAGTCTGCCTGGAGAATATGGTAAGCTACACCTAATCAGATAATGGTTGATGTAGCTGCCACTACCGCGTCCGTTACGCCATTTTACGCATTTTATCGTTCTGCAGTCTATCTCCACTGATATACAGCCTGCCGGACGATATGTTAAAAAAAAAAATAGGAAGCTACCAAAAGATTTGGCTTATCACTGAAAATGTTGCCGACCGTTTTGAAGCGAAAACGGTTTTTACAAGTTCTACGGCTCCAAAGACAGAGAATTTAGCTACTTGAAGCAGCTCATCATCTAATAGGACAAGAAAAAAATGAAAAAGGATCCATATTCCAAATTTGGGACCTACACACACGATTCCAGACTTTAAAATACATAGTAAAGCATCCTAGTCCTATCCTATGCACGCCTAGTCTGCCTGGAGAATGCGGCAAGCTACACCCAATCAGACAATGGTTGATTTAGCTGCTACTTCCGCATCCGTTACCCCGTCTTACGCATTTTGCCGTTCTACAGTCTATCTCCACTGATATACAGCCTGCCGGACGATATGTTAAAAAAAAAAATTAGGAATCTACCAAAAGATTTGACTTATCACTGAACATTTTGCCGATCGTTTTGTAGCGAAAACGGTCTTTACAAGTCCTACGACTTCAAAGACAGAGAATTTAGCTACTTGAAGCAGCTCATCATCAAACAGGACAAGAAAAAAATCCATATTCCAAATTTGGGACCTACACACACGATTCTAGACTTCAAAATACATAGTAAAGCATCCTAGTCCTCTCCTATGCACGCCTAGTCCGCCTGGAGAATGCGGCAAGCTACACCCAATCAGACAATGGTTGATTTAGCTGCTACTACCGCGTACGTTACGCCGTCTTGCAGTCTATCTTCACTGATATACAGCCTGCCGGACGATACGTTAAAAAAAAATCGGAATCTACCAAAAGATTTGACTTATCACTGAAAATTTTGCCAACCGTTTTGAAGCGAAAACGGTCTTTACAAGTCCTACGACTCCAAAGACAGAGAATTTAGCTACTTGAAGCAGCTCTTCATCGAATAGGACAAGAAAAAAATCAAAAAGGATCTATATTAAATTTTGGGACCTACACACACGATTCTAGACTTCAAAATACATAGTAAAGCATCCTAGTCCTCTCCTATGCACGCCTAGTCCGCCTGGAGAATGCGGCAAGCTACACCCAATCAGACAATGGTTGATTTAGCTGCTACTACCGCGTCCGTTACGCCGTCCTACGCACCTTGCGGGCTCTGTCGCCTGTCTCCTGCGAGATATAGCCCGCCGCACGATATGTTAAATTGGACACACGCCTTCTAGCATTAACGTTGCTTGTGTGTCAGTACTGTTATAATATAGGAGCTTACGGTTACAGCGTAGGTATTGCGTGTTTTCTTTGTTCCTGTTTGGTTCTGGTTGGTTAAGGAGCTTGGCTTGATTTGGAATAGAGTGTGTTGTTGTGGAACTGGGCTAGTGGGGTGTTGTAACTGCTTATGGTTGTATTGTTTGTCGTTCTTTCTTATAGGTAATTAAGACGGGATAAAGAGCATTTTTAGCGACAGTTCCAAAGCAAAATATTATTTTGTTGAGACATTTTAAATCTGTATATGATCATTATAGTGCAAATTTAAATTTTTCAATTCATATGTATTTTTTTAAGTTTATCTAGGATATTACTGGCATATCGTGCCTCGGAAAGCTGTTGGTCCCGGTTATCATTCGTAGATCTTTGACAGTCGGTACAGGTAGTCAGATGCTAGAAAGTCTGACCATCAGTCTATCCGAGGAGTATCGTGTTGCCCAGAAACTGGGTTATGGAGGTCTGACAGGCAGTCGCTTCATGTAAATGACGGATATTCAGCTGCATCTGGTTAGTCTGGAAGCTGACGATAGAGATGATGATAGTTTTATATCCTAACCACATAAAAATCTCTCGAAGGAATTGCAAGTAAGAACCTATATAAATAACACTTTATATCCAGCGTCTACTAACCTCTTGATATGCACAATTAGATAAGAAAGTAATGCAAGATCAACTCTCCTATCGAGAGCATGTAAATTACTCATTTTACTGCAGAAAGCAAATAAAAACCTACTCACTCACATTGAATGAATATTCAAGTGCCGAGTAAAAACGACAATTTCAATTAAAACTAGGAAGCTTATAGGCGCGGCTCGAACACAATGAGATAAGATCTGTTATGAAATGTTACACATTTAAGGATCTATTCAGACGAACTACGCCACAGTGGCAAAAACGTCGCCAGGTAATGAATTTTGCACATAAAAATGTTGGTGCTATCGTTTTTGAAACTGGATATCATGCGAGTTTTACAGTCCTTCTGGGCGTAGATTTATTGTTTTTGCTGTTTCTGAAAATCGACTTTATAATAACCATCACAAATAGATCTACCATCCAAAGATAAAGCTGATATGTCTCATGATCTATCTACTTACAGCTTCACCCTAGAAATCGGCTGTAATAATATATGTATTTGAAATATTTATAATACATATATTTGAAAGCATATACTTGGGGTTTCTTGGACCGAATTTCAAACAAACGATTCTATTTTCGAGGAAATGAGCATAAAATAGCGCTTGTCCAGTTGGTGCGCCGTCGTATTTTAAAATATTTTGACCATAATTTTTAACATGAAAGTGACTCCAACGAAAACCTTGTTATACAAGGAAAGGTGGACGGGACAAGGTCGCGTGCCAGATCACCGTTGCAAAGGACTGACCCATTGAACGAGTATGCCAGGATGACTGTAAGCAAGCAAAAGTGGTGGGAAGTCTTGCGGTATTCCCTGACAGCCGGAGAACTACCTTTATGATAAACACAACCACTCTGGCAAGAGTGAAACGACCAAGAAGATGATTTTAAATACATCGTAAGGATTACAATGTGTTTTCACATAAATTTGTGGCCGGCAACAATTGTATCGCTATGCTGTTGCATCAATTGTAGCCCGTCTGCAAGTAGTAAGTGAACAAGTCTGTGTGTCGCTAGCGCCGCGCCCCGGCGCCGCTCGTACAAATCCCTTAATTAAGTGCAAACCGATGGAAAATGTTATGGTTGTGTAAAAGCGAATGTATACCGCCCGTGTAAAATCTGTTTTAGTAATTATTGATACGATAATACAGAGTTCTAAATAGGGTTTCCTGTATTTAGTTCGTTGGTTAATTAACATGATTAAGGGTTTGGTTCTTGTTTATCAACATGCTGATAATATTCTTTCAGAAGGTTTTATAGAAGAAGAGTCACCTCAGCTGAATTTCAACATCATTTTCATTTTTTTACATATAGGTACCTAAAGATAAAGTTCGTGTCATTAATAACGTTCGACGGAAAAAATACAAAATCCCCATTCCACTATCTTATATATATAAAAGAAAGTCGTGTTAGTTACACTATTTATAACTCAAGAACGGCTGAATCGATCTTGCTGAAAATTGGTGGGGAGCTTAGGACCAGGAGACGGACATAGGATACTTTTTATCCCGTAGAGTAGGGTGGAGTGGGGTAGAATCGGGTAGAGTGAGGTAGAGTAGGTTAGGGTAGGGTATAGTTGAGTAGAGTAGAATATATAATATAATAGATAGTCAGTTGACGGGAGCGAAGCCGCAGGCAAAAGCTAGTTTTCGAATAAAATAGCGCCATTGGACCTCCTATTTCATCATCATAATCATCATTTTGGCTTGAAGACGTCCCCTACTCGACGTCCATTCATCCATTTACATAACTAAAAATAGTCTGTGATCCAAGAATCGGACCTGATTGTTTTGCATTACTGAAGAATGCGTCTTTTTACAATTATGTAAAAGGTACTATTTGCGAGCAGAAGCATGACCCTCGTGATACCAAAAAAATTATCCCAAGGAAATATACCACCAAAGTCAAAGTCAAAAGTTTTTATTTCACATAGGCCTACATGGGCACTTATAAAACGTCAGAAAACCGTGTTTTAAAGTATCATTATATTTCAAGATATTATCTACCCATGCACCAATTTTTATCGCAACCCGTTCAGCGGTTCGTGTGTGAAGAAGTACTTAACAAATTTATTTTACTATGTGATACATACACATAGTAAAATAAATATCACAAAAAAACATGCTAAATAATATATTAAAACTAATATGCAACTATGACGAAATGGAAAGATAGTGTTTTTTCACTCCACTTTTAAAAACTGCAAGAGTTTGGCAGCCCCTAATGTCAGGCGGTAGTTAATTTCATAACCGTATTGCGTGCGCACTGAAGGAGTAGGATTTTATTAATCGGTCCAATAATTTTTGAGTTCATTCAATACACATCTCTCTTGATACTATACAGTACCTTACAGTACAGTATCTTACTCTTCTTGCCCTTATCCCATATTAATCGGGGTCAGTGTAACACGTGTTTTTCTTCCATTCTGTTCTGTTACCCGTCACAACATCACTGACTCCCTTTTCTTTTAAATCGCTCCTCACACAAGCCCTCCATCTTTTCTTTGGCCTCCCTCTCCCTCTCCATCCACCTATATGCATACTCAGAATTTTTTAGTAACATGCGTTTTATCCCTCCTCTTCACATGACCATACCAATTCAAACCATTTTCTTTCAACTTTTCAGTCACTGGAGCCACTTTCAAACTTCCTCTAATATACTCATTTTTCACTTTATCCGGTCTCGTCACACCACACATCCATCTCAATATTCTCATCTCTGCTACATTTACTTTTTTTTCATCCATCTTTTCACAGCACAACTTTCTGATTCATACAATATGACAGGTCTTATCACGGACTTGTAAATTTTGCCCTTCAACTTGAGGATCATCCGTGGGTTGCAGGTTGTTCTCGTGACCTGTGGCCATTTTATTCATCCTGCGTTTATCCGATGTGTTACGTCTCGGTCTACCTCACCATCCCCTTGGACGAGCGATCCGAGGTACCGAAAGTCGGAAAATCTGTTCTGACTTTCGGTATGGTCGTTCCGGCGAGAGCTAAAGGCACAGGATTAGTACCAAGTTTATAGTTTTATTAATAAACAGTATGATAATAATAATATATTGTTTCTCCAAAACTGAATTTACGAATTACGTATGTTAGTACTTAAAATTATATGTCATTAGAGCATTTGTGACCGAAATAGGTCGAGTCCTGTATCTCGTAGAATTTCATTTGAAATGTAGAAAACTATCTCACAGACATACGCACTACCTCACTCTTCCCGTACAATTTTTATAACGCTATCAAGTTTGAGTTAGAGCAGTGGAGGCCGAGTGGTAACGGCCCCGAGTTACGAGTTGTAGGTCGCGGGTTCGAACCCAGCCACGTGCATTACTTTGTGTAATTTATTTCATCACCACTGCTTTCAAAACGGTGAAGGAAAACATCGTGAAGAAACCGGCAAGTCCTAGAACGAAAAATTCGAAGACATGTGACATCCACCAACCCGTACTGGGCCCGCGTGGTGGATTACGGCCCATCCCTCTCCTTGAGAGGAGGCCTGAGTCCCAGCAGTGGGAACATTAAAAGGCTGATTATGCTATGTTATGCTATCAAGTTTGTACCACAGCAAAGCATGCCTGTATTTACATAAAACAGTTTGATACACGTCTACACGCAATTACTATACACCCGCATGTGGTATCGAAGACCTGATTGTGTGCTTGCTTTGTAAGGAGTAGATTAGTTTGTGTATGTGGCGTCTTTGTAGTTTGAAGATTATCAGGGTACGGGATATGAAGATCATTTAGATGTTAGGTTAATCCGAAGGGTAGAAAAATATTTGCTAATTCACGGTTTTCTGATAATCAGTCTTATAATGTTCTGACTAATCGGACTCCTCTTTAGAAGAGAGAAATGGTCGTGTGATTTGAACACAGGGTTATCGTGAAGGTATATCATTATCATGTAGGTATATCAGTATTATTTATTATTATTTATTTGTCTTACAAAACTTTTACTGAGTACCTACCTATGTTTTAGTGTTTAATTTTTTAATAATAATAATAATAAACGTTTATTTCGGACCTTTCCGTCCATAGGTGGTAACACATACAGCTTTATAAAACACACACAATATTAAACACAAAACACAACGGATAAAATAAGAAAAAGTTCACAGTACACGATTAACCAAAAAGAAACATATACAAAACAAAAAACTACACACATTCAGTGCGGTGAGGGGAACCCTTTTTAACGTGTGTTTTTATTTTTATTTAACGACTTATGTACACAGACAAAATAAAAGATTAGAAGAAGGAAACAGAAACATAGGTACAGAGGTGATGCTTATTTCTAAAGATATTTCTTCCAGCATACCTACGAAAGGAGAGTTGGAAGAAAAAAGAGATGTAGACACCCACATACAGATGTGTAACAGTAATAGGAAAATAAGAACATGCAAAATCAATGAAATAATATAATATGCAAAAAAAAGTATTATATTTTTTTATTGTATTTTATATACATAATTCAATGTATTCGTAGCATTGCTGTCTGTGATTGTAGACATTTTAAATTTTTTTGTTAGTTTCTGTCCTTAGTTTTACTGTCTGTTAATTTTCTGTGTTGCATCAAATAATGTTTTATCTATAAACACAAAATAATATTAACATACAACAACACTATTGATATGTCAATTTATGTGGGATCCAAATTAAACTAAGAAGCGTATGGAATATTGAATACTAGAATATATTGACCTTATTAGATGGTGGATATTCTAATATTGTGGCCTAACAGCGCACTATTTAGTTCTGTTTTAGTTCACAAAGTTGTATACGGTAAACGGCGGAAAATTACCGGTTATAAATGGTATAGTAAGCTATCGGTGATCAGGGGTAGATAAGACTATTAAGACTAATTAATTGATAATAATTTTGATTAGCATAATGATTTGTTTCATAGTTTCAAGGTCATTTTGTAAATTTTAACTTCTAATTTACATAAAAAACGTTTCAAGTTCCTTCATGACACACATACTAGATATCTTAGGTCATCGGAAAACTGAGGCTGGAGATGACAAGCCACTCCATCAATTTCTATGAAAAGTCGTTTGCAGTTCAAGTAGTGCGGCTGCAGAATGCTCTGCCCGTGTCAGTAAGGCAAGCTCAAATCCTGACAATTTTTAAAAATATGGTTAAGGATCACTACCTCTCCTCAAACGTCATTAACTATATTATTTCTCTGCTTTCATATATATATTTTATATTGTTTGTATTATATGTATTTTATTAGTTATGTATTGTATATATATAAATAGTATACCACGCACTACTGCGTATCTTTTTCTCCTTCTCTGACAAATCCATCCAAAGGTTGTCTGTAAAGAATCAATTTTAGCGATGAGACCTTATTAATTTTAAGTTCCTATTGTAATTTTATTATTGGTATACAATAAAGAAAATATCTATCTATCTATAATATAATACTAAGGAAGTACTAAATTTTTTCCAAAGTAACATAGACCTGCGGGCCTAAAAAGGTCACAATGGGCAATTCTGCTAAAAGCAAATCATTTCCCGAATTGCTGCATACTTGTGATCTTTATGCAATTCTTCTAATAATCGCAAAATGGTTACACAAATTAGCCGAATCATACTCAATTCATTTTTTAGCAGAATCATGTTGTGAATATTGCCACATGAAAAAAATTAAAATCTTGGTTTTACTAGTTTTTTTTTTCTTAGCTTTTTATTTATCGGATTATTATTTTGTATTAACTTTTTGTATTTAAATATAACTTTAATATTTTAGGGTAATAATTTATTAAAAAATGCAATTAAGCCTTTAAAAACGAAGTTAGAAATTCCTAAATCTATGGAAATAATAAATATCAACTTGTTAGGCTGGCAACATACATTGTTGTTTACCCTTTGGTTGTGTCAATATTGTGTCAACATGATGTAAAATCGGTTGAAAACAATAAATTGAATTTTAAGTTAATTTTTCAAGTGCAGAATGCTTGTTTTTTTTTTATATAATCTGAAGCAAACTATCCGCTTGTAAACCTTAGGACTGCATTTTAAGAAAGTGAAACCAATCCAGCATCTACTTGTGTATTTCTTGTGAGTTCGAAAGTTTACAACAAAGTAAGTGCTTGCCCACTAATATTCTAATATTAATAAGTTTTTATACCTACGCAACTAGGTGTTAAATGACAATTTAATTGTTTCAGACGGCACGCTGGCTTCTCTAATGATGAGGCTTGAAGGATTCTGTCTAAGATGGAGATGTAACATACCGCAGCTGATGCCAATACTGCTCAAAGACATCTAATACAAAATTTGAGATGCCTTGCAGATGCAGCTCAAAGATATCTTTGCTATTTTAGATTGCATGTAAATTTGAGTCACTAAAATGAATAATTACATTCTTTTATCCATAAATATGGTTTTATTTTGGTAATAATTTACCTAAGCTTGTTTATAATATTCTATAGATGATATTAAAAATACTCTAAACTCTCTACTTTATTTAAGAACAGTGTACCTTAGTGTTCAGGGTGGATACTTAGCACCTACTATTTAACTATTTGAAGAGTGATATCTAGACTTTAAATAATTTATGTTAGAATCTTTATAGCTTTCAATCCAATAAAATTTTGTGATTATGAAGAACATTCATAGTTTCACCTTTTGAGTATGGTAATTAGAGACAATAGAAAGACAATGACTGAGTGAACAAGGCGTTTGGTCGGGGTTTAATGAATTAAGCCATGGGGAAATGACTGAGGTAGGTTCTTGCTGCCCATTTTTGATGACATAACCCAGCTGCATAAATGCTTTAGTGTTCAATAAATATATACAATACTTTTTTTTTAAGTCTGTTTAACCCGATAAACTCGGGGTTCGGCATTTCATAAATTTCAAGCCAATTCCACTTTTAGAAGAAATACACTTCGTTGGCGACATAAAAAGCTCTCAGTAATGCGCATGTCTCCTAGAAAATACGCATAAAGTCCTAAATCTGCCCTTTTTTAAGTTTAAATATATAATTCCCGAGAAATGAATTGTAAGATGTTGCTTTTCAGTAACTTCTTATGATTCTGCTAATGAACTCTAAAGCGATTCATAATAAGTGAACCATTTTACTAATTTGCTGTCAAATAGACCCGTCTGTCAAAAACACTGTCAAATAGATGAATTGCCGAATTGAATCATAATATGAATATTGTTTACGTATAGAAATATGAATTGACAATTCGTGACCATTTTGCGATTTTTAATATGATTCATAATATTTTCCTATGCGATTCTGCTAATGTGACCTTTTTAGCCCCCCTGGCATAAAAAGTCTATTTTTTTTCATAAAAAAAAAATAAGATCATGGGATCAGAGGATCATGGCCTAACGGAGAGTACAGGGATCAATCATTTATTATACTAGTATCAGTTAATATAGTAAACGATTAACGAACTATCGAAAAAATTTTAAAATATCATTATATTTTAAATTTTTTTCGTTATATCAAAAATATTATACATTTAGTTGTTATATCTTGTAAATATTAGAGATTTTGTAATTATGCATATATGAATAACCCGTTTTTTTTTTGGTAGTCTCTGAAAGTACTTGTCTAATTGCGAATTTTTTTTTCACCGATAGAAAGCTGCTTTAATCCTGAGTGACTAGGCTATATTTTACGTATGCGGGCGAAGCCGCGGGCAAAAGCTAGTTTTAAATAATAGCGTAATAGCAAATTACATGTTACGAGGTTGAGTTAGTTTTAGATAAACAAAAAAGTAAAGTTTCACTTATCACATCAAATTCTTAAAACATTTCTCACCCAGTCATACGACAAAACCATTCCAATATTGTAATGACATACAAAATAAACGATAGTGTTTAACCTAGTTTTAAAATCACAACATTATTCAGGCGACTCGTTCGACAGGTATGTATGGAATCGACGCAGAGATAGATATATCCACGGCGTAGATTTGTGACTTCATTCCGACGCAGAATTATGTGACGGGTCTGACGGCTGAGATGTGACGCGGGCACACGCTCAGGAAGACAACGGAGAGTTTACACTCGTTGAAAAAGAAAATTATGAAACTTATATTATGTATACACATATCGCAGTATTAGTGAATAAACAGATAGACAATATGAAACACAATACTTAGTACTTGGTAAATATTGCTGATGTTAAAGTAACTCAAGCTTTGGGAAATAAACAAGAACCTAGAAGAGAATCTGAATGGAGAAGCTACATTTGAAGAACAAGACAAGAATACAACGGGTTTTGGCTCCAAATATATAGAATGAAAGTTAAGCGTGCCTGTGTCACATTTTACCTACCCTAGAAGAGAATCTGAATGGAGAAGCTACATTTGAAGAACAAGACAAGAATACAACGGGTTTTGGCTCCAAATATATAGAATGAAAGTTAAGCGTGCCTGCGTCACATTTTACCTACCCGAGTAGGTAAAATGTGACACAGGCACGCTCAAGAAGAAAACGTAAAGTTTACAATATTAGTTGATAAATATACGTTCACTAACAACTTATTTATATGGGATTAAAGGACAGCAAGTGCAAAATACGTGCTATTTATTGCTAGTATTAACTCATGCTTTAATAAATAAATAGGAGGATAAAGTGACTGAAGAAGTTAGAATAGAAGGACTGCTTCTAGATGAGGATATGCCTCACTTCTTTTCGTGCAAGGTGCATAACAACACTCACATTTCATTTACACCTTTACAAGGCAAATGCTAACGCTGTCGAAAAACTTTGAAATCAATATTAGTAATTTTGAAATCATTGATATGACAATGAAGAAATCTTGTGAGCATTGACGTTGAGGTATCAAGTATATAGATCAATATTAGGTGCGAAGAAAGTTTGAATTTTACTGATTAAAGTCCTTGTATTTAAACTGCAAAATACTTTAAAAACCATCCAAGTCTTCTTTCTCAGAACTCACGGACAATATACTCACTCCTCAACACCAAACACCTGAGTCTCGCCATTGAAATTCAAATCTTACTCGATAACAATAAAGTTTATATTCATTTGGTGTTCCAAACAAGGCTCTACAAGTCCGTCTGTCTGTCCCAGGTTGATGTGTAGCTAGTGCGTGTTACAGACTCCATTAGAGACGGGAATTATGGTCTGCTGTCGTGTTAAGCTATGCCTGGGGAATGTTGTGGCGACCACCACCATTTTTATACAATAATGAATTGATTTCAAGTATTTCCAGTGAATAGATGAAATTTTCTCCCTTATTATGGGGCTTTGAAAGGTTTGATGCTGAGACCTGTTTTGTTTCTTTTGTATTTGTGTGTGTTGGCTTTTGTTCTGATGTTGTTTACTAATTAAAGGAATAGGGGTCAATAGGTCGAGTTTGATTCCTTTAGGGGTATTATATAGTATATTTTTTTTTTATGTTTGTAAAAGCTGTAAAATTTTGTTTTTTTTTATTAATTTTAAAATTATGTGAATTACGAAGAAAAATAAAAATTTACGTAATGATTTCCTGCATTACTTGTAAATTTAACGAGTTCCCTCATCTCATCCTTAATTCTGATATTCTACAAAGGTCTTTAAATATTCATAAATTTTACCAACCAATATTTTCACAATCATAAACATGATTGCGCTACACTTAATTATGAGTTCTCACATAGTGTTAAGTGCGGTGACTACTGCAAATCTAATTTAGTTAAGTAAGGTTAGGTCATAAAATGTGTAAGTATTTAGGTCAGTGGTTTTATTATACTTGTTGCAACAAAAGCTGTTATGTGCAGTGTTGTTATATGTTGATTTATTTCTGTAGAGTTTCCTTGCATGAGGCGAATATGCTAGTTACGAAATAAGAATATATTAAGGATAGACAGATTTACGATGTATCAGTTACAGGTTTAGCGCCAGGGTTAGTTTTGTGGCAATTGTTGATCCTCTAACTATAGTTATGGCTGTACATTTGATTGCTATAGATAATATACATAAGTATAACAAAAACCAGGTAGTTCCAGTTATAATATCCGGTCAAAAGATTTATGTAACCGATCAAACGCGAGATCTGAATAAATCTTTAAAATTTAATGATCCGTACATAACGCTACCGGATTATAAGTTGTTTTCTTTATGAAATAAAACTTATATTTGCTAACACCAACTAAAACAAAGCAGATTATAAAATTGGGCAAGCGACACTTAAATGAAGAAGAATATTCCCATTTACGAGGATATAATAATACACTTGTTTCTTGACCCCATTTTCAAATTAGTTTCACAAATTATAATATGATTCAACATCAGAGACGAGATGCACAAAAGTCGTGATTTTGTAAACGTTGCCAAATTACACAGTGGTGGAAATGTGCCTAATTCTAGAGAATACAGTGCGCAGGAGTTTTCTATTAGCAAATGCGGTTTAAGGGTCAGATCATGTTGGAATAAATACGAAAGAAAAAAAAAGCAAATATAGATAAGTAATAAATAAAAAAGCACCATAAAAGAGAATCTAAGCAATCTGTTAAGGATGATATTTATTCGTAGTCATGATATAATTAACAATAACAAAGCAATAAAAAATAATATTAACAAAGTGACAACTGTCAATGAAGAAATACATACGACTATATGCGATGAAAATTATATAGGTACCATTATGTATTTGTAGTTCATGAACTTAAGGTATGTTAGTAAAACAAGATTCTTACTAATAGCCTAAAACTAGTTCATGATCTACATAATTTACGTAAACCTGACAAAAGCTCGTTATCAGCAATCACTGCAGGTGTATAAAAGACAGCACGCACCTCCACAAACGTAAATCACAATCATGTAAATGTTCATCTATTTATTTTAGCTCAATTGCCACGTCAATCTTAGAATATATGCGAATGTTTCCACCATCAATAATATTCCCGACCACGATATTGTTTGCGTCTACAGTTTCTAATTGTGCAACTTAATTTCTGTCAAAACGTTAAGTACTTGTGTTGAACGTTAAATGCGCGTGGGCAGCGGTCAGGTGGTTGCAGATGTGTGATCTATATTGCTTTGGTGCGGGCTTAATTCTGGATTTATGGTTTTGTCTGATGTAGTGCTGATTTTGAAATAGAACGTTCGATTGTTTAAAATGTCAGGAAGGACATAATTGCACCACCTGCAGATGTGTTGTCGTTCGATAATAAATGTATCGACTTTGATGTAGGATTTGACGAAACATTGGAAGGAAAGATGGTGTCTTGGTAATGTGAAACTAATGAAAAAAGCAGAAGACGAACCTTTTAAATGTATTACTTTTCTGATCATCACCGAATAAGAATAAAAGTCTAAGCGACTTCAAAGTTTTGAAGTTCAACTTTCCGATTCTCGCAATCCGCTCCTCTCATACCCTTATCCTCAGTCAACCAGTATCGCTCGCTAGGACGACATTCCTACGGTGACCGCAGGCACACGCTTACTAGAAATTAATCACAATTATGTGACAGCGCAGCTCGACGCTGCAATCTCTTACTTGGGAGACACAGCTTGTGTGAACATGTTATATTTAGATTTGATTCCGTCATACACAATCAAGGACATTAATTTGATATATGGTCAGGAAATTCGGAATTGCTCGGTAAAGCTCGGAGCATTAATGTCGTCCGGTTTAGAATTGTACTGTTAGGATATTGGTTTGAAATATAGGATTTAATTTATGAATTGGTCGCATTGCATAATGCCTTCTATTTGCGCTGAATTGATGTTGAGCTTTAAAAGAAGGTTGTTTGTAACAATGAAGTGATAACAATCAAGGACAGTGATGTTGCTCCATTATTATTATTTTTTGTAATAGATCGATTCACATTATTAATAAATGATCTAGCTACGAGTATATTTGCCACATGCATGCAATGCGACATACGACCTGGTTGGTGCAGTGGTGGAGCAATTGGCTGCTGAGCTGCGAGTAGCGGGTTCGGGTGCGGTCTATAGATAGTTATCCCAGATCTAGATGTATTGTATATGTGAGTTTATACGTTTGTTAACGCACCCACGATACAAGAGTAAAACCTAGTGAAAAAAAAAACAATAATTCAATTACAATTAATAACTGAAAAAACTGTAGTAAAAACAAAACAGTATTGATATGTGAAAGTTTAAACTTGGTTTATGACTTACTAACTTCTGCTAGTGGCTTCGCCAACAAATGTCGAATATTATGCCAAGATATACTTCCGAAGTAAAATGTATCTATTTTCCATTTCTGGATATGGTTATATCGAATCAAAATTCCTTACCTTTTAGCAGTTTATGAGTGAAGAAATAACAAACAAATACACACATACAAACTTTCGCCTATATCTAAAATATGATACCGATATTCACAAAGATGAATATAGCTATTAAAATCCTGAAAAGTGCAGGTGGTTGTACAGTGGTCAGAAAAAAAAATACTGAACTGAAATACAATTTATGAATTGATCAGACTGCTTAACAACATCCATTTGCTCAAGTACTACTCCTTTGGAAGGTTGCATCTAACAATGAAATTGATTTCGATCAAGGATGATGTAGAAGCTACTCCAATTGCACAATCCCTTGATGATAAATTATGTACTGAACCCAATCTTCAACACAGATTTAATACAAACGTGCTTTAAACTATTGCAGAAAATTTAACGACACATTCAGCCTTTATCTACAAAGACAGTTGAAAAGCCTTTGTACAAAGTTAGGGACTAATAAATAAACTTTGATCTGTCTCGGGGTCACCTGCTCCCGGCCATAAGCTATCGCCGAAGGAATTCGTTTATACCAATAGCAATATAAATCAATAAGAAATTTATATTAGAGAGAAGATATAGGGACTTAGAAGAACAATGTTTTCGTGACCATATAGATTTCACTTAAGTTAAATTAAGGAGTACAGTAAATTATTAAATTGAAGCTGATCGTTATCAGCCACCTTGCGAGAATATTTTGCTCTGAATGTTTGAATTCGATTTAAGTAGCATTCCTAACCACGCAAGGTTATTATAGTTGTGACAGGTGTAAGGTGACAATAAATATATTTGTTAGCAAACCTTATAGCTCTATTATAATATTGAAAGTTAATAGCTTGGTCTGGTTCCGAAGTTATATCACAAACAACGTTTTAGTTTTCATATTAAAGATAGCAATGGTCAACACAAAGTTTCCAACAACCAACACACTTATAAGAAATGATAATCTGTATATTTTTTCTCCTCACAACATAATTAAGATATAACTCACTAGAAAAAAACAAAGCGAAATCTCCCATCTATATTTCCCCATAATTTTCCAGTTTCCACATAAACTAGGAGTTCAGGACCACCACAGTGGGGTTCGTTACACATATATCATGGTTCGATAGCATCAGTCGCTTCCAAGTCTGAACAATGTGCTACCGTTCGACGTACACTGGCTTCAAATTGACTTTTATTGGCAGATATCTGATAGCTTTTGGACGGTACACTTATATTTTGTTGTTGATATTTGTTGTTAGTGTGGTTTCTTTAAGTGACTTAGGTTCTTCGGGCCTTATATATTGTTTCGAATATATCTTAAGAAAGGATATTTTATACTTCCTCTTCCTATATCGCATCGTTCGATGTTTTCTCTTAAACTTGGTCCTGTTTGACGCTATATCTATATTTAAGAGGGTCCTTTTTCACTTGTCTATCGTCAACTTCGAGCATGGTTTAAAAGCTTGTTGCTTCATTATCATTCATCATTTGCATTGCCTCTTCATCAAGTTTGATGTAGAAGCAATGCAAAAAAAGAAAGATAACGCCTGAAAACTCTACTGACATTCGGTAATTCTGTGATTTACTCCGACATTTAACAAAACTTGTTCCAGGAAATACGTGATTTTTTAAACCCTTAAAACTTTTTTAGAATGTATAAAAAATTACCTCGAAAAGGACGCTCTTATGGCCTTACGAACAACATTTGCAAAAATACCTCGACCAATCCAACAAACCATTACAGCTTTAAGAGTAATACAAGAAACAAAAGACCTTAATCTATCATTGCAATTCGAAACCTACAAATTTGTAGTAAAATACGTTTCAAGCTATAATTTAGGGTTACAAACAGCTTCCAGGGTGTTTTCAATAGGTCCTCGATTACTTTGGCTCAACGGGCGAATAATTGGAAACCCAGTATTGAACGAATTCATAAACAATCACGCCTACGCCCCCGATTTACGGCTTTATCATTAGTTGGAGAGCGTTGGATCCATGTTGAAGCTGAAAAAGGATTGATTCGTCTGTCTGTGCTGATTGTTTCAATAAAAGTTCGATGTTTTTCTGTTTCATTTTTGAGTGAGTTTATTCTTTATTCATATTCTCGATAAATTTTAAAAAGATGCCTCACAAAATTGTTATGCGTCATTAAAAATTGGAACAGTTTTATTTATTAAGACATAATTGACTATAATTTTTTTTTTATTATGGCTGATGCTCATTTCTTCTTTATATGAGCAGTATCGTATTAGTCTGTTTAATTTATCATATCTGCCAAATATATCATTACTTCTTTCTATATTACTAAAATAACCTTGATTATTTTCAAATTAGCCTTTTAAAACACGCAGTTTTGATACAAAGGCATCTGGAGCTGTATTACTATAAGTAGAGTTTTAATTCGTCCCCAAAAAGTCTTTCTAGACTAGACAGACGCCACAACCACTTACAAACTTATTTAAAGACATTATCTTATAACAGTTTAAACACTGTACTACAGAATCCTTTGCACAACAAACTTTAGCAAGTGTCGGTAAAACTTTCATTACATAGTTCTAAGCTATCATGACTTCCGTCCAAGCAAAGCCAAGATCTCAAACTAGTGTTAAATAAGTGGAACATGGAATTATCTCGCAATATCCGTGTTACAGTCTATATTATATCATCCTATGCAGGGCCGCACTACCAACCTGTCTTAGGTTCGTAATACAACGGGCGAAAGATTTAAAAAAATAATTGTTACATTGATAATAATTGAAATGTTTAAAAATAAATTGTTACAAATAGAAGTGATGACGTACTGTTAGTTCCGGATTTGCGAAAAAATTCGTTACGAAATGGTTTTAATTTTATTTTTATTGATTTGTTTGTTTATACTTGTAACTGTACTGTATTTCCCGCTGCGTTGTCTCGCAATTGACTTTTTACTATAGTCTTAAACATCTTTTAAGAATGTTTTTGTCATCAAGCGACTGAGATAGGCTGATTTAATGAAAGCTGTAGTTTTTTGGTGGCGGCTTTGATTGTGTTCAAGCCAATTTTATGTTTTATACATTGAAGTATTTTAAACCAACACAACAAATGTCAAGTGTTTTGGAATCACAAGAACCTTTGTTCATACAATTTTATTTTACCCGTTTGCAAAAAAATGCAGTGTATTTTTTTCTAAATTGTTCATCTCCAAAAAGTTTGTTACAGTCCGATCAAGTATTTATTACTTTGTTCCCGGTGTACCTCAGTACTTCTAAACAATACGTGTATAGTATAGTATTAGTTTGATAACAATACACACCTCTGGGCTACAGATTGCTTTGAAAGTGGATTTCATTAGAACATACGGTTACTGGGTACGATAGCCGTGTTATTAAATTATATAGGTCGAAAGGTTAGTGCTTACATCATGTTTATATTCTGGAGTATGTTTAGAAAGTGTTTGAAGGATGTTTCAGTATAAAGTTCAATGTTATTAGGATTTAACTTTGGCTCTAGTTTGCGACTCTCGACAAAAAGTTTTGCATGATATCGTATACGTAGGCAACTCAGCCGCCATACTAAAATGAAACTGGGCAGGCCACATCTGCTGCACGTCACAACGAAATTGGGCGAAGGTAACCACTGACTTGAATCCGAACAGCAGGAGCTGCGATGCGGTAGGCCCAGAAGGAGACGGGTGGCGTGACGATTTGGAACTTGAATGATTGTCCAAAAGTGGCTAAGGACAGAGAAGAGTGGAAGAATGGAAAGGAAGGGGTCTTTGCCCTGCAGAGGGATATAACAGGCTGACGTCATGAAAAAGATTTTTTTTTATGTGTCCCACACGAACATAAGTTTTGCATTATTATATATTTCAGTTAGTTCATAATTAGTTTTATACCGACATAGCGTTTTTATCATTCGCTTCGTCAGTTTGAACACGTACACTAATATTAATAATAAACTAAAAATAACTATTTTATTCTAAATATATTTTCTTAGCTTTTTTATAAATTCTTGTTGGAGAGCAATGTTCTGTCCATGTATGAAAAATATAAAAAATCAAATTAAGCACCTTCACTGGAATTTCTGAATAGGATGTACAATTTATACATAGCATGTAGTATTTTTTTTCAGAATGTTAAATTTTTATGAATAAAATTTGTTTTATTTAGCAATTGCTACATAATATTAAAAAAAAAATTAAATATAACTATGTATACTACACTAAAACCAAGCAATAAACCAAAGTTTAAAATATGGCGTCAATAAGCTTCTCCATATCAATATCAATTGTTAATTATATTATTAATTGCGTAAACCATTGTAGCGCAGGACCGATTGATTGATTAAATTATTTACAAGCACTTATACAACGTTACAGAGGAAGTCCAAGGCATTGTACAATAGAAACTTAAAAAAAAAAAACAATAATAACATAATAAAAAATCCATAAACATAAAAGAAAAAAAAACTAACATATAATTTAGAAATAAAAAGAAAATATATACATGATGTGATGTGATACTTGGTGACGGCCTTTGTGCAGAACATCTTTTGCCTAAAATAATGATCATGATGACTGTTCTATCAGAATTATCTTCTTCATCATTGAAATCACAAAATGTTTCATACCTAGCGGTATCTATCACAAGTACAATACTTTATTGAACAAACTCAGTGACAGCGATCTTCTTTCATAGGATAAGACCGGGATAGAGGTCACACTTTTTTAAATTTCTTTATACATCTCTCAGTACGTAAAGCGAAATTTATTATACTGGCAGGTTTTATGTCTAAAATGTATGAAAAATAAAACACATTAAAAACACCATACTTGATATTTCTATTGCGCAAAAATTTTGATCAAACCTTGTTTTCGTCTATACAGTCGCATCAAGACATGCGGCATTATCAATTTACTGGTAGTAAGAGTATTTCTCAATCCTCGTAAGTAGAGTAACCGAAGCCATCATCTATCTTTCTAACCCTTCTTCGACAGCAAGTGGAATACTACGCTCCACGCGCACCTCAAAGAGATGTCAACAAAGCTATAGAGGCCAACCAGGGCCGATGCCTGCTAGGGCCACAGGAAATTTCTGAAACCGTGGTTCTAGAATTCAAAAGTGTAATCTGAAGGACAAAGGCAAGGTTTTAGTCAGTAAAGTCTAACACGCCTTCCTGCTCCACCCTGGAGTGTGAGAAGTTATTGGATGATTTTCCACCTCAAAAAAAAACTATAGGTTCGCACTTTATTAGGTTCGTACTTTATGAAATAACGAAATAAATAAAATAAAATGAACGTTTCATGTGAAAGTAAAATAAATGAATTAGATGCTTTCGGCATCAATGACAAGCACAGAATTAGTAGTTGCGTTTGTGCGTTTTTACGAACTCGACGCTGACGAAGTCGCGGGCAACAGCTAGTATGAAATAAAACAGTTTCAAAGGAACTTTAATATTACTTTAATGAAATTAAAAGCTCTTCTTCACCACGTTGAAAGAGATTACACAAATGCATTCCGCCAAACAAGTAGATGATGCAAACGTAAGAAATTTAATCAGTTAAATGAATGTTTGTCACGGCGATCACGAAACACTCGTGTGTGGATATTATATCAATACCAAATTATTTTTACAGATCTAAAACTGTATCATCATCTTTATGATGAACTGTTTAAGGTCCAATATGCGCTGAATAACATTCCCTAATAAGCATCTTGTCGCATCTTGCAAAAATATTACTTTCATCTCTAGCTAATTACTTCAACTCTTACTTATTGCAAAATAAGGTTGCGATTCGGTTACTTTTTTGTTCGTTTGCTGCACAATTAAGTTTGTTATTATAGTACACGTTCCTGTGACGTGTATATTTATCGGCGCCGGCGCAGCGCGTCCAAACACGGGCACTTCGCGCGAATGTGACCTAGATGTAACAGGTGCGGCTTGATAAAGACGAATTCGGGAAGACAATGGACAACTTTTTTGGCTCCTTAATATTAAAGGTTATAATTATCATTTCACTTGAAAGACTGCAACTGTACTCGAACACATTGAATTTCTCCAAACGTTACCTCCTCGAACAGTTCTGCGCTTTTGGCCTAATAAGCACAGTGTTGAAAGTTATATCCTTTTTTTTGAGATGGGGAATCATTAAATAATTGCAGCTGTGCAAGTAAAGTTTGGCAGTTATTCGAGCTATGTCTATAACCTTAGTTCTCTTAAAGAATTGAAGTTCGAAATCATTAAAATAAAAATCGGATCTTAAGCAACTGTCATCACTTCTAATGAATACCGGTTTTTCGTTTGGATTGTGCTGAAGACGCTGATTTTCTTCAATGAATTGTCTATCACTTATTGCACATATTGTTTAATTGGTCAATTTTCGTTCGTATACTGAGTCTGTTTAGATATTGGCCATGTTTGGTCCCGATCCACAAATCACTCCATTTAAACACATTATTCGTGTGACGTAGCCCGCATTCTCGCTATTGGCGATCACGAGTCCCGTGTTCGCTTATTAACGCTACAGGGGCGATATATCACGCCTCATACGGACGTCGCCTCACATATACTCTATGCAATGCCGTAGAATTGACAATAGTCGGAGTTTCTTAGAAGATTTTAGAACTGTAAGATGAATCAGGATTTTGCAAGCATCCACTTGAAATCCTGGTAATCCTTGGTCCTGATATTAGGGAAGTTTTTCTGTTATACTCTCAAAGAAAAGAAAACCTCGTAAGGGTATTCTTTAACTGAGACCGGCTATGAAATAAAAAGCAGTCGACACTATGCAAACCATAGAAGTGACAATAGGAGGAGATTTGCAAGAGAAAGATGGTGGTAAAAAGAATTAGAAACGGCAAGAAGATGCAAAAGTAGTCAAGGACTCTTTTAATGAACTTATTAAATTAAATAGTGGAGATGTATGAATGAGTGAACATACACAAGAGGAGAAGGTACAAAGAGATGTACAAGAGAAGGAGAAGAAAAGAGATACTATAATGTGAAAATACATAGCTTGTTATGTTGAGTGTCTCGTCAAGCATCCGTCTTGCAAGATACAAATCTGCTTCAATCTAGTATAGTAACAACATTATCTCTTTCTTTAGTCCTTCCTACTCGTACAATAAAACCTTTCCCGGAATCTGACCATACAAGTTCAAAGCTACTATTTGTCCATTCTATGAATCGCTAGCTACTAGAAATCTTACAGCATTGTATCGCGAGTAGGAAGTGATTTATATAGAGCGAGCGCAGACTATATATCTAAGATCGTGAGGCGTCTCGTTCGGCCGCTGACCATTTACAGGTTCACTGGATATTGGCAAGTACTTTGTTCGTATGGGCTTTTTGTTATTTAGCCCAGTTTTTGGTGAGTGATAACTGTATCTTTTAATTGTTTATTAGCTTCGGGAATAAATGAAAGAAAAAAATTGAATTAATAAAAAAAAGTTGGAAGGCACAAGGTAGACTGATGTCTACCTTGTGTCTTTCAGTTGAAATAATGATGATGAGGAAAATATCTTGGTAATGACAAAAATTTTAATTGTCACCACAACTGCAAGGGAGAATCTAAAGAATTAATTCTATTATGTGAAAGTGGCCAGAAATTTAACCATAGTATAAATCGACGGCACGCTTGGTGAAGTGGTTGAGCAATTGGCTGAAGTGCCAGGTTGCGTGTTTGATTCCCGCACGGAGCAACTATTTGAATGTCTACAAATTGGTGTTCTAAGTCTGGGTGTCTAGTGTATGGCGTCCAGTACACGGTCATGTAGGCGTCAATCAATTCCATCAATCATGAATGATGGTTATCGTCAGTCAGTACCATGCAAACGTCAATCATCGCATTAGACGGTAGGTTTTTCGGCAATCAAAACATTGACCGTGGCAAAACAGACAGCAAAAACTATCGTGTAATGGACGCCTATGTGAATACCACCTACATCCACGATACAGGAGCAATTTCTAGTAGTGGGCAATTTTTTTTTATTAAACTAATGTGCTACAAAATCTGTAAACAGCAGTAGGCGTATATTCCGATGAAGAGCGACCCATATTATCAGAACGGGTTATTTACGAGCCTAATGCGAGGATGCAAAGTTTACTACTCTTGTAATAATAAACAAATGTAAGATATTATTATAATAATAACGGCAGGGTATCATCCTGCGTAACTTACTGTGGTGAACTAAAAGCAACAGGTAATTCTGTTGCTTCAGGGTGATCTACTAGCAACTAGTCGGTAGCCTTACATTGTTCCTTATAAAATCGATTATTGTAGTATTGTATCATTTTGTTGCTTCATATTTTATCAGCGTATACGGCATATGTATAATATAGTAGATGGTCTGGATTGAGTAATAACGTATTTTATTTTTATTTTATTTATGTTTAATTAATACTCATATTAAAATAAAAGAAATTTCAATTTGAATACCAAATTTAATGTCAATTATAATTTACATATATTTTTTACAATATTTCATACTAAATCTCAAACAATAGTAAAAAGAAATCCTTATCTGTAAACAGCATCCAAATGAATTGTTAATTGCAAGCAACTTGTGGAAGCTGGAGGAAGAGTGGGCATGACGAAAATACCTCTCTTTTGTACACATGTAATCTAATGGCGGTGTCATTTCAGTGTCGGCATCCGTATTCTGCTACTTGACAGTTTTGCCTTCCACCAAATTTGAAAGGGCTTTAACTTACTTAATATTGAACGGATTTGAAAAATACTTTCCAGTTGTGGTATTGGATAAATTTTCAAAAGGCAATTTTACGACTATTGGGACATTTATTAAATATACAATCATATTGTATTCACGTGTTACCATCACTGCTTGATATTCGATAATTTCGTTTAACGCTAGCGTATCCTTTTTCCAGCAGGGGAACCCAGTAATAAAGGCTCCGACTAATTTATTTTACATCGTGGAATCAAACTCAAACAGGCTCTTTAGTTTGTGTAACTTATTTCATCACCGCTGCTCTGGAATCAAAAATTCCAAGACATGTGACCAACAACCAGCACTGGACCCGCGTGGAGGACTATGGCTTTTTCACTCTCTTAGCGAGGAGGCCTGAATCCCAGCAGAGGGAACATTTTAAGACTGATTATGCCTGTTCTTGGCACAAAACTATTCTAGAGTAAAAACTAGTTAGTATGTTTTTCCCATCGCAAGAAAACCAACAAAAATAATCTTGTAGTCGGTTTCCTGCCTTTTCCTTCAAGACTGATAAGGCTGGCTACATCAAATCTTTTGTTACTCTAGCTAAAACTTTTTAAAACATTTCAAAACCTGCAAAGAAAGAAAAAGACTATAGATAACACTCCTTATAAGTCTAGCTACATCTTTGAATCTTACAAAGTAGTCCACATTAGCAGGTAGAACACAATTGCATAAAGCCTTATCTTCGAACGTGTTCGTTTTAGTGATGTCCTTGTTTTTATGACCCCCACCAACTTTCTGGAACGTTTGGCGATCGTAAACGTTTACATAGTCTGTTATGGAGGTTTTACTCCTATGTTTGTTGGAGGAAGACTGTACGGATTTAGTAAAAGAAACTTGTGTTGTCTTTGTTTTTTTGTTCAGTTGGTAGCTCGTTTTTGATGTTGTACAAGTTTGTAAGTTTACTACGTGAAAATGCGATTAACGGTTGTACGACAAAACTCTACTGTGACTCACCTCATCTTATGCGATACCCTGAAGCTTAAGCCTTAGCCTTCTAACCTAACGTATCCGTGTTGGGATGCCTTAAAATGTGTTAATTTGTCATATCGCACTAGTGTAATGTCGAGCTTCAGTGTGTCGCACAAGCAGGCATTCGAACTATGGTAAGTCGCAGTATAGTTATGTCGCACAAGCGTCAATCGCAGATCACTTCCAGCTTACAACCATTAACATTGAAGCAGTTATATTCAAACTTACGGGCTTGAAAGTACTATGAGAGCTATATAGCTCTTGGTTTGAAGTGGGATCTGCCCCCCGAGCCAAGTTACAACCGTTTTGTTTCGATTCTCTTTTGGTTTATCGCCTCGAGTCGGCCATCACTGTTGGTTTTCTTCTAAAGTGGGTTAATCATCCACTGACTTCTTTCACTCTGATTGAAGCGAGAGAGCGTTTCAGATTCTTACTGACTAAAACCACACCTGTGTACTTCAGCTGCCCTTTAAGTTCTAAGACTACGGGTAGAAAATCCCCGCGGCCCTAGCAGGTATCGGCTCAGCTGGGCCCCTATGTCCCCTGTGGATCACCACGCGCTGTCGACGACTTGGGCTTGGTCACATGACCGGCCGGACGGCCAGCTTCTCATTGCTCGACGTTCACAAGCCTGCAGCGTGACAGGTAGTCGGGGTCAGGGTATCGGTGGCTCGGGCGTGAGTATGTTCGTACCCTCACGCGTGGTGCGGCCTCATCCTTTACATTCAAACAATACCGCAAAAAATACTAGGGTTATTTTAGCAGCAATGATATGGTAACGTCCACAAAATGCATTCGCGAAGTGTGCATGGAAAATCATCATCATCATCATTTCAGCCGAAAGACGATCACTGTTGGACATAGGCCTCCCCCAAGCGTCGTCACAACGACCGGTCCTGTGCTTCTCGCATACACCGCATTCACGCAAGTCCAGGTCGTCGGTCCACCTTGGGAGGCCTTCCAATGCTGCATTTTCCGGTGCGCAGTCACCATTCTAGAATTTTTCGGCCCCATCGACCATCCGTTCTACGAGCAATATTATGTGCCTTGCCTACTGCCACTTTAGTTTGGCGATTCTTCGGGCTATGTCGGCGACCTTGGTGCATGGAAAATATTTACTCAATTATCCTCTAAACCATTTGAGTTGGAAAGATTAAAAAAGACTAGAACTAGAAATCAATATTTATTATGGAATTTAGGCTAAACCTGAGAACAAAATTAAGACGTCGAAATTCCAAGTCAAACAGCTCGTTTAAAACAAGCAGTCCACCACACGTGAAATCCATTCCACCACCCCACAAGAAGATATTAAACAATCACGAATTTAATTAATAAACAGTACCGTAAAGGTTCAATAACCAGTGCGGTTCGGGTGCGCACGCGCGGCCAATATGGCGGCCGACGTGACTAGCCAGGGCTCCTATTAAAATACCTGCCACTTCAAGACGAGAGTGTGTTATCAATATCTGCGCGAGAGACGTTATTGTGGGGAAGCTATTTGTTGGAAAAATATTCTTTGAAGGTTTTATTTTATGAAGGATATGGACGAAGATTAACTCAAAGGAAGTTGGTAAATGTGCAAGTGTGACTGGCTAGTTGACTGACTGGCTGAATGTTCAATAGATATTGAACATTCAGTAAGTAGATACTTAAAAAAGAATTATCGGTATCGGGTATTGATAGGGACACAGAAGTTTAAATAAAACAAGTCAGTCGACGAAAAGTTATGTTTAAAAATTATTTTCGAAAAAGACACTTTCTTGTTTACCTTTGCTAAACTAATAAAATAACATTGAGTTTATCACCCCATAAAAAGTTAGGAATATTTATTATTATTTTTACATATAGGCTTTGGGCTAATTGGTGCTTGAATACATAGATTGATTGTATATTTTTAGGGTTACGTATCCTTCGGGTATCGTTATTTATTATTATAATGGCGGTTATTATTGGCGTTTTTCGTTCGATTTTTTTAAAATTTTAGTGATCCATGCACCTCGTGTTTTTTTTTTTTAGGTGTTATAATCATCTAATGACAAATCCCGCTCTTGGGCGGGGCGAGAGATAGTGTCAGACTTTTACTGACTAAAAACGCACTCCTGTTCCTTCTTTGCCTTCATCCCGGGGCCCCGGCCTTCGCTTTCACACTACCCGTGGCCTCAGTAGGCTTCGACTCTGCTGGGCCCCTACAGTTGCCGACATCTCTTTGAGGCGCGCATGGAATAATACGCGCCGTCGACAACTTGGGCTCGGTCCGGACGGTTACCGGACGGTCGGACTGCGAGCCACCCATTACTCGCCGTCCGCAAGCCCGCGCCTACGGTGGCCGGAAATCGGTATCGGAATCCCGGCGGATGCACCTTTTTGCGAGACCGAATCCCTTTTGGCTACTATTTTTATGTACTTTGATAAATATCTGTGCAAAATAAAAAAAAAACAAAAGGACTAATGTTTTTTTTGCCGTACTGAACGTAAAAATACCCTATATTTGGATTGAGTATTCATCCAATGACTACCCGCTCTCGATTGGATTAAGTGTGCGTATCACACTTTTAGTGACTAAAACCCACCTTGTGATGTTTTAATCACACTAAATATTATGAAGATAAAAAAAAAAAATCTCTTTCACGGTGAAACAGTTGAATTGATTTGGATAAAATTTGGCACACGGGTAGACCGTATCCTAGATTAGGAAATTTCTATGCCATGGGTTCGAAGCGAGGAGGAGTGGCAGGCGGTCGCTTCCTTCTGCAAAGCAATAAGGTTAGCAAAGGAAGAGGCCGCACGTACACGCGCGAGGGAGCGGCCCTAAAACCCCAGCCACCGAGATCCCGATTTCCAGCCACCGTAGGCGTGGGATTGCGGACGGCAAGCAATGGGTAGCTCGCCTTCCGACCGTCCGGTAACCGTCCGGACCGAGCCCAAGTCGTCGACGGCGCGTACTGTTCTACGCGTGCCTTAAGAAGATGTCAGCAAACCGTAGGGGCCCAGCAGGGTCGAAACCTACTGGGGCCAAGGATCTGCTTCTGAAAGGAAGACTCGGTCCTGGTGTGAAAGGCAACGAAGTAACAGGAGTGGATTCTTAGTCAGTAAAGTCTGACACACCCTCGTGTTCCGCCCAAGAGCGGGGGATGCCATTTGATGACTTTCCCACCGAAAAAAAAAATAATAGGAAATATGGTACTTTATTACGGGAGTATGTTTCCTTGAAATATGTTTCTGCTAACACAAAAGCTAGTCGACAATAAAAAAATAATGTTTTTCAATATCCCTATTTTATTTCTTACCAGTTTCCACATGTTTTCCAAGCTTAGATATCGATAAGCCATATATCTATTAGATTGAAGCTACCAATCAACGTTTCGCACGTACTGGGCCGGGGTGTGCCACAATATGAGTGCGGTCAATAATTACAGTTAAGTAGCCCCAGATTCCGGTACGATTAATATGCAATTAAGTTGCCACGCGATACCATGTCCATATAACATAGAATATGTATGGAGATGTTATAGATTATTAATTAAAGCCTTCTTGTTTTTAAACTTGTGCTTGAAGTCAAGAGGAAATTAGAAACTGCGTATAGTAATTAACTGTACACGCATAGACCAGTCTATGTGTCTACAGTTTCTTCATTACGTAGGTATTCTCTCTTTGTAGCGACCGAAATGTGTGTTTTGAGAACTTCTTTAAGAACCTTCCAAGGCTGCAGGATGCGAGGGTTTGCGGACAATGAGCAATGTATAGCTTGCCGTCCACTCGTCCTATAGGGACCGAGCTCCAGTCGTCATGGCGCGTAGTGTTCTACCTGCACGTTCACGGGTAGTCTGAAAGTCCACGGGTAGTGTGAAAGTGAAACCCGGGGCCCTGGGACGAAGGCAAAGAAGGAACAGGAGTGGGTTTTTAGTCAGTAAAAGTTTGACACTATGTCGCGCTCCGCCCAAGAGCGCGATTTAACATTAGATGATTTTTCCAAATAAAAAAAAACCTTAGTGAGTTGGAAAAGACATTGGAAGATTTCCTGATCCCTTACGCTCCTTGTGTCGTATTCCTCAATGCTGAGAGTCGTTACCTCCCTGCTTCATCACTTGCATTTTTATGATGTTCCTCTATCTTTTCCTGTCTCTGGCGGTGTGAAGGGCGGGGGATATCCTGATATACCTCAAAAAAAGGCTGCAGGGTTATTCAGAATAGTAAAGGTTACCCTGGGACGCAAGTTGCTGGAGCAAATGACCTCGAGCTAGTCGGGGCCATGTACAACAGAGCCTCTACAGTCGCAATCCAATGATAAATGATTTTTATTTTGCAAATAGTTTAAAAAAAAAAACACTTTTACACATACATTTTTTTTCGTCAGTTTAAACTAGATTAAGCCGAGGTTTCCTAGCTGACTATCCTGAGAAGAAACACCAAAACAATCTCAGGGGTCGAAGTCTCTTTTAAAGTCCATACAGTAAACATGTAATGGTCAAATCATAGGAGAACCTTGCAGATTAGTATCTGAGATGGTCTTTTGAAGAAAGAACCACACAGATTAAAGTGGACTTGTCCAGTCAGTGCAAGCATTTGTCAGTATTCGTGTACCTCAAACTTAGGACTACTAAGAAGCTCAACGACTTGACGAACAATACCAAAGAAGGACATTTGGGTAGGCCGCATGGGTACAACGGAATAACTGCACGTTTTTTTTTACTTACACATTACTTGTCACTGTGATCATGTCTTCGTTTCATCACTTATTCTCTTGCTTATATATTTATATTTTGTATGTATGTATATGTGTATCTATTTTAGTATTAAGTTTTTGTTTACTTTTAAATTTGCACCAACTGCAACCGCATTTTGTGTCCAGGCAGTCTCTGTCCATTCTGGATTGCCTGGAAGAAATCGCCGAGTGCGATATGGACGCCAATTGTATGTTTTTTTTTTGTTGTATTACAATTTCAATTTGTAGTATGCAATAAAGAATCATCATCATCTTCCTGCCCTTATCCCGTGTTATTTGGGGTCGGCGCAACACGTTTTTTTCTTCCACTCTGCCCTGTTACTCGTCATGCTATCACTAACTAGTATGCAATAAAGAATATATAAATAAATAAATATTATTATGAAAATGATATCCCAACTCCCTTATCAGTGTGAATAAAACCAACCAGCTTTCTTATTACAATCAATAAACTTAAATGCCTTAAGACTAGATATAATCTCAACAAAATCCCAGTACCTAAGATAGCGATCGCGTAAACAATCGGTGCCGGTCGTCAAGCGATGAAGCTGCTGAGTGGCCGGTATTATTTATTGCCTATTATCAGTTAATACGGGCTTGCATGCGCTGTAAAGCGATGAGTGCGCTTGATTGGGTATGTTGTGTGTGGAATGTAGGCATTGGTAGCCATATAAGGGTCTTGAATCTTCACTTCTGTATTGAGATTGTATTTTCAAAGGCTTTTTTGGATTACTACTTAATGGATTTTCACTATAAGCATTATGTCTTTGTTTTTGTAATCAAATGGACAATGACGATGGATGGTCAGTTTGTTCAGTCACTTATTGACCAATCTTTGAACAAACAATAATGTCAGTCTTATTGCGTTCAGTGAAATGTATAACAGTTTTTTAATCCTTTTTTTTGTAACCGGGAAATCATCAAATGACTTGTACCACTCTGAGTAGATCAGGAAAAAATATCAGACTATTACAGAATAAAACCCATAGTGTTCTTTAAGTTGCCCTTTTTGCAAGGGCTATGTAAGAAGACCACTAAGGGGTTTCTTCAAATAAACCAGTTCGAAACAAAGCCCTGGTAGGTATCTGTCCTTACTGGTCTCGTCGTGGTCTTAACCTAGGGCCTCATTCAAGTTGCGCCCTTGTTCTTTCAGTGGCTTGGCAAAAACAAAGAATTCTGCCAATTGGGCTTCAGTACGACCCTAGTTTGATCTTCTGTTTGTCCACAGCAGATCAGCAAGGCTCTCAAATGTGAAAATTCAAATAAAAACAAACACTCATTTTTATCTATACATCACTTCATAAACCCAAGAGCACACTACACAAAAAGCGCTTAAACCAGCTCAAAATGGCCGATACAACAGATTTATGTGCCAGTATTACACGTTCGCCGCGGGCCCCCGGGCACGGGCTGAGTTAGTGGTCGATTCAGGCTGCTGTCGTGTGCGCTATGCTTAATGAGAGCAGATACGTTTGGGTGTGGCTGTAGCGGTAGTTGTAATTGTGACTTTTACATCGCTACTATGAGCTTGATATGTTTATTCATTGATAAGTAGTCGAAGGCCTTTGTTGGTGCGACCGCAGGTGGTTCTGGGTTTTCATGGCGAAATGGCGATAGCGATTGTCGCGACCCAGTGCTGGGCATGCCACAATTATGGCGGTAAGTCCGCGCTTCGAGCCGTGGTTGGAAAGACCTCACGGCGTCCTCACCTTCCGCATGACTCAGGTTCTCACCGAACACGGTAAGTTCAGGAAGTTCTTGCACCGGATTCGTGCGGAAGCGACGCCCGGGTGTCGCCATTGTGTGGACCGCCCGGAGGACACGGTGGAGGTAAGCCCTGCTTGGGTAGAACAACGGCGTGTCCTCGTGGGGTGATCGACGGCGGCGATCTCTCGCGCCGGGCCTTGGTACAGGCCATGGTCCATTGCCCATGGGCAAGCAGGGTCGAAGCCTACTATATACCCTATAGCTGGGGCCACGGGTAGTGTGAAAGTGAAACCCGGGGCCCTGGGACGAAGGCAAAGAAGGAACAGGAGTGTTCCGTTCTAGGGCCACGGTAACTCTTCTAAACAATTCCCAAAAACTGGCACAGCGGCTGACCTAAATTCAATTAAACAGCTCAAAATTTATAATAGATATTTTCACAAGTTTCGACATAGCTCGAAGAATTGCCAATCTTAAGGAGGGTTCATTATTAGCAGAGATGATGATCGATGAGGCTGAAAGGTCTGAAATGGAAGATACTCCACAACGTAAAACCATGACATGATGATGCCCGTAGGAATCTACTGGATGCGAGAATTAGTTGATGTTAATTATGATCGAAGTGGACATCTTTTGGCCGAATAATGATGGTCAACATACGTGGTGGATTAAATCCTTTGAACATCTGGCCTCTTAATTCTGGCCAGCTGAGCTCGGATAGAGCCCTGCTGACCTTTGAATCCATTTTCTTTGCGAAATATTGATTGATTTGCTTATACTATGTAGATTCAAAAGAACACTCCACCAGAAATATTTGCATAAACATTTTTCTAAAGAAAGAGGAAAAGCAGGAGAAAAAGGCACATTGCTTGCAGAACAGATGGTCGTTGTAGCCGAAAGGTTCTGAAGTGGCGACCACGTACCGGAAGGCGCAGTGTTGGAAGGCCCCCTAAAGGCGGACCGATGACCTGGTGAAGGTTCCGGGAATCCGATGGATGCGGGACGTACAGGACCGTTCATTGTGGCGACATTTGGAGGAGGGCTATGTCTAGCAGTGGACGTCTATCGGCTGAAATGATGATGATGATGATGATGATTTCTAAAGATCAAAGCCATTTGAAAGGAGTAGGGAAAACAAGTGAAAAAATATCATGTTATATATATTTTTTAGTTAAAAGTATTGATTGCACGAAAAAATCATATACTGATAATGTTGTACATGAATCTATACTAAACATATATTTTATTCAAACTTATTAACTAAGCCGTTACCGAAGAGTAGGCTTCAGAAAGACACTGTTTTATGGCATTGCTTGGCGCTTAGGGACTAAGTAGAAAGATCTGTGGGCAGGCAACATTGCTTGCAGAATACCAATATTGGCCATATTCCAAAGGTTCCAGAACCTTTCGGCCGTATTGCCACTCCAGAGAGGTAACCACCTACCGATGATCTGGTTAGGGTCATGAAAATCCAATGCACGCGAGACGCACAGGACCGGTCGTTGCGAAAGAAATAACCACATTAATATTATAAAGACGAAACTTTGTGAGTGTGTCTATGTGAGTTGTGTGTGGTATATTTATTACTTCTTCACACTCGAACGATTGAACGGATTTTAATGGCAATTTAAATGATACTTTTTATCTCGGGGGTATGTTCCCTTGGGACTATTTTCTATTTTCACGCGGGTGAAGCCGCTGGCAGCAGGTAGTCATAAATACTTTTTAATTATGGAAGAAAAAGCCATTCCTACATAAAACGTAAACTATCGCTTACGACATTCTTTTTAAACAGGTTTAATTTTTGCCTATACACAAAATTGGGGTTAAAAAACCGGGCAAGTGTGAGTCGTACTTGTGCACTGAGGGTTCCGTACAAACTTAAATATGGAAACAGTTCAATTCCCAAATTGAGTTACGAAGTTTTTTCCGACGATTTTTTGTGACGCAACTATACATTTATAGTTTTCAGATTTTTTTTATCCTTGTCCTATGAGACCCTGATTCATGCCGAATTTCAGGATTGTAGGTCTATGGGAAATTCTTTATGAATTTTGAATAAGAGTGACGGAATACAAGTTTTTTTTTGCGACATAAACGGTAGTATTTTTTTTTTGTTCGTTAACTTAGAAGTTTGATTTTTTCACAGCTTCAAGGGACCACAAACCTGAGTATATAGTTTAAATTTGAACTAAATATCTCTACGCTTTCCAGAGAAAAAGGGTCTTGATAGATAGAAAGAAATACAGACAGATGGACAACACAGTGATCCTTTAAGGGTTCCGTTTTTTTCCTTTTAAGGAACGGAACCCTAAAAAGCCTCATAATGAATTTCCTATTCAACAAGACAAAATATTGTAAAACCTTTCCTGTCGCGAATCCTTAGTAAAAAATATTAATTAATAAGAGAAAAATATCCAATTAATTGCTGACTAGTGAAGTGCCGTCCTAATGAGAGCACGTCAAGTGTAGTCTAACGGTGATTGTAATTGTGCCTTACATCGCTACTACGGGAGTTATGACTAGTAATTATAATGTTGTGTGCAAAGCCTTAATCACGACTTGTGTGTAGACACAGCTCATTATAATAAACTCTATATTTATACACCCCTAGTTTTTAATTAGTACAAGAAAAAATGGGGCTCTATCTGTACCCGTTACTGATCATATTTTAATAGTCAAAAGTAAAAAAAAAAAACGAAATTCCAAAATTGTGCACGAATATTTGTCATAATTCGTAAATTCATATTAATTGCTACTATAAAATACTACGCGCAGTGTTTTTCCATTTTGATCGTCATTTATCCATTCATACTCGTAATCAATAGCCACAAATTGAGTGATATTTTGGGATATAAACAAACGCTAATAACTTTGATGTTTATGAAAATTATTTATTGAGACTTTACTGAAATAATAACAAGACCTTTTCTAATAAGCCTTTTAAGTATTTGTACTAATAAAAAATTAGTAGTGTCTATTTTTAACTGCTTTTATTAAAAAGCAGACAAAATATGCGTAAGATATGTACCAGCTTCTGCCAATGCCAGTGAACATAATTTGGGGTAAAAAGTATACTGTGTGCTATACGGAGTGAGAGCGAGTATTCTATTCAGTTGCTCTATCAGGAGCGAGAGAGAGTATTCTATTCAGTTGCTCTATCAGGAGAGAGCGAGTATTGTATTCAGGTGCTCTATCAGGAGCGAGAGAGAGTATTCTATTCAGTTGCTCTATTAGGAGCGAGAGAGAGTATTCTATTTAGATGCCCTCTATCAGGAGCGAGAGAGAGAGTATTCTATTCAGTTGCTCTATCAGGACCGGGGGCGAATATTCTATTCAGTTGCTCTATCATGAGCAAGAACGAGTATTCTATTCTCTTGCCCTTTGCGTTTCAAGGCCACGGTGACGCTTTCATACAATCTAATGACAAGCTCGTCAAATATGAGAGCCTTATTCTGATCGAGGTTCAATATTCGGTAGTAGATGGAATTGGTCAGAAGTCGAGATAATTCATAAATAATAATATCTGCTTCTCAGGAAAATTACTAATTAACATGCCAAGAAGACGGTTCAAGTTTAGGTATTCTAAGGTTAGTAATTAGAATTCTTAGAAATTTCAAAGATTTCCTTATTCTTATTCATAACTTTTCAGTATTTTTTTGCGTTTCAGATTTTCCTCTTTTCCATATTTGATTAATTCACGTGCTCCATCTCTTTTGATTCAACGTGCCTAAATAAAATAAAAATGTCGCAACCAGAAACCCGCAAATAAAGTATTAATACCACGTCACTCATCCACGTGAAGCAGCGTGACATTGACGTCACGCGTGACACAAGCCATCCATCACGCCGCATGCCTAAAGAAAAACCAAACCGGCTTGCACACACCTAGAACCTTATAACTTAAAAAATTGAGCTGAAATTCCTTTAACGCAACGTAGTTATATGTTTGTCCAAGAATATGTTACCAACGTTCACATGCAGCTGAATTCAAATTTGGAAGAAAAGAAAAGTTCGAAATTCAAGTTTCGCAGCTGCAAATTGTAGGTTGTTTGAAATTCAGATTTTTCGTCACACGTAAGTACAGACGGTTGCCGAAACGGAAAATTGCGATATAACTTTATTTTTTAGGATGAGATTGACGACTTAAGTAGGTTGGTCGTGATATATTCCATGATACGCGCTTATCTCGTTACGTTTATTGGCGTGAAGGTTTGTAGGATTATTATGTTTTGGCAATATGAGGTGGTAAAACACTTGAGTCGGGGAGAATTTCAAATAAGCTGTATTACTGACATATTTTTTTTCGGTTTGTTTGTTTTGTTTTTTAATTGTTATTTTTCTGAATGTACCTAATTCATTTGATGGTGAAGGCCATCGATTTGCCCACTTACTCAATCACCTTGATTAAGAGATTTTAGTATTTGTTTAGAGATGTTAGTTTATTATGAGTATGTAAATTATTTGAACTATATAGAAAGATAAGACTAGAAATCACTATTTTCTAACACTTGGTTACAACCACAAACCTATCCTGGAACGACCATTTTTTTATTTACATTAACCCATACTTATTTTCTCCTGTTCATCATAACACCCAGACACGTTGTAACTGTCTGTAGATCATAAAATTTTTGTTCCATGTTTTGTTAGTATTTTTTTGAAATTGTTTAGTTGTACATAGAAATAGAAAATTCATCTATCTATATATATAAAATTAGAAACTGACTGACTGACATATCAACGCACAGAAGAAACTACAGGGCCTAAGAGCGTGAAATTCAATTAAGAGCGAGCAACAAGAGAGGATTTTGAAAAATTCACCCCCTAAGGGCATGAAACGGGGGTCGAAAGTTTGTATGGAGAAATCGACTTTCAACCGAGCGACGCTGCTGGCAGAAGGTAGTAAGAAACAAAGTAAATTTTTTGCTCAGACAAACCGCCTATCAGCGCTTCATACAAAACTGATTATCACACTTCAACATATTTCTCTATTCCATGCCTATCAATTCCACTAAGCCATCTCATTCAATCCAAGTCAATCATATCCGCACACAAATACGTCATCATCCCCACCCATAACCATAATGACGTAAACACCAAGAAAATTGTCTTCGAGACAATTCAACGCGAGTCGATGGAACCTATAACTCGTATACACCCCGGTATTGATTAAAAAAGCAACATAAATTAGCGAATTCGAGGGGCGAAGGGGGGCGAAGGGGGTTGTTGTCAAAAAACTTTTATAAGTGTTTATGTGTACGTACCCACCCCCCGCGGCCCGCGCAGGGAGTGCCCCGCGCCGCTGACACCCTTTCGCGCATACCCACATTCGTATAAAACACCCGGTACAGGAGATGGCAAAACTAGACGTCGGGTTGTATTGGTTTTTTATGACGCGGACTCTTAATAAAAATGGTTACATACATACATTCATAAATGGTTAAGTTATTTGTAATGTACATTCGAAGGTGATTTTTCTTTTTATGTCCTACTTGAAAACTGCCTGGTTTTGTTTTTAGGTATATGAAAATCATCTCATGATAAAACTTGCTCTTGGGCGGAGCGGCAGATAGTGTCAGACTTTTACTGACTAAAAACCCACTCCTGTTCTTTCGTTGCCTTTGTCCCAGGTTTCGTTTTAACACATGGCAGAATTTTAGAAATGTAAACAATAAGTAAAAATGTATTAGTCTAATAAAAACGCTTTCACTTAAATAAAATAATAAAGATACTAGTCTACAGTCCTTCAAGTGTCAATACACCGTATTGTTACCAAACATCCCTTTTCCGCCTACACCGTTGCCTAACCACTTTTCCTTTCGACTGTACACTGACATACAAGTACATGTAAATTAAACACCACCGCACACAGACACGCACACAAATAAAAACGTAAAGAAACACCGCGGAGAGGAAGAATGTATTAAGAAAGCGCGAGAGGGACGCCTTTCTAATTAACACCCCGTGAGGGAGCGAGACAGAGATATACGACACGCTAATTAAGAATACAAGAAGAAAGACGCGTTTTATGTACAGCCTCGGGATTCTGTGAATGTGTGAGTCAACTGTACGTGTGTGTTGACGATTTTCCATCTGTAACGCGCATGTGTAAGTGTTGTGTTATTAACTCATTATGTGAAGAGTTAGTAAGTACATAAGCGTTATTTACTGGTTAATTGAAAGCGGTTTTCTCCGATAAGAGCCTGGTAAAGACAGCGGTATCGAGACATTTTCTATTTGAGTTTCGATTTAGACATGTCGCTTCTTGTTGTTACATAAAAATAATGCAGCGACGAAAAGTTAAAAGTTTTGGTTATAACTTTCAGTTGGTATAAAGTCCTGACTTTGTTGAGGTTGTTATTTTATTTTTAGATCTCAAAATATTACTTGTAAAAATAGATTTGTAATACGATGTGACCTTTAGGAACAATTAAATATTCTTGGAAAACATTTTGAGTAAAACTGATATAGTTTTTTGATAATATAAATAAAAGTAACAAATTGTTTAAATTTGTAACTAGGTAAGCAAAATGGTTAGCAATTAGTTTATTGCGATGGAAAGTCTCTGTAAGAAGAATCTGTGTCTCTGTGTGAGTCTGTGTGTGTCGTTGTTGAAACTTCAACGGTCCGGACTAAGCGTTTCGCTTCGTCGTTTATACCGCGTACATCGAAGGACTGGAACAATTTGCCCGCTGCAGTCTTCCCGTCCAACTATAATTTAGGTGTCTTCAAGGCTAGAGTGAATAGGCTCTTAATAAACTAGTGCACCTCACCATCAATGATTGCATCTCTGCCTACCATCAGGTGGGATCGCAGTCAGCACAGATTTATATCAATTAAAAAAAAAAAAGAAATTGCAGGTTTGAAATGTCAAAAAAAATCGGACATAATATATTACCTATATTGAAAGGTTAAATATCTACTAAAGTATTTCAATGGCTGCAAACTTCATTAAATAACCCCAAAAATACTTCAAACTTCGTCAACAAACACTACCAACTTTATAAAAATAAACAACATTCTCTTCTGAAAAAAGTTTGCCAGATTTTTTCCGACAAATCTTATTTATCTTAGAAAGATCCGGCCCTTTGATATTATGAGGGTCATGGTCAGCCAATAATGGTTTAAGCGGCTACTGAAGGATGCAAGGACGTCTTCCGGTGAGGACTTAATGATGTAAAGGGATTTTTGGGGAAGCTATGGGGGTGAAAGAAAAGAAATTTTGGGGGTGAAAGAAACATTTTTCTTTTTTGTTTATTTAATTGGGGAATATTTATGTGATATAGATTGATTAGCTTTTGCCAGTGACTTTGCCTGCGTGTATATAGGTTTTTTCTTACAAACTTTGGACACCCGTTTCAACTCTTTAGTGGTTGAATTTTGGGAAATCCTCTCTTAGTGCCTAGGCCCTGTAGTTGGCTGTGCGTTGATATGTCTGTTAGACAGTTTCTCTTTTATATATATATATATATAGATTTTACTATGATTATCTTTGCTTCTGAATAATAACAATTTAAGCAAACTTTCTTATTTTGAAACATATCTAATGAATAATAAGGTTCCAAAGACGTAAATCTCGCAGCAGAAGATTTCTTTGGTTTTTTATTTTGTCGTAATGTCAGTCAGTGGAGCAGTGGTTGCCAAGTGGTAGCGGCCCCGACTTACGAATTGTAGGTCCCGGGTTCCAACCCAGCCAGGCGCCTTACTTTGTGTAATTTATTTCATCACCACTGCTCTCAAAACGTTGAAGGAAAACATCGTTAGAAAACCGGCATGTCCTAGAACCAAAACTTCAATTGGCCCATTCCCTCTCCTAGAGAGTGGAAGCCTGAGTCCCAGCAGTGGGAACATTAAAAAGGCTGAATATATATAAATATATATAAGTCTGTATATACTGTGATTCCCAGTCATATCGTTAAGAAATAGTACTATTTTAAAGATTGAGTAATCAATTAAATACTAAAGTTGATTGAACAAAAAAATAAGGCCTCTAAGTACTAAGAGTTTCAGCAAAGAACCTGGACTAAAGTACAGTTTTGTAACAGGAACAAATCCAGGGAGTCTTATATCTAATTTAAGAAATAATGTTCTCAAGTAATGAAAGTTGATAATGATGATTACTATCGTTAAAGTCCTTTTATTACTGCGCAAAACTGCTTCCATTTTATAGCAGGATTTTGTTTTAAGATAACTGTTGCAGACACAGTATACACGTCTGCCTATTGGCACTTACTTTGCTAGTGTAGCTAGGTAACGAACAAATACCTCGTGAAAAGTCTGTTAGGAGAATTATTACTGTTGCCTAGACTTTTTTCTTCTGGCCAGCATTCAAATACTGCTTATATTTTTCTTCTGGCCAGCAAGCAGTGTTTGAATGTCGATAAAACTACAACAATGTAGAGATGAGACTTTATTCTTTTAAAAACATTTACATCACTACGGTCTGGACTAAGTGTTGCGCCTCGTCGTTTATACCGCGTATGTCAAAGGACTGAAACAATGTACCTGCTTTGGTCTTACAGTTCGATTATAATTTGGGTGTTCCAAAACTAGAGTGAATAGGCTCTCAATAAACTATTGCGCCTCACCACTAAATATTGCATCATTGCTTACCATTAGGTGGGAACGCAGTCAACCACTAGCTCATGTTACTTAAAAAAAAGCAGTGTTCTAGTGTTTTTTTTTTAAATTCATATATACCAGTGCTTGACTGCGATTCCATCTGATGGTAAGCAGCGATGCAATCATTGATGGTGAGGCGCACTAGTTTATTAAGAGCCTATTCACTCTAGTTTTGAAGACACCTAAATTATAGTTGGACGGGAAGATCGCAGCAGGCTAATTGTTCCAGTTCTTCGATGTACGCGGTATAAACGACGAAGCGAAACGCTTAGTATGGACCGTTGAAGTTTCAACAACGTAAGGATGGATATCGGACAACCCGCCGTACATCGGGTTGTCCGATGATAGAAATGAGATGGCGGAATCAAGTCATACAATTCCCGCGCACACTCTCCGAAATGCAACCTGTGAGTGTAGCAATAAACAAAGAAAGATAGAAAACATGTTTCTTTGATACATAGACTGACACTATGTAGAAAAAAATACATATGTAGTAACTTAAATAAAAAAAAGAATAAACATTAACATTGTGTGTTTCATAGCTGCGTCAAATAGGTCTTGTACAGCAAAATTCCAGAAAACTATGTAGCAGTTTCTAGAAGCCGGTTTCTAACTGAAAACGCATCAAATGCTTTATTATTGCTTTAAACCAATAGCGTCTAACGTAGCTATGCGTACAATATAAGATTTCAAATGGACTTTATGTCAGTGTAATATTATGTCATTACACTAATATTATATAGAGCAGTGTTGGCCGAGTCGTAACGGCCTCGACGTACGAGTTGTAGGTCGCAGGTTCAAACCCAGCCAGGCGCAGTACTTTGTGTAATTTATTTCATCACCACTGCTCTTAAAACGGTGAAGGAAAACATCGTCAGGAAACCGGCAAGTCGTAGAACCAAAAATTCGAAGACATGTGATATCCACCAACCCACTGGGCCCGCGTGGTGAATTACGGCTTATTCCCTCTCCTAGAGAAGAGGCCTGAGTCCCAACAGTGGGAACATTATAAGGCCGACTATACTATACTATACACTCATATATTATAAAGGTAAAAGTTTGTGACCGTATATTTGTCTGTCTGTTTGTTACTCCTTCACGCTCAAACGACTGTACGGATTTAGATGAAATTTGGCACACGGATAGAGCATATTCTGGAATAACACATGTACGCTTTTATCCCAGAAATATGTTCTCTTGAAATATTTTCTAACAGCTAGTGCGATGATATATTTATTGCCACTTTTTCTAACTTATTAAATACTACATCATTAGTATCATATACAAGAGTTAGTTCTAGCTTTTATTCAAAACATACTTAGCTAAATGATCTCAGTTCGAGACCTCAACACAAAGGCATCAGCACATCTCACCGTAATTGCTCGCAGATCTCGATGCGAGCTCAAAAGCCTAATGATGCGTTCTGTACTAACCCAAGATAAGACATATCGCCTTTTGATCACCTACCGACGTCAAGAAAACCTTATCGCACTCACTGTAGGTTTATTTGTTTTAAGCTTTCAATGCGAACGAATGAAACGGGCTGTGTATTGAATTACCAAAAAAGACGTAACTACAATTTGTTGACAGTCAAAATTGAATTTTGTTGGCGGAAAACTAGGGTTGGAACTTCAGTGGGGATTGTGAAAAGATATACAGGACGCGTTCGCCTATCTTGCTCTCGGAAAAAGCTTGCAAGAAAGCAAAGAATGGTGGAAGAAAGGGGAAGGGACAAGAAGGAGATATGTCTCAACGTCGGTGATGAATTAAATTTTTTAGGGGGGCTCAGGGGGGCAACTTTGCCCCTTTCATTGGCGCGTCTTCATCCAGTTATTCGTTTCTTTAATTCGTGTTAATTTTTTTTTTGCTTTGTTAATGTGTATCGCGTTTTTTTTGTTTTGTTTACTTTGTGTGTAAGATTATGAGGTTATGCTTAGTGCCTAGATTGTTCCTTTGTTGAGAAATATTAGCTTTTTATCGTTGTGATAATTTTTTGTCTCAAATAAGTTCTTACTTTTACGATTATGTTGAATATATTTATATGACTTGATTGTAATGATTTTATATGAGTATTGTATTTATTGTTAGACTCGTATTTGATTTATTCGTTTTTAACAGTGGTTTAGATCGCGTGGTAGTAAAAAATGTTGTGAAAAAAAAAGATTTTTTTTTGAGATTATTCATTACAATCAAAATTAAAAATATTTTGTTTTTAAAATATTATATATAGTAGATAGTATATTAGTATTATTATATAAGTAATTGGTTAATAATGTTCTATTACTCGTCTGACAAAATCTGTCAAACTTACTTATAATCTATTTTAATGCGTTTAATATTTGCATGACTGAAACGTCGGATAAGTGTGACTTTAAATGAATGCCTACATTTAACTTACATTATAAAAGCCTATATTCTACCAAATAAAATGACTTTTCATTCATTCTTTCATTCAAAGGTTTTTACAAACTAACTTTCCAATAAACGTTTTGTGACCGTGATATCTTCTTTAAACAAAATATTTAATTGTTTGTGCTTAGTTTAATATTTCTAGCGAACTTCTTTGTATCTATTAAAATTATAAAGGTCACCACTGTAACTTTATAACCTAGATTCTAAGAACTTAACCAAAAAGAATGTTTGATGTTTGTTGATTATGTAGGTGATTTACCTACATATCTACGTATTTTTGATGGTCACTTTGAACTTGCTTAGGTATCGCTGTTTTTAGTATAGACAATCGTCGTTTATACCGTACATCGAAGGACAGGAACAATTTGCCTGCTGCAGTCTTCACGTCCAACTATAATTTAGGTGTCTTTAAGGCTAGAAGGAATAGGCTCTTAATCAATTAGTGCGCCTCACCATCAATGATTGCATCTCTGCTTACCATCAGGAAATTCTATGTGAGAGTATTAATTACTTTAGCAATGTCTTGTGTAAGTTTTAAGCAGTACTTACTGTCCCCTCATTATATTACTCGTCAATAACTTAGATTTAGTTTGTACATATATTAAAAGTTTAGATATCAAAAGCCTATTGTCTGAGTCATCAAACAACTTTTTCCAATAACCCACACTTCAAAACTGCTTAGCCCTAAAAAGAAAAGAAAAAATCGATGACGTCACGTTAATTTCCTACATCCGACATCCCCTATGTGTGCATGCAAGCTCAGCACGTATGCACGCACTCTCTATTTGAATAGGAAAGAAGAAAAAAAAACTCGAATCGATATTACAAAACAAAAGCAGAACCCTTCGTAAAATGCTAAAATCGATGCGAAGAAGTGTCATTAAAGAACCCCCAAAAATTAAAACCCCCTGTTTGTGTACGCACACACGCGTTTGGTAATATGACTAATAGATGCACACACATGTAAGGAAGTTAATGAACTATTCACGGTAGGATGTGCGATTTTGTACAGCTTTGAGTTTTTATGATGCGTTCGAGAATTTGAATTGGGAATAGAATTTGTGATCGTGTTTTGTTTATTTTTTTGTTTGATGACTATGATGCGGTTTTCTTTTGCTTTGGCTTCGCAAAAGTATTTAAGCAATCAAAGTCAAGTTTGGAAATTATTTAGTTTTTGAAACACAGTAGGTACAGGTATTTTGTTTTCCATTCGAATGTGGATATCACACATTTGAATATGTTGCAGTATTTGGTAGCAAATACTTAGCTGAGATGTCACAGAGATTGCGCATGTTTCAATAATTCCACATAATTTATTGTCCAGTTATGCACACACTTGAGACACACTGACCAATTTCCTCATCCTCTAGGAATTTATTTGAAAATAGAACTGTTACAGAACTTCATTCGAAAAAATCCCGCCAAAAAGTCGCTTATGTTTTTTTTTTTTTCTCCCATTCCATCGACAGGAGAATATGGCTTAGCACTCTTGCTCGCTTATGTTCGATTGGGATGTTATTCTTTTTGTGAATTTTGATTTTTATCCCCTACATCTTTTTTTAATTTTTTTTTATTGGGTGGATTTTTTTTTATTGGTGTCAGACTTTTACTGACTAAAAACCCACTCCTGTTCCTTCTTTGCCTTCTTCCCAGGGCCCCGGGTTTCGCTTTCACACTACCCGTGGATTCCCTAAATCTAGACTTTCTTTTGTTTCGCGGAAGTCATTAGAGCCATGCTTCATTTCCGCTAAGTAAAAATCTAGTAATGGTAGTAAGATGATGCATGGCGTTACCACTTACCGGCTCAGAAACGGTGGCGAGATAACCTGGACAGCTGGACACTGGTGGTGTAGCCAGACCTTGACCCAGTAAGGGCTATGAAGACTAAAAAGAGTCTTCGTGATAACATCTGGCCTCGAGTTACAAACTTGTGTTTGAAAATATTTTTCTGATGAAAAAATATTGTTCTAAGGAGCTACAAAATAATCATCTGGAAAATTAAGAAATTATTCTTTATTAAAATGTATAGAAAACTTTGCCAATACCAAAATGGGGTCCCAAATCGTCTGTAGTCTGAACGATTGCATGGGCAATTTAAACATTGGTTACAAGCGGTGACCCAAAGAAAAGTAGCATCTTGAGTGACACTTCACAATTCGAGGAGTTTGACAAACAAATGGTCAAGAAAATCGAGGGAAAATAAATATTATGATACCTTTGTCCTGTTTTTAATCCTTTGATTTGGTATGAAAGCAAAGTTATGAAGTTGAAAAAGGTATTTTTTTATGTTCAGCTTAAATGTTACTAACTGGAAAACTTACAGAATTGTTTCATGCCCCGTTTACACGTGAGTCCAGCCTTGACCAATCGCCATCTCTAGCCATTGTGTAAATAGGGAAATCCTGTTTACACATTGGCGATTGGCCGAGGCTGGGCCCACGTGTAAACGCACTATAAAATTACTTGAAGCTTGAAATATTTTAATATACAAATGGGTACCGCACGTGCGCGGTTGGCGTTGTGGTTGAGCGACTGACTACTGCACTGCGCGTTACGGGTTCGATTCCCGCACGAGCCAATATTTGTATGACCTACAAATAGTTGTTCCAAGTCTAGGTATCTTGTCTAAGTGAGTATACATGTTTGTGAACGCACTTACGATGCAGGAGCAATTCCTAGTGTGCGAAAAAAAATGCCCTGGTTATAATATGGCCCTTAATTTCTGAACAAGTAGTTAAATAGCACTACATCATTAAAAAAAAACAACTGAATTGAGAACCTCCTTTCTTTTTGTAGTCTTATAATAATACTCATCATCATCATTTCAGCCGAAAGACGTCCACTGCTAGACATAGGCCTCCCCCAAGTGCCACCACAATAACTGGTCCTGTGCATCTCGCATCCTTGGTACTCCCGCTAACGTTACCAGGTCATCGGTACACCTTGTAGGAGGCCTTCCAACGCTACATCTTCTGGTCTACAATAATATATTTTTGACATAACAGACTTTGAAAATAGAACTACAATCAAGTTGAATCAAAAATGAAAAAATAAAACAGTTCTTGCAATGTGTCTTCGAGTTGTAACAACGCTATACCAAGTCCGAGCCGTAAGAAAACTAATATCGAAAGTTCAAGATCATAACAAATCCCAACCCTAATAAAATATACCTCCCAAGATCCTAGCAGCGCAAATTAAAGTCACCGCCGAACTTCCCAAAAAATGTAAACATGTAGGCATACATGTAAACATAAAAAGATGTACATATACATCGCAAGGCGGCGATGAGTTTTAAAGTTTTTAAGGGTTCGTCGAAGATTGCGTGGCTTGATTACCGGCCCCCCCTTGGGGAGGGGGTGTACACCCCCACACACGACTAGGGCCGAAAACACCGCTGGCCTCCCTTTTTTAAGGAGGGTAAATTAAAAGTGTTATGTGTAGGCGGTGATTCTTGATACTTTAAGACAGTTAAGACATTCCTTATCTTTTTTTCGCAGCATTAGATGTTATGCTGGTGCTTAGACCGTAATGGGTACACGTTAAATTTTAAGGCTGTGGTGTCGGTAATTTTAATTAATTTAGATTTTAGATTTTCTTGCTACTGTGGCTGATTATTTTAAAGGTTTGTAATTAAGCTTTACGATAATATTTTTGGCGAGTTACGTCGGCCTTATAAGTTACATACTGTAGTTAGTAGGTACTTACACTTGCTTACTGCTTTTGCATAAAAAAAAAATAACCAACATAATGGACTGGCCTGTTGGTCTAATGGTTAGTGGCCCTGATTGCTATGCCGGAGGTCGTGAGTTCGATTTACATCCAAAGCAAATGTTTGTGTGAAGAGCACGATCATATTATGTTGTTTTATGAGCGTTATTTATATCCTTTTCTGCATCACCCAAAGGTTGACTGGTACACTGGACATAAATAAATATGTTCTGTGTCTGGGTGTAATTTATCTAGAATGTGTTTGTTTTTAAAAGTGTTTTATTTTATAAATATGACGACTTTTGTACAAGGGAACTAGGAACTAGTCCTCAAACTACTTTCAAGTTAAATTAGTAATACATTACAAGGTCAATCTACACAAAACTTACATAATCAAATAGCTTATTTCATAAATACGTGTGTTTTCCGAGATATCGTCGTTTTAATGAATGTAGGGAAGTAGTGTCACGGATGTCGTGTTGGATTCTTTCGTGTGACGATTTAAACGCCCGGGCGTTTTTAACGGGCTACCGGATAAGTCTGTTTATCAATTGTCTAGTACTCTGTTATAAGTAATTACATAAACACATTATTGTTATTATTATAATGGAACCGCATGCATCTAAAATAAAGATACCAATTTAATCAAATCTAGTTAAAACTAAAATAAAAGTATCAAGACTGTTCATACTAAGTGAAGACATGTGCAAGACAGTCGTTCGCGTCGTTCGCTCGTTCATTTGCAAACGATTGTAATTCGTATCTGTGTCGTACTCGCACAGTCGTACTGTGATATCTATCTCGTGCCGCGATATTACTGAAATGTTACGCAGTTACATGTTTAATGTTTATGTTGTGATTTTTATGTTACCTCGTTTGCGGAATTATACTATATATTTATTGTTACTTTTTGGGAACAGAAATATACAACCAGTCTTTCTGAATGGTATCGTGGTATCCAATTAATGGGCTGTGCATATCAGATAAATTGTAGTAGTAGACGCCACCAAAACAATTAAGAAAATGGTCATAAGCACTTATAGTCATAGATGAGTAAAGTATACCTTCAATTGGATTAAGTGACTACGAAAAAATGTACTATTAAAGTACATTTTGATACAAGTGGAGAAAATTTGTCATTGCGACCCAGGCGGAATTCGCCGAATTCGCTGCAGTGACGAACCACGTATCAAACGACGTTTTTCAGTAGGTACATTTACGAAAAAATAAAAATAAACAGGGGTTAACGGGCGACTGGTTTTTTTTTTCGGTGGGACAAAGGACTGGTTTTTTTTTGTATGTCCTCCAATGACATCCCCCGCTCTTGGGTGGAGCGCGAGATAGTGTCAGACTTTTAATGAATAAAAACCCACTCCTGTTCCTTCGTTGCCTTTCATATCAGGGCCGAGTCTTCCAGAATCAGCCGTCGACGACTTGGGCTCGGTCCGGACGGTTACCGGACGGTCGGACGGTGAGCTACCCATTGTTCGCTGTTCGCAAGCCCGTGCCTACGGTAGCCGGAAATCGGGATCGGAATCCCGGCCTCCTTTGCTAGCATTACTGCTTCGCAGAAGGGAGCGACCGCCTGCCACTCCTTCTCGCTCCAGTCTATGGCCAAGGCCTGGCGCCAGAGATTACTGCCGCCGATCGCCCTACTCGAGGACACGGTGGTGCTCTACCCAGGCGGGGCACACCTCTACCGTATATTCCACCGTGTCAACACAACCGTCCGGACCGATCCGGGCGTTTCGTCCGCACGAATCCGGTGCAGGAACCTCTCAAACTTACCATGTCCGGTGAGGACCTGCGTCATGCGGTAGGTAAGGACGCCGTGTTGCCTTTCCAGTCAGTCCTCAAAGAGGGGACTTACCGCAATAATTATGGCGTGCCCAAACCGGCGACTGGTAGAGTCACTCAGCGCCCAGCCTGATACGATAAATACTATCAATTGTAGTGGGGGCGAGCTCGCTCACTTTTCGCACTAGTGGAGTAAACAGTAAATTACGTGCCTTAAAGCGGTAGGGATAAAAGCGGGTGTTCGAGTTGAAATTTTTTTATTTTATGTTAGTAATATTTGATGCTAAATATTTTCGTCATCTTGTATTCCAAACATCGAACACGCTTCTAATCGGGAACCTTACAAAACACGTCACCATCACCCCTCTAAAAATTAAAAACAAAACACTCGCATAAAGGCGCACACACACCGACGAAGCTCACCTAATTATCGGCGCGGAGGGACTTTGCATAAGAAAGTATTGCTGCGTTTTACGGCGCGTGTCGTGCCCCCACCCCACGGCCCAGATAAAAAATCTCCCATTTCCTTAATTCGTTTATCGGGGCTGGTGAGGCTTTGTCTCCGATCGATGAACGCCTCCAAATGAGCGCGAAACGTGACGCGCGTGTGTATTAAGCTTAAGGTGACGGTTTTAAGACGCCATTTTTATGTAAGATTTTTTTTTAATATGCAGATTGGACACGAGGTTTTTGGTCATTTTTCATGATGTGCAGGAAAGTTGTGGGCGCAGTAAAAGTTTGCATTCGACCGAAAACTTTTAAAGTAAAGTAAATACATGTGTGCGTACGATGACTAAATATTTGTTTCTTTATGGTAAAAGATTACATCTCTATACTTCTCACATAGATAAAAGGTTTCTTTAAATCCAACATTATGAGAATTTTTAGTGATCATACTTTTTCGCTACTTTTGAAATTACTTTGTTTCAAAAGAAATTCGTTGTTTGCATAGAAGTTGAGAACAAACTTTTTGGGAAATTTTTGATTCATCTTCCACACCTCAACCCAAGTTAGTAACTAACACTTTTATTATCATTAAAAATAGAAAAACAAGCAAAATTAAATTGAAGCCACGCGTTAACAAACTAAAGCAATCAGCCGTCCCCTAAAACACGCCACAAAAGTCAATAAATTAAGCCCAGGAACACATGTATCGGCCCCCCGTTTCCAACGATAACTTAGTAATTAAGAAAGGCATTAATCATTGCATAGGACAGAGTCAGTCTGATTGCGAATGTGACAAACTGGCATAAGTCATGCGTTCGGGAACGATCGTGGGTGCTATGCCGTAGTGCTGGGATATGCGAGATCGAACGATCGATTAGTGCGGTTGGTAATTGTTTTTTGACTGTTCGAAATTCGAATTCACCATATTCATTTCTTTTTATAGACATAAAATTCATCAAATCCTTCACAATTAAAGTGAGGTTGGTAATTGTTTTTTGACTGTTCGAAATTCGAATCCACCATATTCATTTCTTTTTATGGACATAAAATTCATCAAATCCTACAACAATATGTTAAATTTAAATTTTCTGGAGAGAATTTGAAATACCAGTTGAAATTTTATTTGTTTAAATTTATAGTGTTGAAAGCTAATTATTATTGTTCAGCTGCCATTTCAGAAGTTAGGCTCGTATTACATATTCCTACTTATTTAAGCTAAGTTACCAAGATTCTGCTAATATGCTAGCACGCTAATGACTCTGCCATGAGTTATTTTTTTTTAATGTGGGAAATCATCAATTGTGTCCTCCCGCTCTTGTTGAGAATGTGTCAGACTTTTACTGACAAGAACCCACCTGCTTTCCTTTGCGGTTTACGATAAATCTTTCGACCAATATCGCAGCCCCGGAATTTTTGTATGTTTATGTTTGCTACCTTAACTGCGCATAACATGAGCGTTAGTATTATCATAGACTAGCTTTTGCCAGCGGTTTCGCCCGTACATAAAATATAGCCTATGTCACTCAGAAATAAAGCAGGTTTCTATCGGTGAAAAGATTTTAGCAATCGGACCAGTACTTTCAGAGATTACCTCCTACAAACAAAAAAACATAAAAAAATCTCTCTCTCTCTTTAGTATATTAGTGTAGAATTATCATAGATGATATCCTCATCAGAAACGGTTGTGTGGCGACACTTGGGGAGGCCTATATTCAGTCGTGGACGTTTTTCGGCTAATATGATGATCGCCGCCATTTGATTGTACCCGTAGATTTAAGTTTATGTATAAGTTGTGTTACTTTTTGTGTACAATAAAGTTTATTTCATTCTATGATACCAGAGCGCTAACCTAAATAAAAGTTTCTATGATAAATTCGATCATTCAAAGGAGTCAGCCCCCCTAGCCAAGTTACAATCGTATCGTTCGCGCCGAACGCCTCGAGGGGGCCATGCCTCCGATTCCTTTGTTCTGACGTCATCTCAACGCTCAGTCACGTGGTCAGAACAAAGGAATCGGAGGCGTGGCCTACTGGAGGCATTCGGCGCGAACGAAACGATTGTAACTTGGCTAGGGGGGCAGATCTTGAAATTATAATTTTGTCTTGAATAAGAACGCCACAACTTTAGCAATCCAAAAAAGGTCTGTCATCTGTGATACATTTTCATATTACAATGGAGACAAATTCTATATCAGTCGGATATATTCCAATTCCGATAAAAAAAACAGATACTTAAATCCACAGCACTATGAGAAACCACACTGACCGTAGACATGAATTGTTGCGTTTACAGATATTTCAAATCTGTACCATTCAATAGTATGTAATGAAGTTTGCAGTATATTTGAATAAGTCTGATGTAATACCGTATTATATATACAAATATCGAATATTTTACGTGTGGAGAAGTAATGTTTCGATTTATGTGTGACATGTTTTGAGAATATCGAATTCAAACGAGGTACTTAAAGTTACAAACTTTCAATGAACTTTAAGTAAACTGAACCAATATTTACAAGTAGTATTGGATTAAAGAGGGCGTTGATTTAATCCTGGATGAAAAAATCTAGATAGCAACGCTCCACATAAAATATAAAAGTGATTACTTTCAATAAACTAATTGTTACTATCAATTATCTAATTGTTAATATTAATAATTAGGTAATTGCTGAGAAACCCGACTGTCATTTCCTGGTGCACTGGTCCCGCAGGCATACTTGCGGCCCTGGCGCTGAGGGAAAATATATGAATTGAGAGGGGATAACATTTTAAAGTTTACTTTGTTTTAATTCATTTTGTTACTAACATAGTTGTTTAAGTATTTCTGTTACTAACACATTACGTATTTTCTATATCTGGAATAAAGTATTATTATTATTACTTATTGTTACTGTCAAGAAACTAATTGTTACTGTTAAGAAACTAATTGTTACTGTCAAATAACTAATTGTTATTGTTAATAAACTAAGTGTTATAGTACGAGTATAGTCGGCCTTCTGTAATATGTATAATGTTCCTAGTCTTTAGGAGTTCTAATAGTCTCTAGGAGAGGGACTAAGTTTATTAAGTGTTACTTACTATCAATTAACTGATTGTTATGTTTAATAAATCGGTTGCTTTGCAAAATAACAGTGTTTTAGTAAGTATAGATTTCTGTCAAGGACTTCAATCCTGAAAAAACCTTCGTTAAAGTATTATAGCAAAATTCTTCTTCAAATTAGAGTCACTTAAAAAACATGTTGTAGACACGGCTGCGTATATCAGAAAGTCAACGTCACACCTCGTGCTCAGCGTTTCAAACATTTACTTTTTAATATACCAAACGTTTTCGCAGAAATTGGGGCATCGTTCGCACCTCAAAGAAAAATCGGGAGGTTAATTCACCATGTTATTGCTGCAGTTGTCATGATCCTTATTCTCAAGACTATAAAGATGTTAATGCTTTGGGTTTTGAAGCTGATATATATGTGAATTAACATGAGGGAGTGGACGTGACATTTATTGTTTGACAGCCATCGATCTGCCCTTTGCTATGCGAGGCGTGAAGCAGCCAAAGTTCATGGGGTATTCCTCTTCTTCCCTGAATAATGGGGGCTTAAGAATTGCAGGTGTGGTGTGTGGAAGACGTGTTTGAATTAAAAAGTGGAGCACCTTTGTCTTGGTAGTCAAACATTTATGAAAGCTGTGTGCTTTGAAAGATTCAGTTCGACGCCTGATTCCGGAGAGCAAGAAATATGAAGAATTTAGTTTTGTAATCTATTTGAAGTATAAATCAATGTTTTTATTAAATAACTTCTGCCGTTCTGGGTGGAGCGAGGAGTAGTGTCAGATTTTTACTGACTAAAACCCACCTGTGTTTTTTCAGTTGCCATTTATGTTACAGGGTCACAGTAACTCTTTCGAACATTCCTAAAGCCCAAGTTGTTATGCCTAAAAGTAATAAGGACAAAATATTTAAATGCCACAGATTAGATAAACATTGTTTGACTGGCCACTTATAAGAAATATTCGAACTAAAAATCGGGTAAGTGAGAGTTGGACTCGCGCACTGAGGGTTTCGTACAAACTTACCTATGAAAACAGTTCAATTTCCGAATCGAGTCTCAAAGATTTTTACGAATCGCAAAAAAGTTTTTTTTTGGTGAAGTAACTAAAAATTTATAGTTTTTAGATTTTTTTCTATACTTTTGCTATGAGACCTTGCCTCACGCCAAATTTCAGGATTCTAGGACAATGGGAAGTACCCTATGAATTTTGATTCTCTTGTGAGTGTCGAAATATATGTTTATTGCGACATAAACGGTCGTATCTTTTTTTTTCTTTAACTCAGAAATCTAATTTTTTCACAGGTTCAAGGGGCCGCAGACATATATATATTGTTTTAATTTCAACTCGATACCTCCATGTGTTCCTGAGATAAAGGGTCTTGGCAGATAGACATGGTTCCGTTTTTTCCTTTTGAGGTACGGAACCCTAAAAACAGGTCAGGGTGGATGAAATAAAAAAAAATCTAAGGTCGACAAGGTTAAGTTAACTATAAGTACGTACTTGTAAAATTTGTTTTAAGAATTTAAAACTAGCCACTGTCAGCGGCTTCACTTGCTTGATAGTAGAAAATTATCCCAAGAGAACATACTCTCCGGATAAAAGTATCCTATGTACTATTCCAGGACATGGTCTACCTGTGTACCAAGTTTCATAGAAATCCGTTCAGCCGTTCGAGCGTGAAGAAGTAACAAAAGACATACACTCACAAACTTTAGCTTTTTATAATATTAGTGCAAAGTGTGATATATTTTAGAAATTCTTCAAAAGTCTTACAATAAACAACACATAACCAAATCTCACTCAACGCGAAAAGCCATACTATAAGAAACATTGTCACATGTTTACAAAATCCTCGGCGGATTATCTAATTTGGCCACGGAAGTCGTCGGCAGAATGACGGGAGCCTACACAATCTCCATCGATCCCCTTATGAGATTTAAATGTGTTAGACTGATTCATATAGGGTGCTATTTTGGTATGTTTTGATGGGTCCTGTTTCTAATTTGTATATTCTTTATTGCACTAATTTTGAACTTTTTTGAACCTCTGGAAATCTACAAATTTAATACAAAAAAGAACGCCATGAAAAATTATTTAATAAAATTGCCCATTGACCAACCGCTGGGTAAAAATCAAAACATGATATCGTTAGTTGGCTCGATAAAAAAAAAATGGGTAATTGCGAGTCGGACTCGCGCACTGAGGGTTCCGTTCAAATTACAATTCCTGAATTGCAAAAATTATTTTTTATTGTGACGTAGGTAACAAAAATTTACTGTTTTCAGATTTATTCCTATACATAGGCTACAAGAATTTATTTGTGCCAAATTTCAGGATTCTAGGTCAATGGGACGTATCCTATGAATTTTGTTTCCTTTGAGAGTATCGAAATACACGCGACATTTTAGGGTTCCGTACCTCAAAAGGAAAAAACGGAACCCTTATAGGATCACTTTGCTGTCCGTCTGTCTGTCAGTCAAGACCCTTTATTTCGGGAACGCGTAGAGGTATTGAGTTGAAATTAAAAGCGTGTACTTAGATCTGCGGTCCCTTAAATCTGTGAAAAAATCACACTTCTGAGTAAATGAAAAAAAGATACGGTCGTTCATGTCGCAAAAACGTATATATCGACACTCTCGAGGAAATCAAAATTCATAGGGTACTTCCCGTTGACATAGATACCTGAATTTTGCATAATTTAAAAAAAAAACTTGTTGTTACGTCGTAAATATTCGAGACTCCATTCGGGAATTGAACTGTTTACATAGATAAGTTTGTACGGAACCCTCAGGGCGCGAGTCCGATTTTTTAAGTTTTTTTAAGGGTCTGGCAAAAACAAAAATGTTAAATAATTACTGTTTTTTTTTTATATAGAAAAAAATCACTGTTACCCGGCCGCGAAGTTGACATAGTCCTGGGCTAGTACCTACAAAACACACTGTGACTGCAGTCGGCTTTTAAAAAGAAAACGTTGTCTTGTCCCGCGCCAGAAATTATTATTTTTTGAGTAAAAACTGGGTCTGGATGTAGCGAGAGTAAGTTACAGACTTTTATTGCAGGAGACCTAATTTGATGTCATACAAAAAAAAATCTTCAAATTTTTCTTCTATATTATGTCTACCGTATGCCGATCGAGCAGTAGGCCGGTAAAACAAAAATTGGTGCCTTGAAATTCTTAAGGAAAGAAAGCAACAAAGAAAGAAAACACGTTTATTTGGCACACAGGTACAAACAATGAGATAACAATTATATAGAAACTTAAAAATACATCAACATTGTGTGTCTCACGGCTTCGCCAAATAGGTCCAGTTCAGCATAATGCCAGGCCAATACGTAGTAGTTGCCTGGAGATGGCAGGACGACTTAGATGTCTTTCTCGGCAATTGGTAAGGAGTGTCTCGGAGCCAAAAACAATAGTAGGAATGGAGAGAGGCATCTGCCCAGCTGTGGGACACTATAGGCTAGATTTAATAATAATTGTGTACCTTCTTCAGTTTCTTCGCGTAACATTCGATACTTAATCTTTTCTACCCATTATGACATTGGAATTTTCCTAATCCTCTTCAAATTCCAAACTTTCCATTACTCCTGTAAAAAGATATCCCAACGAACGCAATGTTTCTTTATAATATGATATTACTCTCTCATCTTTAATTAATCTTTGCGTTACAATAGTATTATGTTTTCAAACAAAAATCTACCCTTTAAGAAAACAACCCTTTCTAAGTAACGGTAGCGTCGTTTGAATTATTTTACAGCGAAAATTATTCACATTTTAATCTATTGAAGGAGATTATATTCGGTTTGTAGTGGTGGTATTACTTAAATGTTCTTACTTTACTTTTGAAGCGAGCATCGTCCATAGACTTCTCCCACTCTAGGGAGTGTCAGACATTTACTGTCTAAAACCACACCTGTGTCTTTCAGTTGCCCTTTACATTCTAGGATCATAGGTTCTTTTTTCAGAAATTTCCCTTGGCCCAAGTGGGTATTGGCCCTGCTGGGTCCTTACGGTTTGCTGACATCTATTTGAGGTGTGCTTGGAATACTACGCGCTGTCGACGACTTGGGCTCGGTCATTACCAGATGGCCGGACGGCGAAATATACCCATTGCTCGTCATCCGCAAGCCCACGTCTGCGGTGGCTGGGGTTCGACTGCGACTACCGACACCTAGGGCATCTCCTGCTGCGACGGTTTGGGCGTCAGGATGTCTGTTCACTCGCGGATGTGGCTATCTATATCGATTTCTCCGTCAATTGTGAACCGACTTCTTTTTTTGACCAGATCTTGAACTACGACGATATGAAACAGAATTTCTCATAGGATCACAGCAGACCTGTCATAACAAGTAAGATTGCTTTATTTATACGTGTAGTCGATGACTGCCTGTAAGAAAAAGGGGAATATATTGAACTGATCTCATGATGATGCCTGAAGTTAGGCACCGGAACTCTGTAATATGTTAAAATTTAATTTATTTGTTTGGTATTATTAGAATTGTCATGAGATGTACTCTGGCTATAAGGTATTTAAGTATGGCTGAGGGGTACTTTTAGTGGTGGATAATTAAAAGTGTAAAATAAAAAAAAAAAACATTTACAAACAAAATACTTCAAAGTAAAAAAAAATACTAAAAAGTACAAAATAACTTTAATTTCAGAAGTTGGTGTTAAATAATGAAGAGACAAAACTATTATAGAAACACTGACTTCCGAAATTAAAGTTATTCTGCACTTTTCAGTGTTTTTATTATATTGCAGTCGGTTGTATTTTTTGGGTAAAAAGTTATTTATAATGTTAGTATGTTTCAAGATCACTTTAGAAAAAAAAAAAACAATTTACAGCGAAAAATGGCCCTTCTATTTTAACAGTCATTTGTTTTTGAAATCTTTCCTCTTCTCTCTTGTTCATGCCCACCTAATCGAACTTTACACGTTGAAAAGTGTCAACTCATCCAAATGAATGTCTAACGTGTGAAAACACGGCCCTCTCGCCCCGGGCCATGATTGTATCGACACATTGTTATGGCGCGAACTTGATTTACAATGGTATTTGTTGATCGGCGAAGAGTTTGTATTCTCAAGGGACGATTTGGAGTTCAAAAAGTAGCGTATGGGAAATATAATAGAAGCGCATAAATAATCTACATTTATTGTTTGAAATGAGAACATTTTCTATACCCTTATCTAGTTTTCTTCGGAAAGAGACTTAAAAAAACTAAGTCCATTTGTTCTTTGGGTACGGCTGAGAGTAAGGACTAGTATTATTTTACTTTTGTCAAGGCCGACAGAGCCTACTGGGGCAACGGGTAGTATGAAAGTGAAACCCGGGGCCCTGAGACGAAGGCAAAGAAGGAACAGACGTAGGTTTTTAGTCAGTAAAAGTCTGACACTATCTCCCGCTCCGTGCAAGAGCGGGATTTGTCATAAGATGATTTACCCACCCAAAAAAAGGCTGATAGAGCCTTGCTTATAGAACAGATGGTCGATGGGGCCGAAAGGTTCTGGAGTGGCCATCGCGCTCCGGAAGACGCAGTGTTGGTAGGCCTCGTACAAGATGGACCGATGACCTGGTGTAGTGTTGCGAGAATAAGATAGAAGCGAGATGCACAGGACCGTTTGTTGTGGTGACACTTGAAGGAGGTCTATGTCCAACAGTGGATATCTTTCGCCTGAAATGATGATTGACTCTTTTTAAGTACCATTTTTAATAAGTGTAGCACATTTGGTCGTAATAAGCGTCAGTTCTTTAGGCTCTGTAAAATTATAAAGGCTTATGTTTGTATGAGTGTGTGCATGTAAGTTACTTCTTCACGCAATGACGGTTGAACAGATTTGGATGAAATTTGGAACGCGGGTAGACCATGTCATAGATTATATACAGGACACAGGAGTGGTTTTACCCCGGGAATATATTCCCTTTGGATAATTTTCTATTTTGACGCGGGCGGAGCTGCTGGCAGGAGCTGGTAGCATGTACAAGTTTTTTTGCCATCAAAACAGCTTCTTAAAAATTGTATAGCATATGTTTGTATATACCTACGTATTACTTTAACTTCTGTGGCTCATATAGATAAGGATTCATAACCAAAACAAAACATCAAAAATTTTAATCAATTTTCATATTCCGCACATTCGTACCAACAAATTTGGTCCCCACATTGACGGGAAAAATTAATAAATTTCACCTGAGATACACTTAATAATCTCCGCTCACATCCCTACATAATTTAAGCAGAAAAAAATGGAAAGGAATCTGTAAGAAACGCACGAAGACTCCCTCATATATGCGTACCCATACTTAGTGAGTTACACCCCAAATTAATAGCATCCTAACAAAAAACTCCCCCCTGTCTTATGAGAGGGGGTTTGGGGGGGGTGGTTCATTTGCATATATGTCCCCCTAGCACCCTAAGGAATGGCGAGGATGTATTTTTAATTTCATTCTTATCCCTGTGCTTAAATCATGAGAGCGGCCATGCGTGCGAGGGTCTACCCTGCCCCCCCCGACCTACCCTGGCCTCGTGCCTCCCCCCCTGCGGCCGTTAGCTTGCGTCATACGTCGCTAACCACGTACAGTAAAAAGAAAAGAAATCTTAATAAGTTTGTTAGGGTGTGCTAGAGTTGGGTGGATGTGACGACCAGAAAAAATTGTAGTGATATGTTTGTGAAGAGTTCTGACTTGTGAGTATAGAAAAGGTTTTTGACAGGGTTGTTAATGGACACTTGTACTTTATAAGCTATTATTAAATACGGTATGTGAAAGTAGTAGCCATGAGAACGATGGAATGAATAGAAAATAGCGAGGTGAGTACCTGGATAAGATATCAACCGACCACTTAGTAAAAGTGTAAACTGTTTCAATCTTACTTTTGTCTTAAAACAGATAAGAGCTAGCAATAGAAAGACAAACGGCTTTGTAAGGAAAAAAATCTACGTAAATACAACCACCACCACCACCAAATTCGAAAACATGGCCGCAAAGAGTAACATGGTTTTAGTAAAAGTCTGACTCGGCCGCCAGCCTAGAGTAAGAGAATATTTGTTGACTACATATACCTTATATAAAAATAAATAAAAAACAGAAATTAAATTTTATTTAACTCACTAATTAAAGCCACCATATCCACCCAAATCGAGCGTCATAAGCAGCCACCTAAAAAAACAAGCGTCGTCATTTTGGTGAGCAAATTTCGTGGAAGTTTCCCGTTCTTCCGTCTCCATATCTACTATGACTTTTGTGTGTATGTGTGTGTTGACATTACGCGCCGCACTAGTGTGACATTTGGCACGCGCGCCAAAATGTGACGGTTTTTTTTAAGTTGGTACATAGTGTTGTCATTTGTGTGGTTTGTTTGGTGGATTCTATAGGTTGAAAGGTTTACCCGTAGAACGGGTAACCATTGGTTGGGTGACATTTTTATATGCTTAAATGTATTTTTTTGCTAGGCTAGGCTAGGTTTTTCCACGTGTGGGAAGACGCAGCGTTGGGATGCTGCCCACAAGGTGGACAGATGTGCTGGTGAGGCTTGTGTCCAATCCGATGGATGCGAGACGCACAAAGGGTTTAGCCAAGTTGATAATCTACAATCGTTAACGGTAGTTTTCTACTTCAAATGTATGGGAATGACCTCATCTCAACCTCATCGTTAAGTCACGTGGTCACAACAAAGGAATTGGAGGCCTTACCGAGTGTAGAAAGAGATTCGAAAAGAAACGGTCGTAACTTGGTTAACCTGCAGGACAGTTCGTTGTGCCGACACTTGGGGGAGGCCTTTGTCCAGCAGTGGACGTCTGAAAAATGATGATGAGGCTTCCGTTTGACCACTATCTCACCTTAAGGTAAGCGATGATGTGATCGATGATGCAGCGCGTTTGCCTATGAGTAATCTATTCTCTCTTGACTTAAAGACAGGGGAGGGGAAGAGCCACCGCGACCCTGGAACGGAAAGGGCAACTGAAGGAAAACGGGTGAGCTTTAATCAGTAAAAGCCTGACTCTATCTCTTGCATCATCCAAAGCGGTAGAAGTTATTTTATGATTTTCGTCTTTAAAAAAGTGCTTATACTAACGTCAAAATATTTTACAAGGTGTTTTGTTTTTGCGAAGAAGCTATTATTTCCAAAGTATTCCAATTTGAGCAACTAGATAACAAAACTGGTACAGTTATAATAGGTCCTAAATCCGTGCAATAACTGAGAATGTTGTAACATACCTACAACTCCAATTAGACTACGCGTGGGCTGAGAATCGAACCCACGATCATGTTTGAACTCTCTTGTAACAATTAGTTTAAACGCAGGTTTGTTTTTGTAAATAAACATGACTTATTATGTAAATAACTGTTGCTTTTAGTAACAATATAAATAAATTACAATGGAAAGAACTATGCTCGGAGTTTCCTTGTGTGATCGAATCAGAAATGAAGATATCCGCAGGAGAACCAAAGTTGCCGACATAGCATGAAAAATCGCCAAACTTAAGTGGTAATAGGCAGGGCACATTGCACGCATAACTGATGGCCGTTGGGGCCGAAAGGTTCTGGAGACTGCGTACCGGAAGACACAGCATTGGAAGGCCTTTCACAAGATGGACCGATTACCTGCTCAGGGTCGCTGGCATCCGATGGATGCGAGACACACAGGACCGTTCATTGTGGCGACGCTTGGGGGAGGCCTGTGTCCAGCAGTGAACGTCTTTCGCCTGAAATGATAATGATGAAATAAACTAAGGATTTTAAGTCAAGAGTGAATAGGTTACTTCTAGACAGACGTGCTCCATCATAGTGGTGGATTACGCCAGTGCGGGACCTGTAGCAAATTCGACAAAAGGGCTCCTGTGTAGACCTATTTAGTACTATTATTCTAATTCTTATTGTCAATCACCACTAGCTCCGTTGATTTTAAGATTGAGTAAGGTACGAGGAAAGTACGGTAATGAGATAAATCTAAGACATTGACTATTCATGATTGGCTGATTATTTTCAATGATTATTAAATAAAATAATCAGCTGTATTCGGATTTCAATATATATGTTTTGACCATCTATATCTTGCCTACTGGGGCCACGGGTAGTGTGAAAGCGAAACCCGGGGCCCTGGGGCGAAGGCAACGAAGAAACAGGAGTGGGTTTTTAGTCAGTAAAAGTCTGACACTATCTCCCGCTCCGCCCAAGAGCGGGATTTGTCATAAGAAGATTTTCCCACCCAATAAAAAAAAACCGTCTTTATCTTTTTTGCGTTCCAAGTGAATGATCTCTAACGCATAGGGCCCTCGAACGCGCGGGGCCCGACCTCCTCTAACCTTTTCCATTATTGTCTTTCTCGAGTCACTTTGTTCCACATGACTCTTGTCACTTTTCAGAGTTATCTCATAATTTTTGTGTATCACATGATTTAGGCTACGGTTATTATTATAGATGCAAATTAGGACAAAAACGTGTTTGGACGAGCACGTCTGAAATCAACACAACACAACAAAGAGGGTTACACTGTACGCGTGTTCTGATATTCTGTTAGTTTCTGCCGCCCAGCTAGGACGGACGGATTTGATGAATATTTTTTCTTGAAAGGCCATTAATTAGTTAATATTGTTTAATGGTGAGAAAATGGGACTGTGTCACTTAGTTATTTTCCAGTGGAGACGACAAAGGAGAGTTTTAAATGTTATTTCAAAACTTGTCGATAAGTTTTTCTTCACCTTTGGTGAAGGTCAAGATTGAACGCAAAAAAACACCTAAAACGGTTGCAGATCGCACGAAAAAATCAAACTGATTTGAACGCTCAACTAATTCTGATGACGCCGTGCATGTTCTGACGTATTTATCAGTTCCAATATAAACACAAGAAAGACAAACTTTCGATTATACCGATGAATTGGTAAGGTTAAATTCGAACACATTAAAACTCGCATCCATAGTAATCATAGCCTAAGGAGTTATGAAAAATGGAGGAAAATAGTGATGGGATGGTATCACCTGAGAAGGAAATAGGAAGAGAAGTAGACTATAGAATACAGTGTTAGAGCTACTGAGTACTGATGATTTTATTTTTAACGAATACATTGACTATGGGAACCTCAAGACGAAAAAGCTTATATTTTATGAAATGAAATACAGTCATAATATATAGGTAAGTGAGGTATCAATACTTGCCAAGTAAAGTCCTAGAAAAGACGCTTTGAACTTAACCCAAGGTACAGAAAAACTTTTATCAAGCTTTCCTCGAAATCCTCTACTTACTCCAACTGTCTTAGCTCCGACTTACCCTTTGTACTTACCCATCAGAATTACTCCTGCACCAATAAATTAAAATAAGCATTAACCCGCGTTTCCCCTTTCAAAAACTTGCCAAACTCAATTATCAACAAAGAAAACTCTACCCGACTCCCGAACTTTGACATTCCTGGAAAAAAAAAATTAGAGATAATGCAAAAACCCCGAAACCTTTATAATCGCATCACCAAACCAGGATTGTTCGCGTTAATTATTGATAGAATGAAACTTTTATTAAAACTTCAGGAACAGAAGCCGAAATTATTTGGAAGCAAGCAAACCCTTCATAATGCTTGCGAAAATATTAAAACAAAGCCAAGGTGGCCGCCCTGCCTTCTGCGGACAGGCCAACTTGCTGAATTGTATAGAGTTGCGAATTAGATATTAACCTTTGACATGCTTTGCTTCTTGTGTTGACAACAGGAACAGAGGAAGAATTTCCACTTTGGCGAAGAGGTTGATGGAGTCGGGTTACTACAGTGACAAAGAGGTTAACGGAATCGAGTTCCTACTGTGGCCAAGAGATCAAGGGTTTGAGTTCCTAGTGTGGCAAAGAGATTAATTGATTTGGGTTCTTACTCTAGCCAAGGCAAGAGGTTTATTCAAGGAAGAAGCTAGTAGAAATAATAATAAAAATATTTGTACATTTTTTATGTAGCTGAGATCGTCGCCACATAGGTAGGGCACATATCACGCTTAAAATAAAATATAATATCTATTTATGAAAAATATAATGATTTATTTAATTCTTTATTTATTGTATACCATTACACATATAAAAAGGAAACTAAAACTAAGGCACATATACAATGGGCGGCCTTATCGTAATTCGCGATCTCTTTTAGCTAATCTGGAATTGACAGTAATTGCTTTACGAGGAATCTATCTCCATGCTGAAATTTAGAGAATATAATTAAATACTTGCAAAAAATAGATGACTTTATATTGTTACCCTCACATAATCAAAAAAGAAACCTGTAAAAATTCAATTTGTTTCTGAATATTACATACACGGGCCCTGATAAAACGTTGGTAAAGGTGGTACTACCAACTCTATAGCAATACCGCGAGAATCCACGAAGACGCCTCGGTGGTGATTAATACGACGCATCTCCCCCAACGGTTTAATCGCTAGCTGGCAACATTTTTACCCAATTTTTGGGTGAGTACCCACCTCATCCCCCTGGCCACCCCTTTCTTTCGTTAAGATAAATTATCCTGCGATCAGGATGAGAGTGTAGGTTCAAATTGCCGCCTTTAAAATTCGGCGTTCGGCCTTAATATTTATGCCGAAATTAGTGTCCTGCCCCTGGCTTTACGTGACTTTTTTGGATTGTTTAGTATCGCTTCTTTTGTTCTGATTGGGAGTCACTGGAATTGGGTAATTTGTATTTTTGTGCGTGCACTCGTTGCTGTGGATGCTGTAGTTATAATGTCTTGTTTGTCAAAAGAACAGGACCATGAGAATGGGCAGCAGGATTAGGTACATTGATCAATCTGTCAAACTTGCCAAAGAATTAAGTACGTAAATTTTTAACCAAACACAGAAATGCAATAAGAAAACTACGATTATTTCTGTTATTACAAGTATTTTATTTATTTAAAAAAGCTGTTCTTTTTTTTCTAAATAAAAGAACAGTTTTTTTCTTTAAACATCATTTTAAAATTCGAACGTAGTAAAAATGTGTCTGCGATTGTTTCATCAAATTAAAAAATGAATGAGTTCAATTTCGAATAGAGTTCGGTCACAACAGTGTGTTTCAAAGTGAACTTTACAGTATGATATGAAGGGTTTTATCATTATCAAAAACATTCCTAGCTGAGCTACATTTCAAACTACAAAGCTGTCTAGTTAGTTATTTGTTTCGATATGAGTATTTCATTGAGTTTCGAGAATAATCCCCTCAATAATGTTTGTTTCTAGGAAACCTCTTTGGAATAAAAAAAAAATACTGTGTGTATTAGTACGTGTAGTAGTATTTCACTAATTTCTATCAGTATTGAGCTTCACGCTTCAACTCAAAGCATAGCATAGTAAGCCTTATAATATTTCTACTACTAGGACTCAGGCCTCCTCTTTAAGAAAGGGGATTGGCCGTAATCCACCACGGGCACAGTGCGGATTGATGGACGTCACATGTTTTCAAATTTTTGGTCCTAGGGTAAGACGGTTTCCTCACTATGTTTTCCTTCACCGTTTTGAGAGCAGTGGTGATGAAATAAGATATATAAAGTAATGCGAATGGCTGGCATTCAACCCTTGACCTACACTCACAATTCAGGGCTGTTTCCACTCGGCTACTACTGCTTCACCGCTTCATTTTACTCCATATCAACGCGATGCTCGTCGGCCATGTTTTCTTTTTACATCCAACACCTTGTTAAGACCTTTGATAATTGTAATTTATTATTAAAATATCTTTTTTTTTTTGTCTGATATTTATGATTTTATTGATATAAAGTTCTGCTTGTCTGCGATGCTGATGGTAAGTAGTGATGCAATCGTTGATGGTGATCTAAGAACATTAAGATTAAAAAACAGTATTGATACATTATTAGGTAAATTCAACAGCTTCTGTTAATGTGTGTCAGTTGTAATATTAAATGTCATAATAACTTCTTCACTCAAGACTTTCTCGAATTAATCACACAAGTCTCGATCGTCGCGTCGTCGTTACGAAAAGCGGGACAAATTCAATAATTTATTATTAGAAGTCCTCATTGTTAAAGCATTAAAACATTTAAGCGCTGATTGTTTTGCCCGTTTATTTGTTATTATTTCAACTTTGCCCGCGCTCGGGTTCGGGCAAACGATTTCTTTGATATTTGACTAAAGAATCGCTTTTGCCTCAAAATTATATTTTCTATTGTTTTAAATGTGGAGCGAATCAAAGAGAATGTAATACGATATGAATGCTGTGGTGTGGATGGTACAGTCGACGTCATAAAATAGTGCACACTGTACTGAATTTCATAATTGTTTATCGATGAGAGCTCTGTGCAAAAAATATGTCTTACCATAATGTGTTAAAATGTCAAGTATGCGAGCGAGAAAGAAGGATGGAGCTATAGACCCTATATACCTCCATCCCTTTAAAAAATCAGTTTAGGTCGTCAAGTGGTCGTTAAGAGCTCGTGGTAGGGCCTCAGTTTCCGTCGCATTTGAATAATCTATATATATAACAGTTTGTCTGTTATCAGTTAGATGAAATTTTCACAGAATAGTTTTGATCGACATTTACATTTACAGTATGCTTTTTTTTATTCGATCGACTTTAAAAGTCGATTGACAGTCTTTTTATTCGATCGACTTTAAAAGTAGATTGGACAAACGAATATATAAATTGATAGCTGTTTGTTAGTCTCGCTAAATCTCGAGATCGGCAGGACCGATTTGGCTAATTTTGGTCTTGAGATATTCGTGATAGTCCAGGTAAGGTTTGAACGGTGTAAAAAAATTAAAAAAAAAACATCACGAAAAAAAATTTCGAATACCTTGTAGGTATTCGAAATCTCTAATTAAAATGTCATTTTAAAATGAATTATGCTGTTCTGGTAATGCCAGTAGAGGCGTTATCCTTACTATTAGGTGGTACGAAGGTCGCCGGGTCAGCTAGTCTCATTTATAAGAATAACATTTATTTTAATATACTTAAAACAGTGGTGATTAATCCAACAAAAAAACTTCCTTGCCCCTTCTGAAACACAGCATAATGGCTACTTATTTTAGACACTAACTGTACACGGCTTGTATTGACAAAATTATACCGATCGTTAATATTTATAAGGTCATAAGTACAGTCAAGAAAATGCAAATGTCGCAAGCAAATTTTATAGTCTAAGAGACTATAAACCATGTTGGACACACTTCAATGTCCTGAGATATACTGACTCTTTGACTGACTTGGTATTCTTGTAGAGTATTTGATGTTTTCAAACTATTGGGGTCTTGGAAGCGGGTACCATGATGATATGAATTAAAACTGGTAGAAATAAAATGAAAGAGGTATTTATATCGCAAAACGTAAAGTTGTATGTACTTATAATCAAAAAAATAATCGTGGCCATCTTTCATTTTTCATTTGCCTATACTTTTATACTTGACATTAGAAAAAAAAATGAATTTTTGGTTATAATCAAAGAGATTTAAAGAGATACAATAGAGCGGCTATCAGGAGAAATGTCTTAGAAAAACTGTCATCCTATGCCTCAGTGACGCCATCTAGCTTTCAATAGCTACGTTTCCACGCTGGTCCGGCGTCGTCCAGCGTCCAAAGTTCTGGTCCATCACAAACGCTCGGTTACCATTTACACGCTTGCGAGTGTGTCAGTTTGTTTCGGACAGGCAAGTATGGCAAAAGTAAATACCTTCAATTTTAAAATAACTCAAATATCGAAGAGAAATTTTTCTCTTCGATATTTATTCGTTATTATTAGTTATTACTTCGATATTATTAATATTATAAAAATACCGACTTCCGAAATGACAAGTTATTTTGCACTTCTTGTTTTTTTTTTTTACATTTAAGTTACGATGTTCACCCGCGCCCGATGTGGTGGAGGAAACAGTTGTTTTATTTCTAAACTAGAGACCAGAGTTTTGTGCGGTTGCCCAACTTGCGATTATCACTCGCAAACTTGGCGGGTGATAATCGCAAGACGTGCGGTTAATTATCATTTGAGCTCCAGACCGCCATAGAAACGAGCATAAAATATTTGTACGCCGATGACGGCTAGATATAGCGACTTTTCCCGTTCTTCGCTATTGACATTCGGAAATCTACAAAATAACAGAAACCGACTTGAATAAATAGACCTTGTTTCTTTAAAATTAAATAATAAAAATAATTTCAATTATTTACAACTCGTTCAATTTTATCGATAACAAAATCGATAAACAACATTACGTCTCTAATCGCCAGCGTCCATGCTTGGCAAGGTTGTAAACGTGGTATTTGGCATGGCTGATTTAAGCTGATCGCCAATCTAGGCTAGTGTACTTACTTCTGCCATGCTTGCCTGTCTGAAACACAGACGCACGCATTGACGTACTCGCATGCGTGTAAATGTCAAATTTTAAGACGCTGGACTACGCTGGGCCAGTATGTAAACGTAGTATAAGGTTTAAACTATTCAGCAACAGATGGCGCTATTACCAAATCTGTAAATTTTCTAGAACTATTTGCGAAAACTATTGAATTCTAATTAATTACTGAGTAAATACGAAAAATATTTACGAAAATAAACCGAAGTTAGGTCCAGCCGTTTTGCCATAACGCGATTTACAATCGCGCAATGCGCAACACGGCATATTTCTTCAGAAAAATATTTTCTTTTGGTGCATACAACGGACACAATCGCGACTTGACAGGAACGGGTGACACATTAGACTGAGCGACTTATGACCCCCGTGTCATAAGTATCGGATTACGATTTTGTTCGCTATGTCCGGTCTATTGGTAGTATATATTGAATGTCTTTGGTTATAATGAATAAACTCAAACACTACTGGACCAATTTTAAAAATTTTGTCACCTATAGAATATTACTTTATCACTGACCCCCGATTTTTGATTCAAGCATTTGAATTTGAGTATTTTTCAATTTCTATTTCAGCCTGAAAACCTGTCAAAATTTGGCAGAGATTGAGACGTTCTTAATTCAAAATAATTGCTTCAGAAACCCGCCCTTAGTGACATCGGCGTATATTCCACGAGCGAAGCAGCTGGCAGAAGCTAAGTAGTCATTATATAAGTTAGGTATCCTTTTTATTTATGATGGCTCAAACAACATCCTTGCATTTTTTACTAAAAAATCTAGTTCTCAAATCTATCCAAAATACCCAATATTCGTTGTCCAACAACCCGTTGGAGAAACCTCATCAGAATTGCAACATAAACCTCCATAGTCCAGAGTTCCCGAGACGCTGTAAACCGTAACAAATGAAGACGCATCGCGGGAGCCTCACTGGCCAAAGAAAAAACAATATCATCAACCACGACCACTCTGTCAAGAGTGACAACTAAGGGGACAAACAACATGCAAAACTTAAATATTCTACTTGATAAATCAGTAAAAAACCAAAAAAAAAAAAACAAATCATACGATACTCTCACAGCTAAAGAGGGAAAACAACTCATTGTAAAATAAAAAGTCCCAGTAACTTAGTATTCAAAAGGGCACGCGGTGCGCAAACAGGAGCATACAGGGACTAAGGACTAACAGAGACCACAGAGTAAAGAGCCATTGCTAGGCGGCACTGCATTTTTTTTTATGCAATCCAGGTTTGTTAGTGACGGACTATGGGATAGTAATCCCGCAGTAATACATTGAATATTAAGATTGTCAAGGACTTAAATTCAGTTCCCACCACATATCGATATACCGTCAGCCTCTATGAGATATCTTGCACTTAGACACCAGTAGTACTAGAGGTTATTTACGACCATAGATGTCCTGGATCGCAAAGGTAAACTGAATTGCAGAAACCGTAGTGGGTTTTAGTCAGTCATAAACGGAAAATCCTTCTCGCTCCAGCTAGAGCAGGATAAGTTATTTGATGATTTCACAAAAAAAAAAAACAAACCATGTTACTGAATGTCAATTTTCTTGTTTTTGGATAGCTCACTATATAGACCTTTTGCTAGCCTATGAACGTTTGCGTTTGTCTAGTTCGGACTGCCAAATCCTTCATAGATTAAATAAAAGTCCTAGTAACTGCCAAGGGGTTTCGTGTAACCCAATTACTGAATTGTGCAGGTAACACAGGTAGCCGTTGAATGTAAAATACTGCTTTCTACTGCTATTGATTATGTTGGGAATCTTCCCCATCATAATAATATTAACTGTGACGTCTCTAGTCGCTTCCTTGTGCTGTGAGCAGGGGTTCACAGGGGCGTACTGTTTGCTATGACATGTGGGTGCTTGCACGTCCGACACGTCATCGGCACTGTAATGAATGTTCCTTGCGTACTGTGGTTTTTTTTTTTGGTTTTTAGTGATTTTGTCTGCTACGTGTGGAAATGAAAACTTCTTTGTGAGTGGATCGATGGCATTCTCATTATTGATTTGTAGCATAAGTTTCTGAACACGAAGGGTGCCAACTGAACCCTGTTGCTAAACCTCCGTTGTCGGTTCGTCCGTCCATTTGTCGGTTTGTCCGTATCTTATAAACCGTAAAATATAGAGAGTTGAAATTTTGATCGAATGTGTATTTCTGTTTTTGCAACAATAAAAAATAATAAAATTGTTAAAAGTTTAAGGGGGTTCCCATACAAGACACGGTTTGTAATCATCTAATTAGTATTTGACGACTGAGTGGCTGATGCGCTGCAAGTAGCAGTTTCAATTCCTGAACGGAACAATTTTGTGTGACGTACAGTTAATTGTTCTGATGTCTTAATGTCTTATTTATGTGAGTTTACACGTATTTCTGAACGCACCCAAAATCATAGTATTAAGAAAGAAAAAAATAGAATGTACTACAATAGCGCACTTCGTCGAACCTATAAATCGAAAAAAAAAAAAAATTTTTTTAAACACACAAAACTGCACAGAAACGCTGCATTAAATAATTAGGGTTGTACGCTAAGGCTATTAAAATGGCCAAGTCCAAACAACACTAGAAACTTCCGGTCACCGAGCGTATAACAAACCGTCATCGCCTGCCAATTAGTGTTGGAGCGCTATTTGAGTACTGCTGCAAAAATACTCGTACTAGTTCCAGTACTCTGAACTTGTTTACGTATTATGTGGTATATAATTTGTAAATAGGTTTTTATTAGGTATTTATTTATAGAGTTGCTCGGTCCATTCAAATCTGTGTGGTTCTTTCTTCAAAAGACCATCAGAGACACTTATCTGCATGATTCTCATATGATTTGGCAATTACATGTTTACTGTATGAAGTTTAAAAGAGACTTTGACCCCTAAATTTTTTTTCGGTGTTTCTCTCGGGGTAGTCGGCTAGGAAACACCGATCTCCTCTAGTTTAAACTGACGAAAAAAAATTGACGTGTAAAAGTGTTTATTTTAAATTTATTTGCAAAATAAATATAATTTATCGTAAGTGGAGACAGTTTCAAATAAGTAGATATTAATGTATAAATACTTTTTAGGGCTCTGTATCCAAAAGTTAAGGTATCCGTTTTTATCTATCACTCCGCAGGCAGTCTATTAGTATATTCATATTCTAAGACATGGAATATTGTCTTTCAAGTATTAAAAATGCAGAAATAGTAGTTGTTTTATTAACGATATATTTGAAAATAAAAATTTCTTAATAACTGCTTGTTATTCACTTATTAACACCATTTATCAGATAACCGCAATATTGCAGATGACTTTATTTACTTAGCATCCGTCGAGATGTTACAGGACCCTTCGTGCGCGAGACCGACTCGCACTTGGCCGATTTTTTCTTCCGCTTTTGCCCTTCTATTTTTTGTGTAATTAGCTAATGTCAGGTTTAGAAATTATTCAGGTTTTGATACAGAATACAATGAGAATATGGATGGAACATATTCTAATAATTTGCAACAAATGAAGACTGACTTGATACTGATTGGGCTTCTTGGTAAACTTCACTGAGCCAATCAATAATAATAATAATTTAAAGATGAAAGATTATGAGTGTATGTTTGTTTTTTTTTCACGCTCGAACAGCTAAACGGATTTGGATGAAATTTGGCACACTCGTTGACCATGTCCCGGAATTGCATTTATAGAATACTTTTCATTCGGGCAGAATGGTCTCTTGGGATATCTTTTAAGTTTACGCGGGCGAAGCCGAAGGCAGTAACTGTATTTTAATATGATTTAGCACAGTTTATTCAAATAAACGTTCTAAAAATATTCTCAGTAGCAGTTTTTTCCTTTCTAAATAACATAAAAAACGGACAGCAAACAGTTTTTCTAAATCACTCTCGCTTTCATATCATTACGCTCGCGTGTCTCAATCTACAGCCAAACGGTCGATGTCCTCAGAAGACCTCATTACGACTCATCCCACATCCCTAATGAGTCCCTCACTAATTACGGGGAACACGGAAAAATTCAATCACACACACACACTTGGAAGAGAACCCCTAAAGATGGAGCTAAGATTCTCCTGATGTGTGTGTTGGTAACTCGGTATTGTAAAGTCTTAAAAATGGGAGGACGCCGGAATCTTTTAAAGGGTAGGACTTAAATCCGCCCGCCACCGCGTCTTGCCTCCCTTTTTTAAGGGTGTTTTGCGCGCAAACGCTTTATATAGCTCGCTGCTTCTTATTGTTCGTCGTTAGCTCGATATTCGGATGACAATCAAGGTAGGCTGTATGTGTTGTTCTGTGATGTTCATGTTTTTGTTTTAATTAAACTGGTTGGTATCAAAATAAGACCAAAACAATGATAATGACATGGACCTAATTTATGTATTTGAACGTGGTGAATCTAAATATGTACCTAGTTATAATTTCTCTAGCACTTTTTAATGCAAATCCTATATATATGTGAGACCAAACTAAAGACAGGCCATATTCTTAGGATGTCAAACAAAAAAAATGTAAAGATCTAGAATTGACTTTTAATTTCATAATAATGTTGAGACGTCCCGACATGACCAGATTACAGTCAGGAACAACTAGTTAGGAAAAGGCTAGGGATATGATGAGTCAGTACTGATCCATACTGACGCAAAATAAAAATGTTTGGAAGGAACAAAGACAGCCCGTTTTCCTGCAGTGGGTCAGACCGACTGAAATAAATACATTAATATCTATATAACTTATATTGTAAACGAATATAATAGAATAGCTATGTAGTTCAGAGATTGTAGAGCAGTGGTGGCCAAGTGGTAACGGCCCCGACTTACGAGTTGTAAGTCGCAAGTTCAAACCCAGCCAGGCGCATTATTTTGTGTAATTTATTTCATCACCACTGCTCTCAAAACGGTAAAGGAAAACATCGTGAGGAAACCGGCGGAAATGTTCGAGAACCAAAAATTCGAAGACATGTGACATTCACCAATCCGCACTGGGGCCGCGTGGTGGATTACGGCCTATTCCATCTCCTAGAGAGGAGGCCTGAGTCCCAGCCGTGGAAACATTCAAAGGCTGATTATGCTTATGCTATGTATGTATTATGCCCTTTTTTTTTCAAAAGAAATACGTTAATAACGGTTATTTAAACAGTGATATATCAAGAACGCGCTACCACGCTATTATCTACTTTTTTTCTGACCTTTCCTTTCGCAGGTCTGCTGGAAAAAAAATCTTTTTGAAATAAGCAGTAGGTACCTTACTACATTTTTTTTATAATGTTGTATCTTTTTCAATGTATATGTGTGTGTACATTATAAAATAAATAAATAAAAGAACTGGATGTGTCAGATTTACCCTGTGTGAAAAAAATTGGATTCAACCAATCAAGGTCTTAATGATTCACATGACAACCTCCTCCTCCAACTCGCGATTTTTTTTTTCGACCAGTGATATTGGTTCTGATTAAGAATGAGAATTATGATAATGGTCTCCGGGATTATTCGAAAAAGTCGCTTGGACTTTTGAATGCGAAGAGTATACTCGGGTGAACTTTTTTTAGTCACTAAAAAAAAAGCCTAATACGCTCCATTAAAGCTAGAACTACACTGCGCACACGTGTGACACACACACCGACCTAGGTGCGTCGGTCTCCATACATTTTATATGGAAACTAGACTTGTAGAACTACACTTGATCCAAACCACGCGACGCGACGCGACGCGACGCGACGTGGTTCTACGTACAAATCAGGCGTGTTACACGTGTGCGTCGGTCTAATGTAATTTTAATGTGGATTTTCTACACACACAAAAAAATCATGACACTAGGCGATGTGAAACCAATACACAACATTGCGTTGTGGTCTCTTGGGTATATTTATTTATTTATTGTATCCTTTATTGTACACCAATACATACATAAAAGGAAACTAAAATGTCTTGTTGCATTAAGTCCGTCTATGTACCACTACTGTGTTACATGAAGTTAAAACACATACGTACATACAATGGGCGTCCTTATCGTATATATCGATTTGTTACCATTACAGTCAGTATTTTTTTAAACGTAATTAGACCTAACTTAACTACTATCACATCAAACAATGTAAAAAGTAAAGAAAAATATAAAAACTTAATCGAAAAATTGCTAACAGTCAGTGTCAAATGAAACCAAATTAAGTTAATAACTAAATTCAACAAATTAAAAGCTGTGCTGACTTGACATGCTAACATTATCTACCATAAAAAAGAATAAATAATAAATCACAGCACAGCAAACATGGAAACCCACAAAGTCGTATGCCATTCGTTCTTTGTTTAACTTTACTAGCACAAACTGAAAGCAATGGTATTCATTTGTCATGTGGAAGTACATTTGCAGAAATTACGAAACAGCACAACGCTACCTTAATAGCTAACTTTAACGAAAATTTAGAACTTCTGCAATCTAAATCACTAGATAATAATCATAAGTACACAGTTTTCGATGCAAAAATTCCAACAAAACTTTCAATACAAAAGGCTATTTTAGCCTTGCATCCATATAAAACGTTCAACTATATTATTTACGTACCATCATTGTCACGCACGTGACATTGCGGTTCCATTAAAGAACTATATCAGGACCAAGTTATAAACATCATCGCTCAACTGGAACTCTAACAAAAATGAACTCTTTCCCTTCAACATAAGGATGTATATCCAGTTTTGTAATTGTAATGCTGGTTGGTAGTAATACAGCTTCATAATGACATTTATTAGGACTCGTATTCGGTACATGATAATAATTAAAATCCATGCACGAAGGTTTTGTACCACACCGTACCACGTTACCTACGTTTAGCATAATATTAAGCTTTCAAATTATTGGTTTTGTTAAAAATTATTTGGAATATGTACTTTTGTAAATTGGTATTATTCAAAGGTTTTTTGATGTAGAAGTTTTGGTTCGCGTGTAAGTCTAGCATGTACGTATTGTGTAACTCGGAGAATTGAATATTGGTTGTTTTGGATTTTATTGAATGTTCTGTTCCGTCTCATATCCTAAATTAAAGTTTATGGGAAATATTGATGGTTCTGAAATGCTTCGCTGGTATTTTGTGTGTTTTTCTTTAGTTATATATTTGTACTCTGACCTGCTGTATCTAATTACACTAATATTCATCATCATCATCATTATTTCAGCAGAAAGATGTCTACTGTTGGACATAGGCCTCCCCCAAGCGTCGCAACAACGACCGATCCTGTGCGTCTCGCATCTACCGCATTCCTCTTACTCTCACCAGGTTGTCGGGCCACCTTATGGAAGGTCGCCACTCTAGAACCTTTCAGCCCCATCGCCCATTCGTTCTGCGAGCAATGTGCCCCGCCCACTGCCACTTTAGTTTGGCGATTCTTCGGGTTGTGTCGGTGACCTTGGTTCTCCTGCGGATATCTTCATTCCTGATGCAATGACGCAAGAAAACTCCGAGCATGGCCCTTTCCATTTCCCTTTGGGTGACTGTAAGCCTTCTGATGAGGCCCATTGTAAGCGACCATTTTTCAGTGCCATATGTCATCACTGGCAACACACTAATAATAGGGGTTAAAGGGTGAAATTGCCATTATTTAAAACGGGTTGCTTTGAAATCTTTGGATTGACTTGGAATTATAAGTTCAAATAAATTTTAAATACAAACCACAAAGAAACCCATAAATCTAATTAAAAAAAAAGAATAAGTTAACTTTAATATAAAGTCTATTTGAACTTATAATTCCAAGACATACATTTTCAAAGCAACCCGTTTTATAAAACATTTTTATTTTACTGTTATTCAATTATTTGAAAATTTCAATGATATCTTAGAATCTAAGACTAATCCATGGGAAACGACTAATTGGAACCGTACACTAATTTCTAATGTTTTATAAGTGCCCAGATAAGCCTATGTGAAATAAAAAGATTTTGAATTCAAAATTAACATGCGCAGTATTTTTGTCTTGTCTTTTTCTCCTAATATTCTTTCCTCGCTAATTGCGGCATCATAACCACAATTTTATTCAAGTACGTAGACGAGGCACGTGTCTTCAGCCAGAGGGTGAATACCAAGTGTGCGCCTTAATATATATTAATGTGTGGCCAATGGCACGGAACGCGCATGGCAAGCAGTTTGTTTGACTTTTTAATTTTCTGCAGGAGAAGTTTGTAAACAAAATGTTTACTTGGTGTGTAGTATAGGTATGGGCAGAATTATGATGTTTTTAGGATCGGAAAAATTTTGTGGCTTCAATAAAAAGCAGGGATAGTGGAACCTGGCTATATAGCTGTATGTCCATGTATGTCCAAAGTAACATTATTATTGTCCGTTTTTTTTGTCGATCAGTTTATGAAAACGCTGTCTGTTACTTAATCTTCTACTGGTTGCATTTTGGGGAGCACACCATACGCGCAAAACGTTTTGTGAACAAATTCATTGTGCGTTGTACGCACAATGAATGTGTTAAGTGTTACTGTGTAAGGAGTAAAATTCCCTGCTGGCGTCTGTATGTCCTGATAGTTACAACCTGGGTGTCTTAAGTTAAAAGTGAATAGGTTAATTATAGACGTGCGTACTCCATTATCAATCACATCGTCGCTTATCATCCGGTCAGATAGTGGTCAAGCGCGAGCCTTTCAATAGTAAAAAATAATAATTAATAACGTATCAGCATCAAATTAGTTGGAAAATCGAGCTAAAATAAACTGTACCTAAATGTGTCTGACATGCCCTAATAAAACCCCCTTAATAAACACAGATTCAAAAAAAGCTGTACCCAGAATATAGTCACTTTTTTTGACATTTAACGTGACTTTGAAAGAATTGGTAATTTTAATTGTTAGTACCAAAGAATCTGTCCAAATCAACCCAAATCTTTTACATTTCTTTATCCGGAAACAAAAGCCATTTCCTGAAGAGAAAACCGCTAAGTTTACACAAGTCTGCCAATAAAACTCGGCTGGCGGATACTTGGTCCATCTCTAACCGTGACGCGCCTCCCATAAACCAAAAGTGACGTCCCTAATGCGATCGCGGCTCTAATTATATCCGAAATTTCCAAAAATTCGAGCCGTCACCCCTCCATCTCCTTTTTAACCCATTAGCTGAAACTTTGGGCGAACTCGCACTTTTCAAACTGCCACGAGACGCGGTCAAAGAATAAATAGAGGAGACAGGATTATGTTTTTCTTAGTTTTGATATTTTTTCATCGGGACGGGTAAAGTGGATGGGAAAAGGACGCAGCCCGATATGTTGGTCTGACCAGATCCTCACCGCTCTTGACTCTACGCTATACAATGTGCCCTTCATGCCAGAGACAGAAACAAATCGAGGAATATCGTTCGAATGAAAGTGATGAAGCAGGGTGGTCACGACCCTCAGCGTTGAGGAGTATGACGCAGGGAGTCTATGTTTCCTGATAGCTACAAACTAGGGGTATTTAAGTCAAGAGTGAATAGGTTATTTTTAGACGAGTGTGTTCCATCTTCGGCCATTATCATTGCTTCCCATCAGGGGACCAAGTCTGCTATTTAAAAAAAAATCGTCATTTCAACACGTTCCCATTGTCATTTTGCTATAAGTTCGCAATCTGCTAATTCATAATGATCGATCATTGATCGGTCAATTGTCTCGTAATAGAGTTGTGGTAGAATGACAATATCGAGCTTATTGAAAACAATGACTGCACAATGACGTTCTAATGGTAGGTCCTAGATCAAAGGAACTATCAAAATTTTAGCAGATTACCGCATACGTCAGACATTCATTTGCCAATATTTACGAGATTATCATTCTATACCACTTCTTTCAATGGAACAAGTGAGGTTCTGGTCAAAGAAAAGCCTTTAATATAAAAAAAAAATGTAGAATAATAATGTCCATTTGACTGCTTTTGTAAAAAAAAGTGTCATATATGGGTTTAGTCATTAAAAGTCAGACACGCTCTCTCACTCCCCCTTACAGCGAGAATACTAATTATTAACCTCAAAAAAAGCTGTCTAAATTCTAAGCACAATTATATACTCATTAACTAACTCGCCCCGCTTCTCTGAGTACAACTTTCTTGGAATAATCCTTGGCTGCATCACATTCACAATACCCAAGTGACGCAGTCTGTCTGTTCAAACTTAGACAGCATATTGGAATTACGTCATAATCCTGTGCTAGTTAGAATTGGGTTACAGCAGCAGCCAATTTCTCTAATCCATTATCGATTCTCGCAACTGGGTATATAACTTTGATTAGGAGATGAATATTGAATATTTGTTAGTATTTCCCGTTGAACAAAGATTTGCACTTTCTGTGAAAAAAACAATTTCTTAAAAGTGTTTTTAAAACTCTAAAAGTCCAAACTAAAGATTTATCAACGAACAATGAAGCGCAGCATAATAATGTTACGCGAATAGATCGCGTTAGAAACACCACCCGGTGCTCCATAACTCAAGTAACAGATGTGGACTGGCCACGTCACACGAATGCACCTTCTTTTTCTTAGTATGTCGATGACAAAACTTGTTAAATTCCTTGCTTGGCCAAGTATTTGGCCACGGCAATGCCATCCGCTGATGCTATCATTAGATCCCTACATGAACAGGTAACAGGGCACGTGATGTAGTATGAAAGATGGGACATGGTCTGCGAAGAGACGCCGCACAAACACTGAAGATCTGAACCGTCCGAGAACCCCATCTGTGGAGATTGTCTTTGCTGCGCAGAACTCTCTGACAGCTCGATGCGCACTGACAGACGGACGAAGAACGCCACTCACTGGACGCCTGAGGAAGGATTTCGCCGTCAAGGTCGGCTACTGCGAAATGCTAGCTGTGACGACCTAATCATGTCAAGGCAAAGATCGACTAAGACGGAGAGGTTTGAAACGAGAAAGGGAAGGCCCTTGCCCAGCTGCGAGACATAATACTGGCTAAAATAATTAAAACTTAAACGTTTATTGCAGACAAGACAAAAATATATAATGATCTGTATTTTTAACAAACTTTATTTTAGCACTAGATGCTGCTAAAGTGCTAACGGCTTCGCTCTCGTGAATGTAGAAAATTGACCAAAGGAAACATACTCTCTGGATGAAGCTATCCTATGTACTATTCCAGGATATGGTCTACCTCATACCAAGTGTCAACTCATTGATATCCGTTCAGCCGTTCGTGCGTGAAGTAGTAACAAAGATACACACCACACACTGATCCACAAAGTTTCGCTTTTATAATATTAGTGTGATACTGTGATTAATTTTCAGAAATTTGTTTCCAAATGGAATTAACAGTCCTCCTAGAGGAAACTTGCTAGTAGGCACAATATATAAGAACTGTTCCGTTGTACGCAATTCGCGACAAAAAATAGTCATCTTCTTGATTCTTTCACGCGTCACTGAAGTCGTTCACGATAGCGTTAACTTAGACTCCTTCAGATAAAGGCTTTGCCACTTAATTCTCAACCTTATCGCTTAACAGTAAAGTGTAAAATAAAATGATAAAGTATCAAAGTATGGGGTGTTAGTACTTCACTGATAAGAAGTGGAAATTAAGACTGTGAGTAATGATTAAAGATTTACATACCAAACTAATTTATATGTAATGGTTTTATCTGTTCTTTTGTATATTTGCCCCTTTTTTACAAACAGTGCGTTAGTAGAATTGATGAGTTGATAACAAACCGACAATAGGTAACGTAAACATTAGCGACAAAGAGAGAGAGAGACAGAGAGAGAGAGAGAGAGAGAGAAATACTAAATAGAAGTATAAGAACACATTTACCAATCATGATTATGTAGCAAAATATCGCATACGATAGTGAAACACATGTAAAAATTGCAAACAGCCACCCCGTTTTAAAATGGAACGATTTTCGTTTTATTTTTAATAGGGTCGCCATTAACCACTTCCTTGACATAGTGGACAATAGACTTACCTGAAGGTAAGCAATGATGTGGTCGACAATGGAGCACGATTGCCTTGAAGTAACCTTGACTTAAAGACCCCTAGGTTGGGTTCAACAGGGAATTCCACACCTTAGATGTTTTAGGGGCCCAGCAGGGTCGAAGCCTACTAGGGCCAAGGGTCTGATTCTGAAAGGAAGACTCGGCCCTGGTACAAAAGGCAACGAAGGAACAGGAGTGGGTTTTTAGTCAGTAAAAGTCTGACACTATCTCCCGCCCCGCCCAAGAGCGGGGGATGTCATAAGATGATTTTCCCACCGGAAAAAAAAACACCTTAGATGTAAAAGTGCTCAAAACGATTTGGCGCACAAAACGTTTGAGTGATGAGTGGGATGTCCACCTTGTACCGGTGGCACATCGCCGTCCTTCTAATGGTCCGTTGATGGAACGGGCTAAGCGAAATTAAGTTATACAATTCTGACGCACTCTCCCCGAAATGCGACCGATACAAAACCTACAGGCAAGCAACTCAGCGTCAATGCTTAAGACTTTGGAGCTTTGTTGAAATTAAATAAATTAATTTAGGGACCTCTAAAAGCTGTTTCCTTTTCCGAAATTTTATTAGAGACCCTAGGTAGGTTTAGTAGAAAGTGGTATACTAATATTTAGGTGTGTTTAAGTTTAGAGTGAATAGGCTCTTAATAAACTAGTGCGACTCGCCATCAACGATTGCATCACTGCTAAGGTGGAATCGCAGTTAAGCACTAGTTTATATCAATTATCAAAAATATATAAATAATATAATAATAATATTCCACAACTATCACACAACGCCGACTTGTCCCAAGCTAAGCAGAGCTTGTGTTATGAGTATTAGACAACTGATAAACATACTTATATATTTCTAAATACATGCATATTATAGATAAATTACACGCAGAAACAGAGCAAATGATCATGCTCATCACAAAAACATTTATCCTGGGTGGGAATCGAACCCACGACCTCCGGTATAGCAGTCAGGGTCACTAACCACTAGACCTGTTGGTCTAGTGGTTAGGCCAGTCAAATAAACGAATGTTTGAGAATATTTTATTTTTATTTATGTTTTTTATTGATAGGCTCACACTTGACTAGTGATTAAGCGGATTTCTCACCTGAAGGAAAGAAACGATGTCTTCGACGTCGGAGCATGCTTGCCTAGAAGTACCTAACCTATTTTTTCTTGACTTAAAGATCTCTAGGTTGTAACTAACAGGACACATAGAGTCTTTCCACTCCTTAGCTGTACGCACATGAATGTGTTCCCAAACGATACACATGATGTTTTAATTTGCAAATTTTTTTTTGGCTTTTGAAAGGAGGAGCAAATGTTCTTATATTAAATAAACGGTACGCCGTGCACACACGAGGCGCACAACGTGCCGCATGCACATAGGTGCCGCTGACAGGTCTGAAGAAGACAGATTGTTGAGACAATCCCACTGTTACCGAATATGGAGACCGCCTTCTGGATGTAAGACTCTTTTCTTGTGAAAAGAGACAGAAACCACTTTTAAATTGAGATATCTAAATCAATAAATATGTATTTTAAAACAATAAATGAAGTCATATCATCCTTACATATATTCGTATTTTTACATATTATAAAACAAAATCCCATCTGCGTCTATAAAAAGAAAGAAAGAAAAGGAAGGAAAGAAAAAATCAAAAAATCTAATCGATCGATTTAATCTATCTGTTTGTTTGTTCGTGAAATACTCAAAAACTACCGAACGGCTTTTTTTGCGATTTTCACCAAGAGATAGAGATAATTTACTAGAAAGGTTTAAGATGCTTATTATTTTTCGTCTTGCAATTTTATTTTTGTTTACTTCATAACCAACAACTTTATTCTTTGCCCAAAATAACCGTTATCAAAAACATAATGATACCAATCAGTTTGATATACAACAGCTTCCTAAAAAACAGGATACCATAACCCATATTGTTATCTAACACATCACCAAACAACACGGCTGACCTTCCCTAAGAGCCCTCAAAAAATGCTTCTCCATGCTTGTCGGGCACTTTCTTAAACGATTGTCCGGGACACGCGTGTTCTATCGCGTATCTACGCGAGATGAGCCCCTACCATTGTCTTGCGGTGTATTGTTGTTTCTACAGGTAATTTAAATTTAATTAAGTTGGTTTTCTTCATATGTATAGGGACCACTTTACTCTTACACGTTAACGGCACGGAGTAACGGTCTAGTGTTAGTTGCCACGATTTACAAGTTGTATATTGCAGGTTCAAACCCAGCCAGGTGGCATTACTTTGTGTAATTTATTTCATTACCGCTGCTCTCAAAACGGTGAACGAAAACATCGTGAGGAAATCAGCATGTCCTAGGATCAAAAATGCGAAGATATGTGACATTCCGAAAATCCGCATTGGGCCCGCGTGGTGGATTACGGCCTATTCCCTCTTCTAGAGAGGAGCCCTGAGTGGGAACATTACAAGACCGATTATGCTGCGCTCTATAACTCAAATAGCAGATGACGGGGACAAAACAGCTAGGCTGAAATAAGAGTGGGTTGGTCACGTCACACGAATGCACCCGGACATGGTGGGCGAGGATTGTCACTCACTGGACGCCTGAAGGAAGTCGGCGCCAACCTCTTCCAGTCAGAAGCCTGAAAATCTAAAACTAGTTTCGCCAAGGGCACGTCACTCAGTTACGTGGTTGCGCAGATTAAATGAGGTTTGAGTATTGAGCCAGTCATTCCATGTAAAATACAGGTATTCAGCTATATCTCGCTGAACGAGAAGGCGGACCAAACATAGAAAAAAGACTCAACAGATTGCTTTTCTTTTTAGTTATCAATAACATTACTATTCTTTTTTTTTTACGTCAGAAATTATGAGATAACTTCTCCCTTTCTGGGTGCAGCGGGAGTCAGACTCATGCTTACTTAAACCTACCCGTGATATAAGTAGGGGCTAGAGTGGGACCAAATTTTCTTGTTTCTGACTACCCGTAATGGCTGATGGAGAAACTATGAAGGGCTGTTCTTGATTTTTTTGAGGGCGAAATATCATCGTATAACTTCTCCCGTTTTGGTGGGAGCGAGAGGGAGTGTCAGACTTAAACTGATTTAAACCTTCCCGTGACTCCCCGGGAGAGCAAATATATCATTTGAACCACTCAAACACCTCAAGGATGATCAGTAGTTCCTTGGTGTCGCTGAACCTACTATTATTAATACGTAGACAGCTATTTGGGGTGGTTAAAATGGGTGCTCATTTTTGTATTATTTTGTTTGAAAATTATTATGACAGTAAAGAGCTTATTAAACCTCATAACGTTAAAGGAACTAAAAGCATTTTTCACAAAAATAAAAAAAAAACTAACATAAAATTTGATGTCTTTAGTGCGATACGAGATCAAAGTGACACCGGTATTAAAACAAGGCATCTTAGACATATATTCATTTCAATTGAAGCTATGGCCTCCGCATAGCAGAAAAGACTATATATTTTGTAGCCGCACCGCAAAAAAGACTCATACGAGGCATATTCGACCTCGTTCCACACTGAACGTGTTAAAACAAATTGATCCAGACATTTTATGTAAAATGACGCATTTGTTGGTTTCATTACGCCGCATCGACCCAGTGTTATTATCATAGCGGTAACAAAATATTGGTCTGTTCGCTTGGTATCTTTATTACGCCGATTGACAAAATAACTTAGTTTACTTTACGACAGTCTTAGTTATTGGTTGAGCGGGAATACTGAATTTCTACCTTAAGATATACATAATCGTTAATGTTGATTTAGATACTTTGACGATGGTAGTGTTCGAATTGGCAGCCAAATGCTAAAAGGATGTAAAAATTTAAAACGTTTGGAACTCAAATATGTAAACATTTATAACATGTGGAACTTGAATGTATAAAAATTTATAACATGTGTTTTAGTTCTCCCCCAAGGTGGACCGATGACCTAGTGAGATTTATGGGAATCCAATGGAAGCGAATCGCACAGGACCGGTCGTTGTGGCAACATTTGGAGAGGCTCATGTCCAGTACTGGACGTCTGTCAGCTGGAATGCTGATGATGATGCTCATTTCAATATCAACTCAGCCTTATAATGTTCCCACTGCTGGGAATCAGGCTCTAAGAGAGAAACTGGGCCGTAATCCACCACGCGGGCCCAGTGCGGGTTGGTGGAATTTTTTGGTTCTAGGATATGCTGGTTTATTCATGATGTTTTCTTTCACCGTTTTGTGAGCAGTGGTGATGAAAATAAATTACACAAAGTAATGCCCCTAGCTGGGTTTGTACTCGCGAACTACAATTTATAAGTTGGAGCTGTTACCACTTGGTCACCACGGCTCATGATGATGCACGTGATGCTCAAATTGCTACATGATTGTGACAACTACAGTGATCCCATAGTTTACTACGAGAAAAAAATATGCGAGTTAGGAGAGGTAGAGGCCGGCGTCAAAATGCAACAGATAATCTAGACAACTGTGTTGTCTATGGTCATATTAGAGCAACACGTTTATGCCAGATACACATATGGCCTGTCAGGGAACGTTGTTTTTATATTTTTGTAATGAATTGTGCGTCTATTTAGGCAGAATAAACATGTTTTCTTTCTTTCTTTTCTTTCTTTCTTAGTTAGCTTCGTGACCGAATACTGGGCCATGCAAGGAATTTAACTAGTTTTGCCATCAATACGCTAAGAAGAAGTTAGCTTCACTTTTTTTGACTGGCCAACATTTTAACAATTCAAAAGTGCCTGTAAATTTTCTATTAGAAATAAACGTTTTTTATTTCTGAATAATCATAAAAGAGCCAGCTATCTAAAACAAATTTCGTAAACGAGATGTATAAAGCTTACACGCATCATAGTAGGGGCCAATGATGAATTATGCGTGATGCGTCTTGTTAATTGTTGGGAGTCTTGTTATCTTAAATTAGTTACCTCAGCTTGTTTGTTACGAGTATTAAAGCAGCTTAAGTGCTGATATGAAACGTTTAGTATAGTTTATTTAATGTAACTCGCAAGAATAAAAGAGTTCATGAATATATCTTTTTACATGCTTTTATTTAACATGCAATGTTGTTGTATTGCAATATTTATAATGTGCATACTAGCCGTAGGCGCGGGCTTGCGGACGGCGAGCAATGGGTAGCTCGCAGTCGGACCGTCCGGTAACCGTCCGGACTGAGCCTAAGTCGTCGACGGCGCGTACTGTTCTACGCGCGCCTCAAGGAGATGTCAGCAACTGTAGGGGCCAAGCAGGATCGAAGCCTACTGGGGCCAAGGGTATGATTCTGAAAGGAAGACTTCGCTCTGGTACGAAAGACAAAGAAGGAACAGGACTGGGTTTTTAGTCACTAAAAGTCTGACACTATCTCTCGCTCCGCCCAAGAGCGGGGGATGTCATAAGATGATTTTTCCACCAAAAAAAAAACCCAGCAACCATGGGTTATGCGAAAGTGTACCCCGGGGCCTTGGAATGAAAGTAAAGAAGGAACAGGAGTGGGTTTTAGTCAGTAAAAGTCTGACACGGCACGGCCAAGAGCTAGATAAGTCATTGGATGGTTTCCAACCTAAAAAAAAGCTGACCCAACAAATGTTGTTTTGCCATATAAATTATCAAAGAAAAATATGAGAGGTTGACGTAGGTGGGTAAAAAATTGCCTACAACTTATTTTTGGACCTACCCGTATTACACAAACCGTAAGAGGTAAACAGATGAAATTTTCACAGAATATGTATTTCTATTGCCGCTAAAACAAAAAGTAATACGAGTAACTTAAAATTAAATTAAAAAAACTGCGTTATTTTGTCGGCGTTTTTTCTTTTTTAGGGTTCCGTACCTCAAAAAGAAAAAAGACGGAACCCTTATAGGATCACTTTGTTGTCCGTCTGTCTATCTAGTTCTGTGTCAAGACTCTTTATTACGGGAACGCGTGGAGGTATTGAGTTGAAATTAAAACCATATACCCTGAGTATCTGCGATCCCTTGAAGGTGTGAAAATTATAATTCTGAGTTAACGAATGTAAAAGATATGACCGTTATGTCGCAACAACGTATATTTCGACATTTTCAAGGGAATCAAAATTCATAGGGTGCTTTTTTTTTAAATTGATATAAACCAGTGCTTGACTGCGATCCCACCTGATGGTAAGCGGAGATGCAATCATTGATGGTCAGGCGCACTAGTTTATTAAGAGATGCTTCCCGTAGACCCAGAAATCTTAAAATTTGGCATGAAGCAAGGTCTCATAGCACAAGTATAGGAAAAAATCTGAAAACTGTAAATTTGTAGTTACGGAAAAATCTTCGTAACTCGTATCGGGAATTGAACTGTTTTGATAGGTAAGTTTGTCCGTGCGCGAGTACTCGTACTTGTCCAGTTTTTTATATTGTAGTAAAGAACCTTTCGCATACAAGTTCAGCTCGCACTTGGCTAGATTTTTTAAATAAAAATGTAATGTAGTGACCTGGATTGTATTTTTTCACTCCTACGAGTACGTTTGCGGTTTAATAGCAATAATCAATCCGCACGTACCGTACGTAGTAGAGTTGAAAAGGAATCATTTATTTGTTAATAATTTAGAAATCTGGTACATTTTACCTAGATGAATGTAAAATCTTTAAATATTTACTTCGAACTTATATTGGTTATTTAGATTAACACTTCTGAGATACAGATTAGTATCTAGCTGTACCTCGCGGTTACACCCGCGTATTATGTTACTGCTACGCTTCCGTGGATCGTTGAATGGTGATCGTTGAATTAGCGATGATGTGGCCGACGATAGAGCATGCTTAACTAGAAGCAACCTATTCACTTTTGACTTAAAGACCCCTAGCTATAAGCTATCAGGATACACAGATTCCGGCAGCGAATCCCACTCTTTAGCTGTACGCACATGAATGTGTTCTCAAAACGCTTTGTACGTATGGGTGGGATGTCCACCATGTACCGGTGGCGCAACGCCGTACGTCTTGTGATTCCTATGATGGAACGGACTTGGCGGAGTTAAATTGTGTAATTCCACTGCATACTCCCCGAAATGTAAACGATAGATAACATACAGGCTAGCAACTTGGTGTCGATGCTCAAGACTTTGGAGTTTTGACTTGACAAGTGCATCATTGCCGATGATCTTCTTGGTTCGCTTCTCAATCGACTCTAGTGCATCAAGCTGGTATTTGGCAGACCCATCCCAAAGATGAGATCAGTACTTCTTACATAATTGAACTTGGGCTTGATAGAGGTTGAGCAGCAGCCCCCCGAGCTAAGTTACAATCGTATCGTTCGTGCCGAACGCCTCGAGTAGGCCACGCTTCCGATTCCTTTGTTCTGACGTCATCTCAACGCTCAGTCACGTGGTCAGAACAAAGGAATCGGAGGCTCGGCCTACTCGAGGCGTTCGGCGCGAACGAAACGATTGTAACTTGGTTAGGGGGACTGTTCTGGTATGAAATACCGTCTCACCTTTGTTAAGATCTCCAATTTTTTGGCAGTTGACCTTTTGCCTCGATGTAGGAGCCAAAATTGAGAATAGACGACAGTGTTACCCCAAGAAGCTCAAGGTGGTCGGTTATCGGCACGGTCACACCTCGGACAAAGATTGTATAGGTTGAGATGAATCTGACTATCCCATAAAGATTTTATTTTTCCAATCCGTCTGGTAATTTCAGAGAATATCGATTATAAAACAACAAAAAACAACTCTTTAGCTTTATTATAAGTATAGATTAAATACTTGAATGGTCTCATGGTATAATAACTCAAAAATAATACCGAATCTAAAAAAAAAAATGTTACTTCACCGAAACTCCACCTGAAATCAAGGATAAGACTTATTCTCGTCTTAGAAAAACAGTAAACTTCCCACACAAATGGAAACGAAGCCAATTATACTCATCTAAAAATATAACAGTAAATATACGTAATATTTTAAAACAATGTACCTAAATTACGTCTCCTAACTGTAGTGACAGAGTTACGTAAGACAATGAGAACCAAGCGAAAATGTAACAAACATAAATAAATGAGTGGGCAGAACCGTTCGACCTTGCGAAAATAAAAAAGGATTTGTGAAAACTCTACCAAGTCAGGTTTAGGGTGCGATACAATAGTTAAATATTTGTAAATCTATTATAAGGGAAGTTTTGGTGTTTGCGTTGCGTAAAAGTTTATCGTTTACATTTTTTTAAACTCGAAACCTGAATATAGTTTGTACAGAATCAGTAACTGCATCGTTTCCAATAATTCTAAACAAAAATCAGAAACGTTTATTTCAAATAGACAAATTACAGGCATTTGAATTGTCAAAATGTCGGTCAGTCAAAAAAAAAGTGAAGCTAAATTGCACGTTCCAAAGCGTAGATCTCTATGGAGAAGAACGTGCAAGAAACTCCGTCTGCAACGTACTAGTCTAGATTATGATAAAATCATTGAATGTTCTTAGTTTATATCTAAACTTATATACTAATATCGACCCTTTTTAGGAAAAAAATCGTAAGCGAAAGTTTGCGTTTTTTGCAGGAATGAATTTTCTCTTGTCTTTGCTTTCTAGAGTCACGGTAACTCTATCAAACGTTCACGCAGCCCTAGCAGTCATTGGCTACTGAGTCCCTTCGGTTTTACTCACATTTCTTTGAAGTGCGCGAGTTATCCGATAGCCACACGTTTTAAACTAAATCATTACTATTCTAGGGCAATGGAAAGGGCTATGCTCGGAGTTTCCTTGCGTGATCGAATCAGAAATGAAGATATCCGCAGGAGAACCAAGGTTGCCAACATAGCACGAAGAATCGCCATACTTAATGGGCAGGACACATTGCATTGAAAGGTTCTTGAGTGGCGACTGCGAACCGGAAGACGTAGTATTGGAAGACCCCCTACAAGGTGGACCGATGACCTGGTGAAGGTTGCGGGAGTCCAATGGATGCGAGACACACAAGACTGTTCATTGTGCAGCAGTGAATGTCTATCGGCTAAAATGATGATGATGGTAATGATTACCTACTCAACCTTGAACATAAAATTAAAGTCACATCAGAACACACCTTTACAACGCGGACACAAAAAACAAGAAATATACCAACGAACGGGCGAAACACTCGAAAATCGGTTCAAACAATTATTTTTTGCTCGAAATACGAGACTTAACGAAATTCAAATCGCTTAGGAGAGGAGAATTATAGAAAAAGCTCTGCGCATCTTCAAAGGTGGGTCGCAACCCTTTCGGGCGGGGCAGAAGGGGGGTGGAGGGGGTGGTACGCACTGTAATATAGAAAACTTGTGTTAGCCCAGTTCCGCGCCTTTGTAACATCATTTCGGCTGCCGGTGGACGCTGACTGAACAGTCTTGACCGTTTTCTTTGTTGTTTCAGAGGGCGTATTTTTGGGGTTAAATTTGTTCTTTTTTCTACTTAAAAAAAAAAACGCAAGCATAGCAAAGCAATAACATTCAACAACAACAATTAACAATTTCATTTGAAATAAGCAGTACCTTTGTGCTCTTCTATCTGCTTTTTCTTTATATTTTTAAGTGTTTGTGTGTACATAAATAAATAAATAAGCAATATACCTACACAAGACCCCCATACCCGGAACAACTATCTATAGGCCACACAAATCAGGGAATCGAACCCACGACACGCAGCGCTGCAACCAATCTTACAACCACTGCGCCAACCGTACCGTCGTCGTAATTTGAAAGTGTTGATTTTTTGAATAGAGATAAGTCACGCTTGACCACTATCTCGCCTTATGGTAAGCGATAATAATTTTATGGTCGACGATGGAAGAAAGGAAGCCGATCCTAATATAATTTTGAAACAAGTTTTATTATATTTCCGCCTAGAAAATAGCATAATAATAACAAATAACATAATCAACCTTCTAACATTCCCACTGATGGGACTCATGCCTCTGCTCTAGGAGAGGGAATGGGCCGTAATCTACCACGTGGATTAGTGCAGATTAGTAGATGTTACATGTTTTCGAATGTTTGGTTCTAGGATATTCCGGTTTCCTCACGATGTTTTCTTTCAAAGTTTTGAGAACAGTGGATATAAAATAAATTACACAAAGTAATATGCCTGGCTAGGTTCAAATCCATGACACACAATTCGTATATCGTGGCCGTTACCACTGGTCACCACTCATCAACAAAATAACAAAAAATAATATGAATAATAAGCTTTTTTTAAAATTATTGATAGCGTTAGCGCTTGACCACTTTACTTATATACCTTCCTTATTTATTCAATTTCTTAATTTTAATTTAATCACCCTGTAGTTAACTAGTGATACATTCAAATCCTAAAAAAAAATTAATAAATTAAAATTAAAAAGTATCAAAACCGTTCGATCCACGTTCGTCTTTATAATTTAAGAAGAAGAAACAGGCCATAAGAAATAAATGTAAAGAAGAAACGGTTTGGACCCCGAAAGGGTTAAAAAGGGGTGCGAAACACCCCCACCTGTACGTACACGATGGATGTACGTAATAGAATTTTAAAAGGGGTTATGTTTGTTCATTGGAAATAAGTTTTGGAAGAAAGAGTTTGTTTTCTTTTTTTAGACGGCAACAAACGACGTCGTGAGAAGGAAGTTGTGTTACTTACTAGGAATTTAATTTTAAAATAGAATCATGATACGAGTAACGTAATAATGTGATATTTTGGGAATATTCGGAAAAGATCTTAGAAAAAAAGTGGTTGTACAATAAATTTAATCATCAGGTACGGTAGTTTTCCTTGTAGACGGCGAACTATTAGTAGCTCGCTGTCTGTACAGAGTCGACGGCGCGTTGTGTTTCAAGCTTGCCATAGAGCTATCAGTATGGTTGGCGGGGGCCGTCTAGGGCTGAAACCTGCCAGAGTTGCGCGATGGTTCAAAAAAGTTACCGTGGTTGTGGCACACAAAGGACAACAGATGGAACATAGGTGGGTTTTAGTCATTAAAGTTTAGTCACTAATACTCTCTCTCGTTAAACTAAGGGCGGAAGGAGTCATTTGATGAATAATATTTAGCACGTTATCATCATCATCATCATCATGTGAAAAAAATAGTTTTAGACACCTAAGGAGCGATATCAAATCCGCAGAACAAAGAAATGTTGGAGGTACACACTATCCACTGGTTTTTACAAATTCCTTTCTAACTTAGACATCCATATAAATCTTTCGCAGCATGTATTTGGGCGTTGCTTTCGGCCCTTTGTTTCAGGGACTTCTTAGATTTTCTTACTTTAAATTGTTTTTGGGACATGTATTGATTGCTCTAAAGCGAGAATTTGCTTGGCTTTGTTTGTTTGAAGAAAAGTAGGCATTGTTCACGGGAGGGTTTAATTATTTTTACGTTTAATGGTTTTAATACTTTATGAAGCCGTAGGGCCCGGCCATTAGAAATAGACCCGTTTGCGATGGTGATATTGATGCGGCTTTTTTTTATTGGGTGGTAAAATCATCTTACGATATCCTCCGCTCTTGGGCGGAACGGGAGATAGTGTCAGACTTTTACTAACTAAAAACCCACTCCTGTTCCTTCGTTGCCTTCGTTCCAGGGCCCCGGCTTTCACACTACCCGTGGATGATATTGATGCGGTCAGGATTTTGAATTTGGAATCTTATGAATTTTCGTAAAACATACGTAATTTATATCTATACATATAACAAATCTGAAGAAGTTTTTAGTTGTGCGCGCATAACGGAAAATGTACGAAATCGATGTAGATAACTTTTATATATTAAAATTGTGTGTAACTTGATATATTACTTAGGCTTTGTTTCATCGCAATAGGTACTACATTCATTGATTGTTAGGCGGTATAAAGTTTACCGGGTTAGCTAGTTACAAATATATCTATGCATGTTTTTATTAATGTACGTACGTTTGTGTATTATTTTATTCGTACAGATACCGGCACGGATCTTGAGCGCTAACTTCTATAGTTCTACTTGCGCAGAAGCACACAGAAGTGAAATATCGGGTCTCTTTAGTGGTATGAAAAAAGATGCGGGGGCGGGGAGTGCAATCCTTGTAAATTGATTGGCAGATCAATGTGTATGATGCGCAAAGCGATACCCGCTCTTACACCGAGCGCTCAAGATTCGTGCCGCTAGCTATATAACGGGTTATTTTAAAATTGTACACGAGTTTCTACCTTCTATTTTTATCTCTCTTTGTGACTGAAAAGTGTGCTGGGAAAAAAATCAATTTTGAGTTAAGTTCGCCTATTAGGTACGGTTTTGGTGGTGGATTACGACCCATTTCTTCTCACAGAGAGGAGACCTGAGTCACAACAGTGGGAACATGACTTACTTCTTTTAAGAAAATATAAACATATATCGTTTAAGACTAATCACTTATGTGAGATGATAATGAGGAAGAGATTTTAAGGATTGTAAGTAAGTATCGTAGCTCGACGTTCGACCGTCCGGTAACCGTCCGGACCGAGCCCAAGTCGTTGACGGTGCGTAGTGTTCAACGCGCGCCTCTTGGGCTTACTAGGGTCATGGGTTTTGCGAAAGAGAACCCCAGGGCTCTGGAGCGAAGGCAAAGAAGGAACAGGAGTGGGTTTTACCCCAATAAAAGTCTGAACAATCGGACGTTTTAAATTTTTATAATTTATTTATTTAATGTGATGTCAACAATATAATTGCATTGAATTAATGAATGTTATTAGCATGTTTTTGTTTATGTTCTGTGTAATTCTGTGTATTTGTATTTGTGTTAACCTATGGGTATCTTACCTGAAATAAATGTTTATTATTATTTTTTATCGTTTAAAATAACGCAGCATAGCTGAGTTAGGCGCCTTTTTGGCCTCGCACTGATTATAATTTATTTTTTCATTGACGCGCCGGTGTCTGTGTTTCCTGATGGCTACAACCCGGAATCTTTAAGTCAAGAGTGAATAAGTTACTTCTAGGTAAGCGCGCTTCTTTGTCGACCGCATCATTGCTTTCCATCAGGTAAGATAGCAGTCAAGCGCGAACCTATAAATAATAAAAAAAAATTGTGTCTTTTTACCCGACTACGGAGGGTTATAATTTTGACAAGCTATGTATATATGTATGTTCATCTGTTCCCTCATAGTTCTTAATCTATTTATCGGAACTCGGCATGTATGAGGTATCTTTAGAACCGTCTTAATTGTCCGCTGAAGATAGGCTACGTGATGTGTCACAAAACTCGATATAGCACCTTCTAGCGGAACGAAAAACGACGCTGAAAAAGTATGGAAAAAGATTTTCAGGATGCTGAAATAAACAAGGTAACTGGAAAAACAAGAACAGAATAAAAAGAAAAGCCGTAGTCACACGTTATTAAAGTGTTTCGATTGGTACCTATAACGTGTGACTTCGACTTTTCTTTTGTTAAGTCAAAGTCAAAAGTTTTTTATTTCACATAGGCCTACATGGGCACTTATAAAACGTCAGAAGCTAGTGCGCTAGTGTGGTGTTTTCCAGTTACCTTGTTTATTTTAGCATCCTGAAAATCATGTTTTTTCTTTCTTTCTTTTAATCTCTTATTAAACCCAACTACTTAATTCGTAACAAGTAAAGGCACACGAAAAAGCGGTATTCATTACAAATTGTACGAAATTCAAGACGATTATAAATGTCAGACGACATTTTAATTCAAAAGGGGTATTTTTTAACGAGAACGGGTTAAGATGGTGGTTTAAATTACATCTTTAATTTTAGCTTACATTGTAGTATTGCAATATTTCACCATTTGACAGCAATTTAAATGTCTCTTAAGTCCCTCCCGGATTATATAAAGTACTAAGTAAGAAGAAAATCGCTTAAATTTAGAGATATTTCTTAGTAATAATTTAAATCGTCATTCAATGCGGGTAAAGTTATTACTTTGACTGAATGGTTTTTTTTTTCGATGGCAAGTTATCGAATTACTCCTTACGCTCTAGATAGAGCGAGGACTGTTAGACTTTTACTTACTAAAACACACATGTGTCCTTCAGTTGCTCTTAGCGTTCCAGAGTCACAGCAACTCTTTGGAACTATTCCGCAATACTTAAATGGATGTCTCCTTGATTGAAAATTGACTCTTCTTTTGTGTACGATAATTGTATTTTAGTGACCACCCTAGACAAACAACGCAGACCCAATGTAGGCATTAGGTCATTAGCCAGGTAATACCTGGTCACGCCATAATTATTGCGGTAAGTCCCCTCTTTGAGGAGTGTCTGGAAAGGCTATTCGGCGTCATTACCTTTCGCATGACGCAGGTCCTCCACAGTCATAGTAAGTTCGGGAAATTCCTGCACCGGATTCGTGCGGAAGAAATGACCGCAAGGAGATGTCAGCTAACCGTAGGGGCCAGCAGGCTCAGAACCCTACTGCGGCCAAGGGTCTGCATCCGAAAGGAAGACGCAGCCCTGGTATGAAAGGCAACGGAGGAACAGGAGTAGGTTTTAGTAAGTAAAAGTCTGACACGCCTTCTCGCCTCACCCAAGGGCGGGAGATGTCATTAAATGATTTAATACCTAAAAAAAAACAGGCTCATAATTATAATAAACTAGCTTCTGCCAGCGACTTCGTCGAACGGACGCGAAGTCGAAGACGGATGAAAATCTTATGTTCATCCTTGGAGCTCAAGCTTCCTCCATACCAAATTTCATGTTCAAATCCATTCAGTAGTTTAACCCTGAAAGCATAAGAGATAGACATACATAGTTATATTCACATAATATTGGTATGGAAAACACCGTAACATTCTTGACCACCATTGTACCAAAAGACTTAGTTTATGTCAAATTTATTACTATTTTTGGTGTACAATAAAGTGTATTCTAGTCTATTCTATAACTCAACAAATTCTCACGTAACCCTACTAGTAACTTAAGCTAAGACAAGTCGAAAAAAAAAAACAAGTGAAAGTCAAAAAAACAAGAGTCTCCAATCGAAATTCAATACCAATTAAAATCCCCACCCTTTCGCCTTCAAGATAGTATTTAAATTAAGGAATATTCCTATTGAGTCGTCCCGAGCGACTCATTTAAATTAAGCTTTTTGAAAAAGTCTCATATCTTCTTTAGCAGGGGCGCACCGGTACATCAAAGGGGTGGAACGGGGTAAGGTATTTTTCTTGGAGGGACGGAGGGGGTGAGCAAAAATGCGTAGCGACTCACACATCAATGCGTAAGTATTTACTGAACGCACACAACTAAAGGAGGCTGTATGTAAAACACTTTAAGAAGCGTCGAAGAAATGCGAGAAGCTTAACGGGTACAGGGTGTGGTCTTTGTGTTCTGGGCTTCGGACGGGAGGATCTGATGGAAAAAATGTTTGTTGTTTTCTGGGGGCTATCTAAAATTAGGAATTTTATGAAATTATTTCTATTTACGTAGATCAGTGATATATTTTAATGGTGGTAGATTTTTTTAAAATTAAGAACATGACAAGAAACCAAAAGAATTTTTTTCAGTAATAACGATGGTCAATTGTTCAAAATATGATATTGAAACGACAAGCGTTCCCACCAATTTATTATGTTATATTATCACCATAAAAGCGAGCCATCAACAACAATGACATTTTTAATATTTATTCTTTTTTTTCTATCTATTTCTTTCTGTATTAATTTCTTTCTCTTTTTCATTCTTTTATCTGACGCTATAGATAGACAGATTACTTAAAAGTCATTTGACTTGAGTTATGTCGATGGCATGTTTACAGAATAGTACTGTCAATGTTACTCAGTTCATTCTTTACACTCTGACGATTGTTTTTGTTTTATTATTATAAGCTAACCTCTTAATCACTACCTCACCCAATGGTAAACGATTATGTGATTGATGATGGAGCAGTCTTGAATAAAAGTAACATATTTAAAAAACTCCAAGTTCTCAACATGCAGGTGAGAACTTTATAAAATGACATGGTGATAGTATTAATGTTGACATACTCATACATACGTATATATACACCGTAGGCGCGGGCTTGCGGACGGAGCAATGCGTAGCTCACCATCCGACTGTCTGGTAACCATCCGGATCGAGCCCAAATCATACTGTTCCACGCACGCCTTATAGAAATCGGCACGGAGAGAGCACACCGTAGGGGCTCAGCAGTGTCGAAGCCTATTGGGGCCAAGAGTCTGCTTCTGAAAGGAAGTCTGATACACCCTCCCGCTCCGCCCAAGAGCGGGGATATCATTGGATGATTATCTCACGAAAAAAAACAACAACAATATATCCACTCTACCTTTAAAAGAGTTTTTCATAAAGTTCGCTGATTTCTTTGTTTCGTACGACAATAAAATACTGTGAAGTTTTCTTTTGAGCCAATTGTTATGCATCTAAGGGAACATAAGCTCATAAGAGGTGAAGCGTTAAGTGGGGATCGTGGAGAAAGTTTAACCTCTAACCCAGAAATTGATGGGTAGAGGTAAATAAGTTTAAAATTATAGTAAACATGGTACACTTTATACCACACGATTTATATAAGTTCTATCTTGTCAAAGGTAACCTAGCACGTAATAAAAAAAAAAACAAGAAAACAGTTGTTTAAAGTTATATGGTAACAAAAGAAAAACCAGTGAAAAAATTGTATCGTTAGTCTGTCTCTATCTATTCTCCGCTAGTTCACCCGCGTCCTTGGTTATTGCTTAAGCTTTCTTTGCTATATGGGCTACCCCACACTCGACAAATTTTTCAATAAGAACCAGGAGTTCCTGAGATTAGCACGGACAAACAAACTTTCGAGTATGTGTAGACGTTATGTAACTTTTGTGGATCCTATAAAAACAACATTTTCCTTACGATGTATTAAATGTAGCTGGCATTTCCTTATTTTTTTGTCCAATTAAATTCAGTAAAACTGATGCAAAGTATTAAATAAACCCTTTATTTTTTGCCAATTTTGCAGCGGAATGGTTTTCCTCCTAATATACTATGATTATGAAACCCCTAAGTTGTCTACACACTTATGCCAGTTTTTTTCGAGAAAAAAAACCCTTTTTTTCTTCGGCGATATATTTTCTTCACAAAACATCACCCTGTCCGGCGGGGGTGAAAGCGAAAGGGTTGTGGGGGCGATCACCTCCCTGAGACAGGGGGTGTCCGCCGCCTTCTTACAACCTTTTTACACAGGGGGGTGCAGAGTAATAGCCTACAGAGACTTTGTATGCGTAGATTGAGAATTTCCTCTTCTAGATTTTTAATGAATATTTCGGTGGTATATCATTATCATTTAAATGAAAAACGTTGTTTTTTTTACAAAAATACTTAAGATAAAGTTGAAAAGTGTGTGAAAATAAGGGTTTAAATTCGCATTTTCCTTTTATGAAAAGTGTTTATAATTTTTTCAAGAATAAATAATACCTAGAATTTATATATAGCAGTATTTATTCTTTCCGTCAACGATACTGGGCATTGAGTTTGAGGTAGTGTAACAACCTGCGATGTCAAGTGAAAAACAGACCGCACACTGAAAGTTTTGACAATAGGATGCGTTCTGCGTTCCAACACCAAAGTTGAGCATTCGGTTTTAGGTAGTGTAATAGTCTACAATTCCAAACGAAATGAAGAGCGCAGAACCAAACAAGTAACGCACAGACCATTTTGACAGCTGAGAAAGAGTGGCTCCAAACACTATAAATAGCTGTCAAGTGAACCGCAGAACGCAACAATAAGAGTGTGCGAACTGAGGCCCTACCACGAGGTATAAATGCGATCCATTTGACGACCTAAACTAAACTGTTAAACGGATGGAGCTGTATAGGGTGTATAGATCATGGATAGGACACGACGATAGCCGTGTTGTTCATTTTTTAAACGTGATTATAATATAAGATAAGCAATAAATTAGGTTTAACGGTTAACCGTGCAAAAAAGTACTAAAAACAGTCCCGTCAATAAATTTTCAACTAACAACCGACTTGTCCCACAAATCTATCTATATACTAGCTTCTACAACACTTTTCCAGTGTAATATTATCATAAGATTCCCGCCACAGCCTCTGTCCCAAAAACTGGCTGTCGCCAAGAATGTTGTATTAGCGGAGCGAGGGGGGTGGGGTAGGATGGGCAGGAGGGGGTGTAATTGCAAAATAAAATTAGCCGGAACGGGTACGTGCTCAATTTTCGCCTCCCGGCACTGATTTGTTTTCGCTCTCGTCTATGTACGGGTGCCTCGGATTCTTAACTGCTCTGTGCCCGCGTTTTCTTAGCCTATATATTATTGATCCGACGTTACTCTCTGCCATATTGTTTCTTATACTCGCTACGCTATAAACTCTTCTCTCACTATTTATTTATACATCTTCAATACCTTCGCAAAAGGAAATGCATCGAGCTACATCTCAACCGCGACCAATTACTATGTCGCAAGCTACAACTCAAGTGACATTTTGATAACGTCAGTATTTGCATTTAATTTTATTTTCGAGAGCAAACTCTAATTAGTTGACAGAAACGAGCACTGAAAATCCTTCTGGCGATAAAAAAAAATCCCTCCGGTCGTGATTTCATCCGCGGGAATGTTTAAAAAGGCGTCTAAAACTTTCGGGCCGGACTGCGGAGTCAATGGCTTTTTTATTTTCGCGTTTTCTTTCTTTTCCGGTTGAACTTTTCCAAAGTTTTATTTTGAGGAAGTTCCACGAGTGTCAGTTTGGCGTTCGCCTCGCAATTTTCCGCGGTTTGCGCCGATAATTGCGGACGCAGGTGGGAATATTATTTTCTTTTTTTTACTCCCGCCCGTCTGTTTAATTTCCAGCGCCGGCGGCGTTTATTACTATTTCCTCGGATCGTGAAGTTATCTGTGGCTGTCGGCGGTTGGTCGCGAGGTCGGGCGTGACATATGACATCACACGCATGCCAGCCACACATAAAGTCGACAACACTTGAACGCGACCGGCTATTTCCCTTTTAACGTGAGCCTATCTCCTCCCATTTACTGACACATGCCACATGTGGCACGCCCATCGCAGCGCACGCCCACCTCGCATGTGGCATACATAGTCGTGTATGTGCCCTAGTTACGTGACGCCGTACCAGCCGTATGTGCGACACATGGGCGTGTGTGAGCAGTGCGCAGCCGCTGGGCGGAGCCTCCCCCCCGTTCACGTTAACGTGACGTCTTCACGGGTTCACGTTACTGCTGTGTGCGCCAACGTGACAGCTATTTATTTCAATGCCTCCGTCGCGGGCGTCTCGGCTCTAACGATAAATGAGTTATAATTTATTTTTACTCGAAAAAGGAAGGGTAAGGGAGCTTGGGCTTGTAATTAATGGTGAAATTGGCTATTCCGAGTATTCGGGATCCGGTAATGAGGTGAGATTGAGATTAAAACTCGGCTAAATGAGCTCCGTAAAGGATTTAGGACGGAAAAATTGTGAGTTATAAAGCCACATCCAACGCCGAGGATGAAACTTTGATAGTTACTCGTTTTCTTCTTAAATTAGTAATGAACTGGAATTTTCGTCTGGTTTAAGTCTATTAGTATTTCAGTTTAAAGAAGGGGATTGGATGAGTTGCTACTTGAACTGTGAAATAGTCTTTGCATTTCATTGCCATAGCATCGTTCAGACAGCCTATTGCGAGATTTTGAAAATACTCGATCGCGTCAACGTAAACTTTTGCTTATGGCAACCATACACGATACAGTTTACCTTCAAGTTTGCAGCCAACGAACATCATGCAGACATAGACAGATTTGACCGCTCATACAGTTAGTTGACTTGTCATGCATACTGATAGCACACACGGCCCAGTTTACCGGACACCGCATCAAGCGCGCCGCAAACTTGACGGTACTGGGTCGACTGTACCATCCATTACATCAAATCGTACGGATAGAGTTTTTCCGTTTTTCTCACCAGGTGGCGCTTATTCAGTTTGGTATAAATGGTTGTTTACGTTAACGCAATCGAATACGTTTACGTTTAGACAGTCGTGAAACAGTAATAGTTTTGTACGCCATGTAAGAGTTTCGTGATTTTCACCATAAAGTTGGTGTATCTGTGGTTTTTTGACGTGACTGGTTATTCCAACGGTTTTTTATGTGTTCATTGGTTTTTTACCAGTGCATGTGAAATGTTTCCATACCTATATATCACATTATATCTTGTTCTGATGCCTGACTGTTGCACTATTATTGGAATACATTCATTATTTATTTTATTTTATTACGATTATTATATTTATTAACGATAGAACACGCTTGTCTAGATGTAACCTATTCACTCTTGATATAAATACCCCTAGGTTGTAACTATCAGGAAAAACAGACTCCGGTATGAAATTATGGGTACTTCTTAGCTGCAAGCACAATGCGTGTTTTTCCAAAACCTTTTTTTGCGAATTGGTCGGATATCCACCGTGTACTGGAGGCGCGTCGCCGTACGTGTGGTGGTCCAATGATAGAACGATGGATGATGGAATTTAACACGACAAAATTCCTGAGGAAAAACCCAAAGAAAACTCTACGCATAGACGTACTTACATACTTTAGTGTCCAAAACATACTACCGTCCGCTGCACAAACAATCCTCGTTCCATCTCAACGACAGTGCCACTTCACGGACTTACGTCACCGTCAGCTGTGCTGCTTGTCCTGCAGAACCACTTGCACTTTTCAGGATTCATACGAGGCCAATAATTCACTTTGCCGGAGTTGTGTTTTCGATTCCAACCCCTTCCGAACGCGCGAGGGATCGACCCTCACGCCCCAGCCGCCGGGATCTTGACCTCAATTTCCAGCCACCGTAGGTATGGGCTTGCGGACGGCGAACAATGGGTAGCTGGCCGGCCGGTAAGACTGAGCTAGAGTCGTCGACAGCGCTTAGTGTTCCACGCGTGCCTCAAGATATCAGTAAAACTGTAACCAGGCCCAGCAGGGTTGGAGCATACTGGGGCCATGGGTTCGCTTCTGAAAGGAAAACCCGGGGCCCGAGATTGCAAGTCAAATAGGAGTGAGCCTAGTTTTAGTAAGTAAAAGTTTGACACGCCCTCTCGTCCCGCCCAAGAGCAAGAGAAGTCATTTGATGATTTTCCACCTTAAAAAAAAAACCCGAGACAAGTGTTTTTGTGATGAACACGATAATTTGTTCTGTGTCTGTGTATAATATATCAATAATTTGTGTCCATGTATTTAGAAATATACAAATACGATTAACATTTGTTTTATACTCATAGCATAAGCTCTGCTTAGTTTGAGACTAGATGGTGTTTTTTGAAAGTTGCCATCGACACGACAAGAAGAATTACAACAGAACTGACTACGAAAAACCCTGACTCACCAAAATGAGACTATTTTGGAGTCTCTCTTTGGCATTTGGTAAAAATGTACAAATACACCCCGAATCCAAGATTACTGTCGCTTCAGCGGAGCTTACTAACATGAGTTATGCAAATCACTGTTTCTGGAAGTTCCACCGAAATATGTAAATGAACTCCCTGCTCGACGGAACAGATCCTGAATTATTTTGTGTCATGAACCAATGAGTGTTTTGGCATTAACTGGAGCTGACCTTGGTTTAAGGCTTTGTGCTTATCAATGTACTGTTTTGTCGATGTTAAAATTTTATCATTACACTAATATAACAGTGAAAGTTTGTGATTGTGTATGTTTATTACTTCTTCAGATAATTTTCTCCCACACTGGGTGATGTAAAAGGGAGTGTCTGAGTTTTACTGACTAAAACCCACCTGGGTTTCTTCAGTTGTCCTTTAAGTTCTAGGGGTTTCTTTTTACGTATGGAAATCATCGTGGCGGAGCGAGAGGGCGAGTCTAACTTTCACTGACTAATACCACACCTGTGTCCTTCAGTTGCTCTTTGCGTCCTAGGACTACAGGGTTCCCGTTCAGAAATTCCACGGTCCTAGCTAGTGGGCATCGGCCTTGCCACGGTTTGCTGACATCTCTTTGAGGGGCGCGTGGATCAATTCGCGCTGTTGACGACTATGCTTGGTCCGGTTGTTTACCGGACGGCCGGACGGCGAGCTACCCATTGCTCGACGTTCGCAAGCCGTAATAATCCACGCGTGCGAGCTCCTCCTTCGCTAGCATTGCTGCAGAAGGAGGCGACCACCTGCCATTCCTCCTTGCTCCGGACCATAGCCTGAACTAAGGCCGGGCGCGAAAGGTCGCTGCCGCCGATTGCCTCCACGAGGACACGGCGGTACTTTCTAGTGTGGTAACTCTTCCGAACAACCTTACAGCTCTGACATATAGAATGAACTACCGGAAAGTACGCAGTAGCTAACAATTCACTATACCATAATGCTTTTTACTTCACAAACATTTTAATCTTATTCAAATTCAATTCATATATCACGAACAAAACGGCGTTCTTAAAAATAACAATGTTACTCCAATACTTACAAAACCACAAATCATGGCAAAATCAACCTTATCGTTTCACAAAAAAGGTTCACATACCAATTTCGGTCTTGCTATTGTAACATTGTCCACGTATGCTGACAAATGATAGCACAGCAGGCGTAGGGTGACCATTAACCACCGTCAAGGAAGCTAGTGGGTAGTGTCTCAGGAATTCAGGTAGTGTACTTGACGGATGGATTGTTCGCGGTCTTGGCATTGTGTGGTCACTGTCGATTTAATACAGTATGTGGACTTATTTTCGAATCGATTGAGGTCGAATTTGTTGAAAATGTTTTTTTTTTGCGAATTTATTTGATAACATTAATTATTATTTTGTTTATTCATAAGTATATACATATCAATTATATTTTTAAATATTTCAATAAAAAAAAAACATTTAAAAATATAAAAAATAAGTCCAAGCTACCGACTTTCAGGGCTCCAGAGAAAGGAGCCTCCTAACAATACGAGACGTGTCCAGGAGTACCGCTTTCTGAATCAAGCCCTTGATCCAGCCGCCTAACGAGAGCCTCCTAAGGTGTTAGTCGCGGCTCTTGGCTATTAAGCCATTGGCTGACACGACTATCGGTACAATGATCGCCAAGTCTACATCCCACATGTCGACCTTCTCGCAAGTCAATTATTATTATTATAAATCTGTATTTTCTCACTGCTGGCTAAAGGCATCCCTCCATTCCTTCCATTACTCCGCTTACCATCAGGTGGGATCGCAGTCAAGCACTGGTTTATATCAATTAAAAAAAAACCTGACGCTGATGCCCTACCTGAAGCTACTGTTTTTGTGGAGTGCTGGACTGGAGGGTGTGTCAGACTTTAACTAACTAAAACCCATTCCTATGTTCTTTATTTGCCTTACGATCCAGGGCCCCAGGTTTTCCTTTCAGAAGCGAACCCATGGCCCCAGTAAGCTTCGACAAGCTACTGTATATTTATAATGGAATTTTAATTTTTTTTAACTGCACTTGAATAAATCGAAACTAAGCAGCAATCTCAGTAACAGTACTGAATCAAAATTTTCCTCTATACGGTCATCGGTTGACAAATGCATACTTTTAAGCATAAGTAAGTAATAGGACACCATGTGTAAGTAATACATATGGATTATAGTTTAAGTGATTAAATAGTTTTGAATATACGGAGGCAACTGCACGCGCACGCACGAGGCAACGGTGTGATACCGTCTCGGTAATATTTTATTTGGTAAATATTTTTTCATAAATATATTTCTTTGAAATATCGCATTAGTAATAGAAATGCGAATACCATTGAAAAATAATTCTTATTATTCGTATTTTTTGTCAAAAACTGGGTTTTGTTTACATAAAAATATAATATAATAATTATAATATCTTTATTCATCAAAACCATTGTAGTAAATTATGACAATTTACAGAATCGATTACAGTGTACAAAAATTTCTACAAATTGGTGGGTAAGGTGCTGTATTCTTAGCTAGATTAATATATAACCTGTGTTAAGGAGTACAGTGCTAGTCCCCAAGTAAAGAAACAATAAAATCGTACACAGTATGCATTATAGTACATTATAGTGTGTTACAAATAAATCGTAATAATAAGATAACAAAATATAGTTAGTTAAATAAAACAATAATTTTAACTCAAAATAAAAACATCACGTAACTTGAGGGTAGGTGAGTATTTGTTGTGTCCAAGTGTGTGCTGTGCGAATGTATAATAAATAACGTTTGACTTTATTCGAAGTATTCATTTATTTCCACTTTCGTAAAAATCAGATTAGATAGTGTTACTTTTTGCTTAAGTGATATTGGTCATTGTGATTAAACATAATAACTTTATGAAGATAAAAACATATACATTTTTAAAATACCATCACCGGGGAAGACGCAGCGCTAGTATCGTCGCGTGAATCTAATGGATGCGAGACGCACAGAACTGATAATTGTGGCGATACTTGGGGGAGGTCCAACTTACCTACTGTGGACGTGAAATGGTGATATCAGTGAGGATAAAACAAATACATATAACTAGCATTGGCTAATTTGCCAAGACGTATTTTTCACTGAACATGTTGCTTTTCTATCCCAAACAACTTCTTCACCAAAGAGGAGCACACCCAACACCATACTACAGCAATTTATCAGCGGCGTCACGGCACATTAGGCGTGTCCAAACGAATCATGTAAGATACCGCGATACCGATACCAGATACCAGATCACGTGATAAGACATGCACGGTGTTTGTTGTACAATTTATTGGGCACCACAACTGTTTACTATGGTTGGTAATAAAATAATACACCTAGTATCAGCTCTCAATCATAATATTTAAATGATATTGATCAATTTCAGAATTGTTTTATCTAAACACATGTAATTGTTTATTGTCATGTCACGTGACAATTTTATTTCTTGATAAGCCAGCTACTAGAACTGGCTCGATCTGGTCTGAAACTTTAGGAATAAAGATGGTTAATTCTCACCATTACCTATTTGATACCTGGTAGAGGCCCAGCAGGGCCGATGCCTACTGAGAGCATGAGCTGACTTGCTTTCGGAAAGGAAACCCATGGCCTTGAAATGCAAGAATTAAGAATCAAGGATCAAAGCATAGCATTTATTTCAAATAAATAATTTACAGGTACTTTCATTTAGTGGTGGTTGAGTGGTAACGGCCCCGACTTACGAGTTGTAGGTCGCGGGTTCAAACCCATCCAGCCGCATTACTTTGTGTAAGTTATTTCATCACCGCTGCTCAAAACGGTGAAGGAAAACATCGTGAGGAAACCGGCATGTCCTAGAACCAAAAATTCGAAAATATGTGACATTCACCAACCCGTACTGGGCCCGCGTGGTGGATTACGGCCCATTCCCTCTCATAGAGAGGCACAGGAGTCCCAGCAGTGGGAACATTATAATTCCGACTATGCTAGCTTCAAAGTATAGATCCCTTCAACTTCAACTTTTCATGAATGGCATTTGTGGAAAAGACACCACAATTTTGCCCCACGGGTAATGTGAAAGTGAAACCCGGGGCTTTGGACGAAGGCAAAGAAGGAACAGGAGTGTGTTTTTAGTCAGTAAAAGTCTGACAATATTTCGCGCTCCGCCCAAGAGCGCCATTTGTCATAAGATGACGATTAAGATGATTCTCCCACCAAAAAAAAAAAAACACCATTTTGCCAATAACACGTGCAAACTATTAATAGACCATAAAACGCTGGAGAGTATTTAGCGTAAATTAATAGTAAAATAAATATATATCTCTAAACATTAAAGTTCAAAATTAAAGAATTTCTTCGCAGACGCAATATAGATCCCTATGGAGAAGAAAGTGGAAGAAACTCCATGGACACTCTTCAATCATGTTGCTTATGTATTAGAGAGATATTTCTAATAAATAATGTAAAGGTTACATATTTCTTGTCGCTACTATTATGTGAGAATGATATAATAACGCAAAGAGCAAAGAAGGAACATACGTAATGTTTTATTCAGTAAAAGTCTGACACGCCCTCTCGCTCCTACTTAGAGCGAGAGAAGTCATTAGATGATTTCCAACCTTAAAACTTATTAGTTATTTATAAGAGAGAACATCAATCCAACCTTGGACTGGCCTGTTGGTCTAGTGGTTAGTGGCCCTGACTGATATGCCGGAGGTCATGGGTTCGATTCCCACCCAGGACAAGTGTTTGTGTGATGAGCACAATCATTTGTTCTATGTCTGGGTGTAATATTATCTATCTATACTTATAATAAATCTGTAGAAGTGAAACCCAAAAATGCGATTAAAAAATTTTTGTCTGTCTCTCTGTTTGTTCGGGCATCACGCAAAAACTACCTGTTTAATTACGATGAAACTTGGTATAATTATTCTTTAATATCCTGGACACCACACTGGGTATTTTTTATCCCGGAAAAGTATATACGATAAAAAACAAACTTAATTTTGCGGTTCGATCCCTAGACCCGATTACTGTACGAACCGTAAAAAATAAGTTTGTCGTAGGTTACGTCACCCGCAGTGGAGTTCACTAAGAGGCGCTGCACACGGCTAAGATACCATAATATTTATCTTAAGATACAATATCGGTCGCCATACAATTCAATGGACTATCACACACGACGAAGATAATAAATAATAAAACCATTTTCGACTTCTACGCGGACGAAGTCGCGGGCAAAAGCTAGTCTATCATATGTATGTATTTAGAAATATTTAAGTATGTTTATCAGTTGTCTTGTACTCATAACACAAGCTCTGCTTAGCTTGGGACTAGACAGCGTTGTGTGATAGTTGTGTGAATATTATTATTATATTAACCTTTTCTTATAACCTCCACTATCCCACCCACCAACCGGTTCCTCCTCAACCGGTAAACCACAAAGTCTAAAGCTTAAAAGTAGCGGTTTTTCCAGTTTATTCCTAACAAAGACATAGTATGGGTGTAGACCATTCATCATAGGAGATCGGAATCGCGTCTTATCGAAGAGATCTGCGGGCTCGTGATTAGTATTGTGAACATTATTCTAATATACGATTTATAGGGTAAGATGTTATGAAAACTAAAATTATGGACTTAGAAAATAAGGTGGGTAGAAGTTAGACGGAACTTAATAGTGTAAATAAATCTAATTAAATAAAATGAGAAACTGACTGACTCACATATTAACGCACATAACATATTTTGCGCAAGGCTTCCTTTTATGACATAAGCGATCCCCCACGTGACACTGGCAGAATAGACGCAACCGGCTCCATTGCCAAAACAAAAAAAAAAGACAGGCGATGTATGCGCCGCGGCTTGTCAATGTGTCGCTGTCAGTGTCATCGACGTCAAGTGTCAGCTAAATGTCAAATCTCGCGCGCACCGGCCAGCTTTTTTTCACCTCTAAAAAACTCTAACTTACTGATTAGCCCCAACTTACAATATTTTTCATTGTAAAACGTTTATTAAATTGATAAACCTCCAAACAACATCGGAGTACGTTATTTATCTCCCAAACAGGCCAGCACTATAAAGGGGTTTTTGGAAATTCAATATTTAAGGAGATCAAAGGGGGAAATTTCGTTTGTATGCAAAATTTCATTCCCTATTCCAATACACATACTTGAAACATGCCAGAAGTATAGCATAGCATAGTCGGCCTTATAATGTTCCCACTGCTGGGACTCAGGCCTCCTGTCTAGGAGAGGGAATGGGCCGTAATCTACCACGCGGGCCCAGTGCGGGTTGGTAGATGTCACATGGCTTCGAATTTTTGGTTCTAGGACATGCCGGTTTTCTCACGATGTTTTCCTTCACCGTTTTGAGAGCAGTGGTGATGAAATAAATTACACAAAGTAATGTTCCTGGCTGGGTTTGAACCCGCAACTTACAACTTGTAAGTCGGGGCCTTTACCACTCGGCCACCACTGCTCTATATTTCAGAAGTGATCTACAGTGATATTATAAAGAAATAAAGTTCAATTTTATGTTTTTTAGTTTGTAGGAAGTAATCTCTAAAAGTACTGGTCCGATTCCGAAAAAATTTTCACCGATAGTAAGCTGCTTTATTCCTGAGTGACATAGGCTATATTTCATGTACGCGGGTGAAGCCGCGGGTAATAGCTAGTTTATAATAAATGAACGTGTTTAGGAACTTTTTGGCGGGATTTCTTCGAGTGAAGTTCAGTGGTTGTTTTAATTATTCGCAAATTGATTCCTAGTGGATATTGTGATGTAAAATCCAATTTTGTATCTCAAATGTCAGCGCAACTGGAATATAAATGGAATCATTGGAACAGACGCGATCTCGGTAAAATGGAGCTGATATTTTTTTATAGTGTTGACTACCTCAGTGAAGCTTGCCAAGAAGGTTGACTTGATATCTTTGCTGCTAACTACTACAAAAACATTGGAATTGATGTGCATATTCTAACGGTAAACAAACTAATTATTCGTACACTTAAAGGACTTAGTATCCAAACCAAAAAGATTATAAAAAAAAATCGAGATGTTAACCTACGGATACTAACAGCTGGTACGCCGGCTGAGAGCGCGCAAGTGAATGGCGTAAGGACCTTTTAACCGATTGCGCCGAACAAGGTGGTTCGCGATGCTATCGGCTATCGAACGCTATGGGATCACATGGCCCTCGGCAGATATTGTTTGTCTGCTCATATTTATAGTCAGGATGAAGAGTTCAACACTTTTGATTTCGATTTGAGATCGATATGACTGATATCTCAACTAACTTCTAGCGAGTCCCTAGCTTGACTTAATCATCAAGTGATCTCTAAAGATTGAGCTTCATCTGTCAACATCGAGTGGCATTTTTTTTGTGCTAGTGAAAAATGAGCGCGAATATGAGTGCATGCGGCGGCATCAACGAGGCGGTCGCAAACTTGCTCTATTTTTTGCTCTAGTAAATGATGGTTCTAGGTGACAGAAAAGGATAGAAGCTTGGGAAATTGCGATTTGGTGCTGATAAACGTAGCTCAACCCTTAATAGTTTTTCTTTTAATATTTTTAACAAGTAGCTGTTGATGTTACGACGGGTTGACTTAGATGTTTTCCTTAAGAATTATCAAGAAGGGGCTCAAAGCCGGAAACAATGGGAGGAATAGAGAGGGGCCTTTGCCGAGCATTACGGATAGTAAAGGCTAGATATAATAATGATAATAGTAATACTTTTTAGAACTCAGTACCTCAAAAGGAAAAAATCGACCCTTGGAGACCCATGGAGGTATCGAGCTGAAATTAAATCCAAATACTCAGGTCTGCGCTCCTTTGAAGCTGTGAAAAAATCAAATTTAAAAAAAAAAATCGCCGGAAACGTATATTTCAACACTATAAAGAGAATCAAAATTCATAGAGCATACTTCCCGTTGACTCAGAATTTTGAAATTTGGCATAAAGCAAGGTCTTATAGCAAAAGTACAGGAATAAATCTGAAAACAGTAAATTCGATGTCACGTCACAAAAAAATTTTTTTTGCTATTCGGAAAAAAAGAAACTCCTTTCGGGAATGTGTGAACAGTGAACTATTTACCTATAAAACTTTGTATGGAACCTCAGTACGCGAGTCCAACTCCGACTTGCCCAGTTATTTATAACTATAGTGTGAGTTAAAATTGCAAATGGTAGTGATCGTTTTTACCTTTGGCTCCTAATTTTTAAAAATCTCGGTTCGATGAAATGCTTCTAATAGATTATTAAAGTAGACATTATAACCAAAATTATAATAATGTTACCGTAACTTACAAATCAATGACAACTGCCCCGCCTTAAACTATAAACTATGTACGCCTAATCTTCGGTGTACCAATTTTGGTCGCATTAAATAAATTACCTATTACGGCCAAGACTATGAATACGCCGTAAGTACAAAACGGTAACAACATCTAATCCAGTGTGCATTATACGGCAGTGAGGAGAGTGAGAATTACTGCCTTCAGGACATCGGCCATATTACGCAACTGATCAGATGTTCGAAGATAGCAGATGTGGCTATTGTTCCTAAAGTTAAGCAACAATGGTCGAGTTTTGGATTTGGATGGGTGGCAGAGAAGAGTGTGTGAATTTCTATCTACAAGATATCAGTCATATTACACAACTGGACAGACTTTCAAGATGGTAAACATCGCGATTATTTCTGAAGTTTAGTAACAGTGATCGGGGTTTGGATTTGGATGGGTGGCAGTGGTAGTGGGAAAACGAAACTCGGGGCCCTGGGACGAAGGCAACGAAGGAACAGGAGTGGGGTTTTAGTCAGTAAAAGTCTGACACTACCTCCCGCTCCGCCCAAGAGCGCGATTTGTCATAAGATGATTTTCCCGCTCAATAAAAAAATAAAATGGGTGGCAGTGAAGAGGGTGAGAATTACATATTATCTGCAGAATTTCATTCATATCCCGCAACTGGACCGATGTTCTAGATAATAAATGTGGCGATCGTTTCCTAAAGTTAAGCAACAGTGAACAAGGTTTGGATTTGGATGAATGGTAGTGAGGAGAGCGAGAATCACTAATTTCAAGACATCGACCATATTATGCAAATAGGAAAATGTTTTAGACAGCAAATGTGGTCATTGATTCTGAAGTTAAGCAATAGTGATTGAGGTTTGGATTTGGATGGGTGGCAGTGAAGACAGTGAGAATTAGATACTATCTACTGGATATCGGTCATATTACACGACTGTAGAGAAACTTTGAAGATAGCAGATGTGATGATGTGTTTCTGAAGCTAAGCAAAACTGATCGAGGTTTGGATTTGGATGGGTGCCAGTGAGGAGAGTAAGAAAAACTGTTTTGAGGACATCGGACATATTACGCAACTGATCAGATGTTTGAAGATAGCAGATGTGGTGATGTATTTCTGAAGCTAAGCAAAACTAATCGAGGTTTGGATTTGGATGGGTGGCAGTGAGTAGAGTGAGAATTACTGCTTTCAGGACATCGGTCATATTTCGCAACTGATCAGATGTTCGAAGATAGCAGATGTGGCGATTGTTCCGAAAGTTAAGCAACAACGGTCTTGGTTTGGATTTCGATGGGTGGCATTTAGGAGAGTGAGAATTACTGCTTTCAGGACATCGGTCGTATTTCGCAACTGATCAGATGTTCCAAGATAGCAGATGTGGCGATTGTAACTAAAGTTAAGCAACAGTGATCGCGGTTTGGATTTGGATGGGTGGCATTTAGGAGAGTGAGAATTACTGCTTTCAGGACAGTGATCATATTACGCAACCGATCAGACGTTCTAAGATAGCAGATATGGCGTTTGTTCCTAAAGTTAAGCAACAATGGTCAAGGTTTGGATTTGGATGGGTGGCACTTAGGAGAGTGAGAATTACTGCTTTCAGGACATCGGTCATATTACGCAACTGATTAGATTTTCCAAGATAGACGTGGCGATTGTTTTGAAAATTAAGCAACAGTAATCGAGGTTTGGATTTGGCTGGGCGGCAGTGAGGAGAGCGAGAATTACTGCTTTCAGAACATTGGCCATATTACGTACAGATGTTCTAGATAGCAAATGTGGCGATTGTTTCGAAAATTAAGCAACAGTAATCGAGGTTTGTATTTGGATGGGTGGCAGTACAATGAAAGAGAATTACTATCTATAGAATCTCGGACATATTACACAACTGGACGGATATTTGAATAGAGCAGATTATGGCGATCGAGTATTTGATCGAGGTTTTGATTTGGTTGGGTGTTCAGGAAAATGAGAATTATGTGGTGATTGTATTTGAAGTTAAGCAACAGATACAGATTTATTGCTTAAAGGACTGGGATATTATGTAACTGGAAAATTGGTCATGAAAGAAGTCAGACTTAAAAAAGAATTTTCTGTATCAGATCGTGAGTCAATTTATGTTGACAATGACTCGAACATAAATAGGTACGGTTACATTCATAACAGTACAGCATTTTCGTTTAATTAGCATTTTAGTAACTGAACTACTAAAATGAGAAACGTGAGCATTGACATGGGCATAGTAAGGATCTGCGCAGTCCAAGCTCCACTTTGAAGAGGCTACACAAGCTGTGATGATACTAAACTGTCATCTGTAAAGCGAAAACTTTGCGAAAAGGCCATTTACACTGTAAAAGACTATGTTGAGGATAAAAAGTCTTGGGATTGATCTGCTCCAGTACGCACAACAAATGTTGTCTTATTTTTTGTTTTCTTTCTTTTGTTTTTGTTTTCAACTATGCTTTTTACAATTTGACATTTTTTAAACAATTTTTTTTTTAATATAAATATTTACTTTTCTAAGTATTACATTTTGTAAACTATATTTACTTTTATTATTGTGAGTGTGTGTGAGGACTATGTTTTTTTTTTCTTTTCTTTTCTATTAATACTAACGCATGTCTGGCAATTTGAGTATTTTCTGCGGGCTACCCAAATGTTCTTACCTCGATATTGTATTATTCGTTGGTATTGTTCGTTGTTGAACTTCTTGCGAATACTGACAAATGCTTACACTGACTGGACAGGTCCACTCCAATCTGTATGACTCTTTCTTCAAAAGACCGTCTCAGACAAATCTCCATGGGCGAAAAAAAAACTGACGTGTAAAAGAGTTTATTTTTAAAATCTATATGCAAAATAAATATCATTTATCGTTTAAGCAATGGGAAATATGTATAAAAACAATATTTGTTAGCTAACTATCATCATCATTTCAGCCGAAAAACGTCCACTGCTGGACGTAGGTCTACCCCAAATGTCACCACAATTAACTGTCCTGGGCGTCGCGCATCTATCGGATTCTCGCGGCCCTCACCAGGTCATCGGTCCACCTTATTGGAGGCCTTCGTTACGTTAGTTAACCAGTTTATCAATACACTAAAGGCTACTCCTATCTAAAATATGGCGTCATAAAACTCCTCCGCATCGCTGTCGACTGCAAGTAAGCCCAAAAGGCATTTTAGTTTAGAGTAACCTTTAGTGTATACATAGTTTTAATTAGTTTAGTGTTTTTGTAATAATCATGTAAATATACAGAATTTAAATTTTCATTGTTTAACAATAAATATATAAAAATAGAATATTTATAGTAAAAACAATATAAGTAGAAAAACCAACGAGATATTAATATTTTAAACAAATATTTCGGTTTCCCTGGTCAAAATCATTTTTTATGGCGGCCGTATGGGCGTGATGATCTTTGATGTCGAAGACCACGTCGGAATTATCTTTTCTATTAGCTTTCTTTGTTAGTAGCAGCTTTGAAATTTTATAACTTCGTTGTTGATAAAAATATTTAAAAAATCCTGTCATATATTTTTTTTTGTTGCAGTATATTTTATTTTAGCTAGTAGTTTTTGACTTTAGTGTATATATAGTTTTAATTAGTTAAGTGTTTTTATTTAATTAAATAAAACTAAAAATGATTTAATTTACAAATGAAAAAATTGCATGCAGATTCCCTATTGGTTACCATCCCGGTCCAAGGTGAATGTGATGAGGTATCTCTGGTAGTGGCAACCACGTACCGGAAGACACAGCAACCCGTGGACCGATGATCTAGTGAGGGTCGTGGGAATCCGATGGATGCGAGACGCTCAAAACCGGTCGTTATAGCGACAATTGGGTGAGGCCTATGTCTAACAATTGACATCATTCGGTTGAAATAATGATGATGATGATCCTTAGGAAGCCACTTTTTGAAGAACCAAATAATTTATCCCACTCTAGGCTGGAGCAAGAGGACGTGTCAAGCAATCACTGACTAAAACCCACCTGTGTTTTTCCGTTACCTCCTGCTTTCCAGGACCACGGGAACACTTCGCTATAACCCTAGAGGCCATCGGGTATGCTGGGGCCCTAAGGTTTTACTGACATCTTTTTGAGGTGCGACCGGACCGGACGGCGAATTATTCTGAGAAGCTCCAGACAATCAAAAACATTATAAATAGCAATATCATATCCATTCTTCGTACAACACAGCCCATCTATATGAAATGGTACTTACACTATATTGTTGAACAGGTGTTCGTACTTCCTTACTGCCGTCATTATGTTGCGCCGCTCTCCGTATATGTGTGAGAACTTTTATTGAAAGGATTATATTGTTCGAGGAGGTTCATTAATTGGACCTTTTTGCTGTGGCGGTGGAATAACTGGGATGTGAAGAATTTTAACTGTCCTCAGAGGTTTTCATAAATCGCTTGTTTGGTAATGACTGCTTCTGCACATGTGGACCCCTGGTAGCTCATAATATTGTGTAAATGTATCTATTAACTGCTCCACATTTGTTATAATATATACTTTTTTTCTTTCTAACACATTGCTTTTGCAATTTTTTTTTATTATTATTTATTTTGTCAACGCATCATTTATTAATAATTGTAATTATTTATTTTACTTGCTTTTATTTATTTAGTCTCTTTTTTATAATGTGAATTTGAGAACACTGTAGACTCCGCGAATTCTTAGGTTACTTTTTATTATGATTATTTTTATTGTACTTTTTAGTACAATATTGACCAGTCTACACTGTCTTTACATAATATCTACTTATGCTGTAATAAGGAAATATTGTAACAACATTTTTTTTTTTAAGAGGAACCATGGCATTTCTTGCCAGTTCTTCTCCATAGGAAACGACCGATTTGGAACCGTGCACAATAGAAAATAACTATTATATTTCTATGCAAAATTTTAATCCACTGTTACTAAGACAGACATGTCCCAGCTTTTACACCGTCTAAATTAACTTTCAAACATCAAATACTTTCTCTAAAACGGTAACCATACACCACATAAAGATAAGAACATTTTAATTGCATCCATTAACATTGCACCTTACGCGGCTAAGTAAAAACTCTTTCGTAAACGTCAAACTTATCAGTAAATGCCACGCCAATCTAATCACGAGACACGATTTAAAAATGAAACCAAAGAGATTCAAAGTAAGGAAGATTTATTTCATGTCCCATCGTGCATATGAATTATCTATGGACCGTGACTGATCGAACACTATTCCATTTTTAAAACATACGGAAGCTTAAGAATCTGGCGTCGAGGCATCAATCCAGCGCAATTTATTACTCGACCGAGCGTAGGAGGCAACTAAATATTAAGTGTAGGCAACTGCCGCTTGGATTTTAAAACTTCCAAGCTATAATAGTCGAGATTAAGAGCATTGTTGCCTCAGGAGGCGCACAGAATAAACGCTTATTAGAATTTATACTCGGCTAGTTTACCTCGAGCACGCGTTTGATATAGCGCTCGTTTTTTAGAACACCCCAAGACTATCATCGGTTTTATTAGCCTAGGAAATATGGAAGCAGTTTCGACGTCATAAGGCTGGCTTGTTAGCTGTTCGCTCCGGGCTCCCGAACGGAAAATAGGATAATTCGCTAATGTAATTCGTGCTGTCGACGAGATATCAGCCTGTGGTGACTCCGTATCTATGCTTACGCGGTCTGGTTAATGGTCAGTGCTCTAAATAATAGTCAAGGTTGTTCGGTAGCGAACGGTGTAATAGGTGGATATCTTAGGGCGGAGTTGGATAGCCGCTCAGTAGTTGCGAAATGTTCATAGGAATTCGCGCAAGTGGGGGACACGTTTGAACGCACCTTTGCGTTTTAAACACAGCAATTGGTCCGGTATTTGACAGGCTGATATATGTGTAACGGTTTTGGATATAACTGATTCAATACAATTGTATCATTAAACTGTTAATTTAATAGCGATATCGTATTTCACGTAATTACGTTTGTTTAGTGTTTTGGATTGATTCTAGATAATTGTGTGTAGCAGTGTTGGCTCAGTGGTAACGACCTCGACTTACTATAGCTAGGCGTATTCATCATCATCATCGTTTCAGCCGATAGACATCCGCTGCAGGACATAGGCCTCCCCCAAAGGTCGCCACAAAGAACGGTCCTGTGCGTCTCGCATCCATCGAATTCCCGCAACCTTCACCAGGTCATCGGTCCATCTTGTAGGGGGCCTTCCAAAACTGCATCTTCCGGTACGCGGTCGCCACTCCAGAAACTTTCGGCTCCAACGGCCATCTGTTCTGTGAGCAATGTGCCCAGCCCATTGCCACTTAATGTTGGCGATTCTTCATGCTATGTTGGCAACCTTGGTTCTCCTCTCTCTCTTGGTTCTAGGCGTATTACTTTGTGTAATTTATTTCATCACCATTACTCTTAAAACGGTGAAGGAGGGAACCGGCATATCCTAGAATCAAATATTCGAAGACTGTGACATCCACCAATCCGCACTAGGGCCGCGTGGTGGATTACATCCCATTCCCTCTTCTAGAGCGGCCTGAGTCCCAGCAATGGGAACATTTTAAGGCTGATTATGCTTTTTATGCTATATACGCAGGGACTAAAAAGTTGAAAGGGAATCGTTTGTCTTGGTATGGTCATGCGAAGAGGAGGGATGAAACGCATGTTACTAAAAGAGTTATGAGTTTACATGTGGATGGATGGAGAGGGAGAGGGAGACCAAAGAAAAGATGGATGGATTGTGTGAAGAGTGATATGAAAGAAAAGGAAGTTAGTGATAGCATGACGAGTGACAGGGCAGAGTGGAAGAAAAAAACGTGTTGCGCCGACCCCAAATATCACGGGACAAGGTCAGGAAGATGATGATATGCAATGAGTGTTAAATTACTGCATACATTCGATCGCCGATTAGTAAAAGTAGAATGTCCATTTGGTTTACATATAGCTTTGCTAGCGGCAAGTTATTGTAGCCTACAACTGCATCGGACATAGCTAATAATAGCCATGACTTTCATTTCCATATCTCGTTGTAGTAAAGCTTCCTGTGATTAAGTTGGTTCGAGGAAGTACTACAAGTGTACTATTTCTGCTGATAAACCACATAGCTGTATTCTTTTATGGGTGTGAGTACCGTTGATATGTCCTATATTATTTTTTTTTTTTTAATTTTAGGTGGAAAAATAATCCAATGACATCCCTCGCTCTTAGGCGGTGCGAGAGGGCATGTCAAACTTTTACATACTAAAAACCCACTCCCGTTCCTTCTTTGCCTTCGTCCCTGGGTCGAGTTTTCCTTTCAGAAACAAACCCTTGGCCCCAGTAGCTTGGAGCGAGAGATAGAGTCAGACTTTTACTGACTAAAAACCCACTCTTGTTCCTTCGTTGCCTTTCGTACCAGGGCCGAGACTTATTTTCAGAATCAGACCCTTGGCCCCAGTAGGCTTCGACCCTGCTGGACTCCTATAGCTGCTGACATCTGATTGAGGTGCGCGTGGAACAGTACATGCCGTCGACGACTTGGGCTCGGTCCGGACGGTTACCGGACAGTTGGACGGCGAGCTACCCATTGCTCTCCGTCCGCAAGCCCACGCCTGCGGTGGCGGTTGGGGCGTGAGGACTGTTGCCTCACGCGATCGGCCGCCTATGTCAAATATTCCACTCCGTTGAACCGCTTAAACGTGAAAGAGTAAGAAACATAAATAGACCATAACTGAAGGAATACTGTCAATTAGAAATACTGTTTAACAAAATAAGTTTAATATTACAAAATGCTGCCCAAAAATAAATACAGTAAATTTCCCTTTCCTGTTCTATACAATAGCAAAGAGGCTTCAAACGTTCAGATTGAACAAGAACTTTATATTTCTACCCAATGATAGCAAAAATTAAAGATAGAGTAGAAACAGCGTAATGATCTCTTTAAATAAACATACAAGCAGTTAGCCTTTTCAATGCAAAAAAAAAGCAGTTCAATATAATCAAAAATAATCACCTAATTGAATAAGTATTTAGCCTTAAGCGAATCTGTATCATTACATTACATTGTCAATAACATATCAACAGTAGTAAATGTTGTGTAATACTTAACTGGGCAATGATTGATTGCAACGAAGTGTAGCGAATAAAAACGAAAGTCTGTATTCAATATTGATTTGGTTTGGTGAACAGGCTTTCAGATTTATTGGGTTTGAATGACCACAAATTCGATATTATTGTAAGTGGATAGTGTGCTGTTAGAGAGAGGGGGAGAAAATAGAAAATACTTGTGGATAATGCAAGGAATAAGATGGATGAAAGAAAATGGAGACAATATCGTGAATGTAAATATGGCTAGACTTAAAGTCACCCAAAGGGCAATGGAAAGGGCTAAGCTTGAAGTTTTCTTGCGTGATCGAATCAAGAATGAGGATATCTGCAGGAGAACCAAGGTAACCGTTATAGCACGAAGAATCGCTAAACTTAAGTGGAAATAGGCAGGGCACATTGCTCGCAGAACGGATGGCCGTTGGGGCCGAAAGGTTCTGGAATGGCGTCCACGTATCGGAGGACGTAGCGTTCGAAGGACTCCTACAAGTTAGATCGATGACCTGTTAAGGGTTGCGGGAATCCGATGGATGCGAGACGCACAAGACCGTTTATTGTGGTGACACTTGAGGGAGGCCTATGTCTAACAGTGGACGTCTTTCGGCTGAAATTATCATGTTGATGATGATGAAATATGACTAAAACTACGAGTATATTGAGCGGGTCACATCAGCCGCATGCACACTGACTGTTGGGCAAGAGTCTTCACAAACTGGGTACCTGAGGATGGACGTCGATGACGATGTCGACCTGGGGTGAGATGGTGGTGATGGTGTGAAGGGGTGGTAAGATGACCTAGACGCATACTGCAAGGGCTGGTTCGAGGTGGCTTAAGGAAAGAATACTTGAAAGAAGTTGGGGAGGCCTTTGCCTTGCAGTAGGAAAATAGATAAGATAAAAAAACCGAGCAAGTGCGAGCCGGACTCGCGCACTGAGGGTTCCGTACAAACCTACCTTTGCAAACAGTTCAATTCCAGAACTGAGTTACGAAGATTTTTCCGAATCACAAAAAAAGTTTATTTTTTACTGTTTTCAGATTTTTTCCTACACTTGTGCTATGAGACCTTGCTTCATGCAAAATTTGGGTCAACGGGAAGTACCCTATGAATTTTGATTCCCTTGAGAGTGTCGAAATAGACGTTTTTTGCAACACAAACCGTCGTATTTTTTACCTGAGTATAATTATGATTTTAATTTCAACACGATACCTTCACGCGTTCCCGAGATAAAGGGTCAGACAGACAGACAGACGGACGGACAACAAAGTGATCCTTTTAAAGTTCCATTTTTTACTTTGGAGGTACGGAACTATAAAAATACTAAAACCGCAAAAAATTAGGGAAATCATCCAATTCTGCTCTAGAAAGGGCGTGTTAGAGATTTACTGACAAAAACTATACCTACTTGCATCCTTCAATTACCCTTTGCGTTCTATAATATCTGTGTATATCTGTCTGTATCTGTCTATGTATATCTGTTTCCTTTTCAGAAAATCCCCATGATCCTAACAGGCATCGGCCCTGCTGTGCCGCTACGGTTTGCTGATATCGTCACATTGCAGCATTAAGGAACGCGTGGAACACTACACGTTGTCCACGACTTGGAATCGGGCCGGGCGATTACTGGACGGCAGGACAGCGAGCTGCATGCAGCATTGCTGGTCGTCCTCAAGTCCGCAACTACCGTGGCTGGCAGTCGAGGTCGGAGTCGCAGTGGTTGGGGCGTAAGGATATCCGTTTCCTCACGTGTGCTGCCGTCTCCTTCGAAAATGAGGAGGTAGTGGAAGGAAGGACGGACCTACTTTAATATAAAATTAATAAAACTAAAACCTTTGAATATAAAATTTACACTGAAATAAAATTAAAATCCAAATTAAAATTAAAAATAATTGAAGATATAAGTTTATTGTACTCTCATTTATGTGCTATTCTTGCAGCTTCATGGTACAGACCATTTAAATATAAGTAACTCTTGCTTTCAAGCAGAGTTCTAACTGAACGACATAACAACCGCCATGCTTATTACGAATGTACTCATTATGCGGTGGAATGTCTGACATACGTGTGTTTATACTAACTATGGCCTGCAAGTGTGTCACGATACTGTTCGAGCCACTTTTAGTTTCGTTTGAAATCGATAATCGATGTGATAGGAATCGATTTTATAAAGATCGATTTTTGTAAAAATATTTTTATCGGTTTTAACTTCTGAAGAACGTTTTTCTTTTGAGGTGGGAACTCATCTGACGACTTTTTTCGTAGAGAGGGCGTATAAGGCTTTTTCTGACTAAAACCCACCCGTATTCCTTTAGTAGCCATTTGCGCTCTAGGACCGCGATCACTTTTTCAAATCTTCCTGCTGCAAAATAGTTGAGTGACGCTGATATACGCGTCATGTCCGTGAACGGACGCCGTCAATTGAGACTGGTCATCTCTGACTGCCAGTAGCTGAATAATTTAGAAGTCTATCGTAATTTAAAAGAGTGCCTATGAAATTTCTTTCACTTTCTTCTCCATAGACATATACGCTTTGGAATGTACATTTAGCATTATTTTTCTGACAGATAATTCAAAAGTGCCTGTAAATGGTTTATTTAAAATAAATGTTTGATTGATTTATTGACTCCATCTCACTCCACTCATATAAGGATAACCTAAAGAAAAGAAAAGAGATCACACTTTACCATATTGCCGCTAAATTATCCACTTGACTAGAATCTGTATTTAACATAATCAGCCTTATAATGTTCCCACTGTTGGAACTCAAAGCCTCCTCTTTAAGAGAGAGGATAGGCCGTAATTCACAACTCGGGCCCAGTGCGGGTTGATGGATGTCACATGTCTTCGAATTTTTAGTTCTTATACATGCCGATTTCACGATATTTTCCTTCACCGTTTTGAGAACAGTGGTATTGAAATAAATTACATCAAATAATGCGCCTGGCTTCGTTTGAACCTGCGACCTACCACTTGTAATTCGGGGTCGTCACCTCTGGGCCACAATTGATACTAATACGTAAAGCTGTGCATAACCAGTAAAAAAAATATTTGAATGTAAAAAAAATAATTTAAATTAAGCAAGTATGCACCTAACTATGAAGAAATCATCAACTGTAGCTCTGCTATACTTACAACGTCCGTAAAACTATTTACATGCATATCGTGTAATACCTAACAAGAACTACATCCCATACTAAATCAAGCAAGCCTGTAATTTCCTATTAAATACTACCCTACATGTGTAATTACCGGCGACTTGTAATAGTCGGCTCAAATAGGCGATTATCACGTGACATCGACTTATTTTGTATTCGTGCGACATACATGTAAGCTATATGGTGGAGACGGCTTGCTTCCTTTGCTAGCTCTTTTTATATCTTTCTTCAAACTCATAGCATTTGATTTCTTTTTCTTTAAATGATATAAACTATTACTTGATTACGATCCCACCTTGATGGTAAGCGGTGATGCAATATTGATAGTGAAGCGCTCTAGTTTATTAAGAGCCTATAACTTAGCTTTGAAGACACTTAAATTATCAGCAGGCAAATTGTTCTAGTCCTTCGAAGTACACAGTATGAAAGACGAGGCGAAACGGTTGGTCCGGACCATAAAGGTGTCAACAATGTAAGGGTGGACACTTGCCATACATCGCCAATGGGTTCTCCTTACCCACACATTCTTTTGAACTGCTAAGGAGTCCTTCTTTCTAGGTGTCATGGGTTATCCACCACGCGGGCCCAGTGCGGGTTCCTTCCGAAATCCGTTGAATGCTTCAGAATTTGTGAACGGATAAACAGACAAACACAGAAAGCGACTTTGTTTTATACTATACATGTAGAGAAGACAAGATGTATGTAGATATAAGTATGTGAGAGTTTTATAGCGGATACAAAACCGTGCGATATATAGAAAATGGTTAAGAAAGAACTTGAACGAGTTTAATCCATAAACACCTTTGTTTTTGAAGGAACAAAAAAGGGCCCAATGTATTGCCCTGAAATACACTCCGAAATGAAACACACCAGACGCTAAACACACGTAAACACTTCTAATCGATCGTAATCGATTCCATGTCTCTAGGGATGTTCCCTTTGCATATGTTAAAGAATATTAGAGCAATTTTCTCGAGAACTCGATTTACATGCCACAATGACATATTGACGGGGGTGCGTAAAGCAGAGAGAGACTATTAAAACCAGTGGCACCGTTAGAAAAGTTCTTGGCTGGTCGGTTTTGATGGAATGTGTCATCGAGAGGCCTCCGGCTACAATTATGGGCGGCTGTCTGTCTTGCCGTCGATGATTTAAAGCGTCTGATAGTCCGCTCAGGGCGGGTTTTTAACATAAACTTTGAGTTAAACGGATCATGGGTAAACACTGTTATGTTTGCGTGGTGTAATCGGGCGGTTTGTGATGCTGTTGCGATTTTTCGTTGCGTTGTTCAGGGAGAGCGAAAATTGTGGATAACTGTCGGTGTTGGATATATTTAAGCACATTATGCATTCAATTCGCTTTGACTGTCCAAAATATTCTTTAAGTTCGTGTTGTTAAAATAAAAGTTGTAGTTTTTAGGGTTTCATGCCTCAAAAGGAAAAACGGAACCCTTATAAAATCACTTTGTTGTCCAGCTGTCTGTCTGTCTATCTTTCAGTCAAGACCCTTTATCTCGGAAATGCGTAAAGGTATCGAGTTAAAATTAAAAAAATATACTTAAGTCTGCGGTCTGTTGAAGCTGTGAAAAAATCAAACTTCTACGTTAACGCAAAAAAAGATACAGTGTATTTCGACACACTCAAGGGCATTAAACTCTTAGGGTACTTCTCATTGACCCATAATTCTAAAATTTGGCATAAAGCAAGGTCCTATAGCACAGGTATAGATATACATCTAAAAACAATAAATTTGCTGTAAACTCACAAAAAAAAATCATTTTTTGCGTTTCAGAAAAATCTTCGTAACTCAATTCGAGAACTGAACTGTTTTCAAGGGTAAGTTTGTACGGAACCCTAAGTGCGCGAGTCCGACTCGCATTTGCCCAGTTTTTTCTTTCCTGTTCTTCTCATTATTTATTATCTTAATTTCTTTTCTTTTAATCACGCACATATTGTAGTGTCACAAGACAATATAAAACCCTTCAATACGAGCATACATAAATATCGATATCTATAACACCATTATCTGGTGTGGTATAAGAACAGGTCACAACGAAGAGCAAAACCAGTTAACTTTTATTACCCACTAAACTCATCCAACTGGTACTAACAGAACAGTTTATATCAGAAGCTGTTCCATCCAATTGATACCTCTATGAATATCCATCCATACATTACAAGTCCCGGGATTTATATCACACAGTACATCTAATCCATACTCATATGCGTAAGTAAGTCTGTCCGTCTGTTCTTTTTTGTCTGCTGAAGCTGGTTTGATATATTTTGAACTAGCTTTCCATCCCTGCTTCGTACGGGAGTTTGAAAGTTTTGAAGTCCTCTGCTTTTTTTTTTAAATTGATATAAACCAGTATTTGACTGCGATTCCACCTGAAGGTAAGCAGAGATGCAATCATTGATGGTGAGGCGCACAAGTTTATTAAGAGCCTATTCACTCTAGCCTTGAAGACACATATATTATAGTTGGACGGGAAGACCGCAGCAGGCAAGTTATTCAATTTCTCTGCTTTAATATGTATACACTTTAAAAGGTTAAAATGTGAAGAAGGCTTCATGAATCACTCTACCTTTAGGTGAAAACCGCATGAAAATCTAGTCAGTAGTTTTAAATTTATCGCGGACAGAAAGGCGCACCAAAGGGGACTTTGTTTCATAATATTTTAAGGATCTCTATAGAAAAAGATAGTACCTTTGAGAAGGACACAAGTAAGATATTCATCACTCTGGAAGTACATCGCCTTAGAATAATTTCCCGCTGCTGATATAAGCTATATAAATACGAAAGTAACTCTGCCTGTTTGTTTATGTATGTTACTATTTCACATCTTGTTAAAATTCAATGGATTTATATCTCTACTCTTCATAGTATAAAGTATATTAGTGAAATACTTACACGTCTGTATGTTTATCCACCAACACCTTCTTAACCTCGCAACGGATTTTATTGAGATTTTCATTAATAAAAAAAAAAACAATAAGAATATAATTTTAAGTAAAAGAGTACTTCTTCATCTTTCCTCTCTAGTGTTTTAATTATATAATAATGTATACATTTTATGTTTTTTTGTTTGTATTGGGTATATTATACAGTTATATATGTATTTATTAATATTTAAATTATATGTGTTATTTTTTTGTTGAAAGGGAATTGTTTGTCTTGGTATGGTCATGTGAAGAGGAGGGATGAAACGCATGTTACTAAAAGAGTTATGAGTTTACATGTGGATGGATGGAGAGGGAGAGGGAGACCAAAGAAAAGATGGATGGATTGTGTGAAGAGTGATATGAAAGAAAAGGAAGTTAGTGATAGCATGACGAGTGACAGGGCAGAGTGGAAGAAAAAAAACGTGTTGTGCCGACCCCAAATAACACGGGATAAGGGCAGGAAGATGATGATGATGATGATGATATGTGTTATTTTTTATGTTTTTAATTTAATTTAAAATTTCACAAACACGCTATTGTCTACACTTCTTCTGATCTTTCCTTTCGCAGGTCTGCTGGAAGAAATTCCTTTTTGAAATAAGCAGTACCTTAGTTCAAATTTTTATAATGTTGTATCTTTTTCAATGTATATGTGTGTGTACATATTTATAGAATAAATAAATAAATAAACGAGAAAGGATTATGTATATAATTGGCACCTAAGAAATGCCAGGGTGGATTACAAGTATTTCATAAAACTTGCAAGGTATACGAATTTTCCGAAGTTCTGGATTAGTACTTAATAGCATAGTATAGATGGTCGATGGGGCGGAACGGTTCTGGCGTGGCATCCGCGTACTGGAAGGCGTAGCATTGGAAGGCCTCCCACAAGGTAGACCGATGACCTGGTGAGAGTCTCAGGAATGCGATGGATGTGAGACTAACAGGACCGTTCATCGTGGTGACACTTTGAGGAGGTTTTCGTCTAACAGTAGACGTCTTTCGGCTGAAATGATGAGCGTAGTATGTCAGCCATATAATTTCCACTTAGACCTCTTCTCTAGGAGAGGCAATGGACCATATTCCACCACGCGGGCCAAGTGCTGCTTAGTAGATATCACATGTCTTCGAAGTTTTGATTCCAGGACATGTCGGTTTCCTCACGATGTTTTCTTTCACCGTTTTGAGAGCTGTGGTGATAATATAAATTACACAAAGCAATGCACCTGGCTGGGTTTGAACTCGCAACCTACAACTCGTAAGTCGGGGCTCTTAGGTAATCCTAAGAGCCTAACTACGACTAAACCTAACTATGACTTAATAGTCATAGGATATTTTTTATATCTTGAGCACGTTCCTGTACGATAATATTCAACTTTCTCGAGCAAAGCCAAAGGCTCAAGCTAGTTTCTAATAATTTATTGTACGTCACACATTTCACATGAAAATTATATTGAGCGCAAACTTTAATTTACTAGTTCCGAGATAGTATCGATACATCGATATCGATGTAATTACCGGTTGAATCGGTACTGATTTATACGATAATGATGGGACACCGGCTTCCATTCACATGGTTGCGGAACTTGGTAGTCATATGTTGTTGTAATTATTAGGTGAGGTTGAAATACGAAATGCCTTTGCGGTTAAAGTGTTATTCTGTATTTTAATGGTTGAGTTTTGAGGTTATTTTTTTTTTATGTGAAATTAAATTATATTGATGCGCGGTGTCTTTTCGTCCAATTTACCAAAGTGTCTCAAGACAAAAGTCTATGACCAGTGCGTGTTGCCAGTGATGACATATGGTTCTGAAACGTGGTCGCTTACAATAGGCCTTATCAGAAGGTTTAAAGTTACTCAAAGGGCAATGGAAAGGGCTATGCTTGGATTTTCCTTGCGTGATCGCATCAGAAATGAGGACATCCGCAGGAGAACCAAGGTTACGGACATAGCCCGAAGACGGGAATCCGATGGATGCGACACGCACAATGACCGGTCATTGTGGCGACATTTAGGAGAGGCCTATGTCAAACAGTGGACGTCATTCGGCTGAAATGATGATGATGATGATGAAATGATGTCATTTAGGCCGATACTTACGGATTGGTTCGAAAAACTTATTGCAGCCCTGAAACGCAAAAAGCCACTGAAGGAACTCGGGCTATTAAAAGTCTGATACTCCGTCTCTCTCTTTCTCGTAACGACGATGATTTCCCATCTCAAAAAAAAAACCCAATAACTTTCTCATTTTAAGCAGAATTCGGCTATTAGTTTTCCCTTGGAACAATATCTGCAACTGATTAAAATATCATACTATATACGAAGACTGCTGTTGAAAGTAATTTCTCAATTAGTAATCTATCAAAATTATTATTAATTCTATTCAAATGATACATTGTTTTATATTCTACCAAAAACAATTCACAAACTATCATATCAATAAACATCAGATAACAAATCAAAATAAACTGTAAACAATAAATAAAAAAGGTGCGATTCTAAAAAAAATCAATTCACCGTTCTGTATCCGAATAGCCGGCGGCCATTTTGATTTATATCTAGCTACAAAATGGCGTATTAGTCACAAATCACACGAGGCTTCATATAAATTACGCGGCATGCGTGTGTATGGTGTGTTAGTGTCAAGAACTATTAAATTGAATTTGATGGGATTTTCAATGAATGATAGTTACCGGTTTTCTTAATTTGTTGTGTTTTGGTAGGGTCAAGTTATGAGTTTTATTTTATGTGTAAATTGTTTTAGATTAAATTAATAAGAGCTTTACAGTTACGACCAATAAGACTTCGATTGTTACATTTTCAATCTATCTTAACTTCGGTAATTCAAGAAGTAATTGTACGATAATCATTGGTTCTAAATTACCTCTTTGATGGTTAAGTTATTAAGAACCATTTTCAATATGCGTGCTCAGAAAGTGACTATAAGTAATTGCATCGCATTTAGGTATGTCCATGTAACCAAATTGTGACATTTGGATACGTAGGTACTATTGTGATAATTTAGTTACATGATTATTTTTATTTTTATTGAGTGGTAATATCATCTTATAACAAATCTCGCTCTTGGGCGGAGCGAAAGATAGTGTCAGACTTTTACTGACTAAAAATCCACTTCTGTTCCTTCATTGCCTTCGTCCCAGGGCCCTGGGTTTCGTTTTCACACTAACCATGGCCCCAGTAGGCTTCGACCCTGAAATTTTGTTAAACGTTTTCATTCTCAAAAAAAAAGTTTGAATACGAAAAAAAAAGAAAGTCATATTAGGTTTTGCATTATATTTAATGTATATAAATAATTAGTGTCTTACTTGCTTATTGCATGCAATTTTGTATTTAAATAAACAATTTTAACTCGTACATGTTTAATAAATAAGTCGTTCACACAAATCAAATAATACACTATTGGATAATAAAGAATGCCAGCTTAGTGTTAAAGTAAATATTTGGAGAGAGTTGTAATAGTCACTTGATTAGGAAATTAAACGAAAATAAATTAATCACATTGTATGTTAAATCGCTTAATCAAATTTAGCATAATAAATAGGTGCTTTCTTTTGTCAGCTAGTATCAATTTAGGCGATAAGATCACTCAATAAGTATTTCTATAGCAAAATACTAAACGAGTTTAAACAGTATTTCCCTTTTTTACTTAAGAAATCATCAAATAACTTCTCTCGCTCTGCGTGGAGCGAGAGGGAGTGTCAGACTTTTATTGAATTTTTATCGAAAAGTCACAAAAATAACACTGGGTTTTCCCAGTGTTCTTTCTGTTGCCCTTCATGGCGATGGCTGCGGCAACTCCCTGGAACAATTCGCAGAGATTTTTGAATTCGGAATCAATTATAGGTTTTCGAATTATATACATATATAAGTACTAGCGGGCCTGACATACCGTATCCTGACCAAATCTGGCATTTCGTCAGAAAAAAAATGAGATCCTAATTGCAGCGCCATCGACCAAGTTCAACTGTATTTTCAAACCATTCAGGAACCCACTCAAATAAACACATACAATTTCGTCTAAATCGATCTAACCGTTTAGGAGGAGTTAGGAGTGGACACACGTAAAGAAGAATTATATGTATAAATACATCAAAAACAAAAGCATACGCAGAATAACCCATCTAGGTTGTCGGCAATCTTCGTAATGAGCCGTTTGCTGTGGTCTGTGTCGTGTGATCTACGATTATGTCCAATCTGCATGCCAAACATATGGCATGCTTGAAATTATATCTTTGGAAATCTGTGGCAATACTGATATCTATATACTTAAACATAGATTTTGTTTTTTCATTTGTGTATCTATGTGTGCTAAATAAATAATGCATTTGGTTTCTATACATACTTTTATTTATTTCTTATTATTTTAGTAACAGACTTCATTATTGACGAGATTGCAAAGAAATAATGCCGTTTATTCTTAAAAGTTTAGATAATAATCATATTTTTGAATAGTTTAATAAAAAATTAAAAAGACAACCTTGTGAAAATTCTTTCCCATCGGTATCGAGAACAGGGTCCAAGTTACCAGCGGTTAAGCCTTCAGGGAAAGGAAATACCTGACTACACGTTCTAGGAGTACCACTTTCTGAATCAAGCCTCCTAAAATATTAGGCGATGTTCGTGAATATTAAGGCACTGACGGACACCACTATCAGTACAATGATGACTGAGTTCACTATTCGTTATTATTATTATGGTTTTTATTCGAACGACTAAACGGATTTCGATGTAACTTAGTACTCTGGTAGACTATGTGCTGACATAGCACCTAGGATCTATACCGGGAGTATATTCCCTTGGGTTAATTTACTACCATCACGCGGTTGTAGCGGCTGGAAGCAGCAAGTTGCTTGTAAATATTTTAACAAGAATATTAATAATAAACATTTTATTTCAGGTCAAATATACCTATTACAAATTTCATATAAAAATTTAACATATATTTGACGCTAAAACATAATTCAAATAAACCAAATAAGATAAAAATAAATAAAACTCAATCCAAATACATTAATATATCAAAATCAATAAATTATAATCAAATTTAGTAAATTAAAATCAAATTTAATAAATTAAAATCAAATTAAATAAATTAAAATCAAATTCAACAAATAAAAAATCAAATAAACATCAAAATTACCAAAGGGTCATTGAATTAACGAAAATAAAGATATCCACAAAATGAATTAACCATTGCAACAAAATTAAACGAAGCATAACAAAATAATCACATCACTTCACTCTGACCATATAATTTGCAATTTCGTAAACCTATTCTGCTAAACGGGACTAGATTACAAGATTCTAAAGTTTTTACCCAAAACCGATTAGATGCGACGGTGGCATTTTGTAATATAACAATAATGATTTTCGTAAGGCAAGTGGTAATTTAATTTGAATGAAAATGTGACCAATTTTGTAGATGCGACCTTTTTGCTGTATTGCGTTTACTTGATCACCGATTTATTTAGTAATCGTGCTCAGGAAAGAGCTCGAGAGATATATTCTGAAAAGTTCCGTTTCATTGGGTACGGAATATTTTTGACAGAACTGAATTACATTTGGAGAACGATTGTCAACGTATTAATTTGGATTGAATTTTTTTTTTAAATGATATAAACTTGAGTGCATCCCACCTGATGGTAAACAGTGATGCAATCGTTGATGGTTAAGAGCCTATTCACTCTAGCCTTGAAGACACCTAAATTATAAACGGATGGAAAGACCTCTGCAGGTAAATTCTTCTAGTCTTTTGATGTATTAATGTACCGGACGCGGTATTAATAGTCTCTGGGTTTGCGCTTTACCATCTGATGATGATGATGATGAAAGCGTCGATGTGGACGACGATGGAGCACGCTTGCCTAGAAAGTAACCTTGACTTAAAGACTCCCATGTCCCAAAGCCCCTACTTCAAATTTTAGGGGCAGGAACAATAGTTAACAGCAGAAAGTGTTAGCTCACTGGCAACGACCACGATTTAGGAGATGAAGGTACGTCGTAGGTTCAATCTTAGGCATGTGCTTTAAGGTAGAACTACACAGCTCACACGTATGCTACACACGCCGATCTGGGTGCGTCAGTCTCCATACATTTTAAATGTGAACTTCTAGACTTGTAGAGCTACACTTGATACACGCCACGTGACGCAACGAGACGTCGTTCTACGTAAAAATCAAGCATGTTACATGTGTGCGTCGGCCTAATATAGTTCTAGCTTTACTTCATGATTACTATTTTCAAAACGGCGTAGGAAAACATCACGAGAGGAAATGAGCATGTTCTTGAACCTTAAATTCGAGGACATTAGACATATTCACTAACCTGCAACAGATTCGCGTAATGGATCAAGACAGCCCATTCCTTTAAAAGAGAAGAAGTTGAGTAGTGGGAATATTATAAGGCGGGATTATGTTATATGTATTGTATATCTTTCCCTGACATTAATTAATACAAGATGCACGCGAAAAACATAACCATACTTGCAGTCGGGTAAAAAAACCTGAGTGTCAAGGAACAAGTAAATCGTTTATCGGGATTTCTATCTACCACAGAAACCACTTCATATATTTTCGTAGTATCCACCTACACAAGACGAGATTGCACTACATTAAAGAGGAAATTAACGTCAAAAATGGCGTGTAACACTAGATCCTAGTACTGAGTAATTTAAGGGACTAACACGCACTCGGTCCGCTTTCTACTTACCGTGCGAATCAAGGCTTTCTACCGGTAATCTATAACTGGATTATTGGAAAACATATTGAACAACAATAACAAAACGGTAGTCGGAACACGATTCTGACTATTGGACTGAGAAGGACTTCGTTTTAGAGATTCAATGGAAGTGGCCTCTGGAAAACGTACTGTAATTTTTTTTTTAGAATCTTACAATGACTTTTCTGGCTCTAGGGTGGAGCTGGAGGGCTTGTCAGACGTTTACTGACTAAAACCCGCTCCTATGTTTCTTCTTTGCCTTACGACCAAAAACTCCAGGACCCCCGTCTCCATTCGGCCGACCCATGGTGGAATAAGTCAGTAACTTAGATTTCTTTACACAAAATTCTTAGGTACCTCTAAGAATTTTGTGTAAAAAAAAACTGAGTTTTGGTGATTGTTTTGTCTTAGGCTTTATGATGCCCCATTTACACGTGGTCCTAACCTCGGCTAATCGACATACTTAACAATTGTGTAAACGGGGAAACCCCATTGAAACAATGGCAATCTGGGCCCACATGTAAACGAGGCATGAAATGCATACGCTACATATTTAGAAAGTGGAATTTCCATATAAGGTTCGTCAAGACTTTCAACAGAAACTAATTGGAAGGTACTTTAAAAAAAATACTTAGTACAGTTTTGTAGCGACAACTATGGCGTCACCTAGAAGCTAAATTATGAAATCCTGAATCGCGCAATTAGTGTTCTCCGCGTGATTTGAACATATAAATCAGTCCGAAATCATCTACCGAGCAGTAGCCCTTTTCAATGGAGGTTTAAACTTTGTTCCGCATACCTCTAAACTTAATGGTATAAACATTATCTACCTAAAATTCGCAAAAAGTTTTGTTTGTGCAGTTAAACCTTAATCATCGTCATTATTTCGGCCGAAAGACATCAGTGTCGCCATAATGACCGGTCCTGTGTGTATCGTATTCATCGGATTCCCGCGACCCTCACCAGGTCACCGGTACCTTGTGGCAAGCCTTCCAAAGCTGTGTCTTCCGATACGTGATCGCCACTTCAGAACATTTCGGCCCTATTGACGATCTGTTCTAAGAGCAATGTGCCCTGCCCACTGCTATTTAACTTTTTCAATTCTTCAGGCTATGTCAGCGATCTTTTCATGAGGATATCTTCATTCCTAGTGCGATCACGCAATAAAACTCCGAGCATAGCTTTACGTATTTTATACCAAAAAATACGTGGATTTGTTTGTGCTGTTATGCACCAATTGTCAAGAACCAAGATGCCCCATCTAGTTTTCCACTATTTCCGTGACAATATTATTTCCAATTGATCGTGAGACGTGACGCTCGTGGAAGTGAAACCCTCTTTTGTAATGAGCGATTATGAGTAACGATTCTCGATTTTTTTTTGCATCGAAATACAATATCGATTGCGAAATTCGCGACGAATTCGAGATTAAGTTTTTCCATCGGAAAATAAATTTATATTAGGCCAGTATTTGACTGGCATTCTTTTTTCAAATCGTTGTTTCGTCATTGCATTTTGTCACGAATTAGAAAATCTTCAAATGAAATTGAATCGTTTAGGAATATCAATAGTTTTATTAGTGCTGAAAATAGCCGAATTTGTTTGTATAAAAAATGTTGTTGTAAATAAATAGAAAGTTTTTTTCTTTTTTTTTTTCTTTTGGTGCTGTATCGTTTCCGATCACAGATTCAATGTTCACTTAAAAATGAAACTGCCTTTTTTATTATTTATTCTACTTACCTACAATTTTACTGTACTTTTGTAATCACAGCTCTCAAAACGGTAACACAAAATTTCATGTTTCACTACGTTTTGTAAGTCGTAGAACTAAAAATTCGAGGATATGTGACATCTACCAACCCGCACTGGGCCCACGTGGTTGTTGTTCCCTCTTCTAGATCGGAGACTGAGTTCTAGCACTGGAGGTATTGTAATCAGCCTTACTTATTTTAAGAAAGAGTACTTCATATCACCTTTTAGTTCCTCAATTACAAAAGGTCGACACATACAGTTCTGTAGGTGATAGAACTCGAAAGAAGACAGCATACCCTATATTCATATTGTAGCGTACAATCTTAATAATTTTGCTAATTAATGAAATTTTTCGGATTTAATTTCTGATAAGATTAATGTTATACGATTTTCCAAGTTTTTTCTTATGTCGAAAAATCCTTACACCATATCAAGGGTATGCCGCCGGGATTCCGATCCCGATTTCCAGCCACCGTAGGCGTGGTATTGTGGACGGCAAGCAATGGGTGGCTCGCCGTCCGATCGTCCGGTAACCGTCCGGACCGGGCCCAAGTCGTCGACGGCGCGCACTGTTCCACGCGCGCCTCAAGGAGATCATGAGTCAGCAAACTTAGGGGTCCAGCAGGGTCGAAGCCTACTGGGGCCATGGGTGATGCAAAAGAGATCCTCGGGGCCCTGGAAAAAATGGCAAAGAAGGAACAGGAGTGGGTTTTTAGTCAGTAAAAATCTGACACTATCCCCCGCTCCGCCCAAGAGCGGGGGATGTCATTAGATGATTATCCCAGCCGAAAAAAAAATATATCAAGGGTATGTAGAAAAATATATCAACCATAAAGTACTAATAACCTTAAATGTCAAAGTTAAGAATTTAAAATATTTAAAGAAAATGAAATCAAATCATCTCCATAGGAAACAACCAAATGGAACTGTACACTAGCTTTTAATGTTTTACAAGTGCCTATGTAGATCAAGCCTATAAAAAAAAAAAAGGATTTTGAATTTGAGTTATTTTAATTTTGTGCAAAAACAACAAAAATATTGTCCGGAGAATACACTCAAACATGTGAAAAAACTCCTATAGTTTCAAAATAATAAAAAAAGTTAATTTTCCGATAGAGGTATTAACATTTCACCTTCAATATAGCTCGTGCAATTATAAATTACACAGCACCCAACGCCATCTATGATCAACAATCGCAACCAAAATCAACCTATAAAAGTCAAATAAAAAAAAAGCCGACTTCGCTCTTTAACCATAAAACATACTTTCAAATAAAACCTTTAAATCTAGATATCATGACAATGTGTCAAGTAGAACGTGTCAATTCGTCAACAATTGCGACTGGTTGACAAACAGCGAGTTGCGCAGGAGTCGATCGTTTATGAATCGTTTGCCTTGTGCGGATCGATGTAATGGTCGCGTGGATGTATGTGGATGTTCGAGATCGATGATAAGGGAGATGTTTGTGTAGTTTGAAGATAAGTGTATAGTTTATCGAAGAAAAATATATTGAGATTGGAAAAGAAGGTTTTTTTTTGAGGTGGAAAATCATCTTATGGATTCTCACACTCTAGGGAGGATGTGACAGACTTTTGCTGTCTAAAACCACACCTGTATAAGGATACAGGTGTGGTCCTAGAACGTAAAGGACAATTGAAGGCAATTGTCCTTTACGTTCTAGGACCACAGGTTTCCTTTTCAGAAATTCCCGTGACCTTAGCGGGCATCGGCCTCGCTAGGCCCCTACGATATTACTAACATCACTTTGAGGCGCGGGTGCAACAATACACGCCATTCGACTACTCGGGCTCGGTCTTTATCGGACGGCCGGACGGCGAGCTACTCACTGCTCGTCGTAGGCAAACCTGTGGTGGCCGGGGATCGGTCTGTGACTCGCGATGGCCGCGGTGTCTCTTGTGGTGGCAAATGGGGTAGATTATACAGATGGGTCTTGGATTTCTATTTCAGAGCAATAACCTTAAAATTAAATAAAAACCAAAACTTTAATTAATCTTTAGAACACCTTAATTAGAGACACAGTAGAATGACAATGAAGCAAAAGGCAAGGGGGCATTAAGTCCGCCTTTGTACTTTATGTTGCATGAAGTTTAAATAAATAAATAAATGAGAGAGCGAACGCCGGCGTTAGCTCGGTCATTGTCTACGCTACGCTACTCAAAAGGTTAATGAATTAAGTATTTAAGTAAATAAATATTTCTTGTGTGGTAATGGTACTTTGCACTTTCAACAAAGCAAATACAAAAAGCTAAGAACCATTCAGTTTTTATTACTCAGGTATATTTTGCTCTGATCTCCAACCCAGTCTTAATCACTTATATGTCTTTCGTAGTACAATATATAATATCTACTAACACTTTGTTACCCATTTCATTCGCGAGAATTGTTTCAGAAAATCTTTGACAACCCTTAAAACGTAGTTTAAGGGTAGTTTTGAATAACTAATAATGACATTCTTTTTTATTTACTTCGATTAGAACTTGTGCTTAATTTCAAGTGTATTGTTTTAAGGAATAAAACTCTCCCATACAACCTTTAATACCTAACCTAACCTAAAACATTTTATAGGTGTATTTTTCTGTTCTTAGTGTTTGCCTATAGCATGACAAGAAGCCTTGTTCAGAAGTTCACGTTCCTAGACCCAGTAGCTACATACACAACACATAACACTGTACATTGATAATTCAAACAAATGTTATGTGTACCGCTGTGCTGGTACTGCCGCTGCGGCTGCGGAGAACCTCAAGCGGCTAAAATATAACAACCTCGTCGGCAGTAATATTTTTGAGCCGTTTGGGGTTGAAACTCTTGGGCCGTGGGGTCCGAGTGCTCATGCGCTTTTTCAAGAATTATCCAAACGGCTAGTTGATACTTCGCGTGACTCAAGGGCTGGCTTTTACCTCGGTCAGAGATTAACCATTGCCATACAACGTGGCAATGCCGCCAGTCTTTTGGGCACACTTCCAGTCGACAGCGCTGCGGAGGAATTTTTTGACGTCATATTTTAGGTAGGAGTTATTGTGTATATATTATGTAATTTTAATTAGTTAAGTGTTTTTATTTAAACTTCATTTTTAACTTAAGTTTTTTTAAATAAAAAAAATCAGTTGATCAAATATAATTACCATTACACAGACTTCCAACTTTCTTGATCATTAGAAATCTTTTAATTCCCTGTTACACTAATCGCTCTCTCCACTAACTAGATCTTATATCCACATTATACAACATATGTTTACAATGATATATAATCTTGTAATGCGCTTATACTTTTGTAATGATAGGCACTGGACATGTGCGTCGGCTTAGGGCGGAATTTGCTACTAGAGGGGGGAGAGTGGGGTATGTTGGAACTGCAGCGTAAGTGAGGTAGCAATTTTTTAAATATTTTATAGTAAAAAAACAGTGGTGGTAATGTTTTGTGTGTTGTAGTATAATTTTATCATTTAATTTATTTTATTATATTATAACAACTTTATTTTATTCTATAACATTACTATGGGTTAATTAATGCTTGAAATTAATGATGAATAAATAATATTAATAGTGTAAAAATGACACGATTATGTCCAGAATCGGCAGAAACCCCAAATTAACGTAGAATTAGTGCTAGAGCCAACACTACAGGATAGAATATTCAGGCACCAAATAGCAATAAGACCTGACCCCAAATAATGGGAAGAGAAGAGTACAAAGTAGAAGAAGAAGGTACAATGATTAAAATAAGAAGTATGTAGTACGCAGCTTCCGCATTATTTTTTTACAGTTTTTCCTTACTCGTTGTTAAATATAAAATGCAAAATGCCAGGACATCATGTTGAGAGCTTTGTGTCCAAATGTCCCAGCTGTATGATATCAATAGACTGGCAATGTGTGGATGATGATTGGAATGCGATCGGCCGCCTCCTTTGCAGCTTTATTAGCATGCAAAGCATTACTGCTTCGCAGAAGGAGGCGGAAGCCTGCCACTCCTCCTAGCTCCGAACCATGGCTTGTACCAAGGCCCAACGCGAGTGATCGCCGCCACCGATCACCCCCAATATATTAGTATAGATAGAATTTAGAAAATACATATGACGTTACAGTTGGCAGTGGTTGGGCGATTGGCTGCTACGCTGCGGGACGCGGATTCAATTCCCGCTCGGAACAAATATTTGTATGACCTACAGATAGGTGTTTTGGGTGTCTTGTGTATGTGAGTTTTCATGTTCTTGAACCACCCACAATACAGGAGTAACTCCTAATGTGAGGTAACGTATTTTTTTTTAAAAAAAAAACATAACTTAATCATAAAGTAGCGTGCCACTGGTAAAACCATTAAAAAAAAAAGTCCAGTAGTTTTGAGTTTATTTACTACAAACAACAAGCTCAAAAATACACTTTTTTTTCTTTATAACATTAGTATAAATAAAATTTTAAATCTCAATGTAATTTTTTTACCAAAAACCAAATTGGTACCATAAAAAAGTATAAACAACACACTCTTTAAGAGACTTGATTTTCACCATCACTTCAGCCGCAAGACGGCCACTGTTGAAGATAGTCCTCAACCAAGCGTCGCCATAATGAGCGACCCTCACCAGGTCATCGGTCCTACTTGTGGAGGGCTTTCTAACGCAGCGTCTTCCAGTACGTGGTCGCCATTCTACAACCTTTCGACCCATCAACCATCTGTTCTACAAGCAATGTTTCCTGCTCACATAACCTGAAAAATCGCCAAATTCAAGTGGTAGACTCGGTTTTAGATTAAAAATTCTTAATTTACCAAAACCTTTAATTACCCAATTAAATCCCCCCCCCCCCAAACATACTCACGCAGTATTTTATAACAAACGACCTCCAGAAAACGTCACATTGTTTATTCGAGCACCCAACATGTTCATTGTTCCCTTCACCCCCATTCTCCCCGTCGGTTACCACTTGACACACTTCTCGGTATAATTGTAGCAATTTACGAACGTATAACTGGCGACCGTCGGTCCGACTTGGACACGTCAAAACATATCGACATAACGCCTTGTGCAACGAGAGCCTTGATTGAGCCATTCACATATAATCAGTTGTACATTTATGCCAGTTTCACTCACCGTTCGAATACGCAAATGTCCCTTTAGGCCTTGTGTTGCGTGTTTTGTAGAGTAGAGTATAATATGTATGTGTAATAACTACTAAACCTTAGCATATAGCTAGTAGTAAAGGTTAGAAATTTCCTTATTATCTATTGCATAAAAAAAAACATACCTACCGTTGGATGGTACATTGCAATCGGTATGTTTTGGTTGGCATCCTACCCATACACACTTAACATTTTGGGAACAGATTCATTGTGAGAGTGGAATTCCCTGCCGGGGTCTGTTTCCTGATAGCTACAAACTAGGGGTCTTTAAGTCAAGAGTGAATAGGTTATTTTTAGACGAGTGTGTTCCATCTTCGGCGATTATCATTGCTTCAAGTCAAAAAGTCAAGTCAAAAGTTTTTACTTCACATAGGCCTACATGGATGGGACTTATAAAACGTCAGAAGTTAGTGCACGGTTCCAAATTGGTCGTTTCCTATGGAGAAGAACCGGCAAGAAACTCCATGGTTACAAGAGTAACCCCCTGGGCCCCTGGTGGTAAGCCTAGGTAAGAACCTAGGCTTACCACCAGGGGCCCAAATCTGCTCTTTTATTAATTCGTCATTTTCACATATTACTGCTTTTAGCAATGACTGCACAATGACGTTCTAATGATAGGTCACTGATCAAAGGAACTGTCAAAATTTTAGCAAATTACTGCATACGTCAGATATTAATTTTTCAATATGTACGAGATTACCATTCTATGCCACTTCTTTCAATGACATCTCAGTGGTTGACCATTTGAAAGTCATAAAGACGCCATTATATTAGTAGATTGTAATTGGTTCCATAATTGTTGATTTTGACAAGTTTGGACTTGTCAAAATCAACAATTATGGAACCAATTATAGATCATTCTGACACTATTGTAATAGCAGACTTGAGGCCTTGGTAAGATAGTGGTCAAGAGCCAGCCTAACAATAATTTAATAAAAATTTAAATGACGTAATTAAACGTCAACATTGTTATGCAATGGCACTTGAATTTATTTATTAATTCACAGAAGTATATGTACTAACACTAGTTTGTAAGTTGTGTATGTCTTTACAAAAGTTTCCAAAAAATAAAAGGCCAGTTTTGACGTATTTTTTCTACCTAGCGGCTTATCCGGTGTAGTGTAGCTACTACTACACTGGACTCCTAATTATTATTTCATTGTTTCTTTCATGTTCGTTCCAAGTTATATTCTAGGGTTTTTCTCAAATGTCAAAACGGGCCTTTTACCCACACGGGCCACAAGTTTAACAATAATGGATTGTATGACCTAACAAATAAATTATTTTTATATTACAATTTAGGTTTTCCTACAGCAAACCTCCGGGTGATAAATAGACTTAACACGTCAGTATACAGAAATGACTTAAATTATTAATATTATACACTAACAACAACAATCAACAGAAGAACAGTCAACAGCAGGCAACAGTCTTCTTGCCGTCATTGCCACTAGGTTGGACGGGCCCTTTATACAGAACTGTCAGGCCTTGCATGCACCCGTCAACGAGGCGTGCATTTATTTTTCTAAACTATATCCATTCATTTTATTAGCGTTGCAATAGGTATTTAAATTGTTATTAACATATTGTTGTTATCATAATGAAATTTTAACTTGACATTTTAATCTATAGACCATTTTAATTTAGTTTTATTTAAGTTACACTGATTTTTGATTTTTTTTTAATGTTTTTACGATGAGTTATGTAGCGTTTTAGGGTAGTAATTATTGTGGTTGTTCCTACTTTATGAGACTCTGATAAAAAATAAGTATGACAGCGATTGTATTGCAAATCTATACTAAAATATTAGTATATTTACAAGAAGTAAAATTTGTAAGTTTGTATATAAGGGATATACTAAAGTCATGATAAACAACCATGTAGTACCCACTCCTATCAAGATTGGAGACTCTATACTCGAAGTTGTGGACGATTACGTCTATCTTGGACAGACAGTCCAGTTGAGTAGATCTAATTTTGAGAAAGAGGTCAACTGTCGAATTCGACTCGGCTGGGCAGCGTTCGGGAAGCTGCACGGTATCTTCTCGTCCAATATACCACAGTGTCTCAAGACGAAAGTCTATGACCAGTGCGTGTTACCAGTGATGACCTATGGCTCCTAAACTTGGTAGCTCACAATGGGCCTCATTAGAAGGCTCAAAGTCACCCAAAGGGCAATAGAAAGGGCTACTCTCGGAGTTTCCTTGCGTGATCGAATCAGAAATGAAGATATCCGCAGGAGTTGAAGGTTGCCAACATAGCACGAAGAATCGCAAAACTTAAGTGGCAATGGGTAGGGCAAATTGCGCAGAACAGATAGCTGTTGGCGCCGAAAGGTTCTGGAGTAGCGATTGGTTTTAGTCAGTAAAAGCCTGACATGCCTTCTCGTTTCAACCTAGAGCGGGAGAAAACGTGAAATTATTTCTTCACCACAAAAAGGGGAAACTGAGGGGGGGTTCTGAAACTGCTGAAGTTCATAACTGTTTAGTCTCTAATCATTGCCATCATCTGTTTTTCTTTTGAGATTGAGAAATCAAGCAGAAAAGAGAAATGGGAATAAATTGATGAGATATTCTTAGCTACACGTTTTGGTATAAGCTGTAGTATCGTTTAAATGAGTGATATAGGGTTTTAGAAATAATAGGTAAAAAAAATAAAAAGCATAAAACAAAAAAGTGTTTTTTTTTTATAGACACATGGTAATATCTAAGTCTAAGTGTCCTCGTGTCGAAAGATTATTAAATACATAAAATTAAATTCAGTAAAGAAAATGTGTTGTGTCGACGCGAGGACGCTTGAATCAAAATATTAAAATTTAAATAAAAGTGACTTCTTGTTTGGGTTTTTTTAATTATTATTATTTTTTAACTAAATGGAGCAATGGTGGCCGAGTGTGGACGGCCCCGATTTACAAGTTGTAGGTCGCGGGTTCAAACCCAGCCAGGCGCATTATTTTGTGTAATTTATTTCATCACCACTGCTCTCAAAACGGTGAAGGAAAACATCGTAAGGAAACCGGCATGTCCTAGAACTAAAAATTCGAAGACATGTGACATCCATCAACCCGCACTGGGCCCGCGTGGTGGATTACGGCCCATTCCCTCTCCTAGAGAGGAGGCCTGAGTCCCAACAGTGGGAACATTGTAAGGCCGACTATGCTATGCCATGCTAACTAACTAAATTTAAAGTCTCGTAGTCCAGTCTAACAAGATATACCTGTTATGTTGATAATAATTATATTAATTTACAAAATAATTTCTTCAAATTCATTACTTGCCAAAGATTTCCAGAATTTTATTCGATCGTTTGTCACTCGACTTTCATTCGACATTTTATCGGTAACCAGTCGTACCTCCACACGAACGATGCGTAACGCGGTGGCTCGACGGAGCTTATTTCATGGTCCATTGTGACGTCTTGTGAAAGCAATCAGTCGCCACTACTTTTTTGTCGGTAATAATTACCAACGCCTATGTTCTAGTTAACATCGGCAGGGGAATGCAACTGGCGATCGGAAAATGTTCTAGTCGAATGAGCGCAGTGGCGTAGCTAGGCGTGGGTGAATTGAGCCCTCGCCGACAGCCTCACACCCGAAGGATCCTCGCATGTGCGAGAGCTTTTTAACAACGGGGGTTTTGTTTTATAATTTATAGGTTCGCTTTTAACCTGATCTAAAGCCAATATGTGGTCAAACACTGAATTGCGACGAATGAAAGAAAAAAGCCTTGCTGATGCGCATTCACCCACGTCTAAATTAGACAACGCTACGCCTCTGAATGAGCGTCTCGATTACGAGACTCAATGGCGTCGAGAATAATCGAACACACTTGGTAGTTGAGTTTAGTAAGTGGGGAAAGAGTCTTGTGGGATGTTACGGTTTAGGGACATTGACAACGTACTTACACAAGTTGACATATTACATCGTCATCGGTTGGAAAAAGGTTATTGATTCTGTTTGAAGCTGGTATTGTATTTATGAGTATTATATTACTATTTACAGGGACTATGACTACGATTGAGCCACAGGGCTTAAAGAATTCAGTGACTAGGAAAGGTATACGGAAGAGAGTGTAAAGTCCCGCAAATCTCCAATAAAAAGGGAGGACCTTTCGACCAGATGGATGTTGTGTCTGGTTTGAGCAATTAGCCTCTAGTTGAGGTTTTTATTTTGCTAGGTGCTCCATTTCGGGCTGCTGTTTAAGTTCTAATCGTATGGAGATTACATAAGACACTACAGAAGTAAAAGAACAGTTGCACATGGTTCAAGGTAGTCTGTAGGTACTGAAGACCAGCGCTGTGGCAGTGTCACACAGGACTTCCAGCATTATGCTCCCTGATAATGTGACGTATATTTTTCTGTTTCGTTTAAGCATAATCATCATCATTTCGGTCAAAAGACGTCCATTGTAGAATATAGGCTTCCCCCAACCATGTCCACAACGACCAGTCTTGTGCGTTTCGAATCCATTGCATTCCTGCAACCCTCACCAGGTCATCGATGTAGATCACCTTGTAGGAGGCATTTCAACACGCTTCGTCTTCCGGTACGTAGTCACCACCTCAGGAACTTTCGGCACCATCGACCATCAGCTGTTCTGCAAGCAATGTGCTCAGCCCACTGCCACTTAAGTTTGGCGATTCATTGGGCTATAATTGGCCTAAAAAAAACCTTAAGATATCCTTTATTTTATCGTTATTTTCAGCAGCAGTATAACTTCTTGTACTAATAATAAGAAACTGTAACTGTCAATTCACTGCTAAATTATTTACTCAGATATATAACAGAGTTCTATTCAGTTGTTCATGATTCTGTAGCAATCATTTTCAATGGACACATTCACTAAGAAACTTGTAGCAAGATAGTACAAATACTAACGAAAACGTAATTTTACGAAACACACCTATTCTTCGAAAAATAGAACTAATCTTGAATTTGGATTTGGTACTAATATAACTCTTTTATAAAATTTAACGGCTCGATGACCTCTTAACTGGTTTATAAAAGGCATTTGTAATAAGATGACAATGTCGCGTGATTAAAAACTTAATTATAAAGTGTAAAAGGTCTTTATTAAAACTTACGTAACCATTTACAGGTTTTATTGAGTATTTCAGCTATTTATTGAGCAAGTGTGAAAGGCTTAATTCTATCGTTTTTCTTTATTTTTCAGACGAATGTAGTTAAGCGGAACGGGTGAGGCGGTTTGAGATTTCGAGCCATGTTATGTGACTTCAAACTTGCACGTTAGTTTTTTGAATTGGCAATACAAATAAAACAAGATGAATTCAGTTTGATCTAGTTATTTATTTGTAGTATATTTTCTCTTAAAAAAATTTTGCCCCACAGTAGGAATTACTCCTGTATCATAGGTGAGTGTGTCTGTGCGACGCGGTATTGCGGCTTCTCATCCAATATACTACAGTGTCTCAAGACGAAAGTCTATGACTGTGTGTATTGCCCTTGATGACATATGGCTCCGAAACGTGGTCGCTTACAATGGGCTTCATCAGAAGGCTTAAATTCACTCAAAGGGCAATGGAAAGGGCTATGCTCGGAGTTTCCTTGCAAATTGGTAAAAACACTTTTTGTCAGTTGGGTAAAGCCCTACTGGCCTTCCTTAAGGAGTTGGTGGTGTTTGACATACATACACAAAATTTGCGCTTTGAACGTTAATTTGTGATTTATTTTTGGATCTCCAACAGAGGGTTCTGTAACATGTGCTCTATCAGTGACAGGAGAATACAGTAAGCAACTAGGTGAAAAATAGATATATTAATATTCTTGCCATGCATATTAGGCCATAAAGCCACAGGCCTAACGGATAGTTGACATAAAATGTTAATTATTTCGGTATAATAATCAGCTTAATTAGCCTTATAATGTTGCCCAAAGCGGGTAAGTAGATATGTCATATGTCTTCGATTTTTTTTTAGTTCTAGGACACGCCGGTTTCTTCAAGATGTTTTCCTTCACCATTTTTAGAGCAATGATACAAAGTAATTCGCTTGAGAGAGTTTGATCCCGCGACCTAAAACTCGTACATCGTGGGGGTTACCACTGGGCCACCATTTTTTTTAAAGGTGGGAAATCATCCAATGACAGCCGCTCTAGTATGCAGCGAGAGGCCATGTCAGACTTTTATTTATTAAAACCCACCCCTATGTTCCTTCTTTGCCTTGTGTTTCACTGGGTTTCTTTTCAGAAGCGAACCCTAGTAGGCTTCGACCCTGCTGGGTCCCTACGGTCTTGCTGACATCTCCTTGAGGCGCGCGTGAAACACTACGCGCTATCGACGACTCAAGCACGGTCCGGACGGTTACCGGACGGCCGGATGGCAAGCTACCCATTACTCACCGCCTACACCTGCGGTGGCTGGAAATCGCGCTTCCATTATTTATTTATATCTTACCGAAATACACATTTGTATTGGAGACTAAAGGTACTAACTACACTGCGCACACATGTGCAACGTACGCTGATCTGGGCGCGTCGGTCTCCATACATTTTATATGGAAGCTAGTGAAGCTAGTGTAGAGCTACAATAGGTCCATGTCACGCGACGTCATTCTACGTACAAATCAGGCGTGGTCCACGTGTGCGTGTCGGTCTAATATAGCTCTAGCTTGAAAAGTAAGCAGGTACCCATCTAGATCTAGAGTTTTTGTATTCCTAAACTGTAAAAACCCAAACGAGGTCTCATTTGGTGTTTTTTTTTTTTCTTTTCGCTTCGCACGATTTGTGAATTTAGCCTGTGCCAGGTTTTTAGTTTTTAGTGTAGAATACAGGCACTTTGTTTCCATTAAAATGCCGATGTAACACATTCTAATGTTTTTGCAGTATTTAGGAGGAAATCTATCGAGTCTCGCGATCTCGGCATGCTTCACTAAGTTAGTCAATGTATATCTATACATATATATCAAGACATACACACAGATACAATTAGAATGTCTGTTTGTAATTTAGTTCGTCGGGTCACCAGTTTGGGGGTATGCGGAACTGAGAGTCCCACAAACCTCCGTTGAAAAGAGAGGATCCTCCGACCAGACGGGCGTTATGTCCGGTGGGCAACTGTCCGATAGATGATTTTGGGTTGTTCTATAACTATGTTCGAATCGTGTGGATAACTTTAATTGCGTGATGCAGGATTAGTTCTTAAATGAAGCCACAGGTATCGCCACTGTAATATAAAAATAATATTTTTTCACTAAATGCGTATGAAAGTATAATATTCGATACCTCTATATAAAAAACGTATTTTTTTAATTATCTATCTGTTTGTCCCTGCTAATCTCCGAAATGGCTGGACTGATTTTGACGAAACTTTCACTTGTAGATAGTTGATGTTATAAAGAGCATATCAAGCGTATATTTTTAGAAAAAGATCTAGGATTCCGCACAAAAATGAAAACTTCTCGTAAATGGTATTATGCTGTTTTAAGTATCTGATGCGGACAAAGTCACGGACACCAGATAGTACTGCAATATAATTCTTAGTTCCATTTTACTAAGATAGCGACTGTTTCTGTGATTCCACATAATGTCCAGTAGTGACACCAATTTTGTATCACAAAGACCATCATCATCATCATCATCATTTGAGCCGAAAGATGCCCACTGTTGGATATAGGCCTCCCAAGTGACGCCGCAATGAACCGTCCTGTGCGTCTCGGATCCATCGGATTCTCGCACAAAGTCCAATTTTTTTTTTTTAGCTGGTAAAATCACCTAATGACAAATCCCGCTTGGGCGGAGCGTGAGATAGTGTCAGACTTTTACTGCCTAAAAATCCACTCCTGTTCCTTCTTTGTCTTCATCCCGGGGCTCCGGGCTTCGCTTTCACACTACCCATGGCCCCAGTAGGCTTCGACCCTGCTGGGCCCCTACAGTTGCTGACATCTCCTTGTGGCGCGCGTGGAACAATACGCGCACTCGACGAATTGGGCTCGGTCCGGACGGTCGGACGGCGAGCTACCCATTACTCGCCGTCCGCAAGCCCGCGCCCACGGTGGCCGGAAATCGAGATCGGAATCCCGGCGGCGGTTAGGGCGTGAGCATAATGTCCATTAAGAATCAATTTGTGAATAATTAAAATAGCTAATGCTCTTCATACAGAAAAATCGCCCTAATACATTCGGTGTTGAATGTCACAAAATGTGAAAGAATTTCAATATGAAATTCTCTCACATTTTGTCACCGTATATAAAAAGTATGAGTGCACTTAGTAGCTCTGTAAGTGACCGTTGATTAAAAAGTGTTGTCAAAAGATCTATAATAGATCTATTATCGTGTTTGATGAATTGCAATGCATCTAGGAAGTGAAATCTGTGTGTATGCATTGTTATATATGCAAGTGAAATCTGGTCATTTGTTTGGTAAATATTAGTTTTTGAGAGGCCGTTGACCTAAGTGGGAGTGTAGCAAATTGTTTGGTTACATCATTCAGTTTTATTATAAAATGATTTTTGTACACGTGCAAGGTTGTTTTTAACCGACTTCAAGAAATGGAGCATGTTCTCAAATTCTTTGTGTTTTTAGGGTCCGTACCTCAAAAGGAAAAAAACAGAATCTTTATAGGATCAATTTGTTGTCTCTCTGTCTGTATGTCAAGAACCTTTATCTTGGGAACGCGTGGAGGTATCGAGTTGAAATTAAAATTATTAACTCAAGTCTGCGGTCCCTTGAATCTGTGTAAAAATCAAAAATCAAACTAGTAAGTTACCCAAAAAAAAAATTATATGGCCATTTATGTTGCAACAAAAAACGTATATATCAACACTCTCAAGGGAATCAAAATTCATAGGGTACTTCCCAGCCAGAAGATTCTGGAGTGACCACCGCATACCAGAAGACGCAGCGTTGGAAGGCCTCCGTGGTAAGTAAGGGTCTTAGGAATCCGATAGATGTAAGACGCACATAAGCGTTCGTTGTGGCGGCTCTTAGGGAAGGCCTATGTCCAACAGTGGATGTTTTTCGGCTGAAATTATGATGATGGTGAACTATGGGATCTATGAGGACTCGAGGGAACTCCTTATGTGGTATTGGCATAATATAGTAATTTTAATAATTTCATTAATCAGTCAAATTGATGGCTGGATTAATATACTTAATCGACTCTCATCCACTTCTTTGTCCAACCCTCTTCCCAGTTTAGCTGGGGTCGGATCTCCCTGTACGTTTGCGCCAGAGAACTCTGTTTTGGTTTGTCTGTGCGCTCAGACTGGTTTTTTTTTTGCATATTTGACTACCAGGTAGCAGCTGTTAGTCCTCTTCTTCGTGGTCAGTCTGTGACACCTAGGACCTTGTTGACTGAAGTTACTTAATCGACTCATCATCATCATCATCATCTTCCTGCCCTTGTCCCGTTTTATTCGGGGTCGGAGCAACACGTTTTTTTCTTCCATTCTGTCCTGCCACTCGTCACGTTATCACTAACTCCCTTTTCTTTCATATCACTTAATCGACTATGACGAAATAAATTTAAATTAATTGAGCTGGTTGAAATGGTACAAATCAATTTGTTAAAATTTGGCAGGTAGGTTCCTTATAGGGTGTCGACATCCGTTAAGAAGGAATTTTCCGAAATTCACCCCCTAAGGGGATGAAACGGGGATCCATATTTTGTATGGAGAAGTCGACATTCACGCATATGTCATAGCCGTGTTTAGGCTTATTAGAAATGTTAAGAGATGCTCTCTTGCTATAAGGTAGATACTGTGAGGGTTTCAGTTCTAGCCGGCTTTTTAGCTTTTGGTTCTAAGTATTTGCTCCTCGGATTTGGTGTTTATGAAGTTATCAATATAGGTATTGGTACATGCATTAAAATATTTACTGTTCTCCCGTTACGAGTATATCATCTGTTAAAAGTGACTTTAATATTAATACAGTTATTTTCCAATCAATTTCAAATTCTATACTAAATTTGCACAACCCTTTTTTAAGAAGTATATTTGATTAATCGGCTCACATTTCGAAAGAATATTTCTCAGACACCATTGAACTGCTCGCTAATGAAGCGAGAAGGTAGTTACGGGAACTCCGTAGTATTTTAGCCGTCTTTCAGTTGATTTGAATTGTGATGAAGTGCACTCTAGTTAATACTATAGAACTTTAACACAAAGTAGGTATAGCGTTTTGTTTTATGCTCCTTCCTTGACTTGGTTTCCAGGGCCCTGGTTTTCCATTCAGAAGCAAACACCAGTAGCCTTCGACTTTGCTGGGCCCCTAAGGTTTTGCTGACATCTCCTTGAGACAGGCATGAAAGACTACGCACCGTCGAGTACTCGGGCTCGGTCCGGACGGTTACTGTACGGCCGGACGGCGAGCTACCCACTGCTCACTGTTCGCAAGACGGCTGGGGCGTGCGGGCCGTCCCCTTGCGCATTCGACCGCCTCCTTCGCTAGCATTACTACTTAGCAGAAGGAGGCGACCGCCTGCCATTCCTCGTCGCTCCGGACCATGGCCTATATTAGGGCACGGAATTTAGGTTTAGCTGTGGTATCACATCTAAAAGTTAAAAGTGAAAGAATTCTTATAAAAAAAAACTATGACTTCAAAAATCAAAATCAATGTCGGCTGTGAAATTAGTTTTTTTTTTTCTAAAATTTAACCAAGTGCAATTTAGACGCCGATAATAATGTTAATTAACGAAATCTTAAACAATGTTTTTTTTTTTTTATGCACCCGCCATATTTTCTCTCCACCACCGTTGCTTGACTGATAGAGAATGCCTAAAGCATTAAATTTGCCTTTGAACCTTCCTGTTGCATGAAGTTTTAATAAATTAATAGATACGACTAAAATCATTAAGTATGAGTAATTTTATAGATAAAAAAAAAATGAAAATTAAGTCTTCAAAGCATACTTAAGTATTTATTTTTTTTGTAACACAGAGCATTTACACTCACTATTTACTTAAAATACATTTTTTGCATTTGCATAAACAAAAAACAAATTAACCCAAAAAAGATCGCCATCCTTACTAACATAACCGTGCGCATGCGACGGTGGTCCAACGGACCATCGGACCTCTCTAGCCCTCTAATCGTGTAATGGGCTTCCCACGAAATCCGTCAGTTTTTGCGTCCGCATGCCTTCGATCTTACCACATGGTTACTGACTGTATTCTCGTTTTTATTTCAATGGTAGTCCCGTAGTAACGCCTCATTGTTGAATCATTTTGATTAGATGACTAAGTATGTTTGAATTGAATATTTGTCGATTGATTGTTTTGGAGAACGGTGATGGAAGTTTAATACTTGATTCTAAAACGAAATAAGAGGTTTACAACAAATTCAAAATATTTTTATTTCACATTTGCCTACATGGGCACTTAGAAAACGTCAAAAGCTAGTGTATGGTTCTAAATTTGTCGTTTCCTAAGGAGAAGAACCGGCAAGAAAGTCAGTACAATATTTCCATATTACAGTATTAACATTCTGGAGTCTCTAAGTATTTTCCGAATTGGCAAAAAAGCATTTTTTTTGTGACGTAGGTAACAACAAATTTACTGTTTTCAGATTTATTCCTGAACTTGTGCTATAAGGCCTTGCTTTATGCCAAATTTTAGAATTTTGGGTCAACGGGAAGTACCCTATGAATTTTGATTCTTTTGAGTGTCGAAATATACGTTTTTTGCGACATCTTTTTTATTCGTTAACTTAGAAGTTTAGTTTTCACAGCTTTAAGGGACCGCAGATCTAAATATATAGTTTTAATTTCAACTCGATACCTCCACGCATTCCCGAGATAAAGGGCCTTGACAGACAGACAGACAGACAGACGGACGGACAACAAAAAGATTCTCTATGGATTTCGTTTTTTCTTTTTGAGGTATGGAACCTTAAAAACCCTACCTTATTGTGTTTCAGTAAAAAACAAGTTGCCAATAGTAGGTCACGGGTGCAAACCTAGCCAGGTGCATTACTTTGTGTAATTTATTTCATCACCACTACTCAAAACACTGTGCAGGAAAACATCGTGAAGAAACCGGCTTGTCCTAAAACCAATAATTCGAAGACGTGTGACTTCCACAAAACCGCGCTGGGCCCTTGTGGTGGACTACGGCTCATTCACTCTCCTAGCGGAGGCCTGAGTCCCAGCAGCTCTTACTACGGTTGTTCCCACATTACAAGGCCGAATAAACTTAAGCATAAGTGAAACTGTGTTCCCAAAACGCTTCTGCGTGGAACACATTCATAATGCGTACAGCTAAGGAGCGGAATTCCCTGCCGGAGTCTGTATTTCCTGATAGCTACAACCTAGGGGTATTTAAGTCAAGAGTGAATATGTTACTTCTAGACAAGCATGCTCGAACGCGAGCCTATCAATAATAATTAAAAAAAAAACATGTAGGTCATGTTTTTTTCAAATGTCCAAAATCCAGTAGATATAGTTTGCAGTGGTCGTAAATCAGGCAACATTATACTACACGTTATACAGCAGACATATCTCGATACATGAATTCAAGTTGCAAAGTAACATTTCCTTCGATCTCTTCCATTTATACCGTATCCCGCAAAACCTCTAATCCTACTAATAAATCACTCGCTACAAATAATTTCTCGTTACTCAGACCGCATCTGTGTACCCAGCGTTACATTGAAGCAGTTGCTGCGACGGACTTACTCCTCAAAGAAACCTACGACATGCGCTTATAAAAAAGATCTTACCCGGTAAAATATACCCTAACTCCGCCAACACACGGTTGAGTTCACGTTGCAACAAAAAGTGTGATAGATCAAAACGGAATTAAAAAACTAATCGAAAATGAATGCACGTCGCCTCAGACGGCCGAGAAAGGAAAGCACGTATTTGTCGCGGTTCCGTAGGAAAAAAAATCTTATTTCATTCATAAAATGAGTCGCATTCAGAACGGGGTTTTTTTTCTTTCTCCGTCGGACCGCGTTATTCATCGGGCCGCTTGATCGACGTGAAATGATGTCAAAACGAACTTTTTTTAGGGTTCTTTACATTTAACACACTGTTCACACTCGAGTGGGTCCGTCACGGATACAGATTTTCATAGTTTGGTTCTCAAGCTTCAGTTTATCTTGTTTTAGTGACCTTACGTTTTGTTTGAGGGTTATTTTAATCTTAACATACGTGATGAAGTGAGTGATAATAACTGTTGATAGTTTATTTATTTATTTAGTTCTTAAAACTTCATGCAACACAAAGGTACAATGGTGGCAAGGGTGGTGTAGAGAAAACATGGTAGGTGCAAAAAAAGAAAAGATTATTAGGTAACTAAGGCCACAAAAGTATTCATACAGATAAAATAAATGTACATAATAATTTATATTAAAGTCACTCAATGGAAAGGGCTATGCTCGGAGTTTCCTTGCGTGATCACATCAGAAATAACGATATCCGCAGGAGAACCAAGGTTACAGACATAGTCCGAAGAATCGCCAAACTTATGTGGTAGGACGCAGAGCACTTGGAATGGTGAACATGTACCGGAAGACGCAGCGTTGGAAGGCCTCCGACAAGGTGGACCGTTGACTTGGTGAGGGTCGCGGGAATCCGATGGATTCGAGACGCACAGGACCGGTCATTATGGCGAAATTTGGGGAGGCCTATGTCCAACAGTGGACGTCTTTCGGCTGAAATGATGATAATGGTGGTGATAATGATGATGAAATAATTAATATTTAGTATTCAATTATATTTATATAGCATCAACTCTATATTCCCCTAAGTAAATTTTGGAGTTTTGTTTTGTTATAAGTTTACATTACCGAATTAACACATTCTAATGTTTTTGTAATATTTGGCAGCAAATGTATCGAGTCAGCCTTCATAGCAAGCTTCCAGCTGAGGTAGTCATCGTTGTACCAAGTAAATTTTACCAAGATCGCGCCTGTTTCAATGATTCTATATATTGTCCAGTTGTGCAGACTTGTGTCCAGTTGAGATGCAAAACTACACCAATTATACACCACATTTTTTTATTATTTCAGTTAGACAAATTACAGGCACTTTTGAATTGTCAAAACGTTCCAAAGTGTAGATCTCTATGGAGAAGAACATGCAAGAAACTCCATGGACACTCTTTGAAATCATATTACGAGATACATAAATCTTGGTTACATATTTCTTGTCGCTTCTAATATGTGAGCACAATGCAGATAAGTAATAATAATTTTAAAAATAACTAATTAAAAAATAGAAATTGAATAAGGCCACTGGCAGCTAAGAGGTGTAATATTAAAACAGTTACTGAACTTCACTCGAGAAAATCCTGCCAAAAATCCTCTGTTTACTTATCGACTTGCTATAAGACCTTCTATATCCAGTTCTGTCGATCGATGACATAGCCACTAATGAATATGCAAGCAATTCAAGGCAATATTATGATTTAAATATACTCTAGTTCTAGCTTGTGATTAACACCTAAACCAGTGGAGATGTTATGTATAGGTTAAGATTTTGATGACGCATCAAAACAATTTAGCTATTTTGAATTAGAAGTGACAAGAATGTCAAATCAATAATGATAATTTTATTTATTTCTCGTCACAATAGAAAGAAAGAAAGGAAGAAAAATATTTTATATGGCACACAATATCACGGCAATAATAAAAGACTAAGACAATTACGACAACTAAGAGGCTAACTTAGGCGGAACCAAGGCGTGTGAAGAGGTTAATTAGGGATCCAGATTTGGTAAAGTCCTATCTACAAAGCCTCGAGCACAGGCGCAGGGTAGCCAGTCTTTTGTTATTTTACAGGTTACGTTTTGCAGAGTGCAGGGGAATTGAATGATTCCACCATCTCTTTTCTACTATTGGACAACCCGCCCCCCTAACGTTCCGCTTACCATCAGGTGGGGTCGCAGTCAAGCACTGGTTTATATCAATTATAAAAAAAATAAAAAAATATAATATGAAACTCAATCTTTGTTTAATAAATGTCAAATTTTACTTCAATCAATCGACCATTCATATTTTATTTATAAAGCTGAAAAGTGAGTTTGTTTGAACGCGCTGATCTCAGGAACAGCTGGTTCGAATTGAAAAACATTTTAGTATTAAATAGCCCATTTATAGAGGCAGGCTGGGCTACATAACATGCTATGACTTGCGGAAGCGAAGCAAAAGACGCGGTTGAAGCCGTGGAGAATAGCTTGTGTATGTATAAGCCAGCATTCTAAGACAATTTCCCTTCCATACAATCTAACTGGTCAATAAAGCAAATCCGCGCGCGACACCTCTCTCACTAGGTGTGAACGTAAAGCACAAATGTCTTGTAAACTTGCTAATAGCGTTCTCTGTGTGAAGAAATCGCTTCAATATTTTATCGCACATTTGAAATTATTATCGCTTCGGGGTAAACTGAGATTGGGTTGATCGAATGTAATGGTGGTAGGCACGGATTTGTAACTTTATGCTTGATACATAAGCGTAGTATCTATATTATAATGTTTAATGTTCATTATAGTTCTTCTAATTATAATGTATTTATTAGTTTATGATATTAGCATAGTATTTTATACTAATAATAATAAATTATTTATTTCAGATTCATCTTGCGATTATATCCATATTTGTTAGTACAGTCATATACTAACAAATATGGATGTGTTTGGTAGTATTTGTTAGCCAGTTTATTATTGTAACTAAATTTTTACATTCTACTTGATGTATAGTGTTATTTATTTATTGTGCACACCTAAAAAATGATGAAGAAAATGATGATGATGATGATTATTATTATTAATATTACTTCCCCCCTCCTTATAAGGCCTATAGGTTAATTCAGGATATAAGCTGCCCTGGTACTAAAATTTTGTCTGAATGCGCTTAGCCGTGTGAGTGTGAAAGAGTACCAAATATACACACAGAAGTATAATAAAACTTTCGCCTTATAATATTAGTGTGATTGAATTTCATAAATACAATTTCACGATGTGGTAATCATCAATACCGATACACCTATTTAAAAATTTAATAACTTCACAACGACTCAATTTACTTCAAATTGACAAATTCTACCAAAAAATCGAAATAGCGAGTTGAGTACCTACTAACTATCTCCTAAATTATTTCAATCAAACCAACAATACCAAGAACCATGAAAACGATGCCACCTCCCCACCTCGTTCCATTCAATAATTCTCAGAACCTCTCATACAAACTCTACTGCCAAATTTCTAGCCCACTCCACACAATTAACATTAGATCGACCTCACACAGTCACAAAACTTCAACAATATCTCAGCGATGCCCGCATTGCCGTCGCAAAGAGACCAAGACTAGACTTTACATAAACGGCAAAACTTTCGAACGTAACGCAATCATGATCACGACTCGATCCTTTGTGCGGATCGATACGATCCATCGATCTATGCGTCGCCGTGTACGCATGCATTATGTACTCGCATTTTTAAGGTCGGTTGCACATTGTAGAGATTAGCTGCGATGGTTAAAATATTTCTATTCAAAATGAAATCGTGGTTTGAATGGAAATAGTAGTTTTTAAATTATGATGTTTATGTCTTACCGTAATCAAAGTGAACTGAATCATTATCCATGATTTTTTTTTCACAATTCTTTTCAGGGAATATGTGGACGTCAGATTTTTCTACTTAGATTATACAATCTGTATTTTTATATAATGTAAAATAAACCATATGTTTATTTGTTGTAACTTGATTTGTTCTTATGTAATAATACTTTAGTTAGCTAAAGCTAATGGCACCATAATGTCATTGTTTTATCTCTTTTAGGGACAGTAATTATGTTGGCTATGTGAGGTTATCTGAGCAGATGCTATTTATTTGCTTGATAAGCATAGAGCTGAGACTTTTACCTAGTATTAGAATTACGAAGCGCGTAACAGCACGAAATATAACACAACAGATAATTTTCTTGGTAATCAACTTTTCCATATTTTTCCATTTTTTGTAGGTTAATTTTCCCTTACTTTTATTATTTTGAACATTTTTAATGACTGCTCCTAAGAAAAAAATGAGTTCCTCACTTTTTCTGTACTTATAATATTCATTAGAATGAAGCTGTAGACCTACCAAAACGGATTATGGTATCTTTCCCTTTTCCTCACTTTGCATAAAAGTACTTTAATCTTTACTTTCTTTCTAACCTTAATCTTAGCTTAATCCACCGTTTAACCCTCCGTGCAACCGACCAGGTACTATGCCCAGAAACCCGATAGGCATCTAGCAATGGGATCGTTAGTTAGTGCAACTTGAAAGCTATTGCGGGCATTTTGCTTGAAATTAACAATTATGGTCTTACACTCGATTTGTATGTTCCAATGACCACATCGAGACGTGAAAGGGGAGCTTGGAATAAGTTGTAGCCAGCAAAGATTTATTTTGAACAGTATTTAAGGGCATTTTCTATGTTCAAGTAATGGGATTGCGATGTACGTATATTTGAGACGCGATGTTTGTAAACTATCCTTTAGTGTTATGGGTTTTTGAGTCATGATGTCTGATGGTTTGAAATGTAGTATGTGAATGGTATAAAAGTCTGGTTCCATTAAGATTGTTGGCTGTATTTGTAGCAGAATTCTTGCTTAGTTATTCTTAGTTTTATTTTTTTAAGTTTTATTCGTGTCCAAAATTACGAGCTATATCATTGTTCCTATTTTAAAGATGTAATAGTATAATATTCAGTATAATTAGTATAATTTATTTTCTTCAGAATAATTGATTTCATTCCTACCTCTCTAGGCAACAAAAAAAAAAACCGAATCGCGTTACACTCCCAAAATCCACCCAAACAAACTCGCAAAAGCCTAAAAATGGACTAAATAACAAAAAAAATCCACACAACCCTTACAGTATACCTTCGAATCACGTAATTATGCTGATTCGAACGCAATTTGTAAGCAAACAAGGTAATTGCTGGATGTGAATCCACGTACAAATAGGGGACCATTAAAATGTAGCAGTGTTGGACACCGGAAGAGCGGTCGCACACGGCCTGCACGAATCGACAACCTTCGACATCACACAACGCTTAGTGATGGGCTGTGTCGATATCGATACTGTTTTGGTTGACAGGTTTATTGAAAAATGTAGTGTCGGATAACTTAAGTTTTTGCATGTTGTTTCATCATCATCATTTCAGCCGAAAGACATCCACTGTTGGACATAGGCCTCTCTCAAGTGTCGCCATAAACCACGCATGGTTATAAGACTATGCATTACCATGCATGTTGTTTAATTTATAATTAATGAGGATTCTAGTATTCTTCGAAACTTCATTATGTAGTTCTATTATCCTTAATGAGCAATGGTTTAGTTGATGAGTATCTTGTATCGGGTAAGGCTCGAACTTTTATTCCTTAGAGTTGTCTCTGATCTTTTTCTAATCCATCTGATTTGATCAATCTATCAGTCATTCGCTGTAATTTCTGAGATGATGATGACATTTGGTTAGGTATATCGTTTTATGCATTACATACACTGTATCAATACCAATAGATACGTAGTTTATCTTTAGAAAATACTTAGCAGTAACTCGGAGTGATATTGATGCCTGTTACCCAACTAAATAGTTATGAATGCCCCCGAGTTTATTAACAAGAAAAAACCCTCGGAAATAAACTTTCCCTTAAAAAGAGACGTCCAAGGCAGCAACCATTTAAGCGTGGCACGTTAAATCTCATCTTAGGAGCTAGGTAATTATCCTGGCGACACTCCAAACTGTCTCGCTCATTTCAATTAGCTCTCTTAAATATTCAATGTCTTTAAAATAGGCTGCGATTCCACGCTGCCGGAGCTAGTTCAGAAGTTTCATTAAAACTGGGGTTAATTGTTGACTCCAGTCGGAATGCTTTCGGTTTTATTTTTACGACATCACTCGACTTTTACGAGTTATGAAGAACAAGTTCGTTGCGTCCGATTTTGACAGTAAAGGCCGTGATTTGATGGTGTTAATTTTTAATGGTTTTTGAATTTTAATTATGTTTTTAGGCGTAAGCGATGTGACTTTAAGTAGGATTAGAACTGTAAAACGTTTTATGAGGGCGATATTAAATTTTAGAATATTAACCTTTAACTCCATCTTAAAATTTTTGATTCATTTAATACTACATCACTGATCAATACTTAATTACACAATACATCAGCCCTGACACAATCTTATTAACGAACACACAAACCCAAACGCAATTTTAATTAACAATTCGCATACGTAACATGACTAATCACAAACACATCTCGAATTCTCGAGCACTCATATCTCGATACTATCTACAATAATCGATAACGTCGCATCGATGTTTCCGCATCGACACATCGGTGCGCGCGGAATGCGTCGCGGCGCATCCCTACGCACTCGGACTGATGATCATTGCTGGCGCATGCTCTCTATAAATAATATGTTGTAAAACGATTTTCGATAGATTAATCTGAATCGTGCGCACGGTCGTGCGCCGGCGGCCACAAGAGGGATCTATTGTAGATCGATGCTGATTTAGGAACGGTTAGATGGTACGGGAAGAGTTGTCGTATTAATTGTGCATTACTTACAGTGTTAGTTTGATTTGTTAGTGGTGGGGCCTGTTTTACATAATATGAGATATGGAGAGTAAAGACTTTTTTTATTATAGCGTCATTTTTCTGTTTTTTACCAATATTATCTCCTCTTGAGGTTGTGGAAAATTTAAATAAAAATCCCTAACATATTCCCACTGGTGAATATATATGTATAATAACACTAGCGGTAACGGCAGACGTTGTCCTCTTCGAAAGCTGGCCACCTATCAGGTACAATTGTATTTTTAAATCATTCAAAAATTCACTCAAATATACACACAAAGTATCTTCCAAATTGGTCTAGCCTTTTTGCAGGATTTAAATGAAAAACACACGTACAGAAGAATTATAAAGAGCTTCAATCATTTGACTCTAAAGATATCAAAAAATAAAGGTCCTCTGTCAAAACGAATACTTAAATACGCAAAAAGAATACTCGAAATATATTCCATCATATTATGTTAAATAATATGATGGAAAAAAACATGATTTTTTTTAAAACACCTTATGTAATTAATTATAATTTTATTTATTCTTTCCAAGTTATATTCTAGGGTCTTACTCAAATGTATAAAGTAAATAAGTAATAATAAGTATAAATGGTAATAAGTAGATAACAAAAATAAACCGGTAGGTGGAAAATAAAGGTATCTGCATAAAATAAAACACGTTGGTATTGTATTGTATTTTATACATCGAAAAAGAATTCTTTTACAACAACACCAAGATGCTTGACCCCTATCCTAACTTAAAATCGTGACTCCAAACATTTCAGTAATAATTCACTGATTTTCTTCCTCATAGTGAGATTAAGCCATCAACGCAAGATGTATTGAACTTGCTTGAAGCTAGTTCCGTAACTTAGTTTTAACTTGATAAGATGGACTTCAAAGTGTAAACTAAGTCGTGATTACACGAAGAGTACCGACTAGCCGACCCATAGTGTGCCTGACTTTGCCTCACGAAGATATGAATCCTGAAAACTATTTATTATTATTTGTATTACCTCTTTTTTTAAGTGGGAAATCATCAAATGACTTCTTTCGCTCTATAGTGGTGAGAGAAGGCGTGTCAGTATTTTACTGGCGTTCCAAGAGCCATGGTAACTCTTTCAAACGCTTCCACTGTTCTAGTTGTATTGAATCGTCAACAGCGCGTAGTGTTCCATGCGCGCTATAAAGAGATTTCAGCAAAACCGTAGGGGCACAGCAGGGCCGAAGCCTGCTGCGGTCATGGGTCGACTTCTAAAAGGGTTACTTGTGGTCCTGCGATGCAAAAGGCAACTGCAGGAACATAGGTGTTTTTTTTTTCGGTGGGAAAATCATCCAATGACATACTCTGAGAGATAGTGTCAGACTTATACTGATTAAAACCACCACCACTCCTGTTCCTTCGTTGTGTTTCATACCAGGGCCGACTCCTTCTTTCAGAATCAGACCCTTGACCCTAGCAGGCTTTGACTCTGCTGGGCTCCTACGGTTAACATAGTTGTGTTTTTTTTAATCAGCGGGAGTGGGTCAGCTTATCAGACTTATACAGACTAAAACATAGGCGCGGTTTTAGTTAGTATAAGTCTGACAAGTTGCGCCAATCCCGATGATAAAAAAAAAAAACTGCAAAAAGTAAACTGAAACAAATGATGTTTTGCCATAAACGTTCAGGCAGTAAATATAAGTAGGTAACAACGACCTTCATAGGAAACATTTTAGATTTAATCATCAATTCTTAAATCTCGAAAAACTGAAGATAAGATAAGATAATCATATATTTACTCAAACATGAGTACAATACATACATTACAAAGTAAATTGTCAGCATGCAAGAGATGTTAACACAATATAAATCGTCATGTTTGCCCTGGACAATGGCATGCAAATACTTCCAAAATAATACAACTAATAAAATTATTCTAGCATGTCATTGAGTCAAATAATTAAAAAAAATATATGTAACACTGATCCGAGTCAAAATAAAATTAAACATGAAGATTGACAAACGCATACCCTTCATTATCATCATGATGATCATTATCATTTCAGCCGTAATACGCTCACTGTTTGATATAGGCCTTCCCCAAGTTTCACCACAACGACCGGTACTATGCGTCTTGCATCCATCGGATTCTTACGACCCCCACTAGGTCGTCGGTCCAGCTTGTCGGAGGCCTACAAACTATTTTCCAGTACGCGGTCGCCACTCTCGGTTACCTATGTCAGTTGATTTGGTTTTCCTATGGATATCTTTATTCCATATTCGATCACGCAAGGAAACTCTGAGCCCTTTGGGTGACTTTAAGTCTTCTGTTGAGGCATATTGTGAGCAATCACGGTTTAAAGCCATCTGTCACAGTGGTTTGTTGAACGAGAAAATGTCGCAAAGCTTTCCGAACGATGTAGATTCGGCGATTGACCTCTTTCTCGAAGTTAGACCTACTTGATTGGACCTTCTGTCGACTACAATCTGCAATCTCCTATTTTTCAATAATAAGAATTTACCCCAAAGATGCTTCAGTCTTTAATCTCTGTTATCGTGCTATAACATGCTTGACTAGCCTGTTGGTTTAGTGGTCCTGACTGCTAAGCCGGAGGTTGTGGGTTCAATCCCCACCCAGGACAAATGTTTATGTGATGAGCACAATCATTTGTTCTGTGCCTGGGTGTAATTTATCTATATTATGCATGTATTTAGAAATATATAGGTATGTTTATCAGTTATCTAGACCCAAGCTCTGCTTGGTTTTGGGACGAGATGGCATTGTGTGATAGTTGTGTGGAATATTATTTTTATATATTTATATTATGACATTGAGCACTTATTACACACAGTTGCCTAGTCATTTGTCTATTTACTGAACTAATCAAGTTTTCTGTTGTTATCTTCTGGTCTAGCTCTGTTCTGTCCCCTGCTTATTATGAAGGCAATTCGAAATTACGATCTTCTTACTTCTTCCACTGTTATTATTATCTGATTTATTTCGTTGGGGAATCCAAGACATGACTGCAGGAGTTCGTAAGAGTTACCGCGGTCCTGAAACGCAAAGGGCAACTAAAGGAATACTGGTGGTTTTTAGTCAGAAAAAGTCTGACACTCCCTCTCGCTCTAACCAGGGTGGGATGAGACCTCAAAATAGGGGGATCCAAGACCATCGCATCACTTTTCTGGGTCTTTGTTGCCTCGGTAAGTACTGAAGGCTTAGGTTTTGTTTATCGCCATTGTTGATTGCCACTTTCGGGATTTTACACTACCTAATTGAAAATAGTGTCACAGGATTTTGTCGAAACAAAAATATTTGGTCTTTTCTGGTAGATACATAGCCCTGTGCCATTCCGCACGCGTGTGTCCACGGTACATAAATGTGCTGCGTCCTGTGGGACATTCCCACACACTACACTCGAGCGGGACTCGGGACGCACGAACTCGAACGAGTATGTCTCGAGAAATGGGGAACATTTATCATACTAATGCTATAAAAAGGGTTGGTTTTATTAAGTAGGAATTGAGTTTTATTCAAGGGATTATGGTTGGTTAGTGATTGGCTTCTGTGTTACCTTTGGGTCGTGGTCTGAATTTTTGGGTGAAATGTTTGTATTGTGTACAGACTTATTGGTATTGGATTTCAAAATAGTTTTAAATAAAATGCCGAAAACAAAATAGTAATTATGTATTTTCATTTCTATTTAATTAAAATAAAAGCTTAAATTCTAAATTCTGCTAGGTATTTTTAAATCGCTGAACTGCAGTTAGAGTTTTCACATTTTAGAATTACAATAATGTAAAAATAAGAAAACAAATGAACGTCGTACTAAAATAATTACATTTTCGATATTAAAAAAAAGGATTGATATAATAGTTTATTTTTTAAATTCCATTTTCAAATGCGCAACACCAAATAGCAGCCAGTATTCACATAGGAAAATACATCCTTTCACATGAAAAATTCACTTTACACTTTCTTAAATGGAAACCTTAAGCCTCATAAAACTTTTCAAGCGTGCTTCACATAAGTTTTACGTTCAATACTATAACTTAACAAACTTAACACTGCACTCCCAAAAATAAGACACAACCTTACACTACTAAGATAAAGTTCAAAATTGTGTGTTGTCTCCCAGATTTAAGTGAAAGTGTAAGTTGGTATAGGTCTAAAGAGGCGTTAAATGTAACTTAGTCGTATTGCGAATAACTTTATAGAGTTGGTCGTGTGCGAAGTCTTTATCTTTGCAGCTTTATATGCGTTTTATGATAAGCAAAGAGTCTATGAATGGATCGAAGTTTTCTTTACCAATTTTTATTACAGATGCCATTCTTCAATTTTAACGATTATGGGTACAAATCAATTGACGTGAACATTAATCAAGCAGAAGACAGGGTTTCGTCTCAAAGAGAAGCAAGCATTACGTTTCTTAGCTTAAAACACCGCTCAAGTCGAAAATCGGTGGTTTTCATATTTGAATGCCCTTAGATGGAGCTGCTCATTGCGTATCTAAGCATTTGTCACATGATATAGGTTTCAGCCAATCAGAACCCATAAGTCGAAAAGTAGTGATAGCGTGCAAGTCGGCTGGCCTCTCAACACCACACACTATTTTTCGTTTCCTGTAAAGTCGAATATTGGCGGTTTTCACATTTGAATGCATTTAGATAGAGCTGCTCATTGCGCATCTAACCATTTGTCACATGATATAGATTTCAGCAAATCAGAACCCATAATTCGAAAAGTAGTGATAGCGTGCAAGTCAGCTGGCATCTCAACACCGCACACTTTTTTTCGTTTCCTTTAAAGTCGAATATTGGCGGTTTTCACATTTGAATGCCCTTAGATGGAGCTGTTCATTGCGCGTCTAACCATTGGTCACATGATATAGATTTCAGCCAATCAGAACCCATAATTCGAAAAATAGTGATAGCGTGCAAGTCGGCTCACTTCTCAAATCCGCACACTTTTTTTCGTTTCCTGTAAAGTCAAAATTTGGCGGTTTTCACATTTGAATGCCTTTAGATGGAGCTACTCATTGCGCGTCTAACCATTGATCACATGATATAGATTTCAGCCAGTCAGAAACCATAATTCGAAAAACTGCGTGCAAATCGGCTGGCCTCTCAACACCGCGCAGTTTTTTCGTTTCCTGTAAAGTTGGTAAAAATTATTTATGCGGTGTTGTTAGGTATGGGACGATTAGTGACGGGACACACTAGGGTTGGTGCCTATCGAGGCTGTGAGATTGTTCGAAGGAACATAGGTAGGGTTAATCATTAAAAGTCTGAAACTCTGGCTTAAACCCACCCATGATCCTTCGTTTATTCTTTTCATTCCAAGGCCACGGAAAGTCTTCTGAAAATTCCCACAGCCCATTTCACCCTGCCCTATACCTTGACAATGCATGCAAAAATAAAACAACATCATAATAATAAGCAATGACAAGACATTACAGTACCTATAACTCACTATCATACACCACTCAATACTTAATTACTTGTACACTAGAGTACAATGCACATTCGCACATTTGCGAGATCCAACCTAACAGATAGTCGGGGAACGTAATAACACTAATGCGTCCCGTGAAATGACACCCGATGGCAATTACTGATAGCTTCGGTGAATGTTAGTGAACGACAGTATTCGGAACGAGGGTCCGAATATGGAAACATACGAGATTCTATTATCGAACGATTTCATACAGAATGACATCGAACGGGAACCGTACCTGACTTTTGTTTTTTCATCTTCGCGCTTGACCGCTATCTCACCTGATGGAAAGCGACAATGCGGTCGACGATGGAACGCGCTTACCTAGAAGTAACCTATTCACTCTTGACTTAAAGATTCTCGGGTTGTAGCCATCAGGCAACACAGATTCCGGTAGGGAATTCCACTCCTTAGCTGTACGCACAATGAATGTGTTCCCAAAACTTTTTGTGCGTATAGGTCGGATGTGGTTTTATTTATAGATCGGTTTAGTAGATAGATGCTAAACAGAGAGCTTAGATAACGTGACATTCCAATGATCATCATTATCTACCTAACCTTTTCTCAATCCTCTTTTTTTCCTTTTTTAGAAAACGTTGCCTCACTCCAGTATTGTGAAAATACACGGGTTCGTTCACAAGACACCTATACCGGGAATATTCTGAAGACTTTCATGAAGGAAGAATTTTGGCCGACGGGTGTCGTGTATCGGCGCTTCCGCGGAAGGCTACATGACACCACGACTCAGCGCAATACGTCGCCGACACAACATAGTTTTAATAATAAATAAAAATAGAATGTTATGTAGCCTGAAATAAAGAGTTATTATTATTTATTATTATTATATTTATCTGTAAGCAAGTAGGGCTAAGGCTAATCGAATCTGCGAGACACAGCGCAGCAGCTAATAGTTCAATCACTGCACCAGCCATACCATCAATTATTTATGGTGGAGTCGGCTTGTTTACATTTCGGGCACTGTCTCTTATGAATCTAATCGGTATCATGCAGAGAGGTTGAGAGATGTTGACGGCAATTTTAGTGACAGGTTAGTAGGTTCTACGTTCATGACAGTCCAGTGATCGTTAAAATATCGACTACTGTGTAGAATAGGGTACGCTTTCGACACATATGTGACAAGATCTCATTGTTACGTGCAGCGCGCTAAGATCGCCGACCGAACGGTGCGGTATCTGATCCAGGCATACATTGGTAGTACAGTCCATTTAAGTTAAGTGGGCCGCGTGGGCTGCAAATGTCAGGTGTTGAACATACTTTGTTTTGGCGGTTTTAGGATCTCTGAGGGTGTACTAACCAGCTCAAATCTTATAATTGATCCAATAAATAAACAATTACATGTCTACTAAATAAATAGCCAGCTTGCTAGAGATCCGCCACTGAAGAAGACGCCTCAGGCATCACGCAATGGGTAGCTCGTCGTCCACCTGGTCTGGTAAGGACCAGGGTCATGTCGACGGTGCGTAGTGTTCCACGCATGCTTCAAGGAGATGTCAGCAAAACTGAAGGGGCCCAGCAGTATCGATGCCTGCTAGTACTGCAGGAATGGTTAAAAAAGTGACCGTGGCCCTAGAATGTAAAAAGTATATGAAGAACACAGGTGGGTTGACACGCTTGAAATCATTGGATGATTTCCCACTTAAAAACAAAACATGCATTAAGTAGATGTTGAAATAAGAACATCATGTTTGCTTTAGAGCATTTTTATTTTGAGGTGGGCAGTCATCTAATAACATTTCGCGCTCTAGGTTGGAGCAGGAGTGCGAGACAGACTTTTATTGAAAATAAGTATGAGGAATATGTTGATTGTTTTTTTTCCTTTTCTTTTCACTAATTTTAACGTATGTCTGGCAATTTGAGTATTTTCTGCGGGCTACACAAATGTCGTTTCCTTGGTATATTTCGTCAAGTCGTTGAGCTCATTAATAGTCCTGAGTCGAGCTTTGCGAATAGAACGGAAAAAGTTATTTCTTGATTTCCCACCTCAAGAGAAGGCCTTTTCTCAATCCATCAAAATTCAGTTCTGGGCATTTATGTTTAACACAGTTTTGAGTTCATATGCTCTCAATACGGTGAAAGAAAACTCGTGAGGAAATCGGCATGTACTAGAACTGAACATTTGAAGAGATGTTAGATCCACTAGTCCACACCGGGACCGTGTGGTGGATTACGACCCATTTTCTCTCCTATAGAGGAGGCTTAAGTCCCAGCACTGACAAACGCTTGCACTGACTGGACAGGTCCACTCAAATCTGTATGGTTATTTCTTCAAAAGACCATCTCAGACAAATCTACAAGTAATGGTTAAATCAATAGAGAATATGTGAGTTGACCATTCTATATTTACTGTATGAACTTTAAAAGAGACCTCCGAGTTTGTTTCGGTGTTTCTTCTCAGGGTAGTCAGCTAGGAAAAAAATAGACGTGTAAAAATGTTTTTTAAAACCTATTTGCAAAATAGTTATCATATATCATTTACTGACTAAAACCACACATAAGTTCCTTAAGTTGCCTTATACGTTTTAGGACCACAAGGTACCATATCAGATATCACCCTATTGCTCTAGTAGGTATCGGACCTGCACAACTCCTACCGACGCTTTAGAACATGATATGCAAAATATTAGTGAATTTTTATATAAATTAAAAAATTATGAAAACCATATTCTTTTAGCGTACTGAATGATGCAGCGCTAAAATTGACCGCTCTTACAAGGAGAACCGATGACCTATTGAAGGCCGCGGCAACACGATGGATGCGAGACACACAGAACCAGTCATTGTGGCAACACTTAACGGAGGTTTATTGCCAGTAGTGGACGTTTTTCGGCTGAAATTATGATAATAGTTATAATTCTTCCAACATGCGATTATCAGGGATGAAAAATTAATTGAATTAAAGTTATTTTTTAAATTTGGGTTGCATTTTCTTCTCAGTCGATACACTCTTGCCAGAGAGGTTGTAGTCATCACTGTGAATCACGATGAGTGATCACGGCGCAATTCATCGCGGACTACTTCTTTCCGAGTACATTCATAAACCGAGCACTTTGTTGCGACCTTGATCTGGTCTGTCCGTCTTATTGGTGATCTACCACGTGGCCTGGTGCCCTCAACTTTGCGGTCTATGGAGTCATTACCACGACGAGAAACATGCCCGAACAAGTTCAAAATGCACGACTGCACTGTGGATGATAGGCGCTCATTTGTACGAAACTCTGTCCAAACTGTGTCTTGGGTTGCATATCAACAAAAAAAAAAATCTCTTGCGAGAGGCCCTGTCAGACTTATACTGACTAAAACCTACCTGTGTTCATTCAGTTGCTTTTAGCATTCCAGAGCGCAGTTGGAAACTCTTTCTAAAATATCTGCAGCTCTAAAAACAAAGGGTAATATCAAGTGTCTACATCAGTTGACCGCATAACTCACTTGTACACATTTAACAAATGTATTTCAACAACACTACGAACATTACAAAATACATTCATAATGACCAAAGCGCCATGTACCGATATATATGCACCTATATGTTAGAGTTTACAAAACAAACCGTTAGCACACTCCACTTGCATACAAAGTTAGACCTAATTACTTTTCTAAGTTATACCGCCAGGTTTAATTGCAATTGCATTCAATTAATATTACAATGCCATTGTTTACAATTACAGGTCGCACCCCGGGCGATTGTAATACATTAAATGTTATATACAGGGTGTTTTCAAATTTGAATGGTTGGAGAAGATTATGTTTTAAGCTGTGTACTTTTGTAGCAATTGATTTACAATAAAGCAGCTTCAATGACATTTTCAACGTAAATAGCACATTTTTTTTTAAAATATGTTTGGCTCCAGACAAAATGACATGCTTTTAGTAATAAAGATTGTCAAAAAGTACAAAAATGGTACTAACAAGTCCTAAAAAATCATCACATGATCAATCCCAACATCATTTATTACACACCAATTTTAAACCAACAATTTTTATTTTGCAAATAAGTATAAATAATAAATTATACCACATTTTTTGACATTTATATTTACCCACAGACATAGGCCACTTGATAGTTTTTTTTATGATGGGAAATCATCCAAGGACATCTCCCGCACTTGGGCGGAACGGGAGGGCGTGTCAGACTTTTACTGACTAAAACCCACTGCTGTTCCTTCTTTGCCTTCGTTCCAGGGCCCCGGAGTTCTCTTTCACATCACCCATGGCTTGGCCCCAGTAGGCTTCGACCTTGCTGGGCTCCTACGGTTGCTGACATCGCCTTGAGGCACGCGCGGAACAGTACGCGCCGTCGTCGACGACTTGGGAGGCCACTTGGTAGTTACTCTTCAATTCTAGGTTTGCGGGATGGTTCTATAGAGTTACTGTGGCCCTGACTGATAATTCACTAGTCTACAGCCAAAATGTAACAATGGCCATAAAAGTTGTTATATTAAACCAAAAGTTATTCCGAATTTAAAAAGTGCTTAAAAAAAAAATACACATTTATTACGTAGTTAAAATTCATCACCGGACAAATTTTTTTTTTGTTTTTTGCTCGTACTTACCTGAAATATGAAAAAAAATAATTAAATAAACTAAATTAGTATATCTTAACTATTTCAGATATCCTGAGTGAATCAACATCAGAATTTTATCTGGGCTACTAATTTAAAAAAAAGTCTACAATATAAATAAAATTGTTGCATGTACACATCATTACTTTGAAAATAAACCTAAAAATAATAAGATCTACAGAATACTATCAGTGCTATGTAAGGGTATTTATCATACAATGTTCGAGAAACTAACGACGAACGAGTTTACTAACATCCAACTGATAATCTAGACGTGATGAAATTTTTCTAGTCTCAAATTCGAACTAAAGAAACTCCTACGGTCATATTTGTTGCATTTTAAAATTAATTTTTAGACTTGTTAATTATGGTGTATTTTATTCCAGGACATGGTCTACTTGTGTGCCAAGTTTCATCGTAATAAGTTCAGCCATTAGAGTGGGAAGGAGTTAAAACACGCCTACATACGTAGCGCAAACGTAGCAGGGTCGAAGCCGAGCGGGGCCAAGGGTCTTATTCTAAAAGGAAGACTCGGCCCTGGTACGAAAGGCAACGAAGGAACAAGAGTGGGTTTTTAGTCAGTAAAAGTCTGACACTATCTCCCGCTCCGCCCAAGAGCGAGATGTCATTAGATGATTTGCCCACTTAAAAAAAAACCTACGTACGTACAAACTTTCGTGTTTCTATTATCAGTGTGAGTGATGGTTTTGTGATAACTCTGCTAAATTTTAATATGGCGTGGTATTGCTTCTCAAATTGTATTAGACTTTTGAGTCTATCGATGTTTTCATTATTCATTTACTTTACTTGAAAATATTAAATATTAAGAAAATATCAGCTTTACTAAAATTATAACATTATTTTTTAAATTTAGTTCTAGCAATCCCATCGTAAAAACACATGCTGTATATCGTAACACAGGTAGATAGAAATTCGTGTGAGGTAACTCCATATCAAAAGAGTATGTTATAGCGTTCAATTAAAAAGTAATATGTATCACATGTTACAAAAAGCCTTGGAGCTGTTTGGTAATATATTTTTTTGTTCTCATATGTGGAGCAGTGTATTAAATGTTTTTGTTTTGTTGTTCGGCAAACAATACGCTACTATATCTCTTTGGATTTCGTAAGAGCAGAATGTGGATCAAATGAATTGCTACAGGGCTTTTATGCTTTTGAATTAATAGAATTATATGTACGTAACTTCTCTATTTTCACTAAAACTTGTAAAAATTGGAAAATTTAAGTAAAACCGATGAAAAAATGAAGTGGAATTTCTTGCGGGAATGTGTGTTTCCTGATAGCTACAACCCGGTAATCTTTAAGTCAAGAGTGAATAGGTTACTTCTAGGTAAGCGTGTTCCACCGTCGACCGCATCATCGTTTTCCATCAGGTGAGATGGCGGTCAAGCGCGAAACTATCGAGAATAAAAAAAATAAAAAATAAATCTGAAGATAAACCATGCTTGTTGACGCGTTGCAAAAAACCTTTCATTGAATTGACTAATCCCAGTAACATTATAAAGGTATGTATGTGTGTACGTTTATTAGTTTACAGGTTTGTTACTCTTTCACGTTTAAATATCTGAACGGATTTACATGAAATTTGACACTTGAGTAGACCATATCCGGGAATACCACATAAAAGGACTTTTTATTACCACAGCATATTATGCTTTAGAAATAATAATAAAAAAATCACAAGATTTTTTTTTAATATAAAATAGTGCTTGACTGCGACCTCACCTGATGATAAGCAGTAATGCAATCGTTGATGGTGAGGCACACTAGTTTGTGAGGAGCCTATTCACTCTAGCCTTGAAGACATCCAAATTATAATCGCACGGGAAGACCGCAGCAGGCAAACTGTTCCAATCCTTCGATGTACACGGTGTAAACCTTGGGATATTTTTTTACTTTTACATGGGTGAAGCCGCTGGTGGAAGATAGTATTTTATAAAGTTTTAATGTAATAACACGGGAATCCAATGAATGCGAGACGCAAAGGACCGTTTATTTCGGCGAAACTTGGGGGAGGCCTATGTCCAACAGTGGCCGTCTTTCGCCTGCAATGATGATGATCTCACATCTCCATGTTGCATGTTGTTGTTGTCTTTCATGTTGCATCTTGACTGGCCTGTTGGTCTAGTGGTTAGTGGCCCTGACTGCTAAGCCGGAGGTCGTGGGTTCGATTCCCGCCCAGGAGAAATGTTTGTGCGATGAGCACGATCATTTGTTCTGTGTCTGGGTGTAATTTATCTATAATATGTATGTATTCAGAAATATATAAGTATGTTTATCAGTTGTCTAGTACTCATAACACAAGCTCTGCTTAGCTTGGGACTAGACGGCGTTGTGTGATAGTTGTGGAATATTATATTATATTATATTATTATATCTCCGCTTACCATCAGGTGGAATCGCAGTCAAGCACTGATTTATATAAACAAATTTTTTTTTATTTTTTATTATTAAATTAGGTTTCTTTTGTTAAATTGATTTAAACCAGTGCTTGATTGCGACTGTGCTTGCAATGCTTGATTGTTATCACTAAATACAGCAACATAACACATATATAAAATTAAACTTCAGTGCAACAATCACTTCCAGATAAACACCAACATGTATGAAACAATAAATTAGAGATTAAGATTAATAAAAAAAAAATTAAATTAAATTAATTGAAAATTCCAAAAGAAAACAAAAAAAATAAAAAAGTTCATAAAAAGTTATAAAAAACAAAAATATAATAAAATCATAAACACCATTAAAATCGTACAAAATGATCATAATGATGGTGATGAATATGTTAAAGTGTACATAATTTTACACTGTGATTGTAATCATTCGATGTGTCAAATTACAATGGAAGTGTATCCAATAAAGTTGTTGCTACCAAATGAATAGTCTTTTAAAAAAGTACCAAAAGTGTATAACCCACACATTTGTTAATTGCAGTCCAAACAATTAAATACCAATATATCTAAATGAGTTTATTAACAGCTTTGACAATCCAGAAACGTATCATAAGACACCAAGTTATGGTTAATATTGATGGCTTATGGTCTATGGCATAAGCTGAAGCGGATTATTTTAGTAATCTTAAATAAATGACAATCATTTGTTTACGCGAGAAATCATTAAATTATTCCTTCTGCTCTGGGTAAAGCAAAATGGGGTTCAAACTTTTACTGACTAAAACCCAGTTGTGTTTCTTTAGTACCTTTGCGTTTCAGGGCCACTGTAACTTTTTTATTTTATTTTATAAACCAGTGCTTGACTGCGATCCCACCTGATGGTAAGCAGAGATGCAATCATTGATGGTGAGGCGCGCTAGTTTATTAAGAGCCTATTCACTTTAACCTTGAAGCCACCTAAATTATAGTTGGACGGGAAGACCGCAGCAGGCAAATTGTTCCAGTCCTTCGATGTTCGCGGTATAAAAGACGAAGCTTAGTCCGGACCGTTGAAGTTTCAACAACGTAAGGTTTCAAACTTTTTTTTATTACTGATAGCAGACTCGTGCTAGGTGTAAGTGATGATGTAATCGACGGAGGAGCACGCTTGCCTAAGTAACTTATTTACTCTAGAATTAAGGACTCCTAGGGTGTAGCTATTAGGGAACTCTGACAGACTCTCTCAACTCTGGCAGGGAATTCTACTCCTTATCTTTTTGTTTTTTATTATTGATAGGCTCGCGTTTGATCACTCTCTAACCTGATAGTGCGGACGGCGAGCAATGGGTTGTCCGCCGTCCGAGCCCAAGTGGTCGACGCTGCGTACTGTTCCACGCGCGCCTCAAGGAGATATCAGCAACTCTAGGGGCCCAGCAGGGTAGAAGCCTACTGGGGCCAAGGATCTGATTCTGAAAAGAAGACCCGGCCCTGGTACGAAAGGCAACGAAGGAACAGGAGTAGGTTTTTAGTCAGTAAAAGTCTGACACTGTCTCACGCTTTGCCCAAGAGCGAGTGATGTCATAAGATGATTGTTCCACCGAAAAAAAATCTAACCTGATGGTAAGCGATGACGTGGTGGACAATGGAGCTCGCTTGCCTAGAAGTAACCTATTCACTTTTCACTTTAGGTTGTAGCTATCAGGAAACACGGATTCTGTACAGGCGAAAAATTAGTAACAATTTAAAATTCGGCTAGTACATGGTGAGGGAATCAACCTCTAACATATCATTTTCGGAAGGAAGTTTTACACTATATCATCACACACAACACACAGTTTTCAATACATCAACAACAAATTTCACTCGGATTTTCAAATTGTCTTGAAAGGACGCGACACGCATAGAACAGTCTTTAGAGGGCCATTCAATTTTCGCGGGGTTTTCATGGAAAATTCATTGCTTCTGTGGTACCCGGGTTGCTCAGTCTCTCTCGCTTACACAAGGGCAAAAAGTATGTGCAAGACAGGGATGGAAATAGGAAATATAACAACCAGTCGCTACACAGCTAAATCTAATGAATCTATCGCGAATAGAATCAGCATAACCATTTTTATTGGTACGCTCTACTCTATCGATTTTTTTTTAAATTGATATAAACTAGTGTTTGACCACGATCCTACCTGATAGTAAGCTATAATGCAATCGTTGATGGTGAAACGCGCTAGTTTATTAAGAGCTTATTTACTCTAGCCTTGAAGACACCTATATAATAAACTGCCGGGAAGACCGCAGCAGGAAAATTGTTCCAGTCCTTCGAGGTACGTTTTTTTTTTTAATTGCTTAATAAACCAGTGCTTGACTCCAGAGCCGTTCCCCAGCGCACGTTTACCAGCTCTGGCAGATAACATATCAGGGGCCTTATCATGACTTGTTAAAATGTCAATCGTGCGAGCGAGAAAGAGTTAAAAAGGAGAAACTGACTGACTGACATATCAGCGCACAGCCGAAACTACAGGGCCTAGGAGTGTGAATTTTGCACAAGATTTCCTTTTATGACGTAAACGAGCACTAAGAGAGGATTTTTATAAAATTCACCCCCTAAGGGGATGAAACAGGGGTCCAAAGTTTGTACAGAGAAAACTAATTTCGCGCGGGCGTAGCTGCTAGGTAGAAACTAGTATCTTATATAGCTCCATCCCTTTAACAGTTCAATATCTATAGCATTAGCCTTTTTAATGTTCCCACTGCTGGGACTCAGGCTTTCTCTCTAGGAGAGGGAATGGGCCGTAATCCACCACGCGGGCTCAGAGCGGGTTGGTTAATGTCACATGTCTTCGAATTTTTTGATTTTTGGTCATACCGGTTTCCTCACGATGTTTTTCTTCACCGTTTCTGTTTTTCAATATCTATATTGAACTGTATTGAATAGAGCTCTTGCTCATAGTACGGCCTCAGAACTATTAAAATCGTTCCTCTACAAGTTCTAACTTGCTCCATACAACATGACGAATGCTAGCCGCTGGCTCACCGCGACACCGTACATCATGTATCAGGTAATTGTTGCCTCCAGTTCCTATATACCTAGCCCCCAGGTCCTGGGTGATTAATCAGGTCTAGAAGTGGATTGGAAGCTGTTACAGATTTGATAGAGTTATGGCGGGTCTTATGGGTATAATACTTATAAATGATCGATATTATCTTTTGTCATGTTAATTTTATAATAAGTATAATTAGACTTATAATTTTCCCACTGCTGGGACTTAGGCCTCCTCTGACAGAGAAGGAATGAGCCGTAATACACCACACGGGCTCAGTGCGGGTTAATGGATGTTATGCGTCTTTTTTTTAGGTGGAAAAAATATTTTATGACCAATCCCGCTCTTGGGCGGAGCGGGAGATAATGCGAAATTTTTACTGACTGAAAACCCACTCCTGTTCCTTCTTTGCCTACGTCCCAGGGCCCCGGGTTTCACTTTCACATTACCCGTGGCCCCAGTAGGCTTCGACCCTGCTGGGCCCCTACAGTTGCTGACATCTCCTTGAGGCGCGCGTGGAACAGTACGCGCCGTCGACGACTTGGGCTAGGTCCGGACGGTTACCAGACGGTCGGACGGCGAGCCACCCATTGCTAGCCATCCGCAAGCCCGCGGTGTTATGTGTCTTCGAATTATTGGTTCAGGACAAGCCTTTTATCTACCTGGGTTTGAACCCCAAGATCTCCAAATTGACGGAGTCAGTTAAGGCTAAACAATCTTAAGCATAAGCATAATCAGCCTTTTAATGTTCCTGTTGGGACTCAGGCCTCCTCTCTAGGAGAGGGAATGGGCCGTAATCCACCAAGCGGGCCAAGTGCGGGTTGGCGAATGTCACATGTCTTCGAATTTTCGGTTCTAGGACATGCCGGTTTCCTCACGATGTTTTCCTTCACCGTTTTGAGAGCAGTGGTGATGAAATAAATTACACAAAGTAATGCGCCGCCTACAATTCGTAAGTCGGGGCCGTTACCACTCGGTCACCACTGCTCGAGCACGTTTGCCTAGAAGTAACTTATTCACTCTTGACTTAAAGAAACCTAGTTTTTAGCTATTAGTTACTAGTAGGTACCCACTAGTTATATCTACTTGTGTACATTTCTGTAACTATTTTGGTAAATAAACTTTATTATTATTATTAGGAAATATAGACTCCGGCAGGAAATTCCAATTCCTCAGCTGTGCATACAAAAAATGTGTTCCCAAAACGTTTTGTGCATATTAGTGGGATGTTCACCTTTTATCGGTGGCGCATCACCGTACATCTGGTGGTCCGATGATGGAACGAGCTTGGCGAAATTAATTAAGTCGCTGACAGAAGAATTATAATATGATTCCAAAGATCATTTATTGTATTAAAATATCTTATTTTTCCTATATCTCTGTATTTTATCGTCTTATCTTATAAATCAACCAATAAAACAATTCACTTGACACCCGCGAGACACGCGTTAAGGGCAAATTATTTCAACTAGAAAAAGATAAATAAAGCTTCCCCTTTGCCGAATAAACGGCAATAAATCGACATACCCTTATGTCAACAGCGTATTAGTGAATACTGACACACCAACATTAAATGATCTCCTAAATTCTACACACAATTTAAGTACAGAGACCAATTTATACTAGATGCGTTAAGCCCTCAGATTTGTCGCGGGTAAATCACGCGAAAAATCCGACGATAAACGTCTATATCCGCTTTTCCCACACATTTTCGCGTTTCCCTCTCTCATGTGCTCACTTAATATGATGGTGTTTGCCCTTTTTCCCCCATGCTACTAAGTGAAACATCCAACAAACGAAACCCAACCTTATCACGTGTACTTAGAAAACCATTTCCTCTACAGCCATTAAAATAAAAATTGCGCGTTCTTTTTTTCAGAAAATCTACACATGACTACACTTGATTCTAAATACAAACAAAATAGGGTTGACTTTTCTTTGACTGTGAAGCTGGTTTATAGGCAGTTTTTCCTTGAAAGGGGAAACTCGGGTGACATTGTTACACAGTGTATTGCACATTATTGGTGATTGAATGGCGTACTTAACTGGTTGAGGCGACAACTTTGATAAGGTGCCCCTGTGTGGATAACATGGGAGCAGGGAAGTGAGATATAAATTGTATTGGCATAAAATGTTGTGGTAAATTCGATACATTTTTATTGGTGTTCGATGTTCGTGTATTATTTCTATTGAATATCCGTATGTAGGAAATTTTATTAGGTTCGGATATTGGGGGAAATTGTAACATGCGTACAAGTAATATATTATTATGTATGAGTTTTAATATTAATATGAGATCTGGTCTGTCTTGTTATAGTAATTGACTGCCTAATGATTTCACACCATTGAAAACATTGTGAACAAAACTTAATTTTATTATATGAGATCAATTACACAATAAAAAACATTCTACAAAAAAAAAAATGAAAGTGCAAAATAACTATAATTTCGGAAGTCGGTGTGGTGTTTCTATAATAGTTTTGCCTCTTCGTCATTTAACAACGACTTCCGAAATTAAAGTTATTTTGAACTTTTTCAATGTTTTTTTTTTACATAGAAGTCGCTTATATTATTTTTGTAAAAAGTTTTTTATTTTATACTTTTTAGTTATGGTACCACCACTAAAATGTACCCCTCAGCCATACTTAAATACCTTACCTTACCTTACCAGAGTGCATCTCATGACAGTTCTATTAATCCCAAACACGGTTAGATTACATTAATTTATTACTGAGTTCCGGTGCCTAACTTCAGGTTTCATCATCAGATCAGTTCGATGTATTCCACCTCTTCTTTTAGTCAGTCATAGACTACATGTACATAAATAAGGTAACTTTACTTGTTACGACACTTCTGCTGTATTCCTATGAGGAGTTCTGTTCCATTTTTTCGGGACTACGGGTTATTGGATGTCAAAATTTTTGATCCTAAGTCATGTCGGTTTGGGTTGTGGCAATGTGCCTTTTTTAAGGTGGGATATCATTCAATGACATCTCCGCCCTTTCGTGTCAAACTTTTACCGACTAAAACGCACTCCTGTTCCTTCTTTGGCTTATTTCCAGGGCTCCGGGGTTTTCTTTCGCATCACCCATGGCCTCAGTACGCTTTGACCCTGCTGGACCACTGCGGTTGCTGACGACTCCTTAAGGTGCGCGTGGAACACTAAGCGCCGTCGACGACTTGGGCTCGGTCCGGACGGTTACCGGATGGTCGGATGGCGAGCTACTCATTGCTCGCTGTTGGCAATGCCCCTGGAACACAAAGGGCTACTGAAAGGAACACAGGTGGGTTTCAGTCAGTAAAAATCTGATACTTTCTAAATTTTTTAAAATTTATTTGTTGATGTCCCAACCAAAACAAAAATACACGCCAGTTTCCCTACGACGTCTTCCTAAACCGTTTCAACCTAAGTAGGTGCAAGAAATAGTAATTCGTCATAAACTTAAAAGCTCACGAAAAAAATTTTCTAAGTATGTACTTATAAAGCGTAGTTTCTAACTAAATCAGAAATAACAAAATGTGGTTAAGTATCAATTTGAAGATAATAGAAGATATAACAACAGATTGTAACCGCAGCCTGCCGCGTATATAGACTCAATTTTACGATATCCATATAATTATATTTATTTCCATTTCAAATAATGAACAGGTATTGGAGAATAAGTAGATAGTATAATGGAGATTTAGTTAGTCTGAAGCCCTACCATGAAACTCTTAATACGATCCATTTGACGACCTAAACTGAACTGTTAAAGAGATGGAGTTATACAACATTATTAGGGTTCCATATCTGAAACGGGGCCCAGCAGGGTCGAAGCCTACTGGGGCCAAGGGTCTGATTCTGAAAGGAAGACTCACCCCGGTACGAAAGGCAACGAAGAAACAGGAGTGGATTTTTAGTCAGTAAAAGTCTGACATTATCTCCCGCCCCGCCCAAGAGCGGGGGATATCATAAGATAATTTTCCCAACGCAAAAAAAAATGGCTGAAAAGGAAAAAACTGAACTCTTATAGGATCACTTTGTTGTCCGTCTGTCTGTCTGTCTATCAAGACCCTTAATCTCGGGAACGCGTAGCGGTAACGAGTTGAAATTAATACCATTTACTCAGGTTTGCCGTCCCTTGAAGTCGTGTAAAAATCAAACATCTGAGTTAATGGAAAAAAAGAAACGGCCGTTGATACGGTAGCAAACTAACCCCTCAGTTGCCCTGATGGCCCGGGTGCCATGTATTTGAACGAATAACCGGGTTAAACAAAAAAAGAAAAGAAAGTGGCAAAATGCCTCATGTTCCCATAAACCACAAAACATACTTTCTGTGCATATCACTTAGTTGTAACATGTACAATATTATTAACAACAACTCAGTAAAACAATTCAATTTTTATAACAAGTCCAGCATATAGCTCGGAGTAGACAGAGGTACAAATTAACACGTTCCAAGCGCCATATTGGTTTGGAAGCGCGTACGCAGCGAAAGCTTTATTAAGGAGAATATACATTTGATATAAAGCTCGCAGCGGTTTTCTGCGATCATTATCTCCCTAGCCTTTTTCCTAACTAGCTCGGGCTCGGCTTCTAGTCCAACCAAATGCGGTACTCCTGTTTTTTATGGAGCGTATTTTTTATAGGCAGACCATGTACCGGAAGACGCAGCGTTGGGAGACCTCTGACAAGGTGGACCGATGACCTGGTGAGGGTCGCGAGAGCTTGATGGATGCGAGAAGCACAGGACCGCGGTCATTATAGCGACACTTGGGCGAGGCCTATGTCCAACAGCGGACGTCTTACGGCTGACATTATGATGATGATGATGAATTGCCTAGCAGACCTCCACAATCCAGTTATTGGGCAACATGATACTCCCTAGAAAAACTAATGGTAAATAACGAATAATTTTTGGCATCTGACTATCTGTAATGACTTTCAAAGAGCTATGAATGACATGGGATCTACAGCTTTACGCGCTTTTTGAGGCACGGGGTGTCAGATCTAACAATTAAGAATGTTCAGTGGTTTTCTTCAATAAACATACCTATTTGTTAAAACAATCGAAAATTTTGATCTACTAAAATCATATGAAAGGGCAAAAAGAAAAGGCTTGGTTCAAAGTCTTCTCCGAGACACAAATTGACGGCCTATCTTTACAATACGTAAACAGTCAAGTTTCAAGTTGACCGTAGTAAATTGATTTAAGCAGCAGTTCAAGTCTATGAAATTATAATATTAGCTTTTTTTTTAGGGTTTTGCTTCAATGACAAATCCCACAGTAACCATGTAATTTCCAGTTATAAGTTCTTCCGAGTCCAACGTCACACTTCTCATCACATATCGCATACGCAAACAAAACGCATGTTAATGTGCACTCTCCTCAACCTAGAGCAGTTAATTCCCCCATTCGATTAATAGCAACACGCTGCAATAACGTGAACACGGTGTCCCGCTGTTGAGCGTGCCGGTCGCAATACACTTATTAGTATTGTAACATAAAATCACATATCATTCTGGCGTGACATATCGATAGTGTGTACGCTCATTTGTTTCTGTTAATGTGAACACGATTGCATTAATTGATTTTGTTTGGTTGGTAGTACGCAGATTTTTTTTTGTAAGAGCGGTGCCTAAGGATATCGTACTTTGTCTTAGACTAAATAAATATTTAATTATAGAATGGAATGGAGAGCAATGGCAACTATGCTTGGAGTTTCCTTGCGTAATCACATCAGAAAGATATCCGCAGGAGAACCAAGGTTACCGACATAGTACCTGCCTAAATATTACTCGCAGAACAGATGGTCGTTGGAGCGGCCACTTATCGGAAGATGCAGCGTTGAAAGGCCTCCCACAAGATAGACCGATGACCTAGTGAAGGTCCGGGGATTCCGATAAATGTGAGATGCACATTAACGTTTGTTGTGGCGACCCTTGGTGGAGGCTTATATCCAACAGTGGACGTCTTTTGGCTGAAATAATGATCATGATGATGATGAAGATAAAAAAAGAAGTTTCAGAATCGTTGTTATTTCAGCAAAATAAATGGAATGATCTAGAAGTTTGAGGAAATTGAAAATATCAAATTCAAGCGCAATAATGTGCTCTTCTCGATAGCGATGAAGTCGAAAGGGTTTCGAGTGTCGGCCACTGATGGTAGGCACAAAATGGATCGATGATCTGATGAGGGTCGGCTGGATGCGAGAAGCCTAAGTTTGATCGAAGTAGTGACAGGGAGATCTTTATCCAGCACTGGATGTCCTTCTGCTGCAAAGATGATGATAATGAACTCTAAGCCTATTGATTAAGAAGAGAATTTTTGAGCAGGTATTCTAATTTCTCCTATCAAATTGTCGATGCCAACACCTTTCTCAAACCCACACACACACAATAAACAAAACTGTATCTCATGTGACGTCATTTTCACTTTCCCAATCCCAACATAAACAATTATAACACACAACAGTAATAGCTAAACAGATTTCCATTAAGCACAACAACGCAGCGAACCCGTTGTGCGGAACAAATGCCAAAGCGCTTAGCGTATCTCAAGCCATAATCTAAGGCAGCGGTCGAACGCGCTGCAGCGCTTAGTGATGCAACTGCGAATTAAATAATTTCAAATGTGAGCGTTCTGTTTTCGAAGTTCAATTGTTTTGTGTTTAAAATTGTTCTATATTTAAATTTAGCGGTATTTGAAAGTTGAAGTTACATGTTGTCTGAAACTGTGTCTCACCTTGAAAACTTTCCATAGGTTGTGCGAATGTGTACACCGGGGCCCTGGAACGAAGGCAAAGAAGGAACAGGAGTGGGTTTTAGTCAGTGAACAGTAGTCTGACACGCCCTCACGAGAAGAGAAGTCACTGGATGATTTCCCACCTAATAATAAAACCGTGAAAACTTCGGCAAAAACCGAACCGAACTGAACTGTCAAAGTAGAATGACAGATATAATTTCACGTAAATTGTTACAGCGTATTTTTTGCAGAATAGTACATACCACTGAATCAATTGGGTCTCCCTCTCACATTAAAATACCTTAGAATAGTGGTGTAACCAATTGAGGCTGTCCATACTACTAGAACAGAGGTAACGGCTCAGACGGTACGAGTCGTGGATTCACCCAAGCTGGAGCTTTGCTTTATGTAATTTATAAATTAAATTACTTACCTTATCTGTTTTGCTACAAATCTCGAAATGGTGAAGAAAATATCGTGAGGAATCCAATAAGTCCTAAAACCAAATATTTGAAGCCATTTGACATCTATCGATCCGCATTGGGCCCGATTACGACCCATTCCTTCTTCTAGAGAGTAGGTCTGAGTCCTAGCAGTGGGAATAAGCCTGATTATACTAATACAAACATCGTGGTAAAATTAAACAGCAGTGGTAAATGACATAACGTTAATTATTGAAAACTAATTGCATCAAACATCGACTTCACGAGGAATTTCCGTGGTAGCAAAAGGTAACTGAAGGACACAAATTTGGTTTATTCGGCCGATTGTACATACGTCTGCACAACTTAAATGAACTTGAAAAACGCTTAATTGTCGTTTTGTACACACGTTTGTACGAATTTATTTTAGCCGAAAATTTTGGTTTTTCCCAGAAAAATCCAGAAAAAGTTTTTTTTTTTCTTTTTTTTTGGTGATTTATGTAAAAACGCGCAATTCCGTAATAATAATACCACGGAACGCCCGAAGGGTTAAAAGTCTGACATGTCCCATTCCATCCTTGAGCGAGAGAAGTGACATACCACCATAAAAAAAGTCACAATCAATCACAAAAAGGTATGATTTTGAAACCAGTATGAGTTCTAATTTCTAACAAGACAGGACAATGACTATTGCAAAGTAATTTTATTAAAGAACCTCTAAAGAACAATACTAAAGTATTTATTTAATTTCGTAGTCCGACTGTCCTGCTACTTAGCATGTTCCACATTACTAAAAGGTCTTAGTCGTGCGAACTGTCCCAGGGGTCATTACTTGTGAATAAAATATATCTACGTACATTTAGGTATTATATAATTTATATTTAGAACAATCTCGAAGTAATATCGTACAAGAAATAAAATTTCAATTAGTTTATTTGAACTTGAATAAAAAAATGTAGCTTTAGATTTCAATTTGGCTGGAAGGAAATAGTCTTTACAGTTGTAATTTTTTTTAATGATTTTTTTTTTGTGTCCATCAGTTTCACTCAACTCCACCTAGGCCCGAACTAAGCAGAGCTTGTGTTATGAGTACTAGACAATTGATAGACATACTTATATATTTTTAAATACATATATACTAGAAATTAATTACAGCTAGACACATAACTATATATAAATAATCGTGCTTATCACACAAATATTTGTCTAGGGTGAGAATCGAATCCACGACTTCCAGCATATCAGTTAGGGCCACAGACCACTAGACCAACAGGTCAGTCCAAAATTAAAATATTATTCTATTAAAACAAATCTGTCACCATTATAAACAGTTCCTAATACTCAAATCAAGAGCCACTGGTACAAATAAAAAACTGTATTAACCTCTGGTACTCATACGGTCCAAATCAAAGGTCACATCATTATAATTTGTAAGTACGTGACCGTTCAAAATGGCCGCCTATCTCGAGTGATTCGAAATTTGAATTCTCTTGTCGTAATAAAATCATGCACGTATGCTGGCTGGCAATTGTTTTTTTTTCTTTTGTTGTGTTGCAAAGGTACGAGTAACTAACAGCACTTGGTTTGATAGTGTAAAGTTCAAAAGATTTGTTATTAGATACTTTTAAATATATTTTTTTAATTGCATATTTGTAAATGTAGATCTGAACGTATACAAAGCAAAAGTAATGAGGTTCATAGCACCTGGGGTTTTGTAATCTCTGCCTACTAAGAGGATAGGCAACCTACCCCCGCGAAAAAGTTTCTGTGAAGTAAGAGTTTATGTATGTAAATACGCGAATTAAAATCATCAATCTTGCTGCAAACCTTCACAGAGTCTATGATTACATAATGGCTGTCTATTTAACTGTGCTGCATATTTTCTTCAACTAGGTGAAACCTAGAGGGCCCTGTCAATTTAGCTGACAGCTCTTTGAGGCACGCGTGGAATATACACGCTATGGATTCGGGTTTGGTTTTTACCAGACAGCGAGTTATCCATTGCTTGCCATCCCAAGCATTAGGTAAAGCCCTACCCAAAGTCTTGAAGTAAAATTAAATTGAAAAATGTTTTTTTTTTTAAAGCTTGTGGTTACATCTACATTTATTCCACCACATCTTCATCTTTCTGTCCTTTTCCTGTCTTATTTGGGGTCGGCGCAACACGTTTTTTTTTCTTCCATTCTTTCCTGTCACCTGTCATGCTATCACTAACTTCCTTTTCTTTCATATCACTCTTCACACAATCCATCTATCTTTTCTTTGGCCTCTCTCTCACTCTCAACCCATCCACATGTATTGTATACTCATAACTCATTTATTAACATGCGTTTCATCCCTCCTCTTTACATGAACATACCAAGACAAACAATTCCCCTTCTACTTTTCAGTTACTGGCGCTACTTTCAAACTTCTTCTAATATACTCATTTCTCACTTTATCCATTCTCGTCACACCCCACATCCATCGCAACATTCTCATCTTCGCTACATGCAATCTTTTTTCATCCGTCTTTTTCACAACCCAACATTCTGATCCATACTGTATGACAGATCTTATCACGGACTTGTAGATTTTACCCTTCAGCTTGGTCAACACATAAAAAATTCAATTTGCGGTTAGAACATATACTACAGTCCAAAATTAACTATCGGGCTGTTCCCCGGACCAGTCACGACACCTGTCTGGTCGGAGGATCCTGCACACATACGTGGGCCACGTACGCTAAACTGGGCGCATCGGTTTCGGTACATTTTATATGGCAGCTAGACTTGTATAGGTACATTAGATCCACGCCGCGAGATGCCACGCAACGCGACTCTCCGTACAAATCAGGCGTGGCCCACGTGTGCGTCGGTCTAATGTAATTCCTTCTAATGTAGCTAACTCTTAACACAAATACTTTAAATTGATGATCGAAAGATTATGCAACTAGAACCTGAGATACCAGGTTGATCTCGTTGCCCTGTGATAAATGACCCAAGTCCCCCACCTGTGTAAAGTTGATCTACTTTTAGTCGTGACCAGAACGAGGCAACAAGTGTCAAATGCCATTGTGGTTTAACACCGCACAATTCTACAACTGTCAAAAAGACGAAATTTTGTTTTAAAACTGAAAGTTGTCAAAAAGGATTACGTTGTGGTTTTTTATGTGATAGATACGTACGAATACTTAATGAGAATTTTGGTATACCACTTTTTGGACGGACTTAAAAGCTCTTACGAAAACCCGCTCCTGACCTGGCTATTACGCTTGCTACGTAATGTATTTCGTACTAGTGCAGAAAAGTGCGATGGCCTACTCCCGTCATTATTTATTACGGCGAGTATCCACCTTTACGTTGTTGAAACTTCAACGGTCCGGACTAAGCTTTTCGCTTCGTCGTTTATACCGCGTACATCGAAGGACTGGAACAATTTGCCTGCTGCTGTCTTCCCGTCCAACTAATATAGGTGTCTTCAAGGCTAGAGTGAATAGGCTCTTAATAAACTAGTGCGCCTGACCATCAATGATTGCATCTCCGCTTACCATCAGGTGGGATCGCAGTCAAGCACTGGTTTATATCAATAAAAAAAAAAAAAAATTATTATAATTATTGTATCAGGCTTGTCTTGCGACTGCCTCACTGATCCTGTGGCAACCTACACAAAGGCTAATGAGAAAAAAAACTGTGAATTATATCTAACAATAATTTGTTAAAATTTTATGTTTATGAAGTTTTTCACACACATATGTTTAACACACGTACTTAAAAGGAATAAGTAATTATTACTTTCGAGTACGTGTGTTTTTTTTTTTATTTGGTGGGAAAATCATTCTAATGACATCCCCGCTCTTGGGCGGAGCGGGAGATAGTGTCAGACTCTTACTGACTAAAAACCCACTCCTGTTCCTTCGTTGCCTTCGTCCCAGGGCCTCGGGTTCCACTTTCACACTACCCGTGGCCCCAGTAGGCTTCGACCCTGCTGGGCCTCTACGATTTGCTGACATCTCCTTGAGGCGCGCGTGGAACAATACGCGCCGTCGACGACTTGGGCTCGGTCCGGACGATTACCGGACGGTCGGTTCGAGCAATGGGTGGCTCGCCGTCTGCAGGCACGCGCCTACGGTGGCCGGAAATCGGGATCGGAATCCCGGCGGCGGTTGGAGCGTAAGAACCGTTGCCTCACGCGGTCGGCCGCCTCCTTAGCTAGCATTACTGCTTCGCAGAAGGAGGCGACCGCCTGCCACTCCTCCTCGCTCCGGAGCATGGCCTGAACCAAGGCCCGGCGCGAGAGATCGCCGCCACCGATTGCCCCCACGAGGACACGGCGTTGCTCTGCCCGTTGAAAAACGTCTTTTGATACAAGCGGAAAGTTTTCATAGCAGTTTCTCAGTTCCAAATTGACCTCGCCTAAGACTACCGTGTCTTCTGTTTTTGCTGCAATAACAAAGTTCCACAACTAGAACCAAAATGTACAATGTCAGACACCAACGACATTCTATCAGAGAATCCCTTAACTTCTTGTTTATCATTGACTATGTCACCTACCGTGAACCCATCTTGCTGTCTTAGGATTCCAGCTCTATGCTACTTTCAGGAGTGGTATTTTAGCCAGTAAAAGTCTAACGCGTCCTTTCACTCCGCACAAGAGCGGAGGATGTCATTGGATGATTTTCACACCTACAAAAAAAACACCTACATAGGTAGTTATTTAAATCTCCAAAACAAAACACTACACTCATGCAAACATACCCTAGATCAGGACATATCCATATCAAAACAATCTAACTCCGAACTTCTAATTAGCAGAGCCGATAGCAATTTGCACTATGCCGGTTGCAACACAATACATACGTACATACGAAATGTCAGGCTGATACAAGCTGTTAGCACTAGAAGGACTAATTAAACGTGTTAGGTAGAACAATAGGTTTAGAATTGGACTTAGGATATAGTTACGAATTGATCGGGAGATATTTTAAAGGGTTCACTTGAATTTCTTGTTAGTGCTTGGCTTGCGTGTGTTTAAATGTTGGCTAACAGAATGTGGACATATGTTACATTACAGCCCAACTCTGTAATGCAATTAGTTTAATTGCAAAATATGGTGCGTTAAAGTTTGGCGATTGATTTTCATAGTATATCATTAAAGGTGACGGAAATTTCGAAAATGTGAGGTGAGTAAAAAAGGTGATGAAGGTGTGAGGTAAAATTCGAAAATCGAAGATTTATAACAAGTAGTTTTGTATATTACTTTACGTATTCTTGAATGTCTTATATAGGCGTCATAGTCTGCAGAAAATATGCATTTTTTATGTTTAATGCTTTTAGGATGAGGTCTAATTGTCATTTAACTGTTTTATTTATGTGAAAATAAAGAAATTTCAAATTAATCAATCAGTGAGGCAAAATCCTAGGATTTATCGCCGTCAGCTCGTCAAATCGTACTCCACAGTCTTCTCCTTAAAAATCCATGCATCTTTTGAAGTAAAAAAAAAAACGGCTAAGTGCGAGCCCGATTCACGCACAAAGGGTTACGTATGATTGTGTATACAACATTTGCCACTACATTATAACCTTTTTTTTCTGTTTTTAGTAATTGTTGTTACAGCTGCAATATAAATACATCATCTATGAAAATTTCAACTGTCTATTTATCTCGGTTCATGAGATACAGCCTGGTGACAGACCGACAGACGGACAGTAGAGTTTTAGTAATAGGGTCCCATTTTTACCTTTTGGTTATGGAACCATTCCATCCAACCGTTCCATCATCGGACCACCAGGCGTACAGCAATGCGCCACCGCTACATGGTGGACATCCCACCTATACGCCCGAAACGTTTTGGAAACACATTCATTGTGCGTACAGCTAAGGAGTGGAATTCCTTGCCGGAATCTGTGTTTCCTGATGGCTACAACCCGGGAATCTTTAAATCAAGAGTGAATAGGTTACTTCTAGGTAAGCGCGCTCCATCGTCGACCGCATCATCGCTTTCTATCAGGTGAGATAGCGGTCAAGCGCCAACCTATCAAGAATAAAAAAAAAACCCTAAAGAAGTTTCCAATCAATCAAAAGAGTGCAGCCTTTTAACACAGTCTTAACACGGTGTCAGAGCTGGAATACCTATAGTAACCTACCCATATGTGCAATGTACATAACTGTGCGTATGTTAATCAAACAGTAAACACACACTGTGTATTGGTCGATTTGAAAGTGACACGATTATGCTAAACCTTATCGACTACGCCCTCCAATCAAATGGTAGAGAAAATGTAAGCAGCCTATCAGATTATACATATTCCACTCATGAGAAGGAGTGCCTTAAAGGGTAACAGCTTATCGTGTGTTTAGTTAGCATTCTAGAAATAATTGGATAGAAACCAAAACCAAGCTAAGAATAATCAGCCTTTTAATGTTCCCACAGCAGAGACTGAGGCCTCAGAAGGAGAGGGGATGGGCCGTAAACCCACCACGCGGGATAGTGCGGGTTGGTGGATATCACAAATCTTCGCATTATTAGAGAAATAATAATAATAAAAACTTTTATTTCGGAACTTGCCATATTTTGTTAGTAACAATTTAAACTTAGAACTAGTGCTAGAAACATAAACAACAAATAGATACTTATTCTAAACTGGGTGAGGCACATCAAATCTGGGGAATGTCTATTTGACTACATGCAGTCGTATCCACCGCCCCAAGATCAGAGAGTTTCACCTGTTAGCCAGCGTTTTGAGAATGGTGTTGTGGCTGGCGCGTACTAGGAATTGTAGAGGCACACCTTTTGCGCGTAATGCACGAAAAATTGTCGACGTTTGCTTCGGTAAACATGCATGAATGCCGGAAGCACTACAATTACGCGGCAGCCCCAGAGACACCTAGAACGTGTTGTTATATTGGACACACAGGTCTCTGTATGCCTTCTGGGTAAAAAAAATATTTATTTATTTATTAAAACTTTATGCACTAGTAATAAACACTGTACAAAGGCGTACTTAATGCCTTAGGTATTTTCTGCGAGTCGACCTTAGGGTGGTGCAGAAATATAACATCGTAGGTGCAACATAATGGTAATCTAGATTAGAAATACAATAATAAATATATACTTAGATACATACATACAAATTAACAATTTATTTATGAAAAACGAATTCAACATATCAACGCTGTGATGATTACACCAACTTCCTGCGAATGTGCCTTAAAAGAGAACCGACTGAACGCCATCCTGATGTGAAAAATTCAATATACGTAGAAATGTATTTTGTCTATTAGTAAAATTAGCTATTCCAGCTATGGGCCCTACCAGCACTATAATAACAAAAGATTAAAACCACGCACTCAATCCGATACGAAAGTTTCTTAAATAAGTATAGCATAGTACAGAATACGGTCACCGCATTGCCCTCACCGGTATTAGAGGACATTACGCCAGACAAAACAGAGAATTACCACAATAATATGTTATTATTGTGGGACACAACTTATCTGATCCGTATTATTTATCTGTGCTCGGTATGTGCATGACAATTTTATAGATTATTTCAATGGCCATGCATAGAGATTGTAGTATGCGCAAAAATACAGATGCTTTTAAAAACTTGAGCATTGTCTTTTGTTATATTGACTCAAGTCAGTAAAACTATAAATAGTGCAATAGTAAAGATCGTTAATTGACACATTAAATACTGAATTTGTAAACTATGATAAAGAAATGCTATTTTTCCAGTTTTGCTCGTAATGCGTTTAGAGGTTGCAAATACTAGATGTGATGCAGAGAGCAGTGGTGGCCGAGTAGTAACGGCCCCGACTTACGAGTTGTAGGTCGCGGGTTCAAACCCAGCTAGGCGCATTACTTTTTGTAATTTATTTCATCACCACTGTTGTCAAAACGGTGAAGGAAAACATCGTGAGGCATGTGCTAGAACCAAAAATTCGAGGACATCTGATATCCACCAATCCGCAATGGGCCCATTCCTTCTCCTAGAGAGATTAGGCCTGAGTCCCAGCAATGGGAACATAAAAAAAAGGCTGATTATAACCGCTAGATGTAAAATCACTAAATATCAAAATATAACTCTATGGACTCTTTGACAGGTTTAGAAAACACCATCAACTGAAATCAACAACTGTAAATAATTCTCTCTGAAAAATTCCTTCGTCTAAAATATTGAACTGACACCTTATCGGTCTCAATTCATTCACTTTTAGATGGGTTGCATCAAAAGCCACGTTACAGTTGCCGTTAAATTTAAATTCAAAAGTAACACAATGACCATTGAATTTTACCGCTTGCTGGTGCATCATGTAAAGCGCCAAATTTTTACTAAAAAAAAATACAAACATCCGAATTGAGAACCTCATCCTTTTTTAGAAGTCGGTTAAAAATGTCTTTGTTTATCATCTTCTATAACTGTAATAGCCATTTTTTTTGCAGTTAATACTTTAGTTATTTGTAACGTCATTAATACATAGTGCAACCCACTCTTAGAAATTTCATTTGCCAATCATAATTTCTGATACATTGTCATTTTATATTTTCCTTCTACAGACAAGAATTTAAATCGTAATGTCATAATTTTCGAAATTTTATTTAAAATTCATTCTTTACGAATATTATGTAAGATTCGTAATAAGGAAGTTAGTGATAGCACGACGAGTAACAGGGCAGAGTGGAAGAAAAAAACGTGTTGCGCCGACCCCAAATAATACGGGATAAGGGCAGGAAGATGATGATGATGATGTAAGATTCGTCCATATACTACGTATCGCAATACTTCGTGTGCTGTGCGATCTCCCCTTTTGTCCTGGACATGCGCTCCCCGTACTGCGCCGACGATGGTGCACTCCAGTGTTTTATTGTAGCATATGCACGCGCATAAATTGTGTAGTTCGTATCTTTTTATCGGTTCGTAATTATGTTGAATTTTACCATGTTTTCTCTACCAATATTATACAGATGAAGAATTTGTTTGACTAGCGTGGTCATCTTAGAAAGTATTGGTTCGAATAGAAAAATTATTTTAGTGTTCAATAGCCGATTTATTAAAGAAGGCTATTATAATATAACGCTACGACTAATAGGAGCGCAGCAGTAACCAAAGACGCGGGTCAAAACCGCGGGCGATAGCTAGTGATAAATATCTAAAACTATTGTGTTTTACTTTAGTAAGTTGTGTGGGTTTTTGGTTTAAATGTTTCGCATAGTTTAATTTCTAATATGTACAAGTCTGATTTTTTTTCAGTTCTATACCAACATCATTATTCGTATCTTATTAGTATCTATCTTATAATTTATATATATAATAAATGAATAGCTGTTCGTTAGTCTCTCTAAAACTCAAAAACGGCTAGACGGCGGCTAATTTTGGTCATAAAATATTCGAGATAGCCCAGGAAAGGTTTAAACGGTGAGAAAAATGTAAAAAATCATGAAAAAATAAATTCGAATACAACGCCATCTATAGTTAAAATGTCATTATAAAATGAATTATGCTGTCCTGGTTATGCCAGTAGGTGGCGTTATCCGTACTATTAGGTGGTACAAAATTCGCCGGGTCAGCTAATAATCTCTTTATATAAAAGCGAAATATCACTCACTGATTATTCACGAAATCTCCGAAACTATAATACCTACAAACTTAAAATTTGGCAGGTAGGTTCCTTATAGGGTGTAGACATCCGCTAAGAACGGATTTTACGAAACCCTTCCCTTAACGGGGTAAAACTGGGGTTGGAAGTTTGTATTAAGAAAACAACATTTGCGCGGGCGAAGCCGCTGGCACAAGCTAGTTATTTATAAAAATGAAATTATCTCATGGGAAGTGCAATGAGTTCAAGTATGAACTTACGTACGTAAAAATATAATTATTCTATCTATTAGAATTACGTATGTCTTCTTATCTTAATTTTTTTCTCCAGTAGCATTAATCATCATTATCATTGCAGCCGAAAGACGTCCACTGTTGGACATAGGCCTACCCCAAATGTCGCCACAATGACTGGTCCTGTGCGTATCCAGTAGCATTGTGATGCTGTTATTTGCAAAACTTCAGAAATAACTAACGTTCTAAATTTATTTAACAAACTTAGTGCACACTAAAAACAACCAAAACAACTGAAACTTACGTTGATAATTTCCATCGAGAATTTTTAGTTACGATACTAGATCACGTATATACGTATCAAGCGGGCGAAGCCGCTGGCAGAAGTTAGTTCAAAGTAAACTTCGTCCTCGATAGAACCCAAAAAGCCTTCTACATACCTCACAAACTCAATGAATCAACAACACAAACAATATTAGCAGTTAATGACCCAAACATCGATATAATGTCCCGAAATAGCTTGCCACAAATTGGAACACCCCTATTTGACAAGCAAACAAGCCGATGTTAGGCTGGGTGCATAAGTGATCGGCGGAATAAGTACGTTAGTGATGGCTGATTGGCGATGGAACGAGTATTGATATTTGGTAGTACGATTTACAAGTGGGTTTTGGCATGTTTGTTTGAATAAGCAATGTCGGGAGTTTTTTATGTTATGTCTAGTTGTGACTATATTTAGTCTTTTTTTTTGTTTTGCTTCGTACAGTTTGTGTACTAGTATCAAACCCCTTGAGCGCCGATTGTACATACGTCTGTACAACTTGAATGACCTTGAAAAATTCTAATTATTGCTTTGTACACACGAATTAGTTAGTTAGTACGAATTTTTTAGCCGAAAATGTTGTTTTTTTTTTCTTCAATCTTTGTTTTTTCTAGAAAAAATCAGCAAAAGTTTTTTTTGTTTATTTATTTATTATTTTTTGGTGATTTACGTAAAAACGCGCAATTACGTAATAATAATACCCCCCACGCGAGAGGGGGAAAGTTTTAGTTTTTAGTCTCTTTGAGCTACTTTGAGTAGCATATATGGATGTAAGACATTCTAATGTTTTTGCAGTATTTAGCAGTAAAATGAAACGAGTTATCTTTGCGGCAGTTCTCGGAAAGCTTTGCTAAAGTAGTCTGAAGAAATTCTACATTAAAATCATCACCTCAATTTTATTAAGATAGCGTCTGTTTCAATTTCCATATCTGGAATCATTCCAGAATCAGAATCGGTCCAGTTGTGTAGACACTTGAGATACAAAACTAGATCAATTTTACGTCACAATATCCAGTGTCAATGAATTTACACAAAAAATTTAAATTATCTTTTATCTATCCTTACTTTCGATTATTCCGAAGAGACCTTGACAACCCAATTACTGGGCATCATGATAATCTTTGGATAGACTGATGGTCAGACTTTCTGGCGTCTATCTTCCTGTAACGACTGTCAAAGATTTTTAAAGGCTTTATTTGCTTTCCGAGGCACGAGCAGTCAGTAATGTCCTTGATAGACGTAGCAAAGTACATATGAATTGAAAAATTCACATTAGTACTTGCTCGGTTTCAAACCAGCAATAAATAAAATAAATAAATGAATAAATCTTTATTCAATGAAATTATTATTAAAAAAATTAACATTAATCCAACAGTAACAAGGTTTCCCATACAATAACAGTGCCTAAAAATATATTAAAACTAAAATGTTATTAAAGGTGCAATTATTCGTGGTTTGGAATTGCAATGTTTGATAGTGGACCGCCCGATCTAGGTTAATTTAAACCTGTGTTTCAGGCCATCACTTTACAGTCCAGTTTCATTGCGACATTAAAATTTAAATTTACAGTAAAACTATTATAAAATATTCTATTATAATAAATAATGTCAAAAATAAGCTTTTATTACATTTATAAATAAATAAACACAAACGAGTGCATCAGATCAGATTATGTCAAAATTTCTAGAAGTTGTTCCGTGCCTGTGTAATTGAGTTTCAAATCTTACTACATTTTTTATACCTTACACTATAGAAACAATCACATGCATAAGAAACGGGTGCCTTAACTACTGGGTTATCACGACATTTCATCTTGTATTATTAGAAAGAATATGACACCCGATTATTATTGTATAAAAAATTACATTTATATATTTTTATTCTTATTAGAAACAATAATTTAAATTCATTGCTTGAACTTAAACTTTCTTTACGCTTGTAAGCATATATTATTATATGCAACTATATGACTACACCTTTTGTACACTAGTCTCAAAAGTGAGTACGTCTAATGTAACTACTGCAATAATTCAGACTTGTCGCGCATACCCGCCGCGTTTTGTCCCGTCTTGCGACACACGTTGAAATGCGACTATTTGTCGCCAGATATCGCGACATGCGTTATTATTTATACATGCTATATGCGAATTTACGACTTTTGTATGCAGAGTGTGATATTTTAATATTTAGTGTTTTGTTAGAATTATAATCGGGTAGGTTAGTTCTAGGTAAGCGTGTTCTATCGTTGGCCACATTTTTGCTTACCGTCAAGTGGGATAGTGTTTAAGCAAATTGGGAATGTTAGCAAAAGTGAGACGGTACCTCACTCCGGAACAGTTGCTCAACCTTTATCAAGCGCAAATTCAATCATGTATGGAGTACTGCTCTCATCTTTGGGAGGGGTCTGCCAAATACCAGCTTGATGCACTAGAGTCGTTTGAGAAGCCAGCCAAGAAGATGATTGGAAATGCTCGTCGAGGCAAATCTCCAAAGTCATGAGTATCGACGCCGAGTTGCTGCTAGCCCGTCGGTTTTCTATTGTTTACATTTCGGGGAGTGTGCATTGGAATTGCACAAATTGATTCTGCTAAGCCCATGCCATCATCAGATGGACATCTCACCCATACGTACTTGCAAAGCATTTTGAGAACACATTTATTGTGATAAGTAGTGGAAATCCCTGCCGGAGTCTTTGTTCCCTGATAGCTGAAACCTAGGAGTTTAAGTCAAGGCTGAAATTTTTATTTCCAAGCAAGCATGCGCCATCATCTGCCATATCATCGCTTGCCGTCAGATAAGATAGTGGTCAAACACGAGATTTTCCATAGTAAAAAAGTGGCAGCGTATAATTAGAAAAGCTTAGGTTGCAATGTGCATGTCAAGTGCGTGGGTTGTACTGTTTTACTTCCTACTGTTACTTCAGCTTATGTTTCTTTGGTAGAAAATTAATCTTGAACGTCATATCAAGTATTTATTTTATTTTTATTTTATTTTATTTATTTGGCTCACCAACAATTGACTACACACATACAAAGATATGAAATACATGGAATAAACTTAAAGACTAGTGCAGCAATTCCTTACAGGTAAGCACAACATGCGTAATTTTATTGTTAGTTGCCAAAGTAAGAAGAGCTTATTAAGGATTTTTTTATTGTTGATAGGTCCGCGCTTGACCGCTATCTTATCTGATGGAAAGCAACGACGCGGTCGATTCTCTCTTGACTTAAATATTTCCGGGTTATAGCCATCAGGAAACCGATTTCGGCAAGGAATTCCACTCCTTAGCTGTACGCACAATTTTTGTGCGTATTGATGGGATGTCCATCATGTACCATCACGTATCGCAATACGCCTGGTGGTTCGATAATGGAACAGGCTAGGTGGAATTAGGCTATGCGATTCCGACGCACACTTCCCGAAAAGCAACCGGTAGAAAACCTACAGGCTAGCAACTCGGCATCGATGCTCAAGACTTTGAAGCTTCGACTCGACGAGCACATCATTGCGAATGATTCTACTGGCTCGCCTCTCAGTAGTTTAAAGTGCATCAAGCTGGTACCGGGCAGAGCCGTCCCAAAGATGAGAGCAGTACTCCATACACGATCGAACTTGCGCTTGATAAAGTTTGAAGAGCAGCTGTTCCGGCGTGAACTATTTATTGTCTGACCTTTGCGAGGATTCCCAGCTTTTTTGCAGCCAGTTCAGCCTTTACTTCGATGTTTTGCCCAAAGTTGAGAGTTAACATCAACGTTACCTACACTAAAAAGACCAAGATGGACGGTTATCGGTACGGTTACACCCCGGAAAAAAGTAAATACAGTCCTTATTCAATTTTTCGCTAGCATTTTACCAACTAGCTTGGGGTTGATTCCAGTCTAACTGAAAGTGGCGGAATATCTGTGTTTTACATGGAGCGACTGTCTATTAGACCTCTACAACCCAGTTACTGGGTAACACTAGTGTTTACAGCGGCCTACTTACCTAAGGATAGTTCAACTTATACTAAACAATTTTTTTCAACATCATATGCATTAGATGCATCAGAAGTTTCGGATATAGCGGCCAAGGGAATCAATCATTTGTATCGTTAATCACGTCTTTAACCGGACATTATCATTGAAAACAATCACTATTTACTCTAAAATAAGAACATTAATAGGAGCAACGCATCTTAAGATTCCCACGTAAATGAAACTAAATAAAAAACCGAAGCACTTATGCGATAGATGGTCATTAATTTGACCTGTATCTTGAGACAATGGAGCTAAGAGCTGCGCATCCTAACTGATAGTGTGTAACGGGGTTTATATAAAGGGTGCTGGAAAATAATGGATGAAGGCGGATGTAAGAAAAAGTGGGAGAAATGGGTGTTTGACTTGTTTTTTAAATTTTAATTATTCTTTACTAAAACTTTATGCATAGTAGTGGTACACATAGGCGGACTTAATGCAATAAGGCATTCTCTACCAGTCAACCTCTGGGTTAAAAAGAAACACAATAAATAAATAAATACTAGATATTTAAAAATGGAATGAAGTATCATTGCAATTAAGGGCTTATAATAACAAAATACATATTTAAGATAAAATTATAAAGCAATAAATACTAAATCGTTATAATTAAGAGAAAAAAAAAACTAACCAAAATCGCAAAGAGAAAGAATTTTTCAAATCAATTCAAAATTAAGCAAGTCAGAAACCTTTCAAATCTGGTAGATGGAGAAACTGTTAAGTAATAGAAAAAGGATGCACAAACTACAATGTGACGTCACGGCCATTAGGTTACGCGCGTAGAAAAGAGATAGTGAGATGTTCCCACAATGCGCTTACTCTTCGTTAACCAATTTTGATGCGGTTTTCAGCCCCCTAGCCAAGTTACGATCGTTTCGTTTGCGTCGAACGACTCAAGTAGACGTCATCTTACCGCTCAGTCACGTAGGTAGTCAGAACAAAGTAATCTGAGACGTGGCCTACTCGAGGCGTTCGACGCAAACGAAACGATCGTAACTTGGCCAAGTTAAGGCTAGGGGGGCAGAAGTAGACATTTTTTGAAGTGTAACAAATAACACTACGTTTAGTGCAAAATAATCTCAGACAGGCACCTGCCCAAATGAGTGAAAGATGATATTCACCGTTTCAACTTTATAGGGCTTACAAAACTAATACTTTCAAAAATGAGCAATATACGATAGAGATTTCAGAAAATGTTGAATGGTTCAAATATTGTCATAAAACAAACAGTGCCAAAATAATAATTATTAAATAATAGACAGTGCTTAATATACTGATCCTAGTTTTTTTTTGGCAATTGCGTAAAAAGGTTCAATTTTTAAATAACCTCTTTTTTGAGTTACGTTTATTTTTGATTAAGCGTGCGATATATAGCCTATAAAGATTTAAATGAAAAAAAATCTAAATGGTTTGGTTTTTATAGGTCTAGTAACGTTATGCGAATTAAATTTATGCCAAAACAAATTAGCCTTCAAGATAATTATGCCAATATAAACTGTATGCCAAAAAAAATATGACAAAGTATTACTATGGCAAAAAAAATATACCAAAATCGTTATGCTAAAGTATATTAGGAAAAATAATACTATGCGAAAACAAGGGATCCCATCCAATATACTTTGTAATATATTTAGTAAAAATATTATTTCGATATTACAAACGGATACTTCAATTCTAAAAGCAGCACCCTATAGCTACGTCATCGCTTGATATGATCTAAAGCCGTCTTGTCTCTCGTCACCGCGTCGCTACCAGCGCCACCTACAGTAATTGATGCTACTAACTGTCTCGTGAACGGAGGCTATTATAAAGAGCGTTTATGAGAGTGTGATGAAAAAAAAAAAACATGATAGCCCAAAGCTCTCGGAAGTTTTTTTTTTTGGAACGAAGCAAAGATATTTGTAATTGATTATAATAGCCGTAAAGGTTAGTGTTTGTAGTTGTTTTTTTTTTGGCTTGGTAAAAGTCTTTTGTCTATGTAGGGTAAATCAAGCATACATGCCTCAGTTGGTAACATGCCCCACTTGCAAAACTGAGACACGCTTTAAAATTACTTAAACTATACAATGCATGTTTAATGATAATGGGGGATGACCGGTGACTCGTGGGGGTCGACGCGCGCCCAGCCTGATACGATAAATTTAATAACATTGTAGCGGGGTAGAGCACGCACACTTTTCTGCACTAGTGCGGAAAACAGTCTATTGCGTGCCAATAAGCGTTGGGATAAGAGCGGGTTTTCGAGTAAGTGTATTGAAAATAACTTTTCCCACTCTTTGTGTCACACTTTTACCGATTGAAACCCACCTGTAGTATGTTGTGTTCTTTTAGTTGCTCTTTGAATTATTATTCATGGTAACTGTTTTAAACCTTCCAGCAGCCCTAAAAAATATTGGTTTTTCTGGATTTGTCCATCTTTTCTAAAATAAACCTAATTCACCAAGACTATCTACAACCTTATTTTTAGGGTTCCGTACCTCAAAAGGATAAAACGGAACCCTTATAGGATCACATTGTTGTCCGTCCGTCTGTTTGTCTTTTAAGACCCTTTATCTCGGGAACGCGTGAAGGTATCGAGTTGAAGTTATGAAAAAATAAAAATTCTGAGTTAACGGAAAAGAAGATACGGCCGTTTATGTCGCAAAAAAGTGTATTTCAACACTCTCGAGGGAATCAAAATTCATAGGGTACTTCCCGTTGACCTAGAATCCTGAAATCTGGCATGAAGCAAGGCATGATGCCTTGCTTCATGCCAGATTACACAGGCACAGGTATAGAAAAAAATCTGAAAACTGTAAATTTGTTGTTACGTCAAAAAAAGAACTTTATTTGCGATTCGAAAAAATCTTCGTAACTCAATTTGGGAATTAAACTGTTTTCATAGGTAAGTTTGTAAGGAACCCTCAGTCCGCGAGTCCGACTCGCACTTGCCCGGTTTTTTATTATATGATATTTGGGTGGCTTATAGCTTTTTTTTTTTTATTGGGTGGGAAAATCATCCTAATGACATCCCCGCTCTTGGGCGGAGCGGGAGATAGTGTCAGACTCTTACTGACTAAAAACCCACTCCTGTTCCTTCGTTGCCTTCGTCCCAGGGCCCCGGGTTCCGCCTTCACACTACCCGTGGCTGGTGGCTTATAGCTTACAATATAAGATATGACAGCAGATCCAATGCGTACAATAGAAAAATTCACCAAAAAAGTCTCACCTAGATATCACTTTTTACTAACCAGTCAATACTGTCACATAAAACGTAAGTATCTGTTTATCTCTTGCAAAAACAGAACAAAAACCAATTTTTATTCAAAAATAATCAACAATATGGTTCTTAGAAAAACCAGTTTCAGAGTATAGATCATTAACTGTACCACACGACATATTTTTGCTATAAAAACTAGAAAAAGTCATGCCATGATACTATACAAAAACTTGGTTTGCAAGAAATAACCTTAAAAATAAAATAAAGATAATACAACGATAGTACAGTTTTGCTATTTTTATCTGTACGTTATCTATTGTTATCTGTGTGTTTGTAAAGTTCCTTTGACCATCTGAGGGCATCTTCATGGGCTGCAGGATTGTTTAAATAAGGTAACTCATGGTCCTGGAAGGTAGGTCCTGGGAAACTGAAGAAACACCGGCAAGTTTTAGTCAGTAAAAGTCTGACATGCTCTCTTGTTACACCTGGCGTGCGGGAAATTATAATAATAATAATAATATCCCACAACTATCACACAACGCCGTCTAGTCCCAAGCTAAGCAGAGCTTGTGTTATGGGTACTAGACAACTGATAAACATACTTATATATTTCTAAATACATACATGTATAGATAAATTACACCCAGACACAGAACAAATGATCATGCTCATCACACAAACATTTGTCCTGGGTGGGAATCGAACCCACGACCTCCGGCATAGCAGTCAGGGCCACTAACCACTAGACCAACAGGCCTGTCGAATTATTTGACGATTTCCCACCTAAAAAAAATAGGTCTTCATCAGTTCCATTTCACCCAGTGTGGTCTGAAAGCAATAGCTTAACTTCTTGATTAGAGTGCCAAAATTTACAAAATTTATTTATGTAAAACTTTATGCACTTATGAAACATTGTAAAAAGGCGCTAAAAAGTTGTAGTCGGCCTTATAATTAGTTAGTGATAGCATGACGATTGATTAGGCAGAATGGAAGAAAAAAACGTGTTGCGCCGACCCCAAATAACATGGGACACAGGCAGGAAGATGATATGAGTCGGCCGTAGGGTTGGTGGATGTCACATATCTTCGAATTTTTGGTTCGAGGACATGCCGGTTTCCTCACGATGTTTTCCTTCACCGTTTTGAAAGCAGTGGTGATGAAATAAATTACACAAAGTAATGCGCGAGGCTGGGTTTGAACGCGCAACCTACAACTTGTAAGTCGGGGGCGTTACCACTCGGCTAACACTGCTTCATTAGGATACTCGTATAGGTATATAAATGATATTTTTCATCGATCCCATCATTAAAATTGGATTGGAATCTTTCAGTCTTCTGGGCACATTTCCGGATGACAACAATGTGGAGGAGTATTTCGACGCCCGAGTCTACTTTGTGTTTTTGTATTATATTTATGTACATTGATAAATTTTATTTATTTATTTATTTAAAACTTTATGCACTAATAAAACATTGAACAAAGGCGGGCTTAATGCCGCCGATTTGTTTTTTTGCGTTGTAGTATAAATATTTTAGTTAATATTGAAGTTTTTATGTAAGATAGTTTTTACAATTTGTAAAATAAATATTTCATTACGATTGATAATATCTATCATCAAATAAAAAATTGTTTTTCCAAATTGTTTTGTAACAGACGTAGTTTTTTTTTATAGGAAGGAATTACTTCTCCCACTCTAGGATGAAGCGAGAGGGCGTGTCAGATTTTTATAGAAGAGAGTTCCTCTTTGCGTTCCAGAACTACGGTAATTCATCTGTACAAACTTGCAGTGAAAGTATATCCTTCAATTAAAAAAAATAACTTTCAATAAATGTGTTTTCTCTAGTCAGACAAAAAAGTTCTAAGTTAGAAAGAAAAAAAAAGAAAACACGTTTATTCTGCCTGAATAGACGCACAATTGGTTACAAATATACAAAAACCAGTTTCTCTGTCAGGCCATAATATGGATCGGGCATAACTGTGTTGCACCATATGTCCATAGACAAAACAGTTGTCTAGGTTGTCTATTGCTTTGAGGTAAGGAGGATGATCTTTATGACTTGGTAGTGCATATGTCACGTAATCACTTAAGTACCGTCAACAGAGACTATAATACCACTTATACTTACTCCAAATCTCAAACTTCTATTTATAAACTATTTATAAATAAACAGTTCATAGATAAAACCTTTTAAATAACAGATAAGTGCGTGATGATCGATTGTGGGAACATTCGAGATGGGCCGGTGACAGTATTACATTTACGTTGCATCGCTGGATCTTTGCTGAGCGTACGCGCATGAGTTTGATAGCATCTGTAGTTGGAGCAAGAGGTTTTGATACTTGTGTTGTTGATTGTTTTGACTGCATCAGATTAATTTTAACTTTTTGTGCAATATAATTAGTTGTGTACTAATACTCAATTTCCACAAAATTATTTTTAAAGGAATTTAGAATTAAATAAAAACAGAAGATAATTATTACAAATGAAATAAGCACAACACAGATAAAACAATGAATTTACTGATTATATTTAATGAAATTGTTTATGTACGGTCTACATACTTTAACTTTACTTTTGCCTGATAAGACAAATCAATAGGTTCATTGGTCACAACAAATATTGCTACTTAAACTCAGTGTGCAACTTACCAACACGCGGAACATACGTTTTTTAGAGAATCATCAACTTTTGCGGTATACGGCACTAGTAATAAATAAACTTTAATTTTACTATGTAAAGTTTTTCACATGTTGGTCAAACTCGTTACCTTATACACAATAAAACATGCAAACAGTTATTAGATAGATAGATAGATATTCTTTATTGTACACCAAAAATACATTTTACATTAGGAAATTAACATTAATAAGGTGTCACAATGGGCGGTCTTATCGCTAAAAGCGATTTTTTAAAGACAACCTTTGGATGGATTTGACAGAGGAGAAAAAAAGATTATTAGTTTATTTATTTATTTATTTATTTAATCATAGGAGAACCAACAGTTATAACAAAAGAATAACAATAGTTTATGAGACATTGAGCCAATTACAGGTTCTCACGGGTAGAAACAGGTAAAGTACATTCAACAGAGTGCGTACCGAATAGGTTTTAATAGTAAACAGGTCAAAAGAGAACTCTTTAAGAACATTAAAGTCCTTACACGCTCGCACCATGCAGGAGTTTCACCTGTAATTAGAAGACAAAGAAGGAATAGAGATAGGTTATAGTGTACAGTTCAAGAACTAATTTGTCCTGTACAATTTATTTAATTTCGAGATTTATAAACTGTGCAGTAAAACATTAAATGCATGTTTTATAAATTTAAAGTCAGAAAAGTATCAAAATGAACTGAATTTTATGAAAATTATCTATATCATTACTGAAGGAGGCAAAAATGACATCTTTTAACTGAAACTGTGATGATAATGCCTCTTATATTTTTTACATTCAGAAAACAACAATAAACAATAGAATATTGCAACACAATACACTATCAAGACCTCTCCACCGCGCTATACAATCGAAATGCCTCTCCCATACATTACTCTGACATACATTATAATATAATCCACATAATCACATTTCTCATAATAACGTCATTAGAATTAGTGCGGTGCCTACGACGTGTGCGGTCGGGTTAAGTAACTAGGCTTGGTGATGTGCGGTTGGCCTAATTTATAGGCGTGAGCGTTAGTAAATATAGATGGTAGAACTACTGTGAGAAATATTCAACGGGAATTGCGGAATCTGAACTCTTTGCAAAAGGAAAAAGGCCTCTTCAATCAAAAATCTTGGAATAAACTCAGTAAAATTCTAAAACATAAGGTTGATAAGGATTAATAGAAATGATGTGATATCTTAAAAAAAAAAAACTGTAATCTTTGTCATTATGAATAAACTTAGGACTTCGTCGACCATCTTCAAAGATCCGTTGGAATGTAGTTAAAAGGTGGTGATAGCGGTTTTCTTGATGTGTACATAGATGATGGTAAAAAATAAAATTGAGGGCAAGGGTGTTTTTTAGATACCTACCTACTTCCCCTTGAGCGTAAAGGGGTATTATTATTACGTAATTGCGCGTTTTTACGTAAAATAATTAATTATTCCTTTTTTTGCAGAGGTGGGAAATAATTATTATATAACTTCTCCCACTCTTGGTGCAGTCAGAGGAAATGTTAAAATTTTACTGACAAAAACCCACCGGTGTTCCCTTAGTTACCCTTTGAGTTCCAGGACCACGGTAACTGTTTCAAACAATCGCGTAGAAAGCAACTACTTCAACAAATATTTTTTTAAAAGGACTGGTCTGAATCATCAGCGTCGTGTATGTTCTTACAGAGCAAAAGTAAAGGCCACACATATTCGAAATTCAAAAATTGTTTGATCAAATCCACCCCGCTTCGCTCTTCACTTACACCATACTAAAAAGCTCCCAAAAGTCACGAATATACAACGTGTGTGGAGCGTTAAACGATGTCTTATTAGTACGTGTAGACAAAAGGTGAAGGGTCGCCTAGACGTCATGAATGAAATGCTGGAAGCCCGTGCCTTCAGCAACGAGAGGAATATTTTATTAGCTTATTATGAGATCGACGTGTGGAAGGGAATAAAGGGAGAATATGACGAGAAAACATAAATGTCGTAGAGCAAGGCATGTACCCTTAATACATAAAAGGAGAAACTGACTGATATATCAACGCACAGCCAAAACTACTGGGACTAGGAGCGTGAAATTTTGTACAAGGCTTCCTTTCATGACGTAGGCGAGCACTAAGGGAGGATTTTTCAAAATATACCCCCTAACCGGATGAAACGGGAGTCCAAAGTTTGTATAAAGAAACCTACTTTATCGCGAGCGACACCGCGGGCAAAAGCTAGTGAGCCCATATGGTTAATGATGGACAGCCAATTCCACAAAAAAGATTAGGGTAAAATCCAAAAGCTTATCATAGCATATAAAGTGGGCTAGCTTCTTTTTTATTCTTGATAGGTTCGCGCTTGACCGCTATCTCACTTGGTGGAAAGCGTCGATGCGGTCGACGATGGAGCGCGCTTACCTAGAAGTAACCTATTCACTCTTGACTTAAAGATTACTAGGTTGTAGCCATCAGGAAACACAGATAGCTGAGATAGCTTTCGTTAAGAGTTTCGTATAGTAGATTAATTTATTGAAATATATAAAAGTAATTCAGTAGAAGACCTCAAGAACTTACAGGTTGAAAGACATTGTTAAAAGAAACCTTATTGTTCTTGCTCGTTTCGTAGGCGTGGGCATGCGGCGTAGGTGTGGGCTTGCGGACGACAAGCAATGGGTAGCTGGCCGTTCGGCTGTACGTTAACTGTCTAGGCCGACCCCAGTCGTCGACAGCGCGTAGTGTGCCACGCGCGCCTCAATGAGAGGTCAGCAAAACCGTAGGGGCCCAGCAGGGCTGAAGCCTACTGGGGCCATGGTTTGGCTTCCGATAGGGAATCAGGGCTCTTGGAACACAAGCCAAAGAAGGAACGTAGGAGTGGGTTTTAGCCAGTAAAAGTCTTACACGCCCTCTCTCCCCGGCCTAGAGCCGTATAAATCATGGGATGATTTATGTTCTCGTCGCTAAAGGAAACTAAAAACTTCTCAAAAAATTTGGTTTCACGATGGCAAAAGATGACATGGTCCACCATATATGAATTGAAGGAAAACATTAGACATGAAATCAACAACAGAAACTCAACTTTTGAGGCGTGTTTTCATAAAAGTTAGAGATTGCTTTGAAGAGTGCCAGAGCCGCCAAAAACGACATTTGAATAATGTTATTTTTAGGATTCCGTACCTCACAAGGAAAAAACCCTTATAGGATAACTTTGTTGTATGTCTGTCTGTCTGTCAAAACCCTTTATGTCGGAAACGCGTGGAGGTATCGAGTTAAAATTAAAACCATATACTTAGGTCTGCAGTCCCTTGAAACTTCTATTTCGACATTCTCAAGGGAATCGAAATTAACAACAACGAAATTAAGCATGAATCAAGGTCTTAGAGCACAAGTAAAGGAATAAATCTGAAAACTGTAATTTTGTAGCTCACAAAAAAAAAGCTATTTGAAAAATCTTCGAGACTCGATTCGTGAATCGAACTATTTACATAAATTAGTTTCTACGGAACCTTCCGTGTGTGAGTTCGACTCGCAGTTGCAAAGTTTCTTTTTTCAATATTTTTCATATGTCTTCAGTATCTGATTTTTTAATTTAACCTGTACTATGTATCAATATGTTCGTTATTTTTAATCATCTACGAAAGTGAGATATTACTAAGACAGTACGTAATGTTTATTTCTTTATTTTTTTCCAGGGTAATGCCCCTGGAAAAAAATATGTGACTTGTTAAATTCATATAAAAAATTATCCGTAACCGTAAACGAAACCGATATAAAAGCTTCGGATAATAGCGAAGTTTAAAGGACAGGACATTACGAACGACAGGTTTTTTATTTTTTCCCTCAGCCAAACAAATGATAATCTAAATTAGAAATAAAAGTCAACAAATTATACCATTTGTATAATTTGTATTTGACTTTTAGCATAGCATAATCAGCCTTTCAATGTTCCCACTGTTGGGACTCAGGCCTCCTCTCTAGAAGAGAGAATGGCCCATAATCCACCGCGCGGGCCTAGTGCGGTTTGATGAATGTCACATGTCTTAGAATTTTTGGTTCTAGGACATGCCGGTTTCCATACGATGTAAATTACTGTATGTAATAAATTACACAAAGTAATGCGCCTGGCTGGGTTTGAACCCGCGACTCGTATGTCGGTGCCATTACCACTCGGCCACCACTGCTCTCGTAAAAATTCCGCCAGATATCGCAGAGCGCAATCTCCAGCCACTGAAGGCGCGAGCTTGCGGACGACGAGCACTGTTTACCTCACCGGTGCGTAGCGTTCTACACTCAAAGAGATGTTAGACTAGGTAGGTGGCTGACTACGATGACTACGGTTACTGAATTCAATGTAAAAAAAAAAATTGAAACGTGCAAAATAACTTTAATTTCGGAAATCGGAATTTCTATAATAGTTTTATCTCTTCGTTATTTAAAACTGACTTCCGAAATTAAAGTTGCTCGTATTTTGCACTTTTCAATGTATTTTTTTACATTGAAGTCAGTTGTATTTTTTGTGAAAAGTTTTTTATTTAACACTTTTTAGTTATGGTACCACTACTAAAAAGTACCCTTTAGCCAAACTTAAATACCTTATAGCCAGAGTGAATCTCATTAAAATTCTAATAATACCAAACACGGTTAGATTTCATTAATTTATTACAGAGTTCCGGTGCCTAAATTCAGCCTTCAACATCAGATCAGTTCGATATATTCCCTTTCTTCTTTCAGTCAGTCATCGACTACACGTATAAACAAAGCAATTTTACTTGTTACTACAGTTATGCTGTGATACTATGAGGAGTTCTGTTCCATATCTTCGAAGATCATGATCAGATCATAACAATATTTCTATGGGACTTACTCGGAAGATTAACCAGTCAATCAGAAAACAAAAAGTCAATATCAGACCACGATTGACCGAGAAATCGGCGAACATACAGAAAAAAAAAACATACGAACATAGAACCTCCTTCTTTTTGAAGTCGGTTAAAAAACAAAACTGATTTGCAATGTTTTGCCGTGACTAAAACACGAACGGTAATGACGTATCGAGTTTAAAGATTATAGATAAATACATAGGTTGCTGGCTTAGACGGGTGACTTTTACAACTGGCTCAGAATGCTGCGCAATGATACACTCAACGTGTTCTAATCGATTTGTCATCAAGATCCCGAGATATGGACCAGTCCATATAATAATATGTTTGAAGATGATTTATCGTAATTGATTCAGAGCGACTGGGAATATGCAGTGTGAGATGTGTTTGGAAACTACAATAATAATGGACAAAGGCTTATGTTATTACTGTTTTGAATAACACATACATTTGTATTGGTTGGAAGGCCTCTTACAAGATGGACCGATGATCAGGTGAGAGTCGCGGGAATGCGATGGATGCGAGACGCACAGGACTGTTTTTTGCGGCGAGAGTTGGGGGAGGCCTAGGGCCAGCAGTGGACGTCTTACGGCTGAAATGATGATGACATCGTGGAGGACCGTTTTTTGTGGCGAGACTTGGTGTCTAGTAGTGGACTGACAATAATTTTGGTGATAAGACCAATTTAAATAGTAATTAATTTATGGCAGTCGAATTCAGTGTGTCAGTGTAAAGTCGACTTTGAGTTATATAGAAAAATCTGTAAAAAGGCTTTCGTTTTTGTATGTTTACTTCAGTCTTAAAATACTTCCTTAAGCATATACATGTAAAAATAACAAAATTTTGTTGATATCGTGATGGCCCAGTGGTTAAAACACGCCCGCCTCTCATGCACGAGGTAAAGCTTTGGACTCAGCGGAAAGGCGTGCGAAGAGGCTAATTGGGGATCCAGATTTGGTTAAGTCCAATCTACAAAGCCTCGAGCACAGGCGCAGGGTAGCTAGCCTTTCTTTATTTACAGGTTGCATTTTGGAGGGTGTGCTCGGGAATTGTATGACTTGATTTTGCCATCTCTTTTCTACCATTGGACACCCCGACGTACAGCGGGTATCCGCCCTTACGTTGTTGAAACTTCAACCGGTCCGGACTAAGCGTTTAGCTTCGTCGTTTATACTGCATACATCGAAGGACTGGAACAATTTTTCTGCTGCGGTCTTCCTGTCCAACTATTATTTTAGGTGTCTTCAAAGCTAGAGTGAATAGGCTCTTAATAAACTAGTGCGCCTCACCATCAATGATTGCATCACTGCTTACCATCAGGTGGGATCGCAGTCAAGCACGGGTTTATAACAATTAAAAAAAAAACAAATCCTAGGTTTTTTTTTAAGTTTATGTAAGACGTTACTGACACCCTGTGCCTCGGTAAGCAAGTGAAGTCGTTGGTCCCGTATCTCATATTTGTAGATCTTTGATAGTCGTTACAGGTAGTCAGACGCCAGCCTCCCTAGCCAAATTATGATCATTTCGTTTGCGCCGAACGACTCGAGTAGGCCACGCCTCCGATTCCTTTGTTCTGACCACGTGACTGAGCGTTAAGATGACGTCAGAACAAAGGAATCGGAGGCGTGGCCTACTCCAGTCGCTCGACGGAAACAAAACGATCGTAACTTGGTTAGGGGGGCAGAAAGTCTGAATATCCAGTCTATCCAATGAGTGTCGTGTTGCCCAGTAACTGGGTTGTGGAGGTCTGATAGGCAGCCTCTGTTTGTAAAACACGGGTATTCAGCCACATCCGGTTTGACTGGAAGCCGACCCCGTTGGGAAATGGCAAGGGAGATGTCAGATGATGAAATTATAAAACAAAGTCCCCCACCCTCGTCGGACCCTGTCTGTTTGTCTGTCGCGATAAACTCAAAAACTATTCAACAAAAATACGGTTTTCACCAATAGATGGAATGATTTATGAGGAAGGTTTTTTTTTTCGGATGGGAAAATCATCTAATGACATTCCCGCTCTTGGGCGGAGCGAGAGATAGTACCAGACTTTTACTGACTAAAAACCCCCTCCTGTTCCTTCTTTGCCATAGTTCCAGGGCCCCGGGGATCTTTTTCGCATCACCTATGCCCCCGTAGACTTCGACCCTGCTGGGCTCCTACGGTATGAGAAAGGATTAGGTTTATAACACATGCATAATTATTATAGTAGAGAAAAAAAACTGACAGTATCAAATATTTCTAACATCCGTACGAAGTCGGAACAGATCGCTAGTGGGTAAAAAATTGGTAATAATCTCTAGTTTATACTGATCTTTCGATCCCAAACATGGAACAATAAATTAACTAGTATTGGTATTATTAACTACTATAGTATAACATAATACTGCCGTCGTAATTAAAGAGGGCATAACTAAAATTTATTTACGAAATTGAGTTAAATACGTATTTAGAATCAGAAGAAAGACTAATACCGAATGTGTATCTTGTCATGCTCACTCAAATGTCTCGCTGATGGTGGCACGTGTTATTGGGTCATTCAGCTCCCTTCAAAATGGTTGAGCTCAGTGAGGCTGATACACGCGTCATGCTCGTGAACGGGTGCCGTCAGTTGAGACTGGTCATCTCTTAGCTGCCAGTGGCTTAATTCAATTTCTATTTTTTTAATTACTTTTTTTTGTAATTATTATTACTTATCTACATTGTGCTCACATATGTAACCAAAATAATGAAGCGACAAGTAATATGTAACCAAAATTTATGTAATTCATAATATGATTTAAAAGAGTATCCATGGAGTTTCTTGCACGTTCTTCTCCATAGAGATTTACGCTTTGGAACGTGCAATTTAGCTTCACTTTTTTATTTTTTTGACTGACCGACATTTTGATAATTCAAAAGTGCCTGTAATTGGTCTATTTGAAATAAACGATTCTGTATTAAAAAAAAAAAAAACTAAAAAAATGTTAGTATTACCCTTTTAAATTACGACGGCAGAATAAACTATTAAGCTATTCAATATTTTAACAGTATGACAGTAAAATCACCATACATTCCATTCTATTAAAAATCTCACACATCCTCATGCATATGAGTCCAAAAACCACACATCGTCACCGAAAAACAAGGAAGTTAAACTGAAAATAAACTGAACCCTACCGATATCGTCGACAAAATAAATAAACCCTTCAGCGACCACATAAAATGAAGTCAATTTTCCTCAACCGTGTCCCGGCTTTTCCCGTGTCCCGGGAAATTTTCGCGAGCGAACGAAATTGTCCCGGTTTAGCCTATACGTGTGTACATGGGAACCGTAGGGGGTGACGTAGACACGTTATATGGGTTGTCGTATGAGCTCAACAGGTGGCAGCCCGTAGGGTTAAGCGGTGCACGCAGTATGTTAGGGAATATGCTCTAGGTGATTTTATTTTAGGGATGTGTGGTTCATATGTGTGTGTACGTGAATGCGAGGGTATCAAAGATGTTTAACTAATTTGATGAATTGTTTGATAATTATGATATGTTTACAGAGTTTTAAGATTAACCAACAACTGTCTCAATTGCTTGTGTAATTTTTAGTTTTACTTTACTATCTTTTTTATTTCTTTTTGAAAATTATCCCCACTGTATGAAGATATCTGTACTTATTTTAGTTTTTTTTTTAATAATTTAGTTGTATTTTGGTGTATTTTTTGTATTTTAACGAATAAATGTTTTATCTGTCTTATCTAATTCACTGAATAGTCGGACTTCCTTGATAAAAAAATCTTTAGGAACAGTAGTTTTTTTTAAATATCATCCATTATTATTGCAGTCTGTAGATGGTGGCAAAGAAAAAATGAATTTACAAAACTGCATTATGGTAATGATAATTTACTTATAAATAAAAATAAACCGGAAAATAAGGTGAAAACAATGCACCCATAACCCGCAACGTTTATAGGAACTGTATTGGCTCTCTCTTCCATAATTATTATGAAAATTCTACGAACTAATAACATGGAAACCTACAAAGTTAGCACAAGTTAATCGAGTAACTTCGTGTACAGCGAATCAACTTGAATTTTTTTTTTAATTTCTAGCGGAATATGAGTATTTAATCAATGTAATATAATTTATACGGCAAAAGCTTTCATGATTTTCACATTTAGAAAAAAAATAAAAAATAATAAGCTACCTTTATGGTCGAATAGTAGATAAAAAATTATTAATGTATGTTTTGTTTGTCAGCGTAATTGAAAATATCACTAAACTATAACATAGCTATAGCTTGTAGAAAATAAACTAATACAGATCACAAGAAACAAGAAAAACCGTGTGCACACTTAATATTTCCAAATAATAAAGTAGAGCATCTTCCATATCTTTCCCGGAAAATGTTTTCTCATATGTCGGCAAAAGCCAAGCCAACGTGTAGGGGCCCACGGCGGGCAATTTACGTCGTACTTTTGTTTTACGGGGCCCACACCGAATAAATTTCAGACTACCCTCTTTCGAGAGCATTATAGTGAGCTCATGAATGTGATATGGATTTATGAGCACATGTGAGTAAGGTTTTATTTTGTGCTCGGTTTATGGTAAAGAGTGAGTTTTGTGATTCAATTTGTGTGTTTTATGATTTTATTTTGGTGTTCGCTGACGTCGTATTGTTTTTCTGTCGTGTGGTAGATGTGCGATTGCTTTTGAATTTATCGGACCAATAGATGTTAATGTTGCGCTTCTGTTTTTTCTTTTTAAACCAGCTTTAAGACACTACTAAAAGAGTTATGAGTATACATGTAGATGGGTGGAGAGGGAGAGGGAGGCCAAAGAAAAGATGGATGGATTGTGTGAACAGTGATATGAAAGAAAAGGAAGTTAGTGATAATACTATCACTAACTTCCTTTTCTTTCATTTAGTTAGTAGTTTTTTTTTTGTAATTTTGGTGGGAATTAATTTCTCCCGCTCTGGATGATGCGAGAGCAAGTGTGAGACTTTCAATGATCCACCGTAAATGCGGGCTTGCGGACTCGTAGCTCGCCGTCCGACCGTCCGGTAACCGTCTGGACCGTAGTGTTCCCCACGCACCCCAAGGCGATGTCAGCAAACCGTAGAGGCCCAGCAGGGTCGAAGCCTTCTGGGGCCATGGGGTGTGCGAAAGTGAACCTCGGGGCCCTGGAACGAAAGCAAAGAAGGAACAGGCCACGAAAGGTCGGGAGACGTTATTGGATGATTTCCAACCTGAAAAAAAATTGTATTCACAATAAAGGGTCTAAAGTTAATCTCAACAGAAAGTATTCTTCTTAAAAATCCTGATAAATGGTGCTACTATTTTCGGCTAGTAACTTCACCCGCGGGATAGTAGGAAATTATCCCAAGGGAACATATTCCCCAGATAAAAAAACAGATTTGGTTAAATTCAATCTACATGCCTCGAGCACAGGCGCAGGGTAGCCAGCCTATCGGTATTTTACAGGTTACGTTTTGGAGCGTTTGCGCGGGTATTGCATGACTTGATTCCGCCATCTCCTTTCTACCATCGGACAAGCCGACGTACGGCTAGAATCCACCCTTACATTGTTGAAACTTCAACGGTCCGGAATAAGCGTTTCGCTTCGTCGTTTATACCGCGTACATCGTAGGACTGGAACAATTTGCCTGCTGCGGTCTTCCCGTCCAACTATAATTTAGGTGTCTTCAAGGCTAGAGTGAATAGGCTCTTAATAAACTAGTGCACCTCACCATCAATGATTGCATCTCTGCCTACCATCAGGTGGGATCGCAGTCAAGCAATGGCTTATATCAATAAAAAAAAAATATCTATAATAATGTATGTATTTAGAAATATATAAGTACGTTTATCAGTTGTCTAGTACTCAAAACACAAGCTTTGCTTAGCTTGGGACTAGACCGCGTTGTGTGATAGTCGTCGAAAAAAAAAAATAACAAACTTACAAATGCACTCACAAAATTTAATCCTTTATAATATGAATGTGATGTATATATATTATGATTAATATGATTCTGAAATTATTTTAGTTTTCTATTACTAAGGACAATACAAACTAACTAAATATAACACATAATAAAACACACCCTTAACTTCAAACCCATACGTATCTTAATACAACATAATTAAACCAGTAAACACATTGTTCAACCCATTACTGAAATCAGCGCACAATTAATTCACAACCGCCACGTACGTAAACGTTAACCGTAACGCCAACGTTCGCGTAAACGTTTAGCGTTATGTGTGATAAGTGATAATACGAAGGGGGAAAACGAAAACCCCCATGGGATGATAACGTTACACTGTAAGCGGGAATTTGATGGCGGTGATGTGTGTAATGGGATGTTTGTGGGTTTTATCTTTGTGAGTGAAATGTTGTGTCTATATTGGTGACAGTTTTCATTGCATTTAAGTGGAAGTTGCGGCTTTATTTTCTAAACAAATAGCGGAGTAGTCTCAAAAATCCTTTAATTTTTCCATAAATAAATAATATATATTTATGTATGTTCATATCATATTAAATATTTATGTATGTTTATTATTTATGTATATACATTTGATCGCTTGTTTTCCTATTAATCTTTTCTTTTTTTTATGCACCTATCATGTTTTCTCTTCACTACCCTTGGTTGACTGGTAGAGAATGCCTAAGGCATTAAGTCCGCCTTTGTATCTTTATGTGGCATGAAGTTTTAATAAATAAATAAATTGAAGATGTAAACATATCTTTATTTATATAATTCTTCTGTACGTGTGTTTGTTACCTAACTCCTAAACGATTCATTTGATCAATTGGATGAAATTTTGTGTGTATAATTAAAAGGGTCCCTGGATGATTTGCAAATACAATTGGACTCGATAGGTGGCGCTGAAATCGGGTTTTCAATTAGTATTAATTAACGAAAGCCATCTTTCGGGCAGTACAACTGGGAGCCAATATGATATATATATTGGCTCCCAGTTGTATATATACTAGCTTCTGCCAGCGGCTTCGCTTGCGTGAAAGGTTTCTCCATATAAACTTTGAACCTCTGTTTCATCCCCAAAGGGAGTGAATTTTGGAAAACCCTCTCTTAGTGCTCGCCTATGTCATAAAAGGAAATTTTGTGCAAAATTTTCACGCTTCTAGGCCTCGTAGTTGCAGCTGTGCGTTTATTTATTTATTTATTTAATACTTTATGCACAAACATACAGCGGCGGACTTAATTTCTTAGGCCAAGCGTTGATATGTCAGTCAGTCAGTTTCCCCTTTTATATATACATAAACGCAATATTCTGGAAGTAGCATGTTCAAAAACTGCTACTGAATCGATTTCAGCTATTTTTTAAATAATTTATGCACATAATTAAGTTTTATTTTTATAAATCTTGATTTCATCACCAGGGTGTTTGTGTGTGCGTGCCAAGATACCAATAGCGATGCGCTACCAATGTCGTAGTATGTCGATTTTTATGCTATTTGCCTAATAATTATAGAAAACTAGTACGCCTCACCATCAATGATGGTATCACTCCTTACCATTAGGTGTGATCGCAGTCTAGTAGTAGCAGTGTGGCAGCACTAGTTTATATCAATTAAAAAAAAAACTAATTTGTTGCAAAAACAGTACTTAGATAAAATTTTAATACTTGAATTAAGATTACAACTTAATTTTCTAATTGGAGGTTATGAATGTGCATTATTTCAGTTACAAGCTGTATTTTTCAATCAATCGTTAGACTATGAGCAGATGATATTATTTTTTTATTTGGTTTGTAAATCATCTTATGACAAATCCCGCTCTTGGGCGGAGCGGGAGATAGTGTCAGACTTTTACTGACTAAAAACCCACTCCTATTCCTTGGTTGCCTTCGTCCCAGAGCAGATGATATTGAAGACATTTGTAGCTTTAAGAGCAAAGTCCTCCGAAGGACAAAAGGGAAGCCGTCAATAATTCAAGTTCCAGTTACTTCGTTTACAAAAGATAATCGTAACTGCCCCAACTAGTTCCTAACTAATGCTCTGTACCAACGATCGCGGAAGCACTCCACATGGTAGCCGCATACACCGTGCATTACAGCTATCGACACACGCCAACCACGATAAGTAGAATTATACTACACTAGATTCTGCCAGCGACTTTGCCTGCGTAAATTAAAAACACCGGGCAAGTGGGAGTAGGACTCGCGCACTGAGGGTTCCGTACAAACTTATCTATGTAAATAGTTCAATTTCTGAATGGAGTCTCGAAGAATTTTTTGAATGGCAAAAAAGATTTTTTTTGTGACGTAACTACAAATTCAAAATTTCAGATTTTCCAATATTTGTGCTATGAAAACTTGCTTTATGCCAAATTTCAGGAATCTAGGTCAAATGGAAGTACCCTATGAATTCTAAATCCCTTAAGAGTGTCGTAATATACGTTTTTTGCGACATAAATGGCCGTATTTTTTTTTTGTCGTTAACTCAAAAGTTTGGTTTTTCTCTGCTTCAAGGGACCGCAGACTTGAGAATATGGTTCTAATTTCAACTCGATAACTACACGCGTTCTTGAGATAAATGGTCTTGACACACAGACAGACGGACAACAAAATGATCCTATAAGGGTTCCGTGTATTCCTTTTGAGGTACGGAACCATAAAAATATCCTAATTACGTTTTCAAGATCATGGTACATCCATGTCAATTTTTTTTATTTTTTATTTATTAAAAATTGTATAAGCTAGTACTTAACATTTTTCTTTTTTTCTCTCTTTTACTTGACTGGGATCGCACCTGATGGTAAGCAGTGATGCAATTATAGTGAAGCGCATTAGTTTATTAAGAACCTATTCACTCTAGCCTTGAAGACACCTAAATTAAAATCGGACGGGAAGACCGTAGCGGGCAAATTGTTCCAGTCCTTCGATATACGCGGTATAAACGACGAGCCGAAATGCTTAGTCCAGACCGTAGAGGTTTCAACAACTTAAGGGTGGATACTCATCATACGTCGGTTGTACGTCATTGTCGTACGGTTGTCCGATGTTAAAAAGGAGATGGCGGAATCAATTCAGGCCATTCCCGCCCACATTCTCCAAAAAATCATCCAAATCTGATCAGCCTTTTAAGCGTGAAGGAGCTAAAAAATTTGTTTATTTGAACGCACTAATCTCAGGAACTATTGAGATTCGAATTTTAAAATTATTTTAGTAATGGATAGTCCATTCATTAAAGAAAGCTATAGGCTATATTGGCCACCCCGCTACGACCCACGGTAGCAAGAAAGTAACCAAAGAAGCGGGTAAAACCTTAGGAGACAGCTAGTTAACCATAAACACACAAACTCTCTACTAAAGACCGCGGAAGCATTTCACATGGTAGCCGCACACACCGTGCATTACAGCTATCGACACACGCCAACAACGACAAGTAGGATTATGCTACATGAATTGTTCATTAATCTGCACGTATGTGCCCGTAATATGTAGGGTACGCAAGGTAAGGTGAGCCATTGTTAAGTGGCTTTTTTGCGGTACAGTATCATGAAATAACTTCTCCAGAAACAACATGGTTCTTTTTTCTAAGTATAAATTGCATTAATCATCTTCAGACAAAGCTTGAGAGCCTCAAAGTCAACATGTCTTCTAGTCAGCCTAATCAGTATTGATACGATTGCGTGATTGCATCAGGAATTAAGATATCCGTAGGAGAACCAAGGTCACCGACATAGCCCGAAGAATCGCCAAACTTAAATGGCAGTAGGCAGGACACATTGCTCGTAGAATAGATGGTCGATGGGACCAAAAGGTTCTGGAGTAGCAACCACGCACCGTAAGACACAGTATTGGAAAACCTCCCAGAAGGCCTTGGTGAGAGTCGCGGGAATGTGCTGTATGTGAGGCGCACAGGACTGTTCGTTGTGGTGATACTTGGGGCCATATGTCCAGCCGTGAACATCTTTCGGCAGAAATGATGGTGATGATGATTTTCAGCCCGTGTTCCAGATATGGACCAAATACTCTGGTTTTGACCACCCTGTAACTGGATATTCCTTAGAATTTGGACATTAAACAAACATCTTCGATACGTAAGTTACTTTTACCACTGCGGGAATATTCGAAATAGTTTTCGCGGCCCTAGAATGCAAACGACTGAAGGAGCACAGGTGGGTTTTAGTCAGGAAAAGTGTGACATTTTTTCTCGCTCCACTCAGAGTGGGTGAAGTTATTTAAAAAAAAAAGAAAGAAAGAAAAACGACGGCTCTCGTTCGACCTGTATATCACCTAAAGTTAAGCAATGATGTGGTCGCAACAGTGACCAACTAGTTTCCGAACTTATGAAACAAAAAAAGCCTTGCTAATGCACCTTGGCCCACGTCAAAACTTATCCGCGCTACGCCTCTGCTTTCTACCTTAAGAAAAGGTATTACAACTGCGAGGCAAATTGTTTGCACTTAGTACAAAAGCCCTCTGACTCTCGGCTTCAAATCTAAGTTCTTACATCTTGCGCAAGTCCTGAGATTATTTCTGTATATTCCTAATCGGTTTTCGAGTATCACATTCGTTCTGCTGCAATTTCAATTTCCTCTTTAGGAATCGAATGTTTAAGATCCTTGCTTAGTATCAAGGCCTTTCAGGATAGTATTATATAGGAGATCATAAATAGTTTTGATAATGCTTCATTATAGCTCCAAAATAAATTTTAATTTGTATACCTTGGGTAAAGGTCGTTGTGATGGCTTAGTGGTTAAGGCATCCGCTTCCCAAACATGTGAGTTTTTCAATACATATATAGTTTTCTAAGTTTATCAGTGTAGAGCAGTGGTGGCCGAGTGGTAACGGCCCGACTTACGAGTTGTAGGTCATGGGTTCAAACCCAGCCAGGCGCATTACTTTGTGTAATTTATTTCATCACCACTGCTCTCGAAACGGGGAAGGAAAACATCGTGAGGAAACCGGCATGTCCTAGGACCAAAAATTCGAAGACATGTGACATCCACCAATCCGCACTGGGCCCGCGTGGTGGATTACGGCCCATTCCCTCTCCTAGAGAGGAGGCCTGAGTCCCAGCAGTGGGAACATTATAAGGCCGACTATGCTATGCTAAGTTTATCAAGGATATTACTGATACCTGTGCCTCGAAAAGCGCGTAAAGGTTGGTTCCGGTTGTTATTCGTAGATCTTTGACAGTCGTTACAGGTAGTCAGACGCCAGAAAGTCTGACCATCATCGTATTACCCAGTAACTGGGTTTTGGAGGTTCGGTAGACAGTCGCTTTATATAAATCACGAGTATTCAACCGCATCCCGATAGACTGGAAGCCGACCCCAAGTAATTAGTTAGAAATCAAGCGAGGGCAATTATGATATTTTGGGTAAAGATAAATAAGATTATTTAAATATGGTGTCGGTTGTTTGTAGGTAGCTTTTTGGTTTAAGGAAGTATAGGAGAAGAGTTCCTGGAAGGACTTTTTTTAATAATATAAATTAGTGCTTGACTATTGATGGTAAGGTGCACTAGTTTATTAAGAGCCTATTCACTATGCTATTGCCTTGAAGAGACTTAGGTACATTATAACCGGACGGGAAGAGCGCAGCAGGCAAATTGTTCCAATCCTTCGCACGTACGCAGTATAAACGACGAAGCGAAACGTTTAGTCCGATCAAATACTACTGTATTTGATCCTAAACTTGTCAGAAAAGCCATATAAATAAATCCATTTTTGTTTTGTTTGAATATTGTAACCAAAAACAAAAATAGCTCAGAATTTATTCTGCTGACCGTACATTAACCGCTACTCGCTGTCTAATCTCGCACGGCAAGTTATTTGCGTGTTACTATCTCACGCACGCACTGCCCGCTTGTTTCGCTGACGCTACTACCATACGCGTCTCTTGCTATCTGTACCGCGGAGAAAACAGATAGAAATACCCTTTCTAAAACACTTAGTACTAATTTACATTTGTTGGGAATTAGTTTTACGGTGCGGTTAATGTTTGTGAAATCTATATATATAAAAGCGAAATACCACTCAATGATTAATCACGAAATCTCAGAATAGAATAACACATACAAACTTAAAATTTGGCAGGTAGCTTCCTTATAGTGTGTAGACATCCCTAAGGGGGTAAAACGGGGTTTGAAAGTTTGTATGGAGAAACCTACTTTTACGCGCGTGAAACCATTGGCAGAAGCTAGTAAGAATTAAATTAAAATGCTGCATGATTAGTTAAACAATCAAAAATCTATTGAACAAAATATTTGCTCAATATTATTATTATATTCTTGCTTATCATACTAATATTATAATATATCATACTATAATTTGTAAAGGCGTAATTTTGTATGAATGTGTGTGTGTGTGTGTGTATGGTAATTTGTAAATTTTTTACGCTCAAGCGGTAGCACGGCTTTGCCTAGTATGTATGTATTTAGAAATATATAAGTATGTTTATCAGTTTTCTAGTACTCATAGCACCAGCTCTGCTTAGTTTGGGACTGAAAGGCGTTGTGTGATACTTATGCAATATTATTATTATTGTTATTTGATTCACCCCAGGTCCTGAAAAAAGGCCAATAGCGACCTGGTGCTACTAGCCATTTTGCGGAGGGTACATTGGTTACAAAGTATTTTGCCTTGGTTCCAGTGACCACTGGGCAGCTTAGAAGCAGATGAGCTGGTGTCTCGTCCTCCTCCAGGCGGGCGTCCGAACCTGGTCCGGAGCGAGAGGGAGTGGAAAGCAGTCACCTGTCACCTCCTTTTGCGAAGTAATAATAAGAGCGAAGGAGGTGACTGAAACCATGAAGGAGAAGACATTCTTACGCCCAAACCGTCACCGCAGATGACGCCCCGAGCGTCAGGAGTTACAGGGCGATTCCCAGCCACCGTAGACGCTGGCTTACGAACGACAAACAATAGGCAGTTCGCCGTTCGACCAGTATGGACCAAGCCTGACGACCGCGTTGTGTTCCACGTGCGCCTCAAAGAATGTTGGCATAACCGAAGGGGCCTGGTAGTGTCGATGCGTGCTAGGGCTGAGAAATTATTTGGTCCTATGCATCTCTATATTATACAAGAAGAATAATAAATATATTTCACAGTTGATCACTTAAGTATTCTAAAACTGAAATCCTAAGCAATGGTCAAAACTATTTCAACCACTGCTTTTCTAGAAACCTAATTACTGTTTTTGAAAGGAATATAATTTCTATCTGAATTAATTTAGCATTTCTACTGTTCACATTACAAAATATGAATAAATATTCAACGCACCATTTGAAAGAGTTCCAAGAAAATTTATATTTTGATTCGAAATATGAATTTTTATTCAAAATATGACACAGGTCAGTAGCAATTGAATAAATACGCATTAAAAACAAACATACACATACATTCGTACTCACACTTATTGCTATAGAAACAGGGTTTAATTTTGGATAAATTATGGCGTGAAATGATATTAGTATTGTAAATAGCATTGCTTATAGTACACCAAGTTGTTGGACTGTGCAATCAGATGACTGGACAATGCAGCGACTAAAAAGATGTACAGATGTTGTTGTCACTAAAGATATTAATGAAATGATTGACGTTTTAATTTGAATGTCATTTATGAAGCGTGTAAATATCATATACATACCTAGTTCTTCGTAAACATAATTGTATATGAATAAAAACATCTGAAGAAAAAAAAATGAATTAAATTATTATTATTTATTATTTTTTACAACTATCACACAACGCCGTCTAGTCTCAAGCTAAGCAGAGCTTGTGTTATTAGTACTAGACAACTGATAAACATACTTAAATATTTCTAAATACATACATATTATAGATAAATTACACCCAGACACAGAACAAACGATTGTGCTCATCACACAAACATTTGTCCTGGGTGGGAATCCAACCCACGACCTCCAGCTTAGCAGTCAGGGCCACTAACCACTAGACCAACAGGCCAGTCAAAAAAAAAATGTTACATCTTTTATGTAGAAAGGTTGAACAATTTTCATTTATCGCAAATTATGACAAGATTTCTGAAATTTGATGTTAGATCAATTAGACTACGATAAAACTTTTATATCACATGGTTCTAAGATTTGGAAACCAAATACGATCTGTATAAAAACAAGAGTACACAAACCAATCACTCATTTTTTAAACAATATTCAAATGAGGCTTGTCGCGCTATTGGCACCATAGGTAATAGGGCAGGTGAAACATTTTATCGTCCCTAAGGCAACGCATGGAAATCTTTTCGTCTTTCATCAGAATATTACTGGTGCTATAAATAAATCCGATGATATTGAAATAACACTGAATTTACTTCGAAACAAACAATGTTTGTAAACGTATAAATGTATAAACAATGTACATAAATGCTCAGCCTCCTAAACTAGGTAGTGAATCTGTATCTCAGGAGACAGTTCCCTCCCTATACATATTACAAACAAACAATGACAATTGGTAAATCAAGATTGCATCACTGCTTACCATCAGGTAGGATTGCAGTCAAGCACTAGTTTGTATTATTAAAAAAAAAACTATGAGCAAAGTAAACAAATTTCACAAACTGACTGCTTCAAGTTTTTTTCGGGTTTTTTGTCACTGTCAACTTTTTTAGTTCAGTTTTCGACTCCACCCCACCAAAATTCTCGCACAGAGCTACTGATAAATCGGCACAAGTCTGCGCACATTACAATTAGACCGAATCTGTAAGGACATAAATAATGTAGACGTTTAATAAGTGATCCCAGCATACTTGCATATAGCGGTCCCGTTCTGATTGTACCTGATATGGCATGAATCAGAATTATTGCACTGATTGTGGCTGAAAACTTGCTCGAAAGAATGTTTTGTATCAACAGCTTTGTTTGGGAATGGGCGGTTGTGACTTGTCAATGTTGGTCTTAGGAATTGTATAGTTTCTTGAGCAATACTATGGTAGATTTAATTTTGTTTGTCTGGTTTTTCTTGAAGGGCTTTACATAAAACCAAGCATGCCGTCCGATAACGAAGTCAAAGGCGCGTTGTGTTCCACGCACGGCTCAAAAAGATGTCAACATGAGAGTTGGGGCCTTGGAACCCAAAGTGATACTAAAGGAATACTAGACACTTCCTCTCGCTTCAACTACAGCGAGTACAGTTATTTAATTATTTCAAACCCTTAAAAAAAGAGCTCTACACAACACTGAAAAATATTATGGTTTTCAACAATAGCGGAGCCTTCAAATGAGATCTTTTAGAAGAATTATAATGTATTCTTAAAGCAAGTATGGTTCAAATTCAGAAGACACAAAATTTGCGCTTTTGAGTCTATTGCCCATTGCCAGAATTGTTGGTTCAAATCCAACACTTCGAATAATTGATTTTGAAGAACATTTTTATTTTGTTGAACTGTGTGGTAAACCTTTATAGGTATCTACTATATCTCTTTATTCATGCTTTGCCTCCAAATTCCACTTACCCTAAGATATAAGTGGCATTCTGCACACACCACTCGCAATTATTGAATTGTACCAAATATGGTACAAATCAATTACTGTGTAGATTCCAATGTGTAAGTGTAAACTATTTAGCCATAAATTATTTGTAAACCTTACAAATGATTAATACGTTTAATTTTCAGGTGACCAACTAATCGTTACAAGTTATTACGAAGTTTGATTTAGTTAATAGGTAGCCTTATAATTATTTTCTTGGTATTAATTTATACAGCTAGTCCGTAAATAGGGTGGTCAAACTGGAGTTTAGGTAGTACTGTTGGTATCACTTTCAGTTGGATTGTGGTTGTGTCAAGCGCAGATCCGGCTCTTAAGGCGTATAATCCCGTGAACATCTGGCCGGAATTAAATGCAAACATACTCGTACGTAAGACAGACTTTTGTGGAAAAGGGAAAGGGAGGCCTTTGCTCAGCAGTGGGACATAAATGGGCTATAAAAAAAATGCTCGTACTGCAGCCTAGGCGACAGTATGAGTATCTGTGCATTTAATTCCAGCCAGCTGCACCCGCATAGAGCCCCGCTGACCTTTTAATCTATTTTCTTTGCGAAATATTCATTGATTTACATATAATATGTACATTCCAAAGAAAATTTAACCAGATTTTTTTTTGTGTAAATATATTTCTAAGATCAAAGCTGTTTGAAAGGAGTAGGGAAAACAAGCGATAAAATATCATGTTGTTATTTTTTTTTTTGGAAATAATTCTAGTCTTGTGAAAAAATCATATGTTGATAATGTTGTACATGAACCTATAATATTTTTTTTATCGACGAGAGGCTATGGTAGAGCGTACGAATGTCTCACTTCAGGCAGTCTCCAAGTGGGGCGCACTAGGAATAATTGCTCTATGGAGTTATTTCTGCAACGTTCAAACTAAACAAAGGATATTTTTGTTACCAAATCTACTAAAGCCTAATTATAATAGTGATCTTATGTCTCAATATAGATCAAAGGTATATCGAGTTAACTAAACAAACATGATAACGTTGACAGATTATCTATTTATGTTATGCTTGAGGCTGTTACTAACAACATACCTTTCAACTAATTCGTCAAATTGTAGCAGATATATCGCTTATTATATTTCAAACTAGCTTTTTCCGCAGCTTCGCCCGCGTACACAAAGTACGGCCTATGTCACTCAGGAATAAAACAGCTTTCTATCGGTGAAAAAATTGTAGCAATCGGACCAGCCCCCCTAGCCAAGTTACCATCGTTTCGTTTGCGTCGAACGCCTCGAGTAGGCCACGCCTTCATTTTCTTTGATCTGACCACGTGACAGCGCTGAGATGACGTCAGAACAAAGGAATTGGAGGCGTGGCCTACTCAAGGCGTTCGAAGCAAACGAAACGATCGTAACTTGGCTAGGGGGGCAATACTCTCAGTGAGTACCTCCTACAAACAAAAAAAACTTTACCTCTTTATAATAGTAGCGTAGATTAAGTAACCGTATACTACCTTCTTGCAAAACCTAGAATTTAAAGAAAAACATGTCTTTTGTTGTCATTTCGCTGAACAGAAGATGAAGCTAGGACGAACGGCCAACTTGTTCAGGAAGAGGTTACATGTCTCTGCTTCATTTACAAATTCATAAAACAAAATCGCCCATCACGTCGATCTGTTTGTATGAATGCCATAAACTCAGAACTGCTAAAAGGATTTTCATGTAGTTTTCATCAATAGACAGAATTCATGAGGAAGGTTTTGTATGATAAAACTAGTTAGTTTATTTGAAGGCGCCAATCTTAGGAACAACAGAGTCAAATTGGAAATTCTTATAGCGTTGGATAGCCCATTTGTCGGAAGGTCAACCGCTATATAACATCACGGTGTAATCAAAGGAGCAGAGTAGAAATCGAAGACGGATGAAACTAGTTAGTTTGTAATACATACATCGATGTATATATGTAGGATCGGTCCTTTACGTCTTGCATCCATCGGATTCCTGCGACCCTCACCAGGTCATCGGTCCACCTTGTGGGAGGCCTTCCAACGCTGCGTCTTCCGGTACGCGATAGTCACTTCACAACCCTTCGTGCTCAACGACCATCTGTTTTACGAGCAATGTACTCTACCCACTGCTACTTAAGTTTGGCGATTCTTCGAGGTATGTCTGTAACCTTGATTCTCTTGCGGATATTTTCATTTCTGATGTGATCACACAAGGAAACTACGAGCATAGCCCTTTCAATTGCCCTTTGAGTGATTTTAAGCCTTCTGAGGAGCCATATGTCATCACTGGCAACACGCACTGGTCATAGACTTTCATCTTGTGACATTCGTGTGGTATATTGGACGAGAAGACACCGCGCAGCTTCCCGAACGCTGCCCAGCCGAGTCGGATTCGACGATTGACCTCTTTCTCGAAGTTTGACCTACCCAACTAGACCGTCTGTCCCAAGTAAACGTAGTCGTCCACAACTTTGAGTGTAGTGTCAATGAATACATGCATATTGTACATAGGAAACGCCAATAATTTCAAAAATTTCTACGACCGTGTGAAGCTGGGTTGGGTCATCAGAAGCATACTAAATCCTAGGTCTCTTTTGGTTGTAGTTTTCCAGGTTTCACTCACCGTAGCAACATGAATAAGTAATCTAGGTTATGTCCTAACCCTAAAACCCGCGAATCCGTGTTCTCAGTCCACGTTAAGTAAAAACTAAGGACATGCACTTAGCATGTGACTGTTCGGTCTAACGCGTACAGCCTTCGACACGCTCAAGCGCCTACAAGCATAGTTAATGACACGGAAAATGAAAAACACTTAGGTGTGGGGAAAAACTAGGTTGTATATTTTTATACATTCAATGTTTATTAAGGGGACAGTATTAGTGACCAGTAGTAATGATATTATAATGGTGATAAGTGCTACTGTGTGTTGTGGTTGTGTGGTAGTAGTGTTTTTGTTACTATTTTGGTGTACAATAAAATTTATATTATTCTATTTTAATGACACCAACTAACGAGTTATGTGAGTTCAAACCCAGGCAGGCGTTTTATTTGTGTGATTTATTTCATCATCTCTACTCTCAACGGTGAAGGAAAACATCTTGAGGATACCGGCATGTAGACATGTGACATCCACCAAAGCTTAGTATATTTATCTGCATGTTGAATTATGGCCTTTTCTCTCGCCTCGAGAGGAAGCTGGAGTCCCAGGCAGCAGTTCAAAGACATGTGATATCTAACTACCCGCACTTCGCCCACCTGGTACATTTTGATCTTTTCTCTCTCTTAAGGACAAAGCCGATATCCCAGCAGTGGAAACATGTTCGCGCGTTTTCCCAAAATTGTAGAAACCGAAGTAAACTAATTTCTTATAAACGAATCATCTATTATTTCAGTAAGGCTGATTATTTGATCAAAAGCACGATATGTGAATCAGGTTTTTAAATACTTGAGGTTTTTATACATTGCATATGCCCCTAGATTTGTTTTCCTCTTGTCACGTTTCCAGCACTAAGAACTTAATATTTTTTATTTACGCCAAACATTTTATTTCTGAAACATGCCAACATAAATATGAAATTGATATAAACATAAACAGCAAAGTGTACATTGAGTCGCGCATTAACGCATTTAACATAAAAATCTTTTTAATTCACACGTTTTTAGTCCTCCGCGTCCCTATTCTATTTGCAGTTAATGTTTTAGAAATAAAATTAATATGAAATATATTGACGGATATGTATGTTGTAATGTGTACGTGATTGTTTGCAGATCAAGAAATCAGTGGTAATCCTAATTATTGTTAAATTTAAGTGTATCAAGTAAAGTGTTAAAAAGAAGTCATTACTTTTTAATTTGTATACTTTATTTTACAGTTGTTATTTTTAAGATACCAACAGCGGACGGTTATTGACTGTTCTTCAAGTTTATTTAGACATATTAAGAGGTCTTTTTTTTTTCGGTGGTAAAATCGCGCGAGATAGTGTCAGACTTGTACTGACTAAAAACCCACTCCTGTCCCTTTGTTGCCTTTCGTACCGGGGCCGAGTCTTCCTTTCAGAATCAGACCCTTGGCCCCAGTAGGCTTCGACCCTGCTGGGCCCCTACAGTTGCTGACACCGCCTTGAGGCGCGCGTGAGAAAATACGCGCCGTCGACGACTTGGGCTCAGTACGGACGGTTACCGGAATATTAAGAGGTCTAATAAAATACAATAAGTAATGTAACCAACCGTAATTCCACATTAAGATGATCGATTCCAAGAGCAGTCGCTGATCATACAACTCTCTGACAGCAAAACTACATCAAATAACAACATATCAATTGTACCACATACGTCACACCTGTCCACCACAACATCTCAACAAGACACACAATGACAAATGACGTCAGACATCAGAATAAGTAGGCGCGCCGTGTAGTCCGACGCGTCTGTTTGAATGGGAGGCGCATTAACGCTCGGCATTCATCAACCGACTAATGACACGTCCGCACGTCACACTGGTAGAGTACAAGGTACAGGAGGAGTGTGAATGGCGAGCCTTATTTCAAATAAGTACAGGCCGTTGTGTAGGCCTCTCATAAGGAGGACCAATATTTTTTTTAGAGGTGAGAAATCATCCGATGACTTCTCTCACTCTAAGGTGGAACGCGAGTATCTGTTATAAACTTGTGAAAAAACCAGACTTGTGTTCTTCATAAGTCCTTTTGCGTTATAGGACCACGCAATTTCGACGTAGCGGGCATCAGCCCTAAGTTTGAACGATGATCTGGTAAGGATGTGGAAATCCGTTGAATGCGAGAAGCATAGGGCCGGTTGGTGTGGCGATGCTTGAGGGATTCTTATGAAAAAGATGATGGTGGCATTGCCTATCCACCCAGTTCTTTTACTGTCATAATCACAGAAGCAAGGTCCTCCCTTAACAAAATGTGTAGACCTGAAAAAAATGTCTGTTATAAGAATGGCCTAGAACAAATTATACGAGTCCAATAAAACCATGTCGCTACCGCCTATAACTTGAAACGCGTCATGACGGATGGGAATATTAAAACATTACATATTTTCCTTTCGTTCTTTTTTCTCCGATGGCGTTTTCAGGTCTCCGCCTCGCCTGAATAAAATCTACAGATGGTATACATTATAAATTACTAGGACTTTTTTTGTGTGGGAAAATCATCCAATGACATGCCCCGCTCTTGGGTGAAGCGAGAGATAGTGTCAGACTTTTACTGACTAAAAACTCACTCCTGTTCCTTCTTTGCCATTTGTGCAGGGCCCCGGGGATCTTTTTTGAATCATCTATGGCTCCAGTAGGCTTCGACGCTACTGGGCCTCTACGGTTGCTGACAACTCCTTGAAGTGCGCGTGGAATACTACACGCCGTCGACGACTTGGGGTCGGTCCGGCGAGTAGGCGAGCTACCCAATGTTGAGCTTGCCGTCCGCAAGCCCGCGCCTATGGTAGCCGAAAATCGGGATCGGAATCCCGGTGGCTGGGGCGCGAGGGCCATTGCCTTACACGTGCACGTGCGACCTCCTCTTTTGCTAGCATTACTGCTTCGCAGAAGGAGGTGATCGCTTGCCACTCGTCCTCGCTCCGGACTATGGCCTGTACGAAGGCCCGACGTGAGAGATCGCTGCCGCTTGCTTTATAGGTCAGGTGATTGTTTGATACAGGTACACTTCTAAATAGGTGTGTATCAACTTACCCAACACTTAATCCACAATAGTACAGCGGCAGACTTCATGCCTTAGGTATTTTCTACCAGTCAACTTTAGGGTGATGCAGAGATAAATAGTTGTAGGTGCAATAAAAGAGAGAGAAAAGGCACAAGAATAGATATACTAATAAACCATAATTATCATACAATTATATAATACATACACAAATTAATAAACTATCTACATATATATCTATACTAACAAAGCCAAACAGTTGGTTCAAATCGACAATCGAAAAACATTAACGCTGTGATGACACTTCTGTCAACTTCTTAGAATTAGCTCGCGAACTTTGGTTTCGCGAACTTCCTTTTTTATAAAACATTGCTCCACACTAGGTATTAGTATTGTATCGTAGATGTATTCAAAAACATGTAAACTCACATACACAAGACACTCAGACCCGGAATTCTTATCTTCCTAGAGAAAATCATTTTTATGAACAATAAACGACAATCTCAGTAAGTGAGGGTTCTCGGATGGTTCCGATCTTCAGTGTTTGTGTGGCGTCTTTGCGCAGACCATGTCCCACTTTCTATCCTGCGTCACGTACGTTTGTACCTGTTCACGTAGGGCCAAATTCTGGGCTAGGCAAGGTATAGAATATTAAAAAAAAAAAACTAGTTTTGCCATCGACATGCTAAGTAGAAGAAAGGTGTGCATTATTCCAGGGACATATTTTAATTAGTACAAATTACAAAACAAACACTTGCTTTAAAGCAACAGGTCTTTACTATCCCACTCCTTTATCTACCAAAACCAGTACAAATCTTCTCTCATCATCATCATCATCATTTCAGCCGAAAGACGTCCACTGCTGGACATATGCCTCCCCCAAGTGTCGCCACAATGAACGGTCCTGTGCGTCTCGCATCCATCGTACTCCCGCAACCGTTACCAGGTCATCGCTCCACCTTGCAGGAGGCCTTCCAACGCTACGCAAATCTTCTCTAACACAATATTATTCTAAAACAGGCAACAAGCACTGAACAGTATTTCTATGGCTGCTTACAGACATTGTAGTAGCTCAATTCAATTTAGTATTATAACTTGCGTAGGAAGAACTAGAGATTAGGGCAATACCCAACAGCGTCGGTATCGTTCCGTGTCATAATATTATGACATGCTTTCAAGGAGGTGGGCAGAAAACTACGTGATACGATCCGCACTTCATTGGCTGGCTATCTGTGTTGATCTAACTACTTATTGGACCATTTTGAAGGTCGAATTGGTGACAAGATCAGTTCTAAGAAACAAGCAAATGATTTACGGTTTTTTTTTTGAGGTTTAAAGTCATTTAATGACTTCTCTCGAGTTCTCGCACTAGGGTGGAGCAAGAGGGTGTGCCATACTTTTACTGACTAAAACCCACTTGTGTGCTTCAGTTGCTATTTGCTTTCCATATTATCCCTATCAGAAACCCTGTGGCCCTTGTGGGCATCGGCTTTATTGGGCCCTTATGGTTTTGCTGACATCTCTTTCAATAACATCTTGTCGATTACAAGTAAATTCAGGTTAGCGTGAATAGACTCTTAATAAACTAGTGCGCCTCACCATCAACGATTTCAACACTGCTTACCATCAGGTGAGATTGCAGTTAAGAGCTAGTTTATTTCAATTAAAAAAAACCGGGCATGTGCGAGTTGGACTCGCGCACTGAGGGTTCCGTACAAACTTACCTGTGAAAGAGTTCATTTCCCGAATTGAGTTAAGAAGATTTTTCCGAATCGCAAAAAACGTTTTTTTTTGTGACGTAACTACAAATTTACAGTTTTCAGATTTTTTCCAATATTTGTGTTCAAATTTCAGGATCCTAGGTCAACAGAAAGTACCCTATGAATTTTGATTCGCTTGAGAGTGTCGAAACACACGTTTTTTGCGACATAAAAGGCCTTGTCTTAAAGGATACGGCCTTAGGAGGAGTTTGATTTTTTCACAGCTTTAAGGGACCGCAGATCTGAGACTATGGTTTTCATTTCGACTTGATACCTCCACGCCTTTCCGAGATAAATTCTCTTGATAGACAGACTGACAGACGGACGGACAACAAAGTGATCCTACAAGGGTTCCGTTTTTTTCCTCTTGAGATACAGAACGCTAAGAAAACACCCGAAGCAATAATAATGGCAGCTATTTTCTTAATTAAATACACAATGGGCATTTCAATCCCACTATACCATTAGCAGGAAACCAAGAATAAGATTTTTTCATGCACAAAATACATTCTCATCTTAAAAACCGTATAAACATCCTAACCTCGTTTCCACACTCGAAAAATATTCATAAAACCCTGCAAAAAATGCTGTAAAAAATTCTGCTTGCAGTTTAGACTCGAGAAAAATTCTAGACACGCTATATTTCACACTAGCGCCTTTTTTAAGAGGGTATTCATGCACACGTAACACCTGGAGTGGTGTAAAGGGGCTATTACCCGCCCATTATGGGCATTATGACTATGTCGTGCGTAATAACCCGCTGTGTAGAATAATGTGTGAAAAACTGTGCAGCGCAGCGCACTGAATGGAATGAATGGGAATGGCGTGTTTCATTTGTTTTTTTTTTCTTGTGAGTGTGTGTGTTGTAAGGCTGTTTTTAGGGTTTCGTACTCGGGTACCAACAGGACCTCACTATTAAGTCACCGTTTCTGTCCGTCTGTCTGTCTGCCCGTCCGTTTGTTAGCGGGCTGTATCTCATAAACCATAAGAGGAAAAAGAGTTGAAATTTTCACTGTGTATTTCTGTTGCTACCGCATCATCATCATTTCTACCGAAAGACTTACTGTTGCACATAGGCCTCCCCCAAAAGTGTCGCCATAACGACCGGTCCACTGCGCCTTGCATCCATCGAATTCTCGCGACCCTCACCAGGTCATCGGTCCACCTCGTGGGAGGCCTTCCAACGCTGCGTCTTCCGGTACGTGGTCGCCACTCCAGAACCTTTGGTCCCAAACGACCATCGCTTTTACGTGCAATGTGCCCTGCCCATTGCTATTAAAGTTTGGTGATTCTTCGAGCTATGTCGGTAATCTTGGTTCTTCTGCGGATATCTTCATTTCTGATGTGACCACGCAAAGAAACTCCGATTATAGCCCTTTTCTTGCTGCTTCAACAAATAAAATTAAAAATTAATTGAGTCTCCATACAAGTGACGTTATTTGGTCGGCGTTTTTTGATCGATTTTAATATGTAGTACGGAACCCTTCGTGTGCGTGTCCGACTCACACTTGGTCAGTTATTTTGTAGTGTATGTTTATAGGAGAGTAATGTAAAAGTAATTGATGTAGGTATATCAAAGGCTTGATGATGCAGTGAAAGTTGTGTAGTGACGTACTGTATCGCACTAACAATTAAACTAAACATTTATATGATGAATTGTGGCAACAAATAGATATTTTTAGGCAAGTTCCAAACTAGGCGTTCTTGCAAAGGTCCGACGGTACTTCACACCGGGACAGCTTCTAATGTTATACAACGCACAGGTCCGATCGTGTGTGGAGTACTGCAGTCACATCTGGGCTGGAACTGCAAAATGCCATCTAGCAGCTTTGGACTCAGTGGAAAGGCGTGCGAAGAGGCTAATTGGGGATCCAGATTTGGATAAGTACAATCTACAAAGCCAGGCGCAGGGTAGCCAGCCTATCGGTATTTTAAACTCTATTCGGGAATTAAACTTTTTACATAGGTAAGTTTGTACGGAACCCTCAAAGCGCGAGCTGACTCGCACTTGCCCAGTTTTTTTATTTTAAATAAACAGTATGTATCAATTTTTATTCCTATTTGAAACGGATCGTAATTTCCATAGTTACCCATAACATTTTCTCTGGTAGGTACATGGGGATTTATAACTTTTTATTTTCATTGTTAACTATGATTTACCAGCTTGCGTAGTATCCGGGCTAACAATTAAAGTTTGGTCAACTTCTTTCATAATAACCGATTATTTAGAATCAGTATTAGATTTAACTGTTATCAATTTGCTATCGCAATCATAGGAAGTTACAAATGGCGAAATTCTACAGTTCCTTACGGTAATAAACCAACACGAGTAGGTACAAAGATAAACGCAAACTTCCTATCTAGCAGCTTTTAAAACGCGCCCAAATCTAGGTAATACATTACAAATACCTTATATATCATTGACTGACCAATCATATACAAATCAGGGTTATCGTTTTACCCATAAATAAAGGAACTAGATCTGAAACATAATCACTGTTCACCATAACCGGTATTTATCACATGAACTCACAATGTTTATGTTATGTTCGGAGTGTTACAACTATTTCTGCCAAGTGCTTGGGGTAGTTGAAGGTACGGGGCAGTAGTTGAGGTCTGTGCAATTTGTGGAGACTCAAGTGTTGTTTGGCTTCGAAAAAAAAATTACACGAACGCGAACGCAAAGCGATGCGGTGCGAATGGAACAGACAATTGATATTTTATTGCGGTGGCCTAGGTAGTCAACCACACCTGGGTGCGATGCAGCAACGACCGAAGCAATGTGGACGATTCAGTTGGTTTGATATTTTTGCTCGAATTTTTTAAGGTGCGACGACTTCGCACGCACGTAAGACAAAGTCGCCGCGTTACTTCAAATTTGCGTGAACTGCATCGAATCGCTTCGGCTAACTAAGACTAATTAAGACTGCTATTGTCTTAATTAGTCTTAGCTTACGTAGACGCTGCATAAGAAAAGGATTAGACCTTTAACTAGATAACAAGCTAATGATTGCGGTCAAAAAATGAGTCGCAGCTCGTCTCTAGGCAACCGTAAGCGCGAATTTGCAGACGGCGAGTTATGGGTACCTCACCGTCCGATAAGGACCACGCACGAGTTGACGGCGCGTCTTGTTCCACGCACGCTTTAATAAGATATCAGGAACTGAATAGAGCCTACTAAGGACAATGCCTGCCGTGGCTCCGCGATTATTCGAAAGAGCTACCGCGGCTCTAGAACGCTAGGAGCTACTGGAGGAATACAGTATTGTACAGTGGACTTTAGTCAGATAAAAATGCTGAAATGTGAGTCTTTTTCGTCTAGGGAAGACGGAATCGATAGTCGAACTCCTAACAAACGACAGATAGGCTTGCGTTTGACCATCTTTTCTGATGGTAGTTAAGCTACGATGTGGTTGACGCTGGAGCACGCTTGCCTAGAAGTAACCTGTTCACGTTTGATTTACAGATCCCCTAATTGTAGCTATCAGGCTCAACTAAGCATAGACAGATCAGCAGTTTTTGTACTGCTTAGCCAAGATCGGAGTACGAAGTATAACATGCTTCTGATCATTGTTTGACCCCTATCTGATCTCATGGTAAGCGATGATACTGTCGATGACGGTGCACGCTTGCTTAGAAGGGTGAGGAACACATTTCCTGTTACAAAAATTTTTCCAGGTAACAGCTATTTTAAATTTTTGCCTTGATAAGACAGATAGCATAGCATAGTCGGCCTTATAATGTTTCCACTGTTGGGACTCAGGCCTCCTCTCTAGGAGAGGGTATGGGCCGTAATCCACCATGCGGGCCCAGTGCGGGTTGGTGGATATCACATGTCTTTGAATTTTGGTTCTAGGACATGTCGGTTTCCTCACGATGTTTTCCTTCACCGTTTTGACAGCAGTGGTGATGAAATAAATGACACAAAGTAATGCGCCTGGAATAAGACAGATGATATCGTCTAAACTTCATCTACTGCACATCTCCTGCCCAGTGCTCGTAGGCAAGGCGTTAAGATATCGTATCTCGGACGCTAATGCAGTACTAAGTCATGTGCACGCGCCGTTACTGTGGCGCAACTCAGACTTATAGCCACAACAGATATTTAGTTTGTTTTGCTTTTCTCGCTTTTGTTAGCAAATGTAAAATAATACGGACCTTTTTGTTTTACTGCTGGTGGAGCAGAATTTAGAGACTTACCATTCAGGCTAGCATGTTGTTGTTCTGTTCTGAATGCGGGCCTATCAAGACTTGTGTCGCAAACATCGGTACGGACTTTCTTTCCCTTCTCAAGTTCTCAATAGCAGCATGCCTTCGAATCGTGGGGCTTTTTGGACCTTGATCGCGGTCCCGAATTCCAACTATATTTTATTTTTGTAGTATTTTAGGACCACGCATAAAATAGATATAGATTTTTTAGTAACTGTAATGCCTTTTTCCTTGTAGCCCCAAAGTAGTACAAAAAAAAATTGTAGGTGGAAGTCGAGAACACGATCCGTGTTCAAAGAGCCGCACACACGTGCCTTCTGGGATATGTACGGAGAGACCTAAATGTACTAATTTATCTAGTTAACGTCTCATTTATTGATAATTGTAATTATTTATCTTTGTAGACTCCGTGAATAATTAGGTTACTTCCTATTACGACTCACTTTTTATTATGATTATTTTTATTTTGTACTTTTTAGTACAATATTGACCGGTCTAAACTGTCATTACATAATATTTACTTAAACTGAAATATGGAAATATTGTAAGAACAACAGTATTTTTAAAATAGTAACCATGGAGTTTCTTGCCGGTTCTTCTCCATAGGAAACGACTAATTTGGAACCGTGCACTAGCTTCTGACGTTTTAAAAGTGCTCATGTAGGCCTATGTGAATTTAAAAACTTTTAACTTTGACTTTATTATCGCTAAATTGTCATAATTCCCAACATATACAATAAGTAGTACATAAAACTTTAAAAACAATTTATTTATTTAACAGTTTATGTACTCATAGTTTAAAGGTGATGTTTATTTTTAAAGAAATCTCTCTCTCTCTTCCAGCACACCTACGAAAAGAGAGTTAGAGAAAATATAAATTATGATTAGGATAGCTAATATACAGTGGCAAGTTTAACCCCAATTGAGTAATACGGACAAATTATAAATACACGACAAATTTTAAACTAATTATATCCTGTATTCAATTTTCCTTTACATACTATTTTCCGTAAATCGTCTTCAGAGTATCGATATTTTCTTGAACATGTGTGGTTGTTATATGCATAAAAAAGATTCAGCACTGTTTGATTTGGGGGCTTCAATAGAATAGAATAGGCCCCTATATCGTCATCATTTCAGCCAAAAGACGTCCTTGTTGGACATAGGCCTTCACCAAGTATCGCAATAACGACCGGTCCTGTGCGTCTTGCATCCATCGGATTCCTGTGACCTTAACCAGGTCATCGGTCCACCTTGTGGGAGGCCTGCCAAAGCTACGTCTTCCTGTACGTAGTCGCCACTTCAGAAACTTTCGTCACCGTCGAGCGTGTCTTATGCGAGCAAGTTGCCTTGCTCTCTGCCACTTAAGTTGGACGATTCTAAGAGCTATGTCGGTAACCTTGGTTCTCCTGTGGATATCTTCATTTATGATGTGATCACGCAAGAAAACTTCGAGAATAGCCCTTTCCATTGCTCTTTCGATGACTTTAAGTCTTCTGATGAGGCCCATTGTAAGCGACCACGTTTCGGCCCCTATATAAGCAGAAATAATAGCTATATGTAGAACTTTTCTACTTAGTAGGAAAATCATTAAATGACTTCCCTCGCTCCAAGGCGTAGCGAGAGGGCGTGTCAGACTTTTACTGTATAAAACCCACCTGTATCCTTCAGTTGCTCTTTGCGATCCTGTGTCCCGATAACTCTTCCAATAAATCCCGTGGCCCTAGCGGGCATCGGTCTTACTGGTCCTTATGGTTTTGCTGACATCTCTTTGACACGCGCGTGGACCACAACACGCTGTCAACAACTCGGGTTTAGACGGCAAGTTACTCATTGTTCGGGGTTTGCGGATGATGTAAACCCTCACCTACGGTGGCTAGGGATCGCCCTGCGACTTTGGCCACCCAGATTGTTTCCTGTGGCGGCAGAAGTAGGATTAGATTAATTTAGCATTTAGCGCCAGCATGGCTTCTGGGATATCTTCAGAGAGACCTGAAAGTACCTGAAAGTACACTAAAGCTTTGATTGAAATTAATACAAACTAATAAAGGCGAAATTTTGTATGTTTGTGTGTTTGTATACGTTTGTTACTACTTGACGCATAAACGTCAGAACGAATTTCAATAAATTTTGGCACACGGGAAGGTCATGTCCTGGAATAGTATACAGGATAAATAAAAATGAGACAGAGGCTTCTTTTTTTTGAAATTTGATATCATTCAATGACTTCTCTAGCTCTAGGGTGGAGCGAGAGGGAGTGTAAGACTTTGACTGGCTAAACATTATTCTGATATTGTATTTGTTGTTATAGCGCCAATAGAAATATATCATCTGTGAAAAATTCAACTGTCTAGCTGGCATGGCTCATGAGATATAGTTTGGTTACAAACAAACGGACAGTAGAGTCTTAGCAAAAGGTTCCCGTTTTTATCCTTTAGGTACGAAACTATAAAAAAAAAACCTTAAAAGAAACGACACCAAAATTCCACACCAAAATCTTCAAAACCCACGTCCCAGAAACGAAAATTGAACAACAAAACTACAGCTAACCAATAAACTGGTGACTTACAAAATCGATCTGCAGTTTCAACATACACTGCTCATACATATCTTGGCACAAGATAGACAACGTTGGCGGGAACCTTAGACAGATCACTGACAAATTTATGTGTCGGATAATCTTATCAACTAAGGCACCATACGGCTTTATTGCTCCAGTGTATGCAGGCGAGGCATTGCCTGGTTTATTATTGCTCTGCCGTATATTAGGTGAGGTAATATTTGGCAATATATGACTTGTCGCAAGTCATGAGTTCGCTGTGTATGGGGGTGTATTGTTTACTGTGGGTCATGAAATTTGCTTTAAGTCACATGCGGTTTGGTATATCAGAAACTTTCGAAATGTCAACAACGTACATATTAAACATCTTATTAAGAGTATTATTAGGTCTCATTATTATTATGAACCTAAGAAATCAAAGAAAAATCACCGAAGAATCGCCAAATTACAAGACATATTGCACGTAGAACAAATGTTGTTCCGTGGAGCCAAAAGGTTCTGAAGTGGCGACCACGTACTGGAAGACGCAAAGTTGGTTCACGGAAATTCGATGGATGCAAGGCGCACAGGTCATCACCACTTCAAGACCAACAGTAGAAGTCTTTCGGCTAAAATGGTGATGATTTAAATCATGAACTTCAGAGATCAGAAATTTCAGGCGTATTATCATCAAAATCACATGAAAGACTCTCAGCAACCGAGGGTCGTCGGCGTTGTGTTCCATGTGAAATTGACGTAGCAGCAAACCCGGCATGGGCCGGACCTAGGCCATGGACCTGGCCCGGGCTGCGAGAGTGTTTGAAAGAGGCAAGAGCCTGGAAAGCAAAGGTCAGAGAAAAAACACACGCGGGTCAATATGTCTGACTGTCGCTCAACACAGAGCCAAAATTTTTTTGATGATTTCCAACTAAAAAAAAAAAACTGTCTGAATCATGGCTGACCTGAAGCCAAAAAAGACTTGTATATATTTTTGAAAAAAAAAAACCCATCCTTTAAAAATATTTATGCCTAACTTACCTTCAATCAAAACGTATTCGGAAACAACAAAAAAAATCGGTGTTCAATTACACAAAATTGTCACAAACTTGAGCAAAAACCGTTCAAAATTTATTGCAAGTCCATCGTCCCTTAGGCCTAAATCGTCTTTGTTTAAACACACTTTAAGGTGAACATAAAAATTCGCGTTAAACCGTGAAGTGATACGGAATAGTGTAGTGAGAATAAAGTTCCAAATAAACTATCACATACAACGTTTAATCTTGTTTCCTACAAGCCCCTTTGTGTGTTAGGATTAGGTCATGTTGGTAGTAGAAGCGGGTTTGTACACCTTTTTGAAGTGGGAAATAATTAAATGGTTTCTCCCGTTCTAAGTGAGAGGATGTGTCAGATTTGGACAGACTAAAACACACCCGTCCATCATAAGGTTGTCTGGTAGATATTGCTGTCAGCGATAAGACCGCCATTGTACCCATAGATTTAAGTTTATGTATAAGTTGTGTTACTTTTTTTGTGTACAATAAAGTGTATTCTATTCTGTAGTATTGAATCAGAATATCAACGGGGCTAGGACAGATAAAGTACAAGCAAGCAATTTGGTTGAAGGATAACGGTAAGACAACTTATTAAAGGAATAATACACATATTAAAATAATGCACCTGTTTATTTCTTCAGATACGAGTAATCACACTGTTTCTTAATAATTATTAGTACAAAATGTAGATGCTAAGTAGGTAAACTTATCGTAGTTACCACTAGAATTTACGTCCGAACACCACTAGTGCTCTGGTCCAACTGCCCATACCCCGACCTAGCCCTTATTGTCTCCCGCCTTTAATATTTTGAATTTGTATGTATGTATCTAAGTATATTTTATTATTGTATTTCTTTTCTATTTCTTTACCATTAAGCTGCATCTACCATGTTTTGTTTCTGCACCACCCTAAGGTCGACTGGTAGAAAACGTCTAAGGCATTAAGTCCGCCTTTGTATTGTGTTTATTACTTGTGCATAAAGTTTTAATAAATAAATAAATAAACCGTTATTTAAACGACTTCCGTTCTAGCACTCAAATCAATTTTAATATAGCCACATAAAATAAACTTGGAAATGAAATCAATTACTCGGCTTTTAATGAAACCATCGGCGCTGATGTGATGTACGGTTTTGCTGACATTTCAGTCACTCGTGGCATGGTCATTACCGGAAGGCTCGACGTTGCCTGCTATGGCCGGGGGTCGCCACGGCGGCTGTGGCGTCAGGATGTCCGTTCCCTCACGTTAGCAGTCATCTTTTTCGCTAGCATTACCACTTCGCAAAAGGAATCGACCGCATTTCATTCCCTCTTGCTCCAAACCATGGCTCTGAACCAAGAACCGGCGCAAAAGGGTCGCCGCCATAACCAGATACTGCATCACAACATGAAGAAACTGCCAATCTGACATCCACAACCTATCTTCAGGATAAAACGATATGATTGGCAAGACTTCGCTCTTCTAAGTACTCGTACTCGAATTTGCACCATTATCATTGTAGCAATATCTATGGCATCACATAAGTATTAATCCTACATGGCGCCATAAAAGTATACCGCGCGATTTGAACATATAGAACAGCCCGAAATCATTTATCGGGCAGTTGCCCACCAGACATAACACCCGTCTGGTCTGAGGATCCTCCCTTTTTAACTGAGGTATGTGGGACTTTACTCTCTGTTCCGCATACCTCCAAACTGGTGACCCTGGACAAAGAACATCAGCGCAGCCTTCGTGCAGCCACTACTTCGTGATGTGTCATCATTTCCGCCGAAAGACATGACAATAAACTATTCTATGCGTCTCGCATCCATAGGGTTTTGGCGACCTTAACCAGGTCATCGGTTACTTGGTGGGAGGCTTACCAACGCTACGTCTTGCAGTACGAGGTCGCTACTCCAGAACCTTTCGGTCTGCTATGCGTACTATCTGTTCTGCGAGTAATGTGCCCTACCCACTGCCATTTAAGTGAGTTTCTTCGGGCCATGTCGGTAACCTTGGTTCTCTTGCGGATATCTTCATTTCTGTAAAAATACTTATCAGTAGGAATTCAGCAAAAGAGAAAATGTTCTTAGCTGAAATCCAATTTAAAAACTCAATCGCTACATCGTCACACCATACCCTCACCCTAACCGCCACGTTGTGACGACACGCCGTACTAAATCAGTAACCCGATACGGTAGTATCTGTACGTGTCGGGGGTTCGTGTCCCGCGCAGACCTGTCGCGGTGACGTGTTTACTTCACGCCGCGCCCGGCGGGTACAAGCAGTTGTGTAACGCGATCGCGAATGTAGGTGATGCTGGAGAAAGTTAGGTATAGGTAGGTGATGGTGTGCAGTTTTTGTACCTATGGGAGAGTTCTAGATCTCATACCTAATTTTTTTTTATTCGAATGCCATCAGCGTAAAAGTGCAGCTTTGTAGATGATTTGACCACAAAATGCCGAGTGTAATTGTTGATGTGTGGCTTGCGGACGGCGAACAAGAAACAGTTTTATTTTATAGGAAATGAGTATATTAGATATATTTAGGTTGAAAGCATTTTAATCATTGATTTTATATTAAGGGTTTTAATCCCTTGGAAATTATCCAACCATTATATTTGATCCATGGGTAGTGTGAAAACGAAACCGGGGCCCTGGGACGAAGGCAAAAAAGGAACAGGAGTGGGTTTTTAGTAAGTAAAAGTCTGAAACTATCTCCAACTCCACCCAAGAGCGGGATTTGTCATTAGATGATTTTCCCACCTAAAAAAAAAAACATTATATTTGATGTCTAAAGTACTTTATGGCAAATAAAATATACAAATTCTCTACCAATCAAGATGTGTAAGCAAAAGAAAACAGAAATACTATTGGAATTTCATGCGTTATGAACGTGCGATTTTAACTAAATGTTGCACACAGTTATGCTGAAAATTTACGATAGTATAATTTAATAATAATATCACAATATAATATTCCATAACTATCACACAACGCCGTCTAGTCCCAAGCTAAGCAGAGCTTGTGTTATGGGTACTAGACAACTGATAAACCTACTTATATATTTCTAAACAGATAACGTATATATAGATAAATTACACCCAGACACAGAACTAATGATCGTGGTCATCACACAAACATTTGTCCTGGGTGGGTATCGAACCCACGAACTCTGTCATAGCAGTCAGGGCCACTAACCGCTAGACCAACAGGCCAGTCAGTTGATAAGCTAGTTAACTGTTGAGGGATCCTTCAAAGCCAGTTATAATAATTAGTAACGATAGAGCTTGGTGATATAGCATATTTTTTGCATTCGCTTTCAGTTTTTTCTCCGCTTTTATTTTTTATGTGCTCGTGTTTAATCTGTATCTCACCAGAACATATATATACTGCTGTATTTATATACAGCAAAAAAGCTAATTTAAGCTTTTGGGTTTATACCCCAACTATAAAGGAAATTAACCTTTTTTTAAAAAATAAAGTGCCTGATTAAATGATTATTCTGATAGAGTAAATTAAGTAAATTATTTACCTTTATTATATTTTATAGAATCAAACTATATCTAACAGTATCAAAAACTATGATGCATCTTATACTAAAATATATAATTTGAATTTTAAATTCTTAAAGAAATAAGCTTTTCTATTTATGACACAAGAAAGAGCAGACTTTATAATCTGCTCTTTCTTGTGTCAAAGTCCCAGTTCTTTACGCGTCAGAAATAATTATATAGAAAAAACAAACAAAATAAATTATTAAAGAAATCAGAAACGTTTATTTCAAATACGAGTATCTAGATTTATTTCGAAATTATATGAATATTGTCAAAATGTCGGAGTCAAAAAAAAAGTGAAGTTAAATTACAAGTTCCAAAGCGTAGATCTCGGCAGGCTTGGCAATCTAGTTCATTATGCCAATCTAATTATAGTACACAAAAGTTAAATAAAAATCCTTATTCTTGGACTTTTTTTTCTTCTTTTTTATTAAAAAAGGAAACGTTGGCCCACCCACACAGGACAGACACAGTCACAGGATATGACAGGCAGCGGAGCAGCCAATGGCTCAACCACTGCGTCAATTTTAATCACATCCTAAAACTTTTCAATGTCTACTTGAATTTTATTGCACTCGTAACTAAAAGCAGTAGCAAACACAACGCCATTCCTTCAAAACGCACAAACTACGTAACCAGAACGACTGTATAAGTGAATTAAACGCACTCTGCATTAATGTACAATCACAGAACACGCTGCGACTGATCGCGTCTCTCGTATATCGGATAAACGACGCCTGTACACAGAGCTAGTGTCGCCGAAACTATACCCGAGGAGAGCGAGGGAATAGTTTTGATAGTTGAAACTAAATAATAATGTGGTTAAATGTCAAAATAAATGAGGCAGGTTGTCAGTAAGTTAAATGAATCTATGAAGACTTCTCTTCAAGTCAACGGTAATTTCTTAAATTGTGTAGGTTCAGTAGTAACGTTAATTGCAGCATCGGTGGTATTCACAAAGACTTCCAAATTACAATTGCATTCCAATGTGTGACTCACGTTCTTAACAGGGGCACCGCACTGTGTACTCGATGGGTCCATAAAACCTATTTCGTCGAATTGTTTTTGTAGTGGACTACCTGGGTACGCAACTGATTTTAGTGATTTCCATATAGGCTGTATATCAAGTACAGGTTGCACGTTTTTGTGGGGTGTCTAGAAGTCTGATTGATGGCTATAGGTGACGTTCTTCCTACAGCTTCATTCTTACTTTAGGCTTTTGATCTTGGATGGCCAATGCGCAACGAAAAAAGTTTTTCAGCTCTTAAGTCTACCCGGGGCTGTTGTGTGTTTGAAGAGGGAATGTTGGGAATTGGATGTATGCCAGATTAAACATTTCTATAAGACTGTGTTTACTACTAAATTGACGGAAAAGGATGAGACATACTTCTTTCCGTGTCGATGGACTTAAACTATTTTTTTTCTGATCTGTATTTGGCAACCTGTATAAAGTAAAGGTAATTCTGTAGGATTGGCAGTAGACCAGGTGACGCATGTTCTGTGCTTTGGCTCCACACTGGCACTCTTTTAGTGGTTAAAGAAGCCCCATTTGGTCCGGTTGTTTTTGCAGCGGCCAACCTGGGTTCGCAGCCAGTTAAGAGATTAAAGATACGAGCTGCTGTCAGTGACATACTCCCGTGATATAAAATATCCTATGTACTATTTTAGGATATGGTATATCCGTGTATTAATTTTCATCAGAATTAGTTCAGCCGCTCGAGCATGAAAAAGTAACAACATACAAATATACATAGTCAAAAACTTTCGTTAATATTAACTCATTAACTCCTTTTATTAGATCGCCGACATAGCCCGAAGAATTGCCAAACTAAAGTGGCAGTGGGCAGGGCACATTGCTCGGAGAACGGACGGTCGATGGGGCCGAAAGGTTCTAGAATGGCGACCGCGCACCGGAAAACGCAGCGTTGGAAGGCCTCCCACAAGGTGGACCGACGACCTGGTGAAAGTCGCGGGAATGCGGTGGATGCGAGGCGCACAGGATCGGTCGTTGTGGAGATGCTCCGGGAAGGCTATGTCCAACAGTGGACGTCTTTCAACTGAAATGATGATGATGATGAAATCTTGAAAAGTGTAGCTGGTTGTGCAGGATGGGCAGTATAGCAGGTAGCGTACGACTTGTGCAATGGCTCCACACTAGCACTGTGTTAGAGATATATCAAGGAAGCCCCATTTGGTCCGGTTGTTTTTGCAGCGGCCAACCTGGGTTCGCAGCTAGTTAAGAAATTAAAGATACAAGCTGCTATAAGCGACATACTCCCGTGATATAAAATATCCTATGTGCTATTTTAGGATATGTTCTATCCGTGTATTAATTTTCATCAAAATTAGTTCAGCCGCTCAACCATGAAAAAGTAACAACATACAAATATACATAGTCAAAAACTTTCGCCTTTAGAATATTAACTCATTAACTCTTTTTGAATTATATACATACTTGAATTTTAAATATATAATTTCAAGAGAATTCTCATAAGCTGCACAAATTATAAAGGATTGTTCTGTCATATTTGTTTTTTAGCAAAGAGTCAAGCGTCCGGGTAAAGTGTGAGGAAGAACACGGTCACCGACGTCTGATGTCGGGAACGTGTCTGTGTTTATAGAAAACTTTCGTGCGAACTTTGATTGCACGACCTAACATCGTGACATCATGTTGGACGTAATATTATGATTATGACGATGCAGCAATAATTTGAATAGCTACAAAACTAATGGCAGAAAAAAAAATCTTTACAAAAGAAAATATATCATGAATTATATTATCATATCAGAGATTTGAAGGTATTTGGAACAGAGAGTAAAGTCCCGCGAACCTCCGTTGAAAAGGGAGGATCCTCCGACCAGACGGGTGTTATGTCTGGTGGGCTGCAACTGCCCGATAGATGATTTCGGGTTGTTCTATATGTTCTAATCGCGCGGAGAACTTTGATTGCGCGATTCAGGATTAGTTCTTATGTGACGCGATAGATGTCGCTACATCACTCCCCTCCGGAGATCGGAGATCGATGGTTCTTGATGCTTCTTGATGCGTGCCAGGCCATTGGTAGGTTGGTTCCAGTGAGTCGGAACCGAATGCCGCATAGTTCTCGATGAGTCGGAACTGTCTGCGGTGATGCCCCAGTGAGTCGGGGTGGTGCTGTCCCAGTGAGTCGGGATGATGCTGCAGGCTCCAGTGAGTCGGAGTAGTGCTGCTGGCTCCAGTGAGTCGGAGCGGTGCTGTGCGACGTAGTGGCTTGACTGCTTGCGTCGACCAGGAGAGGTTCTTCATTGCTCTTCATGTGACTGGCCGAAGGTGCAGTGTGCTTCGCCAAGGTCGCTGATGAGGCTGAGGGTGATGACCAGGTATGACCATGTAGGCATGCTGGTGGTCAGGATACCCTTTATAGCCGTGGGTGCTGACTGTATGGCTCGCTGCTCGAAAGCTTGAGGAAGTGATGATGACGTCACGAGGTAGTAGCTGCACGAAGGCTGCGCTGACGTTCTTTGTCGAGGGTCACCAGTTTGAAGGTATGCGGAACAGAGAGTAAAGTCCCGCGAACCTCCGTTGAAAAGGGAGGATCCTCCGACCAGACGGGTGTTATGTCTGGTGGGCTGCAACTGCCCGATAGATGATTTCGGGTTGTTCTATATGTTCTAATCGCGCGGAGAACTTTGATTGCGCGATTCGGGATTAGTTCTTATGTGACGCGATAGATGTCGCTACAGAGACATAGGAGATCTGCTTTGGTTTCGGATTGTTCAGAAGAGTTGTCGTGGCCCTCGCAAAGGGCACCTGAAGGAATACTGTAAGTTTATATCAGTAAAAGTCAGATATTCCCTCTCGCACCACCCAGAAAGGGGAGAAGTCATTTGATAATTTTCCAACTCAAAAAAAGTGGTCAAACCTGGCTATACAAAAAACGGTATCACTAAAAAAAAAAACACTTTTCGTACCCTAGGATTTATTTTTGAAGAAGAGAAAAGTATTACAGCTTTTTAATCATTCATTTCTGAATTTTGTCTGTTTTTGATCGATGGAGTTACCTAATATTATATGGAACTATAGTTTCTGAAATAAATTATATTTTTTGTTACAAGAACAATTTTACTAAAAATCTTCATACATATTTTGTCATACAAAGTAAAATTTGTCAAAAGAGTGCTTTGGTATTCGTATTAGGATTACCTAAAATTACTCTGTAAATATGATTACACACCTGAGTTTAGCCTTTTGTGAAACAGTCTGGATGTTCCGCTAATTCGAATACCAAACTCAGAGCCAAGTATCAAGCTGCCAGGGTGGATTGGAAAGTTACCGTGGTCTTCGCAAATTGCAACTGAAGAAACATTTGAATTTAATCAGCAAAAGTCTGATACTCCCTCTCGCTCCACCCAGAGCGAAAGAATTCATTAGACGTTATACCAAGTAAAAAAATAAAAATAATAAACTACCAAGTATCAAAACGTCAAAATCCGCAAACAAAATGGCGCCAGCGCAGCGTTGTCAGTGCACACATTACCTGTGACATACTGTGTCATTGTGCACAACGGCCAACTTAGTCGAGTATTAAAGGAAATTATTTGACTAGAATTAGGACGAAATGGCCTAACGCCCACCGCATGATGTCTGCAAAGGGATTATGAATATTTATTGGTGATAACTTTAATGTTTGATATATTGGTTAGAAATTGGTTGGGATTATTTTTAAAGGAGAATGCGTGGTAGTGAATGCATTTAATTAGGAAATATGTTTTGGTGTTATCTCTATATATTAGGCAGATTAATATTAATATAACTGAAGCTATAGGAAATGGTCCTTATGTGATTACAAGGACTAGGACTAGGATTATTATTAATACTAGCTCCAAGCGGCTTTGACCTTGTGAAAGACCCTAGATATCATATGTGCAGAACGTGGTAATAGTTTGACGCCGTTTAGCTGTTCAAACATACAGAAGTAGCGAACATACAAAGGAGACCACCCATTTGTGAATAAAATAAAAAAGGTGGCGGCCAGTATTTAATTATATTTTATTTTATTATTGGCTGGAGTAGAAAGCTCAAAGAGCAGTGGGGGCCGAGAGGTAATGGCCCCGAGTTACGAGTTGTAGGTCGCGGGTTCAAACCCAGCCAGGTGCTTTACATTACTTTGTTTAACTTATGTCATCACTACTGCTCTCAAAACGGTGAAGGAAAACATCGTGAGGAAACCGGCATGTCCTAGAAGACATGTGACATTCATCAACCCGCACTGGGCCCGCGTGGTGGATTACGGCCCATTCCCTCTCCTAGAGAGAAGGCCTGAGTTCCAGCAGCGGAAACATTAAAAAGGCTGATACTAAATCCGTTCTTAGCAGATATCTACACTCTATAAAGAACCTACCTGCCAAATCTTAAGTTTGTAGGTGATATAGTTTCGGATACATAGTGATTAATCTATGAATAGAATTTCGCTTTTATATATATAGATTTAGTGTTTTCATCGTAGTTTCGATTCCTGTAACGGACAAATATTTGTATGGCTTTGGGGCAGATAGTTATTCCAGATTTGGGTGTCCTGTATATTTGAGATTACATATTTGTAAACGCACCCATGATACAGGAGTAATTCCTAGAGAGGGGCAACTCTATACATTCATTACCATTGCCTTTTATGCCAGGTCAAACCTCTTTAGTACCTACTAACTTAACCCATCAATTCTGAATAGAGACCCAATAAAGAACCATTTACACAAATTATCGCGCATACGGCCGACCCCCCAAACAAATTAGCAACATTACCCATCACATATCATTCGGGCAATCGTGATCGCCGCTAATTGCACCGACCGGCCGCGATCGGATCACGAAGGCACATCATACACATTAATCATAGACATATTGATAAACAATTGCCCTACCTTAAATGAGGGGTCAACGCTGCCTCCACGGCGAAACTTTTTGAAGCCACCTTATAGGCCCTAACAAACAACTTCCAACCTTAAAACTATACGCATTACAGTCGACCGTCTTTTGTTTGAGATGACAGTTACTACATTTGGAAATGGAATAGTAAGCTTGATTTTTCCGTTGCTATTCATTCGGAATTTAAATCTTAAGGTCTAAAAGTTATGGCTGGTTTTTGGGTGGGTTGTGTTGTTTCATAGATGAGGCATGTTGTCGGCGATGCTTTGTCGCGAGCCGACAAAGGGGGCACGTGGGAACGTGCGCGTGCGCGTCTTCCTGCTAACAGAATAGTGCTGTAATGTATGGTTGTTGTGTTATTGTTGATCGATTTTAGTCGATTATTTTTTAACCGAATATATTATTATACGACTACTTTGGAAGTGTTTAGATGATGCAAGTGTTCGTTACACGTACGAACATATCGCGGAAATCACTGTAATTTTTCAAATCGATTTGGAGATCATTTCAATCAAGATTTTCGACGGTCGTGTGCCGGTTGCCTAATATATTTTTTTAGTATTTTGCTTTTTGTTTGTATATTATTTACCAAATAATTTCTATCTGCTTTACGCCTATTTCATGTAAGTTTAGGTTTCAAACGAACGTAATGTCAAAATATTTTTGCACCGTTGCGTAGGAGCAATGCAAAAATAGCTTTGCCTTTATTTAGGAACTAGCAAAACTAGCGCGAGCATTACCGCAGCAGCAGCTGCGGTAATGCTCGCGTCATAGAAAAAAATACCCCAGGAGATCATGAACAGTATTCTATGTGCTATTTCAGAATATGGTCTACCCGTCTATCAAGCTACATTTAAATTTGTTCAGCCGTTCAAACGTAAAGAAGTAATAATCATAAACACATACTCACTTTCAAAAATTTTTTTTGCAAATTAAAAAAAAAAAATTGGGATTGCAATTATTAGAGACTTATAGAGACTAATAATATATTCAATATTGTCATATTGTAAACAGAATCGCCTTTGTAATATTACCGTGCAACATTTATGAATCATACCAGTACTTATATGGTAAATGAAACAAGTATTAGTATTAACACGCAAAGAAATCCTTTAAATGGAAGAAAATAATTTTCGAAACCTGACTTCAAAAATCAAGTCACTACCAAACAACTCCCGGGTTTCCCCTCCCGCAAGAACAATCACGTTCCACATTCAAGCTAATCACCCTCATCACCAATTACGATTGTAACCTGATACAGTTACAATAAAACTAATTGATTGAACCACACAATGGTGCCACAGTGGGTTACTGTTAGTGGTCAACAAACTTTCATACCCCATGTGGTATGTTATTAGAGGTTTGACTTTCACGGTTTAGGTTATCAATCTCTGAAATAATGGGTGGCATATACTAGCACACTACACTACACTCTATATGCAGTTTTTTTCGGAGGCAGATTCCAGAGGAACCACGCGTGCATTATGTTATGATTTTAGACTAAACATCGGTTTTTTTTTAATCGGTATAAACCATTGTTTGATTGTCCCACCTGATGGTAAGCAGTGATGCAATCATCGATGGGAGGCGCACTAGTTTATTAAGAGCCTATTCACTCTAGCCTTGAAGTTACCTAAATTATAGTTGGAAGGGAAGACCGCAGCAGGTAAAACTGTTCCAGTCCACTTCCAGAGTTAGGAAATCATCTAAACTTTCACGGTTTGCGTTATCAATCTCTGAAATAATGGGTGGCATATACTAGCACACTACACTACTACATGCAGTTTTTTTCGGAGGCAGGTCCTAGACAAACCACGCCTGCATTATGTTATGTTTCTAGACTAGATCGGTTTTTTTTAAATTTGTATAAATCAGTGCTTGGCTGCAATCCCACCTGATAGTAAGTAGTGATACAATCATCGATGGGAGGCGCACTAGTTTCATCATCATCATCATCATTACAGCCGAAAGACGTCTACTGTTGGTCATAGACCTCCTCCAAATGTCGCCACAATGACCGGTCCTGTACGTCTCGCAACCATCGGATTCCCACAACCCTCACCAGGTCATCGGTCCACCTTGTGGGAGTTCTTCTAACGCTGCGTTTTCTGGTACGTGGTCGCCATTCTAGAACCTTTCGTCCCCATTGACCATCTGTTCTGCGAGCAATGTGCTGCCTATTCACTCTAGTCTTAAAGACACCTAAATTATATGTGGACGGGAAGACCGCAGCAGGCAAATTGTTCCAGTCCAGTTCCAGAGTTAGGAAATCATCTAATGACTTATCTCAGTCTAGGTTGGAGCAAGAGGACGTGTCAGACTTTTTGTGACTAAAACCCACCTACCTCTAACTGCCCTTTACGTTCTAGGACCACGGGTTTCCTTTTTAGAAGTATTCACCAAGACCGAACCTGGCCAGCAAGTAACTCACCATCCGGCCGTCTAGTGAAGACTGAGCCTGAGTCGTCAACAACGCATAGTGATCTACATGCGCATTAAAATGTTGGCAGTAAAACTGTAGGGTAACCTACTAGGGGTGACGCCCAGTAGGGCCATAGGAATTTTCAAAAGAGTACCGTGATTCTAGAACGCAAAGGGTAACCAAAGGACACAGGTAGGTTTTAGTCAGTAACAGTCTAAAACGCTCTCTGGCTCCACTCAAGAGCGGGAAAGTCATTTGATGATCACCACAAAAAAGCTATGAAATGTCAATGTCAGATTGTGGTGTCAATTGGTGTTGTTTTTTTTAAACATTTTCGCTCACAATATTACACCGAAAAATAAAACATGCTCTTTCCAAATCACACGCTCAATTAACCTTCAAAACAAAGCCTTAAACAGAACAAAAAAATAATTCCCGTACGGACCCCACATGCGTTCTATTTCGCAAGTCATGCCCAAATGAGTCGATCCTATTAACGATATAAATAGCCGAATATCATCGTAGCTCTTCGGGAAAGTTCGATTCTAGAAGCGACAGTTTGTTGCGTCGGATTCCATACATTTTGTAAGAAAACTAGACTTGTGGAGCTACACTTGATCCACGCCACGCGACGTCGTCTACGCATAAATCTGGCGTGAGTAGTTATCTTAATCAATAGTCAAAATAGTAAATAATTTTTCTAAATATTAATCGTGCAACGCATTTTCGCGAAATTTAACAATTAGTTACATACCTATTTTTTTATTTTAACTATTGGCTGACTTGATTAATTAAAGAGTCGTCGTTTATAATGCGTACAAAGGACTGGAATAATTTTCCCGCTGCGGTCTTCCCATACGATTATAATTTAGGTGTAATAATGTAATATAATCTATGATTGAAGGTAATAATAATGTTATTTTTATTTTTAGTATATTAGTTTTTAATTTTATTTTTTATATTATAATGACATATTTTTCCAGTTTTAAACCTAATTATAATCATTAATTATAATGTAAATGCTGTGCATACCTATAAGTGACTTTTTTACACAGGATGCCCTCGTAAATGTGTTGTAGTCAATGTTTAGTAAATAAGTCGCTAGTATGCCTATATAAATAAATAAAAATAAATAAATAAAGATGTCTTAAAGGCTAGTGTAAACGCCACCAGGTGGGACCATCAGGTGGGATCGCAGTCAAGCACTATTTAAAAAAAAAACTCGCCCTTAATTTGAACTGAGATTTGAATTACCTTTTCGCTGAATAAACCTATTTTCTTCTATAAAGTAGAAATAGGTTTAATCAGTGAAATAAATAGTGGCTAATGTTCAAACCTTTGTGTGTTTTTATTAATAGTTTTCATATCAATGTGAATGTGAAGTGGTAATGTGATCGCACAAACAGTTGAGGTTAAAAAAAAATATACACATTGTACGTGGGCCATTGTTCTTTAATTTTGAAGAAACTTACAGACGTTTAACGTTTTATTATTTAAACGTCACTAAAACTTTAATATTCGATCACATCCAGCATCCATATATCTACAATTTATCAAAAATATCAGCGGCATTGTGTGGCGTATCAAAAATGCCTGCTCTAACGGAACCATATCGATGTGGACCCCTTTGTTACAATAAATTGAATGTTGCGAAAATATAATAGCAGTGTGTCTGTTTATCAATTTATTGCTTTCGAAGGATGTGGTAATGGAAGGTCAAAGTTGGTATATGTAATGTCTAAGAATGCAGGTCAATAGTGTATGGGATTAGCAAGACCCGACCACCTGAAAAGTGTTACTACATTCTGTTTTTTTAGGTTAAGGCAAATAACCTCTTCCACTCTGGGAGGAAAGAGAGGGAATACCAGACCTATACATACTGACTAAAACTCACCTCTGTTCCTTAAGTTGCTTTTGGCGTTCCAGAGCCGTGATGACTCTTTTAAACAATCCCCAAGCCCTAGAAAGAAAGAAACAAAGAAAGACATTTATTTGAGACTCGCACAGGACAAACAACAATAAAATAAAAAGTAACTACTTAATCTATAAATACTTAACTTAAAATAAAAAAATAAAAGAAAACCATATTAAAAGATAAAAATAAAAGACCTTTGTGAGCCCAAAAAGGCTCTTATCTCAGCATATGCAGTGATATTTAAAAAAAAAGTAAAATAACGTAGCGCTGGTATTCATTCCTAGCAAGCATTGGCTCTAAAACCCTTCACCCAATAACACGTCTTAGTATCAAGAAAATTAAGAAACAGCTGTACTACCAGATTACTGTTCCTATCAGACACAAGGTGTCATTAAATTCAATACTATCATGTATTGAACACAATAACACGTCGTCAACGCTATCTGTAATAGTATACTTTAATGCATCAGGCTCACTTCCCGCGGTCTTATTTTGGGGTTAGCGGGACGTGTCGATTGTTCGATAACTTTGAATCGATAACGAAACTTGTGTAAAGGTGTTTTTGAGAATAATTTCAGGTGATCTTGACTTTCAGTTAGCACAACCGTGACTTAACAAATTATGTCAATAAAATTTAACATATCTATTATTTTTATATCTCTTACTGTTGTGGAAGTCCTTGTAAGCCCTTCAATTTATTGATTATCTGTTTGAACTGGCGAATGAAAGTAAACTCTGTAATGGAACATACCTACCCCCGGGATTAAAAGTATTCTATGTTAATTCCAAAAAACCTACTAACCTACTCGAGTACCAAATTTTAATCGACTTCGTTTAGCTATTTGACGGTGAAGGATTAACAAACATACACAAACTTTCGATTATATCATTAGTATAATGTGATTCTATCAAATAACAATGTTGTTAAATATGCCGGTTTTCCCTAATAAGTTAGTGGTCGTGTTTAAAAATAAAAGCATTTATTTTCAAATATTGCATTACTATAATATTCAGCTCGTTAATATTTGTGTTCTGTGCTGGATTTAACATTTTTCTAAAATGAAACGAAAAATCGCCATGACGATCCGCTGTCCCCAATAATCGCTATCGAAAACCTCAGCGCTACCCGCTAACCCCCTGACTGAAGCTCACAACACGTGCTTAACGTAATCTATATAATTATACGAGAAACGGTAATCTATGTCTCAGATGATACTGGGCACGCGCCTGACAATACGGTATCGATGTAGTGTATAATCTGTGTAATAGATATGTTAGATTGATTTGGACTTTCTTTTTTTATGCTTCGTAGGGCTTTTTTTTTGGAAGAAAAACTCTAAATTAACGAGAAAAAAGATACTTTGGTTTATGTGGCAAAAAAACATACATTTCGACACTTTCGAGGAAATCAGAATTCATAGGGTACTTCAGTTTGTGTAAAAGTTTTGTTACTATTTTAGGTTTACAATAAAGTTTATTCTATTCTATTCTATTCTACTTCCCGTTGATCCAGAATTCTGAAACTTGGCATAAGACAAGGTCTTACAGCACAAATATAGGAATAAATCTGAAAACTGTAAATTTTTTGTTTACCATTCGGAAAAATCTTCCGAGATTTCACTCCGGAATTGGACTATTTACTTAAGTAAATTTTTACAGAACCCTCAGGGTGCGAGTTCAACTCGCACTTGCCCAGTTTTTTTTTGTATACCGCGTTGTGTTCACATCCACAATTAATAATTAATTATTAAGGATTCATGCAACGTGTCTTCTAGTACTATATAGTCTCAGTTACCACTCCCTTTCTAGATCCATACAATTTTCACATATTCCAACCATTAATGTATGTTTTCTTCCAAATCTAAAGATCACATAATCACATTAATACTCAAAACAAAAATGAACAAAAAGTATAGTTTGTGAATTATGTGTTTAACTTTTTTTGTTATAAAACTAATCGTCATTGCACAATCACGGGTCCGTACCAGCTTAATTTTCAATTGTTCCAAATTCAAAATTTCAAACTGGTAGCAATTAAAAATTGCACAGCCTGTATGCACTCCAAATTCAAAGTGTACATTATTTTGAGTCGCAAATTTACACAAATTGTACGAAGCGACGCGAACTTGCACGAACGAAACTTTGGTAAATGCATTCGATTCGAATTTCGTAATACAATACCGTTTTTCGATTGGTCTCAAATTGGGTGCAATTAAAAAGTTTTCGATTGTGGTAGAGTTTGGTTTCGTGTTTATGGTTTTAGCCGTCTAGTGTGTTATGCTATGATGTGCACTTGTCTTCATAATTTTCAGGGTTCGCGCTGAAAATGAAATTGATCATTTTCGTTTCAAGGTTTTTTTATTATGCATAGGCTTGCATTTGACCTATCCCAGTTGATGGTAAGTGATGATTTGGTCGACGATGAAGCAAGCTTGTCTAGAAGTAACCTATTCACTGTTGATTTTAATAAAACACAGACTCCAACGGGGTATTCCACTTCTTAGCTGTACGCATAATGAATATGTTCCCAAAATGTTTGGAAGTCCACCGCAATACCATACGTCTAATGAAACGGAGTCGATGATGGAACGGACTTGGCGGAATTAAATTGTGCAATTCCAATGCACACTCCTTGAAATGTAAATGATTGAAAACCAAACTTTTCAAAGAGAGTTGGGTTAATATGAGTATTGGATTTGGACAGAACTGTAATTAAACCTCTAATAAGCTAAGGGTAGGTATTGATAAAAATAATACTGGCCAGAATTAAAAAAACATTTCTCTGGAACCCTCTAAAATGACACGTTGTATACCCCTCAAGGAGATGTCAGCAAATCGTAGGGGCCCAGCAGGGTCGAAGCCTACTGGGGCCACGGGTAGTGTGAAAGCGAAACCCGGGACGAAGGCAAAGAAGGAACAGGAGTGGGTTTTTAGTCAGTAAAAGTCTGACACTCTCTCTCTGGCTCGCCCAAGAGCGAGATTTGTCATAACATGATTTTCCCACCGAATAATAAAAAAAAAACGTTGTATACCTCAAAAATGTATACGGACAATCGATATTAAAAACGATATTTCCAACCAGTCAACCTACATAACTTTATTTTTACACCAATCCCATCTCACGTCACTAAAAATGTCATTCATAAAAATAACGCCATCTTTTTCCATTAAGTACTTACCTCATTACGCAAAACTCTATGGCGCAATGCCTCACGTAAATGTCATAAGAAAATTATAAAAACAAAAACAAACTTTATTTTTATCAATGCCTGAAGGACAGCTACCCTTTTCAACTCCGATTCAGCGAACAGTCATTCATCCAACTCGTTTCTAAAAGAATTTTGCTAACCGTCAATTTATGTTAACATTTTGGTCGTGAAAAATTCAATTTCTTTTCTTTATTACGTTGGTAAGAAATTGTTCATTAATTTTATGTAAAAGGTATAATTTTCTTTAAATATCATTTTCAGTCATTAACCTTTCGAATACCGTAATAAGATAGAAATATATATATAATACACAATAGAAAGACATGAGAGAGCGAACGCCGAGGTTCGCTTGGGGGTTTAATGAATGAAAATTAATACTTTGGTATCGGAAATGCTGGCAATTTATCTAATAGAGTTTTAGCATTCGTACTTAGGTCACTCTAAAGTGTGGCTCATGTTTTGAACAGGGGCACCACACTCACATTGAATATCCGACGGGACTATAAAAGTGCCCTAAGTGCCCACACACCTGCACTTTGGAGGATTTAATGAGTACCACAGATTCTGCAGTTAACGCTGCTACCAACGGGGCTCAAACAATTTGAAGAGTTTACCATCGATTCAAAAAAACGAAGAAGCATTCGTATATATAGCAATTACTACAAAACTGCATCAGCTATTCAAAGCTGACTACGTTTTCCTCTCTAAAAATTAGACTTAAATGTATCAAGATCTGCATTTTGTAATTGGAAGAGAGCATTTATTTAAAGAATTCAAAAAACATCTATGTTTGACTCTTCGTAAATGTACTAACCACAAAATAAAAACCTACCGATAACTAAAGAAAATACTAAGCTCACACACACTCATACATTCCCCATCCACATACCTAATAGGTACACCATTCACATCCCATTCATACCAACAAAATTGAGTGTTTACTCAACCCGCCAAAATACACGTTAGCGGGAAAACAATTGACGGTTGAAATTTAAAACAAACAAAAAGAACGAACGAACCGATTACCTACGTAAACAAAATATATGAGTACCTATGAACGTTCGGCGCAAAAAACTGCTGACAACTGACAGCCCGCCATTTTTGATTTCAATATGGCTGCCATTGCAACGCTCTATGCAGTCAGCGTTTTTGTGAACGTATTTGTTTAATCGAATCTCTTTTATTTTGTTTTTATTTAGTGCAGTGGTGTAATATTGGAAATGGGAAAAAGTGCATTGTTTGTAGAATTATTGTGATAATAGATGATCAAGATTTTAGAATCAAACGTAGAAAAAAGCACCAACGGTTTGTCATTTGGAAAGCCACCTGAAATATCCCTAGTGCATATGAATCGTATAGATTCATATTAAACTTTCGGAAAGTCATTAAAGCGGAGAAAAAGCTACTTTGTCTTGGCACCAGGACTTCAAGCTATAGTTAAAAAAAATCTTATGATTTGCACCATATGCTATTTCACTTCGTCTTGTAGAACTTCAATCCATCGATCGTGTGGTATTTGAAACTCCAAACAGTCGTATAAGTAGATATAGAATCTTGTCAAATCCTTGGCTTTCAAAATACCCTCATATACCAAGTCTGTAAAAGCAGATGTGGTCAATAAGACCAGTTTCGTATTCTAAGCTATACAATCGATGGTAAAATTTAGTGATACTACAATGTTTACTGTTGTTTTCTTTTAATTCTTCATTCTCGTGCATGAACATAGCCTATCATATTGGTTTTTTTATTGATAAATCCATGACTTAAGTACTTAATCCCTGGCTGTAGCTATCAGAAAACACAAGCAAGCAAGGAATTCCACTCCTTAGCTGTACACACAATTAATATGTGTTATTGTTTACACTTTTAACACTTTTTAATATTGTTAAATTATATCTAAGGTTTGTTATTTGTTTTAAATGAGTACATAAATCTGAAAATTGAAATCATTTAATTTTAGGTGGATTCTGTACAGAATATTTTAGACTTTTTATTGTATATTTTCGGTTTTTGGGCATATGGCCATCATATAATATATATATATATATATATCATGGGCTGCAGCTGAAAATCAGCGTCAGCATTTTGCTGAGCTGAGGCCCTTTTGTCATTATTCAGTGCACTTTTTGTTTAATTTTAAGTTGTTTCCATTTTTGTAATATCAATAAAAATCTCTCTCTCTTCTCTTTCTTACGTTCCCAAAATGTTTTACTTAATAAAGGAATATCTTACTTGAATATAAAAAAGCCTAGCATAAGCTCACGTCAACTACTGAGACACCAACCTTATCAAAACTATAGACCGAACTAACATTAAGATTTAAGTAAGGGACAGTGGAATGTAGAATCACTTCGCAATTACAGACTGACAAATGTAAGGATATTAGGCACACATGTGCCACCAAGTTCTCGAGATCCCGGTCCCGGGGTAGCCACCCTAGGTCCCGGGCGGTGGAGGCACCCCACTATGTTAGAATGTATTTGGATTAGTTTGGTGTTAAGAACTAAAATTTTATTTTTAAGAATTAAAAGGCGTTATTGAAGTCCATTGTTAGAATAGTGTGGATATTTTCAGAATAGCGAAGCATTTGACAGGCTTTAAAAGTGTAGACAAAAAGACAATATATCGGCGGTAACAATTATTTAAGTATAAGAAATTGGTGGTCAAAATATGTGGGCTTGTCTTTGTCTGCAAGCTTGTTCGAAAGAGTCAATGTAGCTCTGAAACGCAATAGGTAACTGAAGCAACATGGGTAGGGTTTAGTTAGTAAAATTCTAACACTTCCTCTTGTTCTTCTCAGAGTGAGAGAAGTAGGTCCAAATTTATGAGTTGTACGTCGTGAAACAAACCGTAGGCACATCACTTTGTGTAATTTATTTCATCACCAATGCTCTCAAAAGGAAGGAAGAAATCTGCTTGATGAAACAAACATTTTAAAATATGTAACATCTATCAACCCGTACTGAGTCTGCGTGGTGCTGCGCATTACGAGCCATTCCACCACTCCTGGAGAAAAGGCCTGAGTTTCAGCAGTGGGAACATTATAAGGTTGACTATGCCAATCCAAACTAGAATCCTCTTCTATGATTACCATAGAAAAACCATTTCACCACTAAAGCATTCAAAGAGGACATTATTAAGAATCTCTAAATCAATATGCAAATAACAACAGAAACTTTAGAAAGCATACATCCCTATATCATCATTAATCTGGCGAATGCTACGGAAACCGTATCTGATTGAATCAGGCAGGTAACCAGGACTTGTGACTTGTGAACCAGTACTTGGGGCAAAGGATTAGGGTTCTCTTAAGATTGGTTTAGCGTTGATTCGCCTGTGCTGCGCTGGTAATAAGTGTGGAACTTTCGTGCGCCCACGCAACGCCTACGATGTTGGCCTATCTATGACATGTGGTGAGACCATAGTGGTAGAAGGTGGCTGGGTCTAGTATGTTTAAAGCGATTTAGATAATCACCCAAATTCTAGTTGATAAAAAAATGGCTTATCAATGATTTGTGTATCCTTAGAGCAGTGGTGGTCCATTGCTAATGGACTCGACTGATAAGTTGTTCATTGCCGCCGCCGGTTCAAATCCTAGTATGTCACCACCACTGCTCGCAAAGCGGTGAAGGAAAACATCGTGAGGAAACTATAGCATACCCTAGAACCAAAAATTCGAAGACATATTGTGACATCCACCTACCCGCGTTGGATCTACGTGGTAGATTACGATCCATTCTCTATCCTAGAGAGGAGATCTGAGTCCCAGCAGTAGGTAGCAGTAAGTTCTCGTAGAGGTGATGTTCTTTAGAAAGATCAAGTACGAGTATATGAACTTAAACGAAAGAATGTGTGTAAGCATAACAATAGGCGGTATTTTGTGGCTTCTGCCTAACCCGTTGAGAAATCGGCATGTGATATACTTATGTGTAGTCCTATGTGCAGTACCTTTCCTGTCTATATGCTAAACTACTTTTAAAACTACCCAGTTTAAAAAATAGTTAAACGTACTGCATATTTTATCACGAGACGTGTTTCGTGAGACTTTGAAGCTGGGGAATAAAATATTAATATAAAGGTTCTTCTAACGGCTTCGCCCGCGTGGAAATAGAAAATTGTCCCATGAGAACATACTCGAAGGGTGAAAAGTATGTCCGTGTTTGAGCATTGATGGAGTAACAAATATACATACAATCTTTCTTCTTTTTAATATTAGTGTGATAGCAGGAAAAATGCATATCAAATCAATCTGTTTTAGGGGTTCGTACCTCAAAAGGAAAAAACGTAACCTTTATAGGATCACTTTGTTGTCCGTCTGTCTGTCTGTCAGTCAAGACCCTTTATCTCGAGAACGCGTTACGGTATTGAGTTGAAATTAAAAGCATATACTCAAATCTACGGTCCCTTGAAGTTGTGAAAAAATCAACCTTCTGAATGTACCAAACAACAAGATACGGCCGTTTATATGGCAAAAAAACGTGTGTTTCGGCACTCTCAAGGGAATCAAAATTCATTCCTGTTGACCTATGATCTTGGAATTTGATATGACGCAAGGTCTCATAGCACAAATATAGGGAATAATCTGAAAACTGTAAATATGTAGGTACGTCACAAAAATAAAAACTTTTTTTAAGATTCGATAAATTTTCGTAACTTAATTCGGGAATTGAACTATTTTCATAGGTAAGGTTGTACGGAACCCTCTGTGCGTGCATTTGCCCGGTTTTCTTTTTATTTATTTATTTTTCTTATGTGCAATATCAGGATATGATCTACCCGTGTGTCAAATTTTATGAAAATCCGTTTTGCTGTTTAAACTTAATACACTACACACATACTTACTAACTTATCTTTTTCAAGTATGATAGTAGGCAATATAATAAGTCATCATCATCATCATCATCATCATTTCAGCCGAAAGACGTCCAATGCTGAACATACGCGGGAGGCGTATGTCCAAGTGCCGCCACAAGGAACGGTCCTGTGCGTCTCGCATCCATCGGACTCCCTCGGATCGAAGGCCTTCCAACGCTACGTCTTCCGGTACGTGGTCGCCATTCCAGAACCTTTCGGCTCCAACGGCCATTCGTTCTGCGAGCAATGTGCCCTGCCCATTGCCACTTATGTTTGGCGATTCTTCGTGCTATGTCGATGACCTTGGTTCTCCTGCGGATATCCTCATAAATAACATAAATAAAAATATTAGTAACATTCGGAAAACAAGAACATGCCAACCATGATTGTAATATCTTAGCACGTAAGCCGCACTATAACCTAGTCCTTACCTGAACCTAGGACCATATTTACGGCACAAAGGGCGTAGAATGATGTCCATACAGCGTGGAGCAACGTGTGAACATCTGGCACACTTCCGCCTTGTGCTTGTCTCATTATACAAGGCTTGACCGACCCGCCATAATACCTATTTAAGATGTTTAATGTTTGTACTGTGTGCTTTGGGAGTCTTTATGGAAAGTTCTGCGCGAGACCAATATTTTCTCGTACACGTTGGATAATAAACCGATAACTAGCCAATGGATTTCTGTTACTTTTATTTAAGGATTGATCACCTCGTTGGCCTCGTGGTCGCAAGCAACTGCTGAGCGTCGGGTCCTAGGTTCGATTTCCGGGTCAGGCAAACAGCCATTGGTTTTTCCATTAGTAATTTGCAGATATATGGTGTTTCCTTGATCACAGTGGAACATTTCAAATACAATACATAGGTTTTTAAGCAATTTGTACTACTAACAAAATATGGATATTTGTCCGAAATAAACTTTATTATTATTATTATTATTATTAAATACCTAGGACATTTAGTAACATCCAAATTCAAAGACGATGTTGACATCGAGAGGGAGCGGAGGGCTTTGGATGTTGGAGGTAACAAGATAGCACGCAAGTTTGCGCGCTGTTCCAGGTCAGTAAAGCAGACCTTTTTTAGTGGCTCGGGCATGTTTGCCGCTGCTAACGTTGACTGCTTTTATGCGATGATGCGTTAGCGCAGGGCATCTCTGGTGCGCAGGGTGCGCGGCAGCCCAAACAGTGTGCTGATGTCGACAAGCTCGACTGTCCTTATATAAGGCGATGCAGTGATTTGTATGTTACCTGCAGTCACCAATAACTGTGTGTGTGAAATAATAGGGGTTAGTGATAATTAGGTTAATGCCTACCAGACTTTTTTTTGGATGGAAAGTTATCAAATAAATTCTTAAACTCTGGGTAGAGCATGAGGAGGTTCCAGACTTTTACTGACTAAAACCCATCCTTTCAGTTCCCTTCAGTTGCCCTTTGCTTTTCAGGGACACGGAGGCGGTGACTCTTTCTAACCGCCTTGGATCACCAGACTTTGCAAATAGATTTTTATGACGAGTTCTGAGGCTCTGAACATTATAACATGTTATCAGTATTTATTGTTTATTGTCAAGATTATAAATATTCGGAAATGACTCTGTGCTTTTAATAGCAAATGTTATCATCATCATCATCATTTCAGACGAAAGACGTCCACTGTTGGACATAGGCCTCCCCCAAGCGACGCCAGAACGACCGATCCTGTGCATTTTGTATCCACCGCACTCCCGTGGCTCTCACCAGGTCGTCGGTTCACCTTGTGGGAAACCTTCCAACGCTGCGTATTCCGGTGCGCGGTCGCCACTCTAGAACCTTTCGGCCCCATCGACCATCCGTTCTATGAGCAATGTGCCCTGCCCACTGCCACTTTAGTTGCAAATGTATTTTCCATTAATTTTAGAATTTTGACAGATATCAAACTGATATCTCAAAATGGGTGCCTCAATTCCCAAATATTATCCTAAAACTCGACAGATCCACACATGCTACCAAAACAATGGTCCTAACATAACTCAGCAATATCTTAGGAAGCCATTAAGTTTTCAATAAGCGAGGAAGGGCCACATATTGCGGAATATTCGAGCTCTATTATAATTTTGATACGGGTAAGGGATCGCCAGTAGGAATTAACTTATCACACTGGTACCGCATCTGCATACCTTCAACATTTATGTGGGGGATGGATTTGGGTGAATGATTTTTGTTGTATATTCGTAATGATATTTTTTGAGAGAAAAAATAAATTTGATGTGAACTTACGTGAATATTTTTTTTTTTTTTTTTGTATCTGTAAATATAAAAGCGAAATACCACGAAATCTCAGAAACTATAACACCTACAAACTTAAAATTTGACAGGTAGGTTCCTTATAGGGTGTAGACATTACCGCTAAGAACGAATTTTACGAAACTTTACCCCTAAGGGGGGTAAAACGGGGGTTGGAAGTTTGTATGGAGAAACCTGTTTTTACGTGGGTGAAGCCGCTGGCAGAAGATAGTATGTTATAAAATAAAAATGTGTTAATCAACTATAATAATGAATGAATTAATTTAAACTACCAGCCATTACCCTGGAATGCAAATGGTACTTAATCACAGGTGAGTTTAAATCTAGTTTTAGTCAGTAAAAGTCTGACACTCCGTAAAAGTCTGACTCTCGCTTCACCCACAGCGAAAGAAGTTATAATTTCCCTCTTGAAAAAAGTAACTACAGTCAAGTCTTCTAAACTTTTATTACGTCCTTAATCACACTAATTCACACTAATATTATAAAGGCGAAAGATTCTGAGTTTGTGTGTGTGTTTATGTTTTGTTACTTCTTCACGCTTGGGCAGATGATAGAATAATTATGAAATTTTGAAATTTGAAATTGGAGAGACATATTTACTGACTGTGTTTTTGTAATTGACATTTTAAGAATTTTTCATTATTTAACTACGAGTACAAAACAACAAACTTTGAGTCCGTCCCTGGCACCACCCCGGTCTGGACACGGGGAGCTAAGACACATATCTCAGACGGGGCTGCAAGAAATGCCCACACCCCAATATGTAGATTTGTACCTCTCCCAGGCGGTGGTCATTACTCTACGACGATTTATAGACTTGATACTTTCTTACGCCAAATTATTGAAATGGTAGATATTTTTTAGGAAACCCACCAGCTTACTAAGTCTGCAAGTCACTAATTTTTAACGATCGTGTCGAAAAATAAATTTGAAATGAATTGAATAAATGCCAAAAAAATAATCAAAAGACGCGCCTTATTTGTTTTTTATTTTGAATACGTCAACGTTTAGGTGATATATACAAGGAGATGGGAGGAACAGTTTAACTTTTCCTAAAACTAGCAGACGTAAATAGAGAACAGATGTTTGAGGAACTAGAAGCGAGAGAATATATATGTGCAGGAGAGAGTGAACGTTTAAAGCAGGTGGTGTTAGTTTGCATTCGCTACATATAATAGTCTTTAAATTATTAATTAGGAAAGTCAGTAGGTCAATTCAAGTTAAATAGATTAGAAAGAATACGAATCACCAGAATTATAACTCCAATAAATCCGTACTAACTCTCAATCACCAAGTATCAAAACTATACTACCAATGATCCACGGACGAATACCTCGACCCAATCAGCACGTAGAAGGGAATGTTTTGTCTGCTGCGACTTAGGTTATTACCAAGTGTGCCGTGTGACGATGCCTCGTGCTTCTGCCTCGTGCCTCGTGCCCCGTTCCTCGTGCATATGCCTCGAATATCCCTCATTGCGGACGACATGTTTCGATTAAGACGACCCTCTTAGCTCAGGAGATAGGGTTAAGGATGGTTAAATTATGTGTGGCAGGTTAATCCATGTGTTTATGTCCATTTGAGATTTGTAAAAGATCACGTTCTATGATAGGATTTAACTTTAGTGGGTTAATTTTAAGATTTCCTAATTAACCAAAAAAGTGTGTTTCTCCATGTCTCTGTATTGCAAGCACGAGATAGAAAGGATCTAGAACTCAAAGTAATATTTACAATTGAATTAGCCCAGTTATATGTTAACTATTTTCATAATATCTCAGGAGCCTAGACACTTTTAGGGCCTTGTAGACACTTTTTATGAAACGTAGTACAATCCCTGTACCTATGCGCTCTGCAAGTGAGGGTTTGTTAGAAATTATTAAGATACATGGAAAATGTGGACTGGTTACCAAAAACTTATGGTCCCTGCCTGAAATAAGTTATTAATATGTATATGTCGTGGCCAGATGTTAGAATTGATCACTTCATGATATGGCCCACTAAAACCGGCCAGATCGTTTAAACGTTAACGATTAATTTTGATGATATGTCAATCCTCGTTTGGCCATATCATTGATGTAGGATTTCAATTTCAATGATAATAAAAAGTCTAAATAAACTCGGTCAAACGAAGATTGAAATATCATAAAACTTTAACGTTTCAAACGATTTGGCCAGCTTTACTTAGCCATATCATGTAGTGATCAATTTCTAAGATCTGGCCACGACATATACATTGATTATTGACCATTTATTTTAAAGTTTGTAGGTCGAAGCAAAATTTGTTCTACCAAAACCATATAGACGACCAAACTTCCACACCAATTAAAACCACCAACAGATACCCTCAAAATCTGACCCCCCAGCTCCCAGCCTAGGCTATCGTCTCAAGACATCGCAGGGTTGTCTAACACAGACGCCAATAATATAATAATATGAGTCCTGCAATTGTCGTATGTGCGTCTAAGGGAATTATTAATGCCTTTCTGCCCCCATCGGGCATGGCGAGGACCGAAGGCTTATTTAAATAGTTATGTAGCCGGACTTAAGGTAGAACCTTTGATTTAACTAAGGCATTGAAGTAGAAAATTGACTTAAGATTTCAGACGTGTTGGTGTTGGATTATTTTGTTGGTTATGTTTGTGTTGGAATTTAGATTGCGGTCTTGTTATGTTTGTTTGAACGTAGATGTAGGAAATCATGGTAATATTATAAAGTTGAAATTTTGTGAGTATGTGTGTATATTTGTTTCTTTTTCTCGCTCGAACGGCTGAACGGATTTCGATGAAATTTCATCCTGGAAGAGCGTATTAGCTTACTTTTATAATATTCTACTCGTACTAATAAGCTGTTTTTTTAACCTAAACGAAGAGAAGAGAAAATTTGATATACATATTTGGTATACATTCTGTGTTTATTTTTGTACAACATTTTATACTACATAAAACGCGCATTAAGGGCTTCGTACAAACTTACCTATGAAATCAGTTCGATTTCCTAATCGAATCTCAAAGATTTTTACGAATCGCAATAAAGTTTTTTTTTGTGACGTAACTACAAATTTACAGTTTTCAGATTATTTTCTATACTTGTGCTATGAGAACTTGCTTCATGCCAAATTTATGGATTTTAGGACAACGGGAAGTACCCTATGAATTTTGATTCGTATATACGTTTTATGCAACATAAACGGCCGTATTTTTTTAACTTATAAGTTTGATTTTTTCACAGCTTCAGGGGACCGCAGACTTGACTATATGGTTTTAATTTCAACACGATACCTCCACGCGTTTCTGAGATTAATGATCTTGACGGACAGACAGATAGATGGACGGAAAACAAAATGATCCTATAAGGGTTCCGTTTTTTCCTTTTGAAGTACGGAACCCTAAAAACACTGTAATTTTTTTTTTTAGGAAACAGCATCATCATTGTTCATTAAATGAAGCAGCAATTAGTATTTTAAATATTAGAGTGGAAGAGTGGACGAGTGGAATTCCTTGCCGGATTCTATGTTTCCTGATGGCTAAAACCCGGAAACCTTTAAGTCAAGAGTGAATAGGTTGCTTCTAGGTAAGCGCGCTCCATCGTCGACTGCATCGTCGCTTTCCATATCTTTCGCTATCAAGAATATAAAAAAAAATATTGGTATAAGACAGAGCAGGGGCGTGGTGAGAACATCTCGTTATCTCTATTGTACGCGCGTAACATAATGACAGTGACATCACATGTCAGTGTGTGAGCATACTTTTTCAGTACTTGACAATTTACATGATTTCGACCGGATTTACAAAAAAATGCGCTACTTCTTGATATCACGGTGGCGGCACTGTTGGCGCAGTCAGTGGTCCATCGATTGGCCACTGCGCTGCGTGTTGTGGGCTTTTTTTTATTGGGTGGGAAAATCATCTTATGACTTATGACATCCCCGCTCTTGGGCGGAACGGGAGATAGTGTCAGACTTTTATTGACTAAAAACCCACTCATGTTCCTTCGTTGCCTTCGTCCCAGGTCCCCGGGTTTCGCTTTCACACTACCCGTGGCCCCAGTAGGCTTCGACCCTGCTGGGCCCCTACGATTTGCTGACATCTCCTTGAGGCGTGCGTGGAACAGTACGCGCCGTCGACGACTTGGGCTCGGTCCGGACGGTTACCGGACGGTCGGACGGCGAGCCTGCGTGTTGTGGGCTCAATTCCCGCTTGGAAAAAATATTTGTATGACCCACAAATAGTGGTTTTGGGTCTGGGGGTCTAAGGCATATGTGTTTACACGTTAGTAAATACATCTACGGTACAGAAGTAATTCCTAACATTTATAAAAATAAAAAACTATCTACTTACCTATTAAAAAAATTGTGGTTCGTGCCCTATAAACTATTTAGTTTGTTTAAATTCAGTTAAAAATAAAGAGGAACCATAGAATTTCTTTCCAGTTTTTCTCCTTATGAAACGACCAATTGCAAAAGTGCACTAGCTTCTGACGTTTTATAAGTGCCCTAAGTAAAATAAAAATAATAATTTAAAGTTTGAGTTTAGAAAGAAGAACACGCTACCTATAGCTTGCTTTCTTTCTTAACATTTACTATGTAAATTCAATGTAACCTATAATCCTGTTACAATTCAATAAATAATCTAACGATCCAAAGTAAATCAAGTATTATTATTTTCTTCGTTTTTCTGTCGTCTCCACTTTCTTTAGAAAATCCCCACACAGTTTTTCCCTTACAAAATATTTATATTCCAAAACATTTATAATTTGTATGCAACATTCGTCAGCCCTCAAGTCTTGTCGCGCAGTAGCCGGACAATGAAATATTTGCTCATTAGCCCGTCTACTGATTAATTGGGCGTCTTAGTGTGAGGTGGGGTCCCAGTGATAGCGGGTGATATTTTGTTAATTAGTTACATACATTACATTGATTTAAGTTTGAGTAAAATTCATAGAAATATTCTAAAATTATAGTTGAAAAAAAAATCTCCTGACCGAATTTTGATCATGTTTGCCAAGGATCAGATATTGCACCTGGTATTCTCTGTTCCTTTACACTCATAGTCTAATGGGACGACTATTCGAAACGACCGGAGAGATCGGGCTCGGGATTAATGACTTAATGTGTTATTCAAGGCACGGGGGTATCATACCACTAACTTCTGATCTCCACGCTGCTACGCAGTAAGTAGTTTCTAAAGAAAAAAAAATCAAAAGCCCTAGTATAGGTATTTCTGGAAACCGAACGCTCAACTCGATACTCAGCAATTGCGTTTGTAACTAAGAGACCAATAAGGAGTTACTCAGTTCAGGCCTACCCTAAGTGCCGCCACAACAACTAGTCCTGTGCGTCTCGCATCCATCGCATTCCCGCAACTCTCATCAGGTCATCGGATCACCTTGTGGGAGCCCTTCCATAGCTGCATCTTTCGATGTGCGGTTATCACTCTAGAACCTTTCGGCCACATCTGTTCTACGAGAAATGTGCCCTGTCCTCTGCTACATAGATATGTCAATTCTTCGGGCTATATCAGCGACCTTGGTTTTTTGGTTACTCAGTTACTAATTAAATAAATGCTTTAACATCATCGCTATTACTGGGCCCTTGCGCAAGCTTGTCGGCTCTTAACTTAGCCATTGTATTGTTTATACGGCAGATATAATGTGTTTTGTCGGTAGCTCTGATACGGAGCTAAGCCCAGTAAATGGATGCACCAGGAATGTGGATAACTTAGTGCATAATCTTATACTCGAGACAACGCGTTGCCAAGGAAACATGGTCTAGGCAGTGGTTCTTAATCTTTGGGACCAGGGACCACTGTGTTTATTTGTTGGTAGCAAGGACCATAAGACCAGATTTTTTTTTAACTATTTTAATAATAATACTTACTACCCCCCTAGCCAAGTTACGATCGTTTCATTTGCGTCGAACGCCTCGCGTAGGCCACGCCTCCGATTCTTTTATTCTGACCACATGACTGAGCGTTGAGATGACGTCAACGAAACGATCGTAACAAAACGGCTAGGGGGGATAATGTCATAATCGTTACGATTGTCGCAGTGGTTAGGCGATTGGCTACTGCGTTACATGTCGCATGTTCGATTCTCGCACATGGCAAATATTTTTATGGCCTACAGACAAGGATTCCAGGTCTGAGTGTCTTGTGTATTATATGTTTTTTTGAATTATTCCTAGTTCAAGCCAACTTTAAAAAAAAAACAAGAAAAAAATAAATTCAAAACTTGAAACGCGCTTTTATTTTTTAAAGCAAAAACACATTACTGATAGAAATTTAAAATCAGTTTTCAACGATGTAACTTTTCAGTTAGAAAGTTTGGCACTTTGAGAACAATCGTGGATCATATTTATTTATTTATCTTTAATATATATGTAATTAGAAATATATATGTTAATCAGTTATTTACTACTCATAGCACAAGCTCTGCTTGGTTTGGGACTAGATGCCGTTGTGTGATGGTTGTGGAATTGTATTATTATATTATTTATTTCATAATATTATATTTTTATTACAATAGAAAATAATCTTTTTTATTATTATTATTAAATTAAGGCTTTTGCGGACCACCATTATTAGTGACCTGTGGACCATTGCACAGGTTGGAAATCATTGACTTGAGTGTTAGAGAATTGGGTACAGTGACGTGCAACAACCATGCTGCTACTAGACTTACTAGACTGATATGGAATTAATATATTATATATTATACTACTATGTATGATAGAGTGACGGGTAACTGGACAGATTAGAAGAAAAACAGGGCACGCGTGTGCGAGTCGGATTCGCGCACTGAGCTTTCCGTACAAACTTACCTATGAAAACAGTTCGATTCCCGAATTGAGTTATGAAGATTTTTTCGAATCGTTTTTTTTTTTTGTGACGTACTCCAGTTTTACAGTTTTTACCAATACTTTTGCTATGAGACCATGCTTCATGCCAAATTTCAGGATTCTAGGTCAACGGGAAGTACACTATGAATTTTGTTTTTAATTTTTTAATTGTGTTATTAATTTTTTTTCTTTTTTTTTGTTACTCAGAAATTTGATTATTTTACAGCTTCAAGGGATTGCAAACTTGAATATAGTTTTGATTTCAACTCGATATTTCAACGCGTTCCCGAAAGTCTTAGCAGACAGACAGACAAACGGAAGGACAATAAAGTGATCCTATAAGGATTCTGTTTTTTCCTTTTGAACTAAGGAACTCTCAAAACGTGTTGCGCCGACCCCAAATAATATGGGGTAGGGGCAGGAAGATGATTAACATGTAATGAAGTGATAATGTTACCAGTGATTGTTGAAGTAATATCTTTTACGAAAGGTGGTATTTATGGTAAAACAATGGAGCTAGAGCCAGAGAAAAACATATCCTTTTAGTAGGTTCTATTTGTCATGTGATAAGTGACCTAGCAATTTTTTGGTTCATTTACGAAAAGTTACTCTTTCTCGTAAGTTGGGGCAATTACCGCTGGGCCATCATAGCATTCAGTTTTTAATGTTGTTCCACACTAGATTTACTTTTGTTTCGTGGGTGCGTTCCACAACATGTAAACTCATATACACAATTTAAGACACTCGGATCTGAAACACCTGTGTATAGGCCATACAAATATTTGTTTCGTGTGAGAATCGAACCCGCGACACACAGCGTCTATCGCTCAACCACTGTGCTAACCGTGCCATCAGTTGCGTTGTAAGTCGCGGGTTCAAAGCCAGCCAGGTACATTACTTTATGTAATTTATTTCATTACCACTACTTTCAAAACTGTGAAGGGTTTTCCTTCGTGACGGCAAAATTCTGAAACTAAAATTTTTAAAACATGTGATACCTATCTAGCAATCCACAGCAGGCATTTTTTTTTCGGTTAGGAAAATCATCTTATGACATCCTCCGCTCTTGGACGGAGCGGGAGCGTGTCAGACTTTTATTGACTAAAAACCCACTCCCCACGAGGACACGGCGGTGCTCTGCCCAGGCGGGGCACACCTCTACCGTATGCTCCACCGTGTCCTCCGGGCGGTCCACACAAGCAGATTGCGTGGCGGATTACGGGCTATTTCTTCTCCTAGAGAGAAGGCGTCTGAGTCTCACCAGTGGGAATATTACAAAGTTGACTATAATGCTATACTTTGCTATGGACCTTCTCCATATAAACACAAATTAGTTATTTCAGTAACAACCTATAGTTACGTGAAAAATGAAATGGGTCTTCCAAAATCAAATTACTTTACCATAGACTAATAAAATTGCTATTATCAGGCCATTTTAAACCAAAAGGTAACTCATTAATAAACGTTTAACCCAAACACAAAACTGATAAACAAATGTTTCCCTTCTCAAATCCACACGTAATATAACCAAAATATTTAACACTCCATCCCTTTCATTTAAGTACAGAGTGAAAGAGAGGAAAGCTACCTTTATAGGTCTCACATGAACATAATTGTCGAATACAGATGTCGCAAACCCGACCGAGATTAATACTAACAAGGGACGCACTATAATTATACGGGTTATGTGGTGGTCCAAGTGAGCAGAGATGGCGAACTTCAACAGCAACGACTGACTTTCAACGCTCATATCCGCATTGAGCATGATAAAAGTATCAAATCTTTAGTGCAGTCTAGTCCTTGAAATAAAAATATATAATCCAACTACCTAGCTACTGCCCGTGGCTTCGCACGCAAGAAAATAGAAAATTATCCCCTGGGAACATAACGTAAGGGTCAAAAGTATCGCTATATTCATATAAGTAAGCTATTCCATGACATAGTCTAATCGTCTGAAGAATTTTTTTTTTTTTATGAACTGAACTTTTTATCAACTGAGGATAATCGACTACCTAATGAAAAAGAAATTGCTAATATTATTGAGTAGTCCTTGTAAACCTCGTTTACTTTATACTCAATAGTTCTGAATTTGATCACTGCTGGGACTGATATATGTAAAAATCAACTTCGTGCCCACGCTACCACAGTCTGATATAAGACAATTAAATAGGTTAAAACAAATTTATTTTTCTATTTTAACATACGCAGTTAACAAGAAAAAGTGTTGGTTTTTCGGAATTTTTGGGTCATGGCGTATAGTGAGTGTATTTTTTTTATAAAATAGCATTAAAAGAGTTAAGAGCAATAAAAAATCTATCTCCACTTGGGCCACAACGACAATCCGTGTATTACACACGTAGGCACCGATGGCGACAGATCACGTGATCGGCAATAATCCCCGCCGCGCAGGCACACACGGCCACCTAATCTGGGGATGAATCCGCAAATATTGGCGCGTATTTGTGTTACTGTCTAAATTTATTGTTGTTGAATTTATTTTATCTTGAACTGTTTTGAAATTATTTAGGGTATTGCCAACCTGTAGATAAAGTATCTTGTAACTTACAGAACAGTAAAGTGCATTGAATTACAATAATATTAAAAATCCAATAGTGCGTATGTATGTGTATGTATGCTTCTTACTCTTTCACGCTCAAACGGCTAAAAATATTTCAATAAAATTTAGCAAACGAGTAGAAAGATAGATAAAAAAAATATTTGTTGCAACAAAATTGTTTTGATTTGATCATGAACTTCGAAGATATGGAACAGAACTCCTCATAAGATTACGGCAACAACTGTCGTATCAAGTAAAATTGCTTTGTTTATACGTGTAGTCGATAACTGACTGAAAGAAGAGGGGGAATATATCGAACAGATCTGGTGATGGAGCCTGAAGTTAGGCACCGGAACTCTGTAACAAATTAATGTAATCTAAGCGTGTTTGAGATTATTAGAATAGTCATGAGATGCACTCTGGCTATAATGTATTTAAGTTTGGCTGAGGGGTACTTTTTAGTGTTGGTACCATATCTAAAAAGTGTAAAAAAAAAAAAAACTATTTACAAAAAAATAAAAACCGGCCAAATGCAAGTCGGACAGGCGCACTGAGGGTTCCGTACAAGCTTATCTATGAAAACAGTTTAATTCTCGAATTGAGTTGCGAAAATTTATTCGAAGTTTTACAGTTTTATATTTATACAGTTTAACTAACATTATATTTGATTGCTTTTTAGTCCATTTTTTCTGACATGGAAGTTGTGTTTCTTTTTCAATACAACACAACACAATAAAATTAAGTTCTAGCTGCTGCCAATGGTTCGCTAGCGTCACAGTAGAAAGTTATCCTAAGGGAGCATATTCTTGAGATAAAAAGTATCCTATGTACTATTCATCATCATCATAATTTCAGCCGAAAGACGTCCACTGATGGACATAGGCCTCCCCGAAGTGTCGCCACATCGAATGGTCCTGTGCGTCTCGCATCCATCGGATTCCGCAATCCCAACCTTGTGGAAGGCCTTTTATCGCTGTGTTTTCCGGTGTGCGGTCGTCACTCCAGAACCTCTCAGCCCCATCGACCATCTGTTTTGTGAGTAATGTGCAATAGTACATTGGCCAGGACATGTTCTACCCGTGTATGTTTCATCTAAATCCGTGCAGCCGTTCAACCATGAAAAAGTAACAAACACATGAAATTTCGGCTTTTAAACCTTGTGACTCTGCAGTTCTGGCTTTGTAAATGTACCAATATTAATTCAATTACAAATACGTTGTGCCCACACTACCTTTACAAGTAAAAGTCTCCACGAACCAAACTGCTGTCCGTCCGTGTGATATGTAAATATATGATAATGTACCACCATTTCACAACTATGTCCTGAAACTACGGAGCCGCAGACCATGGAATCGACTAGAGATGGCATAGCTAATAAATATACGTGACCATGCAATATGCGCTGAGCACTAGTATCGACAGTAACCGAGTTCCCAGCCTTTTCCTTTTTATTATGATTATTTTTATTGATTTTTAGTACAATATTTACCAGTCTACACTTTCCTTACATAATATATTCTTATGCTGTAATATATGTAACAATTTTTATAAAAGAGTAACCATGGAGTTTTTGGCCGGTTCTTCTCCATAGAAACCGACCAATTTGGAACCGTGCACTAGCTTCTGATATTTTATAAGTGTCCATGTAGGCCTATGTGAAATAAAAAAACTTTTGACTTGACTTGACTTGACATTCCCAGCTACGATGGAGTCGGCTTCTAGCAGTCTAACCTGATACAGCTAAATATCAGCATTTTACATGGAGCAAGATACCCCTCGACAAGACTAGACTAGATTTCTTAGCTTCTAACTATCCGTGATAACTGTTAAATGTCTACAAATGACAGCCTTAATTTGCTTTCTGAAGGACGGAAGAATTTCTGTATTTTAAGACATCAGTCTCCCATTTACAGACTGATCTCGACAGTCTTGCTTAACTTAGGCTGATATTATTGTACCCATGAGCTCTTCAGACATCAAAAAAATACAAAAAAATAAACAGTTGATCAAAATTGAAAATAATCTGTGAGTCTGCTGAGTCTACAGAGTTCTCGCAACAGCTCAATTGGTGGTCTCTAGCAGAGGCCAATTTGACCCTTCGAAGCTCTATGTAACGGACCCATAAGTTTACGTGTTTATACAGAGGCAGATGTGGGCCTAAAATTAATATGTTTTGACTCTATTATCATTAGAGATGTGGTATTTGCATGATGTATTCAGGCTAATGTATTGGGTTGGGTTTTAGGCCGAAATTGGTAAAGGTGATAGAGGTATGGGATTTAGAAGGTTTCCAAACCTTTTTGAAGTTGGACTATTCCTGTAAAGTTTACTTGTGTAGTTTTCATGTTGGTATTAAGTAAAATACATGAAAAAATGCCTGTCAGATAGAACAGTGTAAATATTACTGACTAGCAGCTTCTGCCAGCGCCTTCACCCGCGTCCCTATGTCACTCAGTAATAAAGTAGCCTACTAGTGGAGAAAGAATTAAAAAAAAATGCTTTAATTTTTGAGTTTATTCATTACAAACTAATTTATAATAATAATATAGAAAATAATAACAATAATATTCCACAACTATCACACAACGCCGTCTAATCCCAAGCTAAGCAGAGCTTGTGTTATGAGTACTATATAACTGATAAACATACTTATATATTTCTAAATACATATTACAGATAAATTACACCCAGACACAGAACAAATTATAATTGTGATCATCACACAAACATTTGTCCTGGGTGGGAATCGAACCCACGATCTCCGGCATAGCAGTCAGGCACACTAACCACTAGACCAACAGGCCAGTCAGTCATAATTTTAGCATTCGAGGTAAGTGGTCAAGAGGTATTGACGATTGAAGAGATCCATAGAATATTCTTTCATGAAGCAGCAGTTGTTTTCACATGAATTTATGATGGTTTCTGTGGTCATAATTTTCATTATAAGATAAAAAGTTTTTTTTTTCCATAATGTATTAGCATAAAGCATAGTCAGCCTTATAATGTTCCCACTGCTGGGACTCAGGCCTCCTTTCTAGAAGAGGGAACGGGCCGTAATCCACCACGTGGCCCCATTGCGGGTTGGTGGATGTCATGTGTCTTCGAATTTTTGGTTCTAGGACATGCCGGTTTCCTCACGATGTTTGCCTTCACCGTTTTGAGAGCAGTGGTGATGAAATAAATTACACAAAGTAATGCGCCTGGCTGGGTTTGAACCCGCGACCTACAACTTGTAAGTCGGGGCCGTTACCACTCGGCCACTACTGTTCTTATGTTACAAGAGTTACAATAAAAAGGTCAAATGGGAATAAAGAGTGCAATGTACCCTACCACTTAAGTTTGGGGGATTCTTTGGGCTATGTCCTAATCTTTCTGCTTTACAGATACATCATCTTACAGATCCATAATTTTAAAATAATTTCCATTCCACCAAAACTGGTCCAACATTCCACACTCCTAATAGAACAGCAAAAATAATACCCTCTGTAAACTACAACCAGCTGAACATTAAAGTCGACAGACACACATTTAAAACACATTAGTACTTCGCTATCATACATCAATAATATTGTGTCGCGGAAATTGAATCCGTCTAATATATTTGTACATGGAGGTGAGAACGTAATAGCTTTGGAGCGGGCATTTTGATTTGCAATTTTTTTTTAAGGTGTGTAATTATCAAATGATTTCTCTTTACATGGCTTTAAGCGGGATGACGTGTCAGACTTTTAATGACTAAAACCACACTTAAGTTCCTTCTTTGCATTGCGTTCCAGCATCCCTGGGTTTCCTTTTGGAATTCCACCTATGGCTCCGTTAGGCTTCGGCCCTACTGACTAAAACTCATTCTTCTCCTTTTTTGCCATGCGTTCCAGGTCCCCGGGGTTCATTTTCACTTAAATGGTTTTGTAGTTAAAAATGAATTTTTCATTCGATAGCAAAACGTATTACATAGCATAGTCAGTTTTATAATGTTCTTTCATCAACATGTTCCCACTGCTAGAAATTAGGTCTCGTCTCAAGGGGAAAAATAATGGGCGGTACTCCACCACGCTGGTTCAGTGCAAATTTGTGGATGTCATAAGTCATAAGATTTTTGGTTCTAGGACACGATATTTTTCTTCACCGTATTGAGAGCAGTGGTGATAAAATATATTACATAAAGTAATGCGCCTGACTGTATTTTAACCTGTGACCTTCTATTCGCAAATCTAAGAATATTTTAATTATTCTCTAAATAAATTGATGGTTATAGTCCATTTAGTTTCGTTTGTCGTTTGTCGTGGTATGGTCATGTAAAGAGGAGAGATGAAACACATGTTACTAAAAGAGTTATGAGTATACATGTGGATGGGTGGAGAAGGAGAGGGAGGCCAAAGAAAAGATGGATGGATTGTGTGAACAGTGATATGAAAGAAAAGGAAGTTAGTGATAGTATGACGGTTGACAGGATAGAATGGAAGAAAAAAACGTATTGCGCCGACCCCAAATAAGATGGGACAAGGGCAGGAAGATAGTCCATTTAGTTTAGTGAAATGCCTTATCACAATCTTCATATCTCCTAAAAGTGGCATCACACGTAACAAGTCCCCACATCTCACAGTACCGAGATTATTAATTCGGATATGAATCCGATAGCCGGCGGGATATAAGCATTCGAGTTATCGTAATCGAGAATCGTTTCGCGATATATCGAGTAACTCGGTGTATAAGTTACTTTGGTAACGAAGGATTTTTTTACTTGCCTCGGGTTTTTTATGATTAAAATGTGGGGTGGATACTATGTCGTTTTCTTTGTTTAGTTAGAATTTTGGCTAGAGATATATTGAAAAAAAAAAAAGGTATTGCCAAAATATGTTGCATACGTGGGACACTCAGAAAGTTTTAAGAAACTAAAAAATTTAACTTAAACTAAAACTAAACTAAAATATTTTTTATTAAATCTTTTCAAACATAGATAGATATTCTTTATTGTACACCAAAAAATCAAATCCTACTTCCTTTTCAGAATATCGACCAATCTCCACACTGCCTTTCCTCTCTAAAGTCCTAGAACTCCTGGTCCACAATCAGCTCAGTGCTTTTCTTTGCAAGAATAGTCTGCTGAATCCATTCCAATCCGGATTTCGTCCTGGTCATAGCACCAACACAGCCCTATTAAACATTTCTGATGACATACGTCTAGGTATGGATAGAGGAAGTAGATCCGACCAATAGATCATTGAAGAGTACGTTTAAACAGTAATTAGTATAACCTATATCAGCTTCTATTTTGCACAGACTACGAAAGCCCCAGGTTGGCGGAACTGTTCGAAAGGGCAAGTGAAGGAAGACAGATGGCTATCCTAAATTGTGATGTGAATATTTTTACGACGAATATTTTTAATTTTTTTTTTTTTTAAAACATCTGAATCTTTTAGTCCGTAAAACTCTGTTACTCCATCTTGTTCCACCCAGAGCGAGAATTTATTTGATGATTTCCCATCCAATACGAGAAAAACGACTTAAAACGAAATTAAGGCAAATCCTAACAACACAGTAGAACTCCAAAGATCAATACACAAAACGCCACACATAAATGCACATACACGACAGAAACCAATACGCCTGATAAACGCAAAACTTTGCCGGACAAACTATATGAGGACTTGTCAGGTGGCGCTGTTGCCAAACTTGTAATCCGACGTCTTATTCTGATGTGATTTAGTATTGTTAGGATATGTCATGAAATAGATTTATTAAGTTTTTTTTTTAATTGATATAAACCAGTGTTTGATTGTGATCCCACTTGATGGTAAGCAGCGATACAGTCATTGTTGGTGAGTCGCATAAGTTTATTAAGAGCCTATTCACTCTAGCTTTGAAGACACCTAAATTATAGTTGGACGGGAAGACCGCAACAACGTAAAGGTGGATACTCGCCGTACGTCTATTTTTCCGATGATAGAAAGGAGTTGTCAGAATAAGTCATACAATTCCCGCGCACACTCTACAAAATGCCACACGTAAAATACTGGAAGGCTGGCTACCCTGCGCCTGTGCTCGACGCTTTGTAGATTGGACTTAACCAAATCTGGATTCCCAATTAGCCTCTTCGTACGCCTTTTCAGAGAGTCAAAAGCTGCTTAGATGGCATTTTGCAGCACCTGCCCATAAGTGTCGTTTTAGTAGAAATGGGAAGTATTTTAATTTATTTATTTGAAAAATAACTTTCGTATAGACATCACCATCATCTTCCTGCCCTTACCTTGTGTTATATGAGGTCGGCGCAATGTTTTTTTCTTCCATTCTATCCTATCACTCGTTACGCTGTCATTAACTCTCTTTTCTTCATAATTATCACTCTTCACTCAATCCATCAATTTTTTCTTTGGCATTGCTCTCCATTCCATTTTATTTATTTAATTTAAACAGAACGTCCGAAGCCAATTACTCCATTTAAATACGAACAGAAGTACAAAAAGACAAATCAATAAAATGTAAAAACAATAATTAAAATTAAAAACAGACACGTCACAACTGGTGCAGGACTTTTAGGGTACCTATTTAACAAATATCAATTACAATCATACATTCATCTCACAAAATTTTATGTATTCTGACAGTTTTGTTTTCCATTCTTGCCCAAACATATCAAAATTTGTGTTTTTGTCTAGGAGAGCTCAGAGAGATTCCTCCTCTTTACATTAAAACAAACGATTCCCTTTCAAATTTTTAGTAACTGGCGCCACTTTGAATCTTCCTCTAAAGTAGTTTTATTTCTCACTTTATCGATTCTTATCGCATGACCCATCCATCTGAACATTCTAATCTCCGCTACATACGATTTTCGTATATACATAAGATACTTAAATTTTATCTCACCATTTATATAATTTAATTATGCTGTAGTAGATATCGACAACTAATTACAAAATTAATAAAAATAATCCTGTTGTGTAATTTTAACGATAACCTTATAGTTTTTCCTCTTCATTTTTTTTTTTCATTTAAGATTTCTATAAACCCTATCTAATGCATTTTAAAGTAATTGAATGTAATACAAATAAGCTAATGCAAAAGACCACAATTTTTCAAAAGGAACATTCTTGTAATAAGTCTAATGCCAATTTTTTATACATTGACTAAAAAAAAAATTCATAATTTGAATAATTTTATTATTTTTGTATCGAAAAGGGTTTGAAAAATCTCACTGGCTGGTTACTTTAACCATAGCCATAACACACCCTATAAATGAGACTACACAATTGATGGTCCTCAGTGCATTACAGAATCAGCTGACGATCGGAGAACGTCGCAAATCTCACGTATTTGATCGCTCGCTGCCTGATATACTTGTATTGTTACATATGGACTGCATATCTCTGTGGAGCTGGTGAATCACCCAAATGGTAGACCTAATTTCTAAATGGTCAAGTTCGATCAATTATTAAAGTGAAAGTACACTTACCTATTTACATGTAAAAAATCTGTATTAAAATTAATGTTCGCGAGTATTATTCGTAAAAATTTGGTAGAAAAAATTCTTTATTCTTTATTGTACACACAATTTTATATTATCAATAAAAATAGGACAGTTGATGTACATAGGCGAGCTTAACCCACAACTGGGTTTTCTTACAGCAAACCATAAGATTTAGGAGGAATTACAAATTATGAGGAACTTTAAATGTACAACAAATAAACAAAAAATTAAACATTAATTAAATCTAACTTAAAATTAAAAATATACTAAACAGATATGTATACAGCACACTATACATAAACATTATATATACCATAAATAAATACCTATAAACATCATATATGGGTCATGTTGATAAAAAATGTTCCCTAATTCTTCCCCTGAAAACCTCCATAATGATCACGCAGTTAATGTTTCCTATAATTGTTTATTTGTATCAACTATTTGATTAAATTCGTGTATTTAGCTTATTCATTTGAGTATATTATTTAATTGTATTGTACGAATGGATATTGGAGCAGACCTGAGTGTATGGTTTAATAACTTTTAATTTCAACTCGATTCTTCCACGCGTTCCCAAGATAAAGAGTCTTGACAGACCGACAGATAGACGGACAACAAAGTGCAATCCTATACGGTTTTCATTTTTCACAAAACAGTATTAAGAATACGGTTTTTTTTTTCTAATTAATAACTGATATTTCAGTAAAATTTTTATAGTGGTTCTAAAGTCCCTTTAACAACATTTCAAATAGGTATAGGTGCATCCACACTTCCGATATATCACCGAACCATATAAGACAACATACATGAATCGATTCTGATAGTTGTCATGACCTCTAAAGTTGCTCTCAGCTATTAGCTCCTATTTTATTTGAATTTAATTGCTATTTGTAGAAAAAACATCTCTATAACCATACAGTCGCTCAAACACGCGATGTGTACAAATCAAATAGGCCGCGTCTCGGTAGCCAATCAACAATTTCAAGATGTTTGCTCACAGGCTGTCTGTCTGAGCGTCTTGCAAGACGGCCCGGATTACGTGGTGCATTGTATCTAGAGAAAACGTTAGGCATCTCTGTCTTGGAATATCCTTTGAATTCGGTTGAAGGATTTCGTTGGACGGTCAAGGCATTTGATGTTTGTTTGAATGTGGGCGGATTATTTGTAAGTACGTACTGTAGGAGATTGGTGTATTTATGTAGGTCTGTTCTAGATCTATTGATAGTGCGAAACGTTATCGTCAAGGATTTTTAATATCTAAGTTTTGTACGGATTGATGGAAAGAGTTACCCAAAATATTTAATGTCGAATTTATAAAAATCTAGTGGTCAAGTTGAGTTAAGAGCAGTGGTGGCCGAGTGGTAACGGCCCCGAATTACGTGTTTTGGGCGCATTATTTTGTGTAATTTATTTCAACACCACTGCTCTCAAAACGGAAGTAAAACATCATGAGAAAACCGGCATGTCCTAGAACCAAAAATCCAAAGCCATCCAATTTGACATCCACCAACCCCCACTGGACCTGAGTGGTGGATTACGGCTCAGTCCGTCTCCTAAAGAGAGAAGGCCTGAGTCCCAGCAGTAGGTACATTAAAAGGCTCATTATGCTTGGGGGCTCTCATACATTCCGAAATTAATATAATAGTAATACGGAATCCTTCATGTGCGAGTCCGACTCGCCCTTGGCCAATTATTATTTTTCGTTTACAGCTTATTTTTACTGACGATCTTCAAACCTAACTATAAGGCTAAGTATGTATCATAACCAATTACCCAACTTTTTGCAATCGAAGCCATTTCAGATTTTGCAAGCTTTTAAGCAAATTTCCGAGCGAGTCATTACACTAAATATCTTCGCATTCAGCTTCAAGAATAATTGGATAATAGTAACACATAACAGCACATGTGGCATTACCTTTATGATCAAATTAAAGTGAAGATTATAATAATTATGATGCGAGTTGTTAGCATCCGTTAAAGTCCAGAGCATAATGCTCGATACGATGAATAATTCAAATGTATACGAGATTTTATCTTTAAAATTCTTCTGCGGAAAATTATAATTATATCATTAGGTGGGTATCATTAGGCATGTCATAGAAATAGCTGAGGGAAGGACTTTTTTTTTATTGGGTGGGAAAATCATCTTATGACAAATTCTGCTTTTAGGTGGAACGGGAGATAGTGTCAGACTTTTACTGGCTAAAAACCTACTTCTGTTCCTTCTTTGCCTTCGTCCCAGGGCCCCGGGTTTTACTTTCACACGACCCGTGGCCCCAGTAGGCTTCGACCCTACTGGGCCCCTACGATTTGCTGACATCTTTCTAAGTCGCGCGTGGAACAGTACGCGCCGTCGACGACTTGGGCTCGGTCCGGACGGTTACCAGACGGTCGGAACGCGAGCCACCCATTGCTCGCCGTCAGCTGAGGGAAGGTGTAAAATTTAATTGGTTAACTACGTCATTTAAAAACTTATTGTGAATGAGAAATTTAGAGTGGGCAGTAAAACCAAGCATGCCAACGTTGCTCGAAGGATTGTCAAATTTTTTACAGAACAAATTAGCCTGTGTTAATTCAGGATATAAGCTATTCTTGCGCTAAATTCCGTACTAATACATTCAGCCGTTTTTAAGTGGAAGCTTTACAAACATACAGTCTTTTGCCTTTTTAATATTAGTGTGATAACGCCACGTATAATTTATACAAGCTGTTATTGCTCAATGATAAGAATAGGGTCCTTTGTGTTTATTTTCAAAACCAATAATTACACATTTTGCACCGTTTTAAAAACGCTATCAAAATAAAGCACCACACATCTCGAATTCATAAATCATATGAATATGTACTTCGCTCATAAAATAAGTCAAAATTTAGTTTTATAAAACTACGAGTTTCCACCAGCAGCTTTGCCTATATATTTGCCCATGGTACCAAATTTCCCCCGTTATAAATTATAGCCTATATGTTTGCCCAGGGTTCTTTCAGAGTAACAGACATACATAACAAACTTACTACCTCACGACCAAGTAGATAAACTCAGACTCTCTTTATATTCAAAACGCAAGACAATTTCAACAATGTAGGAGAATTGAGAGTATGTTACTGAAAATTACAATTTCAAGAATGTACCAGAATTGAGTGTATTTCTGAACGCTACAAATCAAGTATTATAGAGTAAACGTAGAGTCATTTTTATTTATTATACTGGCGTCTAATTTTTCACAAACTGTCCTAGCTGTTATTGTCTATGAATAAGCGACATTAGACAATTGTTGCTAATTCTAGAAAATCGCTGAAACATATTTTTTGCACATATCTATATATTCATCTACATTTAATAAATCTTTAGAAGTTTTTAGTTGTGCGCGCATCACGTAAAATGTATGAAATCAATGTAAATAACTTTACACATTAAAATTGTGTCTAAATTGATATATTACTTAGATTTTTTTTCATTGCAATCGGTCGGCTATATCGAAAAATACATTCATTGACTGTTAAGCGGAACGAAGTTCGCCGGGTCAGGTTGTTAAATTATTATTTTTTTCTTTTATTTATAAATTCCTGTCAAAACTCGATGCCTAAATAAGGCAGTAATAAAATAAATAAGAAAGAATAATAAAAGTAGTCAAGAAACAAATGATTTTATGATTTCAAAGTACCTACTTTAACCAATACCGTTTATTCTGTGTACTCAAAACGCCAGGCAATTCCAACAATGTACGAGAATTGAGAGTGTGTTCCCAACGTTACAGGAACAAATCAAGTGCTATAAACTAAACGTAGCATCACCTCGATTATCTCGGGTTTCTCACACACTGTCCTAGCCATTTGTTTAAATTACATTAGCGTGTGCATACTTTGGTTGAGATCGTTGACCACTGCGAAGCGACGGAGATACTTATTTGCTGACATCTCCCTGAGGCGCGCGTGGAACAGTACGCGCCGTCGATGACTTGGGCTCGGTCCGGACGGTTACCGGACGGTCGGACGGCGAGCCACCCATTGCTCGCCGTCCGCAAGCCAACAACAACAAAAGTTGTTGGGGCGTGAGGACCGTTGCCTCGCGCGATCGGCCGCCTCCTTTGCTAGCATTACTGCTTCGCAGAAGGAGGCGACCGCCTGCCACTCTTTGCTCCGGACCATGGCCTGTACCAAGACCCGGCTCGAGAGATCGCCGCTGCCGATCACCCCCACGAGGAACAGTTACAGGAACAAATCAAGTGCTATAAACTAAACGTAGCATCACCTCGATTATCTCGGGTTTCTCACACACTGTCCTAGCCATTTGTTTAAATTACATTAGCGTGTGCATAGTTTGGTTGAGATCGTTGACCACTGCGAAGCGACGGAGATACTTACGGTAAATCTTGGACGCTTTAATCTGTTCACAAACTGTTTTGTTAAAGAAAATCTTTGTAATAGTTGATGATGAATTAAAAGGTGATATAGTGAAATAAATTTGCAACGAGGTATAGAATGGGGAAATATTTTGAGCAAACCCTAACGTGCGACATGACTCAGGCTTCTTTTCTCAGAGAAGGAATGGACCATAATTATCCATGCGCGCCCAATGCGGTGGATGTGGCATAATGTCTTTGGATTGTTAGTTTTAACACATGCCAGTTTCGTCACGATGTTTTACTGCGCCGTTTTGAGAGAAGTAGTGGTAAAATAAATTATACAATGTGTGATCCAAAAACATATTTAGTATTTTTATTAAATAGTTAAATTAAAGCAGCATTGGAAACCCTTTCATAAAGTGAACCGATGATCTGGTAAAGGATGCGCGAATTCAATGGGTGGGAGACACGCAGGACCGGTCGTTTTGGCGACACGTGGCCTTTGTCCAAACGTGGACGTCTTTTGGCTGAAATTATATTAGCGTTCGAGAAACACATGTTAAGAGTAACATAAAATCTATATTACAAGTCCATTATCGTGGCAAGCAATGGGTAGCTCGCTCTCCGATCGTCCGGTATCCGTCCAGACCGAGCCCAAGTCGTCGACGACACGTAGTGTTCCACGCGCGCCTAAAGGAGATGTCAGCAACTGTAGGGGCCTAGCAGGGTCGAAGCCTACTGGGGCCATGGGTGATGCGAAAGAGATGCCCTGGCCCAGGGGCCCTGGAACAATGGCAAAGAAGGAACAGGAGCGGGTTTTAAGTCAATAAAAGACTGACACTATCTCCCGCTCTGCCCAAGAGCTAGGGATGTCATTAGATGATTTACCCAACCAAAACAAAACTCAATCATCGTCAAAAGATAAATAAAAACTGTAGTGGTTTTTTTTTATTACATTTCTGCTTTCATTAACAGCTATAGAATAAAAGTATAGCATCCAAATCCCACTGTCTCACAAACCTTTTCTGTTTTGTGAAGAGAACACGCGTGGGCGCGAGTTCGTGATGCGTGCGCGCAGATTAAATTGCATTAATGCAATATACTAACATACTTAAAGCTTAATCTTTTTGTTGCATATATCGTGGTGCGAATAAATATGTTTAATTTATATTGTGTTTTGTTATTTGTGTACAGTTTTGTTTCCTTATTGAGTGCATGAATAAATTAGTACATTAGGTATTTTAAGACCGTTATAGTTAAATTGATATTGAAATGTTGAAGAATCCCTATCGTAATATTAGGTAAAGAGGTTGGGTAAGTTGCAAATAAAATATAAGGAAAATATTTACATTTTTTTTTTATTAATCTGTAGTTACTTTTTTTTTTAATAGGCGATAAGAAAGTATAGGTGATATGAAATGTGGTTTGCGAAATATGCTACTTTACCATCGAAATACAGCTAAATCAATTAATTCAGCATCTTGTAGTGCAATACTAAAACTTGCTTTACACAGCTTTCTACACTTAGCTTCCTGGGAGGCAGCCCACGTTTGACGATACAGACTAATAAATAACAATTAAACCTGCTCAATTTCAGTTCTGTTATTTGTACGTTCACAACCCAGCATGTCGCATAGGAGACTGCGAATATTCTGTACTATATAATACTAGTTTCTGCCGGCGGCTTCGTCCGCGTTAATGAAAGATACTCCAAACAGACTAAAATATTCTGGCCTGTTAGTCTATTGGTTTGTGTCCCTGACTTCAGACAAATGTTTGTGTGATGGGCACGATCATTTGTTCCGTCTCTGTGTGTATTTATCTATAATTAACTGACCCGGCGAACTTCGTACCGCCTAATAATAAGGATAACGCCATAAATAATTCATTTTATAATGACATTTTAATTAGAGTTGGCGCTGGATTCGGTTTTTTTTTCGTCATTTTTTCCATTTTTTTTTCATCGTTTAAATCTTCCCTGGACTATTTCAAACATTTCAAGACCAAAATTAGCCAAATTGGCCCAGCCGTTTTTGAATTTTAGCGAGACTAACCAACAACTATTCATTTTTAAATATTTATCTACTATAATATGTAGATGTAGAAATATACTATAAGTATATTTATCAGTTACCTAGTACACATACCACAAGCTCTGTCTAGTTTGAGACTTAATGGCGTTGTGTGAAAGTTGTGGAATGTTAAACTTTGGACACCCGTTATAACTCCTTATGGGTAAATTTTGAAAAATCTTTTCTTATTGTTTGTATAAATCATAAAACAAACCAGTGTTCCAGGTCTAAGGGCTTGGGCTAGGTGTTGATGAGTTAGTTACTGTTGGATATAGGCCTCCTCCAAGCGTCGCCACAACGACCGATTCTGTGCGTCTCGCATCCATCGCACTCCCGCGACTCTCACCAGGTCGTCGTTCCACCTAGTGGGAGGCCTTCTAACGCTTCATTTTCCGGTGCGCAGTCGCCACTCTAGAACCTTTTGGCCCCATCGACCATCCGTTCTTCAAGCAATGTACCCTGCCCAGTGCTACTTTAGTTTGGCGATTCTTCGGGCTATGTTGGCGACCTTAGTTCTCCTACGGATATCTTCAATCTTTATGCGATCACCTACGTCCACTGTTGGCCTTTGTCCAACAGTGGACATCTTTCGGCTGAAATGATGATGATGATGATAGTGTCTGAAACAATTCTGTATTGCGTCTTCCGTGATACAATCAACACAGGAGTTCTGATTCGGCACGCCGTGGTTAGATTAGGCTGCACACACACGACACTTGGCTATTAAGTGGCGACCTGTCTGCAAACGTGTTTGTATCACGTTTGTAGAATCGCGAACAAAAGTGTATGACAGCAGTTATCATAATTTAAGTATAGTAAAAGTATAGATACTATACATAGAATGTATAGTCTTATTTTTAATCGTGCTTGGAAGCTATAATTAGCAGCCAACTTTTGACAGTTTAAAAATTTGATGCATCTTTTATAAATTGACACGATATTTTTTTTTTTGGATTTTCGCTGAGTTTAATAGACATCCACAATTTTGATGCCAGTGTTGCACATATTTTATTGAACTTTTCATTAGATAAAACTACTAAATAAAGATTGTCTAGAAAAAAACTAGGCAAGTGCGAGTCGGAGTCGCGCACTGAGGGCTCCGTACAAACTTACCTGTATAAATAGTTCAATTCCTAAATAATCTCGAAGATTTTTTTGAGTCGCAATATTTTTTTTGTGACGTAACAACAAATTTACTGTTTTCAGATTTATTCCTATATCTGTGCTATAAAGCCTTGCTTTATGCTAAATTATAGAATTCTGGGTCAACGGGAAGTACCCTATTAATTTTGATTCTCTTGAGAGTATCGAAATATACGTTTTTGGCGACATAAATTATATCTTCTTTTCTTCTGTATCCTTTTTTTCGTTAACTTAGAAGTTTGATTTTATCACAGTATGAAGGGACTGCAGATATGAGTATATATATGGTTTTAATTTTAACTCGATACCTCTACGTGTTCCTCAGATAAAGGGTCTTGACAGACAGACAAACGGATAACAAAGTGATCCTATAAGGGTTCCGTTTTTTTCCTTTTGAAGTACGGAACACTAAAAAGGTAAATAAATTACGTTAGAAAATGGATCAGCAGCTTAGCTTTTTTTTAAGGTGGGAAATCAACTTCTTTCAGGGGCAAATCAGAAGGGTGAATCAGACTTTTACTGACTAAAATCACACCTTTGTTCCTTCGGTTGCTCTTTACGTTCTAAGACCACGGGTAACCTTTTCAGAAGTTGACTCATGCCTCCAGTAGGCTTCGGCCCTGCTGGGCCCTTACAGTTTTTGAAGTTCGCGTGGAACATTACGCACCATCGACGTGTCGGGCTCGGTCGAGTAGGTTAACGGTTGCCCGGACTGCGAGCTACCCATTGCTCTTCGTCCGCAAGCCTGCGGAGGCTGGTAGTCGGCATCGGGGTCTTGGCAACTGACCCGTATGAGGGTATTTGTTCCCTCACGCGTGGGGCCGTCTCCTTTGTTAGAATTAATGCTTCGCAAAAGGAGTTCCCCTTAGGGCCTGTACCAAGACCCGGCGCGAGAGGTCACCGCCGCCGATCGCCCCCATGAGAACACGTTGGTGCTCCGCCCAAGCAGGGTACACCTACACCGTATGCTCCACATCAGCCTAGCTTATAGCAGCTTTGGTAGCTCTTTAAACCAAAAATTTCCTTCATCAAAACCACCCAAAAACATGTGTGCGTACGAGTACATAATCTAGGCAAGCGCCCATATTACAAGCGCCCATATTAAAGAGCAGACTCACGCGCAGTGGTGCGTAACCGATTGTCTTATTAATGTTTCATACAGTTAGCGACGCTCACCTATCACGGTGTGCCGTAATTGAGCCTCCGTTAATTAGCTCTGAGGCTTCTAATAGTCTTTAATAGAGCTGACATAGTTGAGAACAATGTAAGGGAGATATGTATAGTATATATTAGAGTTTGTGCGTTCTGGGAAATCCCGAAACCTGTTTGAAAGTTTAATAGATATTTTTGCTATAATTTTGGCTATAAATGTTGGTACTTAGAAAGCTCGAGGTGTCTTTTGCGTGTTTCAATGTTCATATGGACATGACTACGGTCTAAAATCTAAAATTGTATTAGGAACTGACTACGACGTAATAATACGTATAATTTCTCCCGCTCTGGAGGGAGCGAGAGGCAGTGTTTGACTTTTATTTACTGTAAGTATTGTTATATTTTGTTATTGAAAATATGTTATTTAAATTATTATTTAGTATGTACATAGGCTTATTAACCTTACCTACAGGAAATATAAGTTTTATTTTATGAATGGTAATCAATTTATAATAATAATAATAATTTAGCCAAAAGCTTCGACGACCATCTGTCTTAGCTGTCGTTGCGTGATTCCTGTCTCTGGAGCCCTAACCGCCGGTAGCTTAGACCCTGTTCCCGATACCGGCAGATAACATTTTTTTTTATATTTTTAAATGTTTTTTTTAAAGAAATATTTAAAAATGTAAACGATATGTCTAAAAAATAAATAAATGGAATAATAATTTATCATAAAAAATGTACTTAAAACCATTCATTACTGAAACACGAAATAAAGGTGAACACAAAATGGAGAAATAGATTATTCGCAAATGTGCATCCAAGAGCGGTTCTTTTTTGCGAGTTTCCTTCCAACTTTTTGTTCGCCGCGGCGGCAGTAACCCTGCTTCCTGTGACAATAAAATGTGACTACACCGTTGTTATACTTAATGTGAATAGGCAGTAAGTATAGATGGTAATGTGCGTTTTGTTCTTATAACTTTGTCATGTGTTCTGGAAGAGCTGCGATTACACACCTATGTTCAGATTGATTATTATAATGGACGTTTTTTTTGTGTTAAGTTCATTCACAAAAAGAATGATACAGGTTAACTACCCAGTTCAGGAGGCAGAGCTTTATGTAATCGTGACATAGAGCTAGTATAGCTTTATGTAACATAGACAAATTTGTTTGCAAAATAATAAATAAATGATTATTACCTTGTTTCCAACTGTACATTCAGCCAAAAAAGTATCGGGAATGGATGATTTGTTTATGGTTCCAAATTCAAATTTTTGTTTTTTTGTAGTTGTTAGATTGGCACAACTGTTTTCCATTTTGGCGCGGAGTTTGAGTTGCATCTGTTATTTATATTAAATACAGTGCTGGTTTTAGTAATATCATATATAGTGTGTATTGCGAATTTCATAATGGCAAAAATATCGAACAAAGAGTTTGTCTTAAATTTTGCATCGCCAATGGAATTTCGTGTTCGGAGTCACTGAAAATGTTACAGAAGGCTTACGGTGAATCGACTTTATCAAAAACTCGTGCTTATGAGTGGTTCAAAGTGTTCAAAAGCGGTCGAGATGTGATGGAAGATTTGCCTCGCTCTGGTAGGCCGTCAACGTCTGCAACTGAAGTTAACATCGCAAAAGTGAAGAAAATAGTGACTGAAAATCCCCATTCAACTCTGAGAGAGATAGCCGCCGAACTTTCTGTATCTCACGAGTCGATCCGTACCATTTTAACTAATCATTTGGGTATGAAACATGTTGCTGCTCGGCTAGTCCCAAAAGATCTGAATTTTCTCCAAAAACTCAATCGCATGAAAGTCGCTGAGGACATGCTAGAACGAGTCAGTTCGGACCCAACATTCATGAAACGCATTGTTACTGGTGACGAGACGTGGGTTTACGAGTTTGACATGCAAACTAGTCAACAAGCTTCGAAGTGGCGCCTTCCAACTGAACCGAAACCGAAAAAACAACGCCAAAAGTCAAAGTCATGTTGACTGTTTTCTTTGATTATCGCGGTGTTGTGCACTCTGAATTCTTACCGGAAGGTCTAACGGTAAATAAAGAATATTATTTGAGCGTTATGCGGCCTTTAAGAGAGCGAATTCGATGAAAAAGGCCAGATTTGTGGAAAGAAACTTCTTGGATTTTGCACCACGACAATGCGCCTTCGCACAAGGCTATCATTGTGAACGAATTTTTGACCAAACACTCAACAAATACCATCCAGCAACCACCATATTCACCAGATATGGCTCCTGCTGACTTTTTTCTTTTTCCTAAACTCAAATTACCACTTCGTGGCACCCGTTTTCAATCGATAGAAGACATAAAGGAGAATTCGCGGCGAGAACTGAACTCAATTCCGGAAGCAGCGTTTAAAAAATGTTTTGATGAATGGATTATTCGTTGGCGCAAGTGTATCGTTTCTAAAGGAGCATACTTTGAAGGTGATAAAACAAATTTGGATGAATAACAGACATTTTGTGTATTATTGATCTTTTCCCGGTACTTTCTTGACAGAGTAGTATACAAAGAGATGTATTGTAACATTAAAATATATTATAAGCATACTTGGGACACTCAAGAAGTTTTAAGTAACTAAAAAACTAACTTCAATGGATAAAATATTTTCATTTAATCTTTTCAAAGAACTCTTCAGCAGAAAAAAGTTTCATGCGTCTGTTTTGGGTCTCAAAAAAATGTGGAGGGAAATTCAAAATTCGAACAATGGTATTTTTACTTTTTAACAACCAAAGTTTTCAAAATAATTACAAGTGGCCAGTACCATATACATAAAAACTTTTTTTCGTAAAACTTTCTGAGTTACCTGGTATTATTCAGCCTTGTATTGTTTCTAATATTGGAGTTCACGCCTTTAGTTTAGTTTCAGGAATAGAATGTAATGCTTCACGTGGGCCCAGTGATGAGTGCTGGGTATCAAAATGACATCATCATCTTCCTGCCCTTATCCCGTATTATTTGGGGTCGGCGCAACACGTTTTTTTCTTCCACTCTGCCCTGTTACTCGTCATGCTATCACTAACTTCCTTTTCTTTCATATCACTCTTCACACAATCCATCCATCTTTTCTTTGGTCTCCCTCTTCCTCTCCATCCATCCACATGTAAACTCATAACTCTTTTAGTAACATGTGTTTCATCCCTTCTCTTCACATGACCATACCAAGACAAACGATTCCCTTTCAACTTTTCAGTCACTGGCGCCACTTTCAAACTTCCCCTAATATATTCATTTCAATGGTATCAAAATGACATGTCTTCGGAAAATTGGTTTTAGCACATGCCAGTTTCTTCACGATGTTTTCTTTCACCATTTTGAAAGCAACGGTAATAAAGTACACATGGCAAAACGTTTACCTGGTTTTGAACCCACGATTTACAATTCATGCTCCAGCCCCCCTAGCCAAGTTACAATCGTTTCGTTTGCGTCGAACGCTTCGAGTAGGCCACGTGTCCGATTCCTTTGTTCTGACCACATGACTGAGCGTTGAGATGGCGTCAGGACAAAGAAATCGTAGGCGTTGCCTACTCGAAGCGTTCGACGCAAACGAAACGATCGTAACTTGGCTAGGGAGGCAGGGCTGTCGTTACCGTTAATGCTCTAGCAGCGTTATAGTAACTTAATATGACACTGTAATCTTCTTCACGAAATCCCGAATCTACCATTAACAATACAACACTAACAAACTACGATTTTATAACGAAACTTGAGCAGTACAAATCTAGTTTCGAAATAATTATTTTCAAAGCAAGCCTTTTCGTATTTATCAGACGAAAGGCCGGCGAGCCACAGATCCTCACCAAGGAGACCTATAACAAATTTTCATTTTTTCGCAGTTTTGAGTTATGAATTTTTAATGAGATTGCGAGAGAGATTAAGAGTCAGAAAGTCATTTCCCGGTAAAGGAGAGGAGCATGAAAAAAAAAGGATTGCTTCAGTCGTAGCGTTTGTTAGCATCGGGCCAGAAAAAGAGCGGTTTAGTAGCTTGTAGCGTTTTGTAAAAGATGAAGTACAACGCTTCTTTTATTTATGCTATTTCTGTTTAAATAGATTAGAGGCGACTTCTTATTTATGCTTTTTCTGTTTAAATAGGTTAGAGGCGATTTTCGATACTATGTGGCATTGAAAGTCGCCTCTAGCCTATTTAGAAATAATCAGCTGATCTTCAATAAAGTTTATGTGATTAAAAAAAAAAACTAGCTAATTATTTTTGTTAATATATTTGCCGGAAGATTCAGTGTTTGAAGTCTTCCTCCAAACTGAATCGATGAGCAGATGAGGCAGTAATCTGAAGGATGCGTGTCGAACCGATGCGGTCGTAGTGTTGGCCTATAACCAGCCTAAGGTGAACATCTTTTGACCAAAGTGATGATGATAATAATGGTATAGATTCTCAGTCTGTATTTAGTAGTTACTAAGCTAAGAGAATATAGCCCTCATTAAAATTCTTAATTTCTTTTTCGTAAATCTGTGATTAAGGGAAGGGAAAACGCAGCGTTGGAAACTCCCACAAGGTGGACTGACGACCTGGTGAGAGTCGCGGGAGTGCGGTGCATGTGAGAAGCACAGGATCGGTCGCTGTGGCGTCGCTTGGGGGAACTCTATGTCTAACAGTGGACGTCTTTCGGCTGAAATGATGTCTGTGATATGATATGAGAAACTAAAAAAAAACGGGAGGTTTTAAGTCACTAATGTTTAACAATCCCTCACGCTCAACGTAGAGAGGGATAGCTTAACTAAAAAAAATATGACATTAATATACACTCATATTTTTTTTATTAGTAATATAAAAATGGGCTCTATCTGTACCCGTTACTGATCAAATTTATGTAGTCGAAAATAAATAAAACGAAATTTCAAAATTGTCCACGAAAGTTTTTCATAAGTGGTAAATTCATAATTGAATCATTTATTCATAACAATTGCTACTAGAAAATACTACGCACACTGTGTTTCCATTGTTTTTCATTCATAATCAATAGCCTGTACAATATTCCCATAAATTGAGTGACAATTTGGGATTTAAACAAACTTTACTGTTTATGAATATTATTTATTGAGACTTTACTGAAATAATAACAAGACCTTTTCTAATAAGCCCTTTAATTATTTGTACTATTTAAAAACTAGTGGTGTATAGGTACCTAATCATTACTATCGTTGATTGATCCACCGACCCCTCTGTTTCTAAGGCCCAACACGGAACCCGTACCTATCTTCTCGAGGGCAATCCAGAACGTTTCAGATTCGGTTGTGTGCCGCTTAACCAATTTTTTGTTTTTTCTATTATATTTTTTATATTTTTTTGAGTTATTATTTTAGTTCGCATCTCGTTAGGTTTCGCTGTGAGCTTGAGAGCGTTGTTATACTTTGTAGGGCCTTAGTTGCGTGGAGCATGGTATTTTGCCTTTGGTTTTGTATGCTACGAAATTTCTGGTGAAGGATGAGGATTTTCTGTACATAGAAAATACAAATGGTTAACTTTTAAGCGCAAATAACAGATACGATATACTTAATACAACAAACTACAGTAAAATGTGGGTTGAGGACTATTTCTTTAAGATTGTGGAAGTCAGAGACAAAACAACAAGAAAGTGTTACCTCAAATGTTTGCATGTCACATTATTATGACTAAATGTTATGGATCTATAAATCACTATCTTTTGCCCGCGGTTTCGCCTGCGTACATGAAATATAGCCTATGTCACTCAGGAATAATGCAAGTTTCTATTGGTGAAAAAATGTTTGCCATCGGACCAGTACTTTCAGAGATTATCAAACCTGCTACTAAATCCTACAAAATCCTACAAACAAAAAAAAACAAACTTTATCTGTGGGGCCATGGGTTCGCTTCTGAATAGAAGACCCGGCCCTGGTATGAAAGGCGAAGAAGGAACAGGAGTGCGTTTTTAGTCAGTCTGAAACGTAAATCTGAAACACCCTTACGATCCGCCCAAGACCGGGAGATGTCATTGAATGATTTCCCACCCTAAAAAAAAATCTGTTTAGAACATGATTTATGTGAAGACCAAAATTGTACTAAAACTTATTACGAATAAATTTTATTGAATTGAGCGAATTTTTATGTGTATAGGCTGCTATCTAACCTGATAATGTGGTCGACGATAAAGTTATTTAGAACTAACCTTTTTCATTACTTACTTAAGAGGCGGTTGTAGTCATTGAGTATTTTGTAAGAACCCCACTTGGATTTATGTCGATTTCGCGGCCCCGTAATAGCGGTTTTATTTTTATTTAAAAAAAAAACTATTCAATTTTTTTTTTGCGAGGCCCTTTTGAAAACAAGCTTTATTATTTTTTGTAACTTTCAAATATTTCTGTGACGTAATCTCGTAGACATACACATTTGAGATCGTAAGTTAGGGCCAGATTCGCGATTTTTTTTTATCAAGCCAACTAATTTATATCATATTTTGATTTTTGTCCGCCTGTTGGTCATAATTATAGTCAAATTTCAAAAAAATAATTATTCATGGTGTTTCTTTTTTTAATTTGTAGATGGTTTAAAAAAGTTCAAAATGAGTAGAACCTGGCCTTAAGTCCAGATATCAAAAAAGTCACTGACGTCTGCATTCTACTGGGTGGGATGTCCTCCAACGGTTCAAACATTTGAACATGAAGGGGTTTAAATAAAATTTGGCCCACGGGTATACCATATCTTGGAATAGTACATAGGATACTTTTAAACGAACAAAATTTAAAAAAGTACACAGACAAAATGTCTGTGTACTTTTTAAATTTTGTTTAATTTTAAGGTGTTCCTATTTTTATTATTCCTATTTTCTTTCTTTTTTACGACATAATTTGCAAAATTGCGCAATTGCAAACCAACGCAATTCGTGCAATCGCAAACAAAAGCAATTTTCTTTCTTTCTTTTTTTTTCTTTAAAAAAAACAGTTGTCACACCTATTTAATGAACTACAATCACAGACAGATCGCCATACTAAATTATATACTTAGTACCTACACGGCCGCGCGTGACACGGTACCCGCAGAAGGAGATTAAGCGTGAACCGTTTATTATTAGAGCCGGGTCCATGTGTCGGATTTGCGTGTTTGTTAAATTAGGATTTAGATGCGTTATAGTGGCGTATTGTTTTCCGACGTGTTTTTTGATTAATGAGGGTTGGCACGTGAGGTTTTCGGATGATTTTGTCTTGGGAATCGTTCTTTTGTATATTTCAGCATTTTACTTTTTTAGGGTTATGTACCTCAAAAGGAGAAAACAACTTGGTGTTGGTTAATTTGTTATCCGTCTATCTATCAGTCAGGACCCTTCATCTCAGGAACGCGTGGAGGTATCGAATTGAAAATTCGTAACTCAATTCGGGAATTGAACTGTTTTCATAGGTAAGTTTGTAATACTTGCCCGGTTTTTTTTTGGGATTGGGAAGTTAAATATGTCATCTCGTTCTGGGTAGAGCGAGAGGGAGTGTCAGACTTTTACTATCTATAACCCGCCTACGGGTCACAGCCAGACTGTGGTTACTCTTTCGAACAATTCCGCATAAATATGTTGCCTCTGTCACTGGTTATCAGTTTTGATGGTTAATATGTGACCAATTTGTTTATATAAAACGCCCATGTGATAATCGAAAATAATTTCAGTAAATATTCTCACAGAAAAAAGTGCTCCTATTTTCTATTACGGGGATTTTTTTACCTATGTTCCTTTTTTGCGTAGCGTTCCAGCACTCCGGATTTCCCTTTTGAAAGACAACCAATGGCCCCATTAAGGTTTGGCCCTATTGTTTTGCTGATAACTCTTTGAGGTGCGCGCAGCGCGTAGAACAGCAACTCGGTAGTTACCAGTCGGTTGGACGGCCAACTACCCATTCCTTGTCGTCCGCAGGCCCAAGCTTACGTTGGTTCTATTACAGGGTATGGTCTGGTCATATTTCTCCCAAATCCCTTCTGCCGTTTGAGCGTGAAAGAGTAACAAATATCCAGACACCATCACCCATACATACAAACTTTTGCCTTCATAATAGTGTTTTACACGGAGCGACTGCCTATTAGACCTCCACAACCCAGTTTTTTTTTTTTTTTTTTTTTTTTTTTTTTTTTTTTTTTTTTTATTGATATAAACCAGTGCTTGACTGCGATCCCACCTGATGGTAAGTGGAGATGCAATCATTGATGGTCAGGCGCACTAGTTTATTAAGAGCCTATTCACTCTAGCCTTGAAGACACCTATATTATAGTTGGACGGAAAGACCGCAGTTACTGGCCAACATGATACTCCTTGGATAGATAGATGGTCAGACTTTCTGGCATCTGACTACCTATAATGACTGTCAAAGATCTATGAATGATACCCGGGACCAACGGATTTACGTGCTTTCCGAGGCACGGGGTGTCAGTAATGTCTTAGATAAACAAAAAAGTACTTATGAAATGTAAAATTCACATTGGTACTTGCCCGGCTTCGTACTCGCAACCTCATGCATAAGAGGCGGGTGGTTTAACCACTGGCCATAACCGGTGGGCCATCACGACACTTTTACACCTATCTATTCTATACTTATAATAAATCTGTAGAAGTGAAAATTCTGTACATTGAAAATATCAAAAAATAAACGGTAGGGAGTGTTACTAGACCGACACCGAACCCAAAAATATGATTAAAAAATTTTTTGTCTGTCTGTTTGTTTGTTCAGGCATCACGCAAAAACTACCGGTTCGATTACGATGAAACTTGGTATAATTATTCTCTAATATCCTGGGCACCAAACTGGGTAATTTTATCCCGGAAAAGTATATACAATAAAAACAAACTTAATTTTGCGGCTCGATCCCTAGACCCGATTACTGTACCAACCGCAAATAATAAGTTTGTCGTAGGTTACGTCACCCGCAGTGGAGTTCACTAAGAGCCGCTGCACACAGCTTAGATACTATAACATTTTATCTTAAGATACAATATCACTCGCCATACATTTCAATGGACTATTACACGACGAACATAATAAATAATATTTCATATTTTCGTATCTCAAAAAACCTGTAACGACATCTATGGCGTCACATAAGAACTAATCCTGCATCGCGCAATCAAAGTTTTCCGCGCGATTAGAACATATAGAACAGCCCGAAATCATCTACCGGGCAGTTGCCCACCAGACATAACACCCGTCTGGTCAGAGAATCCTTTTCAACGGAAGTTTGCGGGACTTTACACTCTGTTCCGCATAGGTACCTCCAAAAACCTAATAAAACCATTTTCGACTTCTACGCGGAGGAAGTCGCGGGCAAAAGCTAGTATAAAATAAACGATTGAATTTGAAAGAAGAAAGAACTTAGAAGAAGAAGGTATTTGTTGAACAATGTTAAATCTTCAAACCATATCTGAAAACAGTAATGTATTGCCCCTCGGCTTTATAAAAGAAATAAAGGACAAAATCCTACAATTTATAGACTACCTATTACAAGAAAAACGGCGACAAATATTTATATAGATAGTGTATGTAAGGCTGAATGGATTATGAGTGTCATAAATGAAACTATAACGAATGGCCAGGTTGGCGCGATCCGTCATGTGCGGAGGGCATAACGTGGATCACCGCACCAGTTTTTTGTAATAATTTTACTTTTTTATTAACCAAAAACTTCACATTCATTTTTTGTCCTTGAAATTGAGAAATGTATGACAGTTAGTTACAAGGTGTTGCCAAAATAATAAAATTCATATCCTGGACAAAAGTTCAATGAAATAGATTCCGTAATAAACAATACGTACACTTCAAACACACCATCATCTACCCATAAATACCCTAAATCTACCCATCCAAGACACGCTTAAAGTTAAGCTACATCGGTCAGCACCAAATCGCACTTTCCTATCATATGGTCCTATCTTTATAAGAAATTGGAATTGCGATCGACAAGGCGGTTGATTACACACTTTTTTCTTACTTTTTATCAATCATGATTCGGTACTGACAAATGTAGCTCAATCCCTTACACTTTTATTATCGGTGACACCTATAGGTACTATCATATTTAAGGTCTATTAGAACAATTTTCATATGCAATAATACTGCATGACTTGATTCCGCCATCTCCTTTCTACCATCGGACAAACCGACGAACGGCGAGTATCCACCCTTACGTTGTTGAAACTTCAACGTTCCGAACTAAGCGTTTCGCTTCGTCGTTTATACCACGTACATCGAAGGACTGGAACAATTTGCCTACTGCGGTCTTCCCGTCCAACTATAATATAGGTGTCTTCAAGGCTAGAGTGAATAGGCTCTTAATAAACTAGTGCGCCTGACCATCAATGATTGCATCTCCGCTTACCATCAGGTGGGATCGCAGTCAAGCACTGGTTTATATCAATTAAAAAATAATAATAATAATATTTATATTTTATATTTTTAAATGTTTTTTTTTTGTATCTTTTTGTTTAAGAAAAATATTTAAAAATGTAATTAATATGTGTTTAAAGTGAATAAAGATCATAATAATATTTAAGATACTCGAGTCAATTCGCAAATAAGGTGACACAAATAAATAAAAAAATGTATCTTAAAAATTCTTACAAAATTAAAGAGCGTATCCACACTACCCTACCAGCAACACATTCAAGAGTTCCCGCGTTCCTCACGCAAGGAGCCTTTTCATAATGTATCACTGAAAGCCCCATGTGTAGACTCCTTAATGAATCATCGCGAAATTGCATACAATTATAATGATAAACGCCTTAGGCTCAGTCACGAATGGGTTTTAGTGAAGGATATAAAAAATGGAGTTGGTAGCAGTGCATAATATAGGTATGCCATTAGAGAAAGGGGTATTTAGAATGAAGCTCATGCAGGGTTAAATGGTTATGGTACAAATAAATGTTATTACTTAGTTAAAAGTAAAAATATTTAGCCAATATAATATAGTGGATTTATTTTTTTGGTAGGAAAATCATCTAATGACAAATCTCGCTCTTGGGCGGAGCGGGAGATAGTGTCAGACTTTTACTGACTATAAACCCACTCCTGTTCCTTCTTTGCCTTCATCACGGGGCCCCGGGCTTCGCTTTCACACTACCCGTGGCCCCAGTAGGCTTCGACCCTGCTGGGCCCCTACAGTTGCTGACATCTCCTTGTGGCGCGCGTAGAACAATACGCGCCGTCGACGACTTGGGCTCGGTCCGGACGGTTACCGGACGGTCGGACGGCGAGCCACCCATTACTCGCCGTCCGCAAGCCCGCGCCTATGGTGGCCGGAAATCGGGATCGGAATCCTGACGGCGGTTAGGGCGTGAGGACCGTTGCCTCACGCGATCGGCCGCCTCCATTGCTATCATTACTGCTTCGCAGAAGGAGGCGTCCGCCTGCTCCTCCTCCTCACTCCGGACCATGGCCTGTACCAATGACCGGCGCGAGAGATCACTGCCGCCGGTCGCCCCCACGAGGACACGGCGGTGCTCTGCCCAGGCAGGGCACACCGTATGCTCAACCGTGTCCTCCGGACGGTCGACACAATGGCGGCACCCAGGAAGAGAGAGTGAGAGAAGTCATTGGATCACTTCCACCCCAAAAAAGTTCCGCACTAACTTTTCAGAATCATTCCGCAGGACCTATGTTCTACTTTTATATATTATTTTACTTTTCTTAAATGTGCAAACTATTGTAAGACCACAAAGAAGCACATAGTTATTATCAGCTTCCTCTTATTAAAAAATATCATCCGGTGTGTAACATCCCTTTAGCCAAAATCACGACGCGTCGTAACGTACAACCTTAGGATCACGTGACCGGAGGGTCGTTACCGCAGACGTTTGAATTTCATGTTAATTTGAAATGCAAGGGTGTGACCGGGCGGAATACAATCCGGTGCTGGAAACGAGGTAGCATTGATTTGTTATTATTTGAAGTAATATATATGTTGTGTTTTATTAGGGGTTACCCTGCCTCGTCTTGATAGTTTGCTGGTCGCTATTTATTCGTTGATGCCTTTAATGACATGAGTGTAGCTTGAACAATAGTGAATATCATCACATCATTACCATTATTGTCATCATTATCTTCATCATCAAGACAAGATCTCAAACACAGAACTTACGAATTGCTTCGCATCACACGTTGTATGGTCATCTGAACCGATGCTTTGCTGCACGAAATCGCATCGCAGCAATGCGTATTGCCAGTTCCTCCAAAGCGGCGTCGTATCGCATCGCATCGCTGTTTTATGTGGGAGCCTCATGTCCCTATAAGGCTTTTTTTTAGGTGGGAAAGTCATCTAATGACAAATCTCGCTTGGGCGGAGCGGGAGATAGTGTCAGTCTTTTAATGACTAAAAACCCACTCCTGTTCCTTCTTTGCCTTCTTCCCAGGGCCGGGGGTTTCACTTTCACACTGTTGCGATACGTCGAACACAACATGCAGATTTTTGCGATGCGACGTTGTATCACAGTTTTGGTGTTTGGACCCATAGGCCTCCCAAAACACAAATGTTGGCCTCCCAGAAAACACATTTGTGTTTTTATAACCTCCGATCCTACGCATCTTGCAGCTATCGGAATCCCGCAACATTCACCAGGCCACCGGTCTATTTTCTGGGATGTTTTCCAATGCTACGTCTTCAGGTACGTGGTTGCCACTCCCGAATATTTCGGCCCTATCGACTATTTATTCTGCGAGCAATGTGCCCTGCCCACTCAAGTATGGCAATGCTTTGTGCTATGTCGTAGTCTTAATTTTTTTCTTAGTTTTCTTGCGGATTTCTTCATTTCAGATCAACGTTTTTTTTATTGTAAAAAATTGCGCCTCAGTCGGGACCGTTACCACTCGGTCACCACTGCCAGGAAAGCCTGACCATTTACCTATCCAAGCAGTATCGTGTTGACCAATAACTGAGTTGTGGAGATCAGATAGATAGTCGCTCCATGTAAAACACGGGTATACGTCCCGTATCGCCGTATCAGGTAGATTGGCAGCCAATGTTAAACTAGTTCGGAAAAGGCTAGGAACGAAGGTCTTCCCGTCCAACTATAATTTAAGTGTCTTCAAGGCTAAAGTGAATAAGCTCTTAATAAACTAGTGCGCCTCACCATCAATGATTGCATCTCTGCTTACCATCAGATGGGATCGCAGTCAAGTACTGGTTTATATCAATTAAAAAAAAAAGAATGTTTGTTTTTTTGTTTAATTTAAGTTTCTTCATACTTGTTGGTTAATCGTGTGTGCGTGTGCCAAATAATACATGTTTATTTTCTTTTTTACTTGTGTATTTCAACTGATGGAGATATATTTATTGCGTGCAAAAATTAGTGCTTCCTTGAAATTCATTTACAAATATAAACATAAATAATGCAAATATAGATTTATTTATAAAACTTTATATAATAAAAGTTTAAGAAAAAATCATCTGCATACTGCTTCAAATTAGACATTTGGAATAAAAGATCTACCCCCAACCTCAAAGAGATGTCAGCAAATCGTAGAAGCCCAGCAGGGTCGAAGCCTACTGGGGCCATGGGTAGTGTGAAAACGAAACTCAGGGCCCTGGGTCGTAGGCAACGAAGGAACAGGAGTGGTATTTTAGTTAGTTAAAGTCTGAGACTACCTCGCGCTCCGCCCAAGAGCGGGATTTGTCATAAGATGATTTTCCCACCCAATAAAAAAAAATATCTGTATAGTATTTATATATATAAATAAGTATTTGAAGTTGAATATATTTATAAAACTCAAGTTTAGCCTGAAAACCGGTCAAAATTTGGCATTGAGACGAATTCAGTACCATTTAAAACACAATGAATGCGCAGCCTTATTAACCCTTCCCAGACATGTGGAATGAGGACTCCACTTACCGGCCATTAAGAACTAACCCTTTCAATGCGGTGCCATCGTTATGAGGTATCAATGTAAATCGGCGACTACCGCCATTGCTAATGACCGGTTTTGGATGAGCATTAGCGTGTTAATATTCTATTTTTGAAATTACACGTTAAGGTTTAGGAATGACAGTGCAAATAAAAAAGTAGTTGTTTTTTTTAAAGGTCTACTCTCTTCTCGGAGACCAAAAAGTTGTAACTCAAAAAAAACGAAAAATCTTTTTTTTATCGGTTAGTTTAAAACATTCCGTTTCAGATGAACAAACTTAAAATCACTATATTGAATTACTCACTTTCTTTTGCCAGAAATACAAATGTAACTGTCTGTTTTTTAGGGTTCCGTACCTCAAAAGGAAAAATCGAAACCCTTATAGAATCACTTTTTTGTCCGTCCGTTTGTCTGTCTGTCTGTCTAGGCCCTTTATCTCAAGAATGCGTGGAGGTATCGAGTTGAAATTAAAACTAAGAACTCAAATCTACGGTCCCTTGAAGCTGTCCCATAATCCTGAAATAGCACAAGTATAGGAATAAATCTGAAAATTTGTAGTAACGTCACAAAATAATAGCGATTCGGATAAATCTTCGAGAAATTAACTATTTACATAAGTAAGTTTGTACGGAACCCTCAGGGCGCGAGTCTAACTCGCACTTGCCCAGTTTTTTGTTCTTTTTCACAAAGAAAATTGAAAAATAGCAGACATTTTCTATGTCCCTGCATCCATGTTCTTCGAGTTTTAAGTTATATTTGATTTGATATTTACAAAATCATCTTTCCTCAAAACCTAGTTTAATTGAGTTATGGCTTTTTGGTTTCCGATGACAGTACACCTTATTAGCTATTCATTCGATAAGTGATTGTTACGATTTCTTTTTCATCGTTCTTTTTAAAAAGGTGCATCATAGGTTGTTTTTCCCACACAATTATGACATTACTTTCTATGTTGTCCAATACCTAAAAATTGTATCTAATACTAGGCATGCAAAACTAGTAATTTTTCTCTTTGACTTGGGCTACATAATCAGCATGGATACATGGCCGCAAAAAAAAATTGGATCCGAAAATTAGTGCACATTTTGCTACGAAAGGACTTGCGAGATCTTTTCAAATGTCTTCTATGTATCTGAGAGCAGTCAGAGAACCCCGCTCCCGGGCGTCGGTCGTCGCAGAAAGATCCTTGACTATCCTAGACGCGGGCTTACGGACGACGAGCTATGGGTAGCGACTAGCAATGTGTAGGTTAGTCCGGTGGTCCGGCAATTATCCGGATCGAACCCGAATCGTCGACGGCACGTAGTGTTTTACACACTCCTCAAAGAGATGTCAGCAAACCGTAGAATCCCAGCAGGGCTGATGCCTTCTAGGGCCACGGGGAATTTCCGAAAAGGAAATCCATGGTCCTAGAACGCAAACGGCAACTGAAGGACAAAGGTATGGTTTTAGAGCGAGTTTGAGAGATTTTCGGAAGTGGTCGTATATCTATAGTGCTTATACTTTCTGTTATATTAAAAGGTTTTATAGTCATTATTTTTCAGACGATTTTTTCAAATATTCAAATTAGAAAAAAATTACAAAGTAGATCAATCAGCATCCACACATTTGTTAACTAAACAAAAAACTGGGTAAGTGAAGAATGCAGGTGTGATTTTAATCTGTAAAAGTCTCACAAGCCTTCTCGCTCCACCTTAAAAAAAGCACCTGAACAACACGGTGTCGTGGTATACCGTGGTAATATGGCCAGGGCCTTAATTCCTTGAAACCAAGGGAAGAAAGAATCACAAAAATAAAACGAATGCGATTTGGGAACTGTGTCGGAAGTACATCGGAAACTGCGCGATATGTAGGTGGCGTACAATTTAGTGGAATACGGTTATCGTGTCGGTTGTGTTGGCAGGAATCGATAATTCTGATTACTGACAGGTTATGATTGATTTACTAGGTGAGTAGGAATTGTATTGCAGTTTTTGTGCTGTCTCTTGTACGATTCTTCTATAGCACGAAGTATCTTTGGTTTGCTTTGGGCCAAATTTTAATTGAACTTGACCATTTTTTTATTTTATTTTAAAAGTTATAATAAGATTTAATATTTATTTATTTTATTTAGAATATAGATGTAAGAAGAAAAATAAAAACACTTAACTAATTAAGATTACATAATATATACAATAAATTCTACCTAAAATATAGCATTAAAAAATTCATCCTCATTGCTGTCGACTGGAAATATGCCCAAAAGACTGGCGGCATTGCCACGTTGTATGGCAATGTTTAATCTCTGACCGAGGTAAAAACCAGCCCTTGGGTCACGTGAAGGGTCAAAGATTTAATTCCATCACACAGTTTATAAGAACTAAAGTTGATTGAAATTACCATAAGTTCACCTTACATTCTGTAATTAAATCACCATGAAAACCTAAGTAAAAAGAATAAACGAAGAAAGAAAAAACAGGGCAAGTGCGATTTGGACTTGCGCACTGAGGGTTCCGCACAAACTACCTATGAAAACAGTTTGATTTACGAATTGAGATTTTTTCGAATTGTAAAAAAAGTTTTTTGTGATGTAATTACAAATTTACAGTTTTCAGATTTATTTCTATATCTATACTATAAGACCTTGCTTTATGCCAAATTTCAGGGTTCTAGGGCAACGGCAAGTAACCTATGAATTTTGATTTCTTCGAGAGTGTCAAAATACACGTTTTTTGCGACATAAACGGCTGTTTCTTTTTTTTTCATTAACTTAGTAATTTAATTTTTTCACAACTTCAAGGGACCGGAGACTTAAATATATGGGTTTCATTACAACTCGATACCTCCATGCGTACCCGAGATAAAGGGTCTTGACAAACTGACAGACAGACAGACTGACGGACGGACAGCAAAGTGATCCTATAAGGGTTCCGTTTTTTTCTTTTGGTGGTACGGAACCCTAAAAATTGAAAATAACACTAAGAAGCTTCTTGCATTCATCAACCAGAAAAGAGTTGAAGATCTTCAAACGGCTGAACAGATTTCCTTAAATCATTCATGCATTTGAATTCAATTATTTCTCAAACTCTAGCCTGAAAAACCTGACAAAATTTGGCATTTAGGTAAGATTTGACACGTTTTTAACTCCAAATTCGCAATTTAGAAACCCGCTCTAAGCCAAAACAAGAAACGATTATATTAACTTTATATAAGAGCGATGTGACAATAGATTAAATCAAATAGGCGTTCAACAACCGGGGGTTATTGGTACAATTCCGAACTTTTCCTACTCCGTGACTTAGGGGTGTTACCACAGAGTTTGAAACCTCCTGTCACGGCTAGTAGCGACTAGAAACGTCATCTACACTAATATTATTAATAAAGAAGTATTTTTTTTTTTGTGGGTGGTAATCTCTGAAAGTACTGGTACTTAAGATTTTTTCACCTTTGTAAAGCTGCTTTGTTCCTGAGTTTCATAGGCTATATTTTATTTGGACGAAGCTGCTGGCAAAAGCTAGTAGCTAATAATGATAACGTCCACACAATTGGGATATAGTTGACTCATTTTTTCTCTCTTTTTTTCTCTCCCACTCACTGACAAACTACTTTTTGAGGTTGGAAAATCACGACATAATCTATTTCAATTTAAATGGAGCTATAGAGAGTGTCGATTTAAATACTGTGATGCGGATACCATACTATCGCTCTCGATTTCGATTAGTGTGTACTCGCACGAATACTAACATAGTTGTTTCATAACTACAGGGCAACCTGTGACCGCGAATATTTTTATATTTTTGAAACAGTTACTGTAGTCCTGGAACGTAAAAGGCAATTGAAGGACACTGGTGGGTTTTAGTTATTAATAGTCTGACATGCCAACTTTCTTCTCGCTCCAACCTAAATAGAAGTCATTTGATTTCGTCCCACCTTAAAAAATGGTGCCCCGTGGCGGTCAACGTCTTGTTTTTTGGGTAGAAAATCATCAAGTAACTTCTTCAGCTCTGGGTCATACTAGGCAGAATGAGTGATTTTTGCTGACTAAAACCCGCATATGTTCCTTCAGTTGCGGTTACTCTTTAAACCAAGCCAAAGAGTCGCTGATTGCTTGGCTTGACAGAAAATTTTTGACTTTTAAGAAGTGTGAGGAACATGTGTAAAGTCCTGCATCCTTTTCAACAGAAGTACCTATTGTTGAACGGTAGGAGGAGTTCACATCGGCGTCGGGTCGACGATGAAGTACCTGCGACTCGTTCTCGACAGCCGGTGGAATTTCGAGGAACACTTCCGACACCTGGCTCCCAAACTGAATCGGACTGGGGCTGCCCTCAAGCGGCTCCTGCTCAACCTAGGTGTTCAGACGCACGACAGGAGTGGGTTTTATGTCAGTAAAAGTTTGACACACCCTTTCGCCCCGCCCAAGAGCAAGAGACATCTCAATGACATCATTGGGTGATTTTCCCACTTAAAAAAACCTATTGTTGAAAAGGGCAGATCCTCCGACCAGACTGGTGTTGTGGCTGGTCCAGGCATCTGCCCGACATTTGATTTCAGGTTGATGTGTATGTTATAATCGCGAGAAGAGCTCATACCGCAATGTAGGATTTTGAATGTTAGTTCCTATGTGTCGACTTTGATACCGCTACGACATTACCATTATATTTCTAGCTATACCGTCTACAACGATTCATTGGTCTGTGGTTGTAACGAACGTAGGGGTAGTTAAGTGATCGACAACCATGGCGAATAATGGGGTTCTTGGGAAAAGTTGTAAGGTTATAAAATGATATGGCTTACATCTTATATTACACGTGATGTATAAAAGTTTAGGAGGACATTTTGCAATTTGAACAAGTTGTAGTAAAGTTATTGATAGTCATCTTTTATGAGTGTTATGAACTTATGACATTTGCTGGTTTTGCGCAAGATTTTTATGTGTATATAGCTTATATGATTAAAAAAAAAAACATGTAACACATTTTTTTTTCGATGTGAAAAACATCCAATGATATCATATCGAGTGATATGAAAGAAAAGGGAGTTAGTGATAGCATGACGAGTGGCAGGGCAGAGTGGAGGAAAGAAACGTGTTGCGCCGACCCCAAATAATACGGGATAAGGGCAGGAAGATGATGATGATGATGATATCCCTCGCTCTCGGGTGGATCGTGCGGGTGTGTCAAACTTTTACTGACTAAAAACCTACTCCTGTTCCTTCATCGCCTTTCATATCAGGACCGACTCTTCCTTTCAGAAGCAGACTCTTGACCTCAGTAGGCTTTGACCCTGCTTGGCCCCTACGGTTTGCTGACATCTCCTTGAGGCGTTTTTTGTTTAACTTTCTCAGAAGTTGTTTTAAATTTTAAATTATTTTTATTGTCGTTCCTAGTATTTTCATTCCTAAACACTGTACTTTGAAAAATCTAATCAAACAACCTTCAGCATCTAACTGAAAATTGCATATAGAGTTCACTAAACATTTCTTGCCTGAAGTCTAAATCATTACTGCTTCCCATCAAAGCACCATTGACCTCTCCGAACAAAACCGTCAATGGAACTGCAAATCAATTGGCAGTTGATGAGATAGTAATTACGAGGTACAGTGGGGCACACATTCCTAATGAACACGGAATGTCACACGAACTATGTGAAAGACATCCACACACTTTGTGGAAGTATTCTCGTTATGGGTGGCGAATTGGAGGCTACTTTAGTGACAATTTATTTTCAGAGGTTTTTTTTATTGGATGGTAAAATCATCTTATGACAAATCTCGCCTTGGGCGGAGCGGGAGATAGTGTCAGACTTTTACTGACTAAAAACCCACTTCTGTTTCTTCTTTGCTTTCGTCCCAGGGCCCCAATATTCAGGGGCCTTACGTCGAGCGAGCAAAAAAAAAGAGGGATAGAGTTATACACCCTATATAGCTCGATCCTTTTAACATTTCAGTTTAGGTCGTAAAATGGATTGCGTCAAGAGCTCTTGGTAGGGCTTCTGGTGAATGTCTCAGGGATAAAAAAAAAATTGACATGTAAAACTGTTTTTTAAACCTATTTGCAAAATAAATATAATTTATGTATCCATTGTAAGCGTTATGGATATTGCAAAACCAATCGTTGTGGCGATGCTCATGGGAGGCATATTTTTTTTTTCAATGATATAAACTAGTGCTTGACTACAATACCACCTGATGGCACCAGCCCCCCAGCCAAGTTACAACTGTTTCGTTTCGATTCTCTTATCGTTGATCAGAACAAAGGAATCGGAGGCGTGGCCGACTCGAGGCGATCGACGAAAAGAGAATAGAAACGAAAAAGTTGTAACGTGGTTAGGGGTCTGGTAAACTTTTGTTTTATTTATTACCGGTATAAATAACGCTAAATTAGTTTCAACGTGACGTCATCAACGCGCGTAACCCCTACCACGGAGGTGTTAATTGGAGCGCCGCGATTAATGAACGTGTTGATGTCACGATGTGTGAACAGCTTTTGAATTACGAACAGAAATTTTGAAATTCGAATCTTTTGAATTTTCTTTCCTTTTTATCGGTTTCATGTGTGTCGTTGAATTTGATTGTAACTGGCCTAGATATTATTAATACTATAATTAAATGTGACAGTAACTTTAAGGACATTTACTTATTTAGTTATTTATTACGACACTCCACCGAATACGTCACAGAAACATTTACAAAAAAAATCTTATTGATATAAAATTATCTCAGTGGTTTCTTCACTTAAAGGGGCATCTATATGTTACGTTTTTAGGCCCAAACTTCCAAACATTATGAATTTTGATAAATAATGAATGATTAGACTTTGGAGATCCTTCTCAAGTCCTCATAAAAAAAAAAATATTTCTGATATATTTTTATTACAGTTAGATAGATGTATACGCAAATAAAGCCGCTGACAGAACCTAGTGTATTATAGAAACATACTAGCTTTTGCTTGAAGTTGTAAACACAAAATTAAGAGTTTTAAGTAATATTGATGCGACACAACGGATGACGAAAAATCATTTGGATTATAAAATAATTTATCACTTTACAGGCTAAATGTACTTTCTTACTCACTGAAATCTTTATTGTGCCTTAAATATTATACTTAAATTAATAAAAATTATTTATAGCTATTTAATGAACAGCTATTTCTAACGATGTAACAGAAAATCAAACAGAAATTATACACAGAATTCATTAGTTTCGTCTGATTGGTTCATTCACAGAACATCAAAACGATTATTTTTCTTCGAATTAGCTCGTTCGATATTTGAAATATTGACCTCTAAAGTGTGACTGGCCAGCTATAGGTCAAAGGCGTGGCTCTAAGAGGGCTTACACATTGACTGGTAAGTACTCACGGGTTTAAAGTGAATTAAAAAAAAAACAAAGTTTTAAATTGATTGACTGATTATTTTGGAGTTGGCTACCAATTTCAGATACAACTGAAAAACGCGTTATTTTCAGAAAATTAAGTAAATCGGTACAAAATTAATGATAAATTTAGCTTTTTTTTTACTCTTTCCAGGGTCATTTTACATTGAGGCATTGTACCTACACATCAGCAAGATTTTTGAAGTGAACCTCTAAAAAGGAAATTAGTTAAGGATGTGGTCTACAGAAAAATAGCTATATCCGTGTCTGAAATCACGAACATAAATTATTGTCCTCGAATCCTCCATCAGTGTATTACTCACCTAACCTTTCGATCCTCATTCACCGTCAAATGTGTGATCCCCCTAACAGATTCAAACTGCGTTCGTAATTTGAAACGTGTTCGACAGTCAGAACAGCAGGTATCGATACAGCAGCGCCATCTGTAAGGCCATCAGTTTGACACACATTCCGAATTGATTTAAATATTAAAACTACTTACATTGAAAACAATAAAAAATAGGGATGTCTCGCATTCAGAAAAATAAAAGAAAAAACAAAACTTATGATCTGTTTAGAGTGACAATTTAACCCTTTACCCGCTTGCATCGGATTGGTCCAATGATTGTTTTGGTGTCCTATTCGCCAAGGTCGTGAATTTGCGACTGGGTACTGCATCTCGTTTAGCTCTTCAATCCCCATAGGTGACAGAAGAGCTGACGAGATGTGCGACCCTGGCGGAATAAACGCAAGAATGTTTGTCGGATATATCCGACGTAGGGAAATATAAGCTTTTCATCATGCTATACTGATAAAGTCATTGCTATTGTCAGTAAGATTAGGTACATAAAGGTGGAACGGTAACAAATATTGACTGCATTTTCGAATTAACGTGGTTTGAATACAGAACAATGAAAACATGATTGCATGTAGCGGAGATGAGAATGTTGAGATTGACGCGTGGTGTGACGAGAATGTGTAACGGGAGAAATGAGTATATTAGAGGAAGTTTGAAAGTGGCGTAGTTGAAGAGGAATAATTTGTCTTGGTATGACCATGTAAAAAGGAAAGTTGAAACGCATGTTATTAAAAGAGTTATGAGCATACATGTGGATGGATGGAGAGGGAGAGGGAGGCTTAAGAAAATGTGGTTGGATTGTGTGAGAAGTGTTAGAAAAGAAAAAGGAGTTTGCGTGATGGGTCACCGGACAGAATAAAAAGAAAAAAACGTGTTGCACTGACCCTAAATAAAAAGGAGTAAGAGCAGGAAGATATACTGTGAAATACTATAGAGAGCCTCATTCGGTTTCCTAATTATGTATTCTGAGTATAATAGCATGAGGATTTTTTTTATCCCGTGAGTAGGTATATATATATATAGATTGTCGCAATTCAGCTTCAGTAGACCTCGGTATCTTTATTTGACTTAAACGACTTTGCAAGGAATAATTTATCTATAGCATAGCATAGTCGGCCTTATAATGTTCCCGCTGCTGGGACGCAGGCCACCTCTTTAGGAGAGGGAATGAGCCATAATCCACCACGCGGGCCCAGTGCAGGTTGGTGAATGTCACGTCTTCGAATTTTTGGTTCTAGGACATGCCGGTTTTCTCACGATGTTTTCCTTCACGTTTTAAGAGCAGTGGTGATGAAATAAATGACACAAAGTAATGTGCCTGGCTGGGTTTGAACCCATGACCTACAACTCGTAAGTCGGGGCCGTTACCACTTGGCCACCACTGCTTTTCTTAATAATTTATCTATTTTTCTTGAAGCTCAATATTACATCATTTCATTAAAAAAGTCACGTCAATCCTACTAAAAAGTAACACACTCCTTTGTTTATAAATTTTGAAGCCTATTCTAGAAATGCAAAATCCTTAAAAGTATATTTTACAAGCCAGTCCGTTATCTATAAAAAAACAACTCATGCGATCTCCTTTCGATATCACAATATTATGTAATTATTTTTAATATAAGGTATTTATAGTTATATAATTTAAGATTTCATAAACTCTTCTTTGCTTATTTCTACACGCTATAATCTACATCTCTTCTAATACTCTTCTTCAAATCTCTTCAATTTTCAAAATCTCTGCAATTTTTTAAAATAAGATATCTTCTTCTGTTTTTTGTGTGTACATAAATAATAAAATAAATAAATAGGTATATTCCTTTGGGACAATTTTCTTCATTCACGCGAGAAGATGCGATTAATGCTAGCAGGAGCTACTAAATAATTGCTTCGAAAAATATCACATTTGAGCCCATCAGTTAATCAAGCTTTCTTGAGACTAATTTACACGACTCGGACAGGATTTGAAGAAACAAATAAGTAATACCTACTATTCACAATAATAAACAGGACCTTATTTGTAAAAACATAAATAACAAAGTATAATATTTAACTTAAGATTTTTTTAGAACTCATCTTCAAGGAGATTGTAAGCCTTATTTATATTTCCTTTCCTCCGTAGACAGTCTCTTAAGATTTTCTTCAAATAAACTACATCCCACGATATACATTACACATTTTTCCTCGCCACAATTTTACGTGAATGTTAAGCATAAAGAATGTCTCAAGGAACTGAAATTGCGCTCTCCGACAAGAAAATATCGCGTACAATAAAAGAGTAAAAATAAAAAGAATAAAAAAAAAAGTTGGATAGAAAACAAAAACAATTCAGTAAGTGCACCCATACACGGCATTGTCACACGTCAGACGGGTCATGCGATACAAAACGGGCACAAAACATCTATTGTGTGGTGAATGGGGTGCTTTATACGGCACGCGGAAACAAATTTTTTTAAGAACGCGTCCTTTTTTTGTGTTTGAAATGTGTCGTGGGCGGTTTGTGGTTCTGCTTATTTTTCTTTTAGTTTTTAAATGATGTTTGTTATAAACGTGTTTTATTTTTGCTTTTGTGATTAGTTTAATAAGGTTTTCCAGTTTCTGTGCAATATGTTCAGTATTTTTCATACTGGTCAAATAAAAGCTAAGTGGGTAGGTACAAACAGTTTAACCAGCTTGTTTTCTAAAACAACTAAACCAATTCGGGATTGTTTCTGAGGTATCCACCCAGTCTAACCAATGGCAAGATATACACATCAAAAATTCCGCATAAGACATAGAAGGTCAACCTGGGAAGAGGTGCTGAGATGACCTAGACACCTACCGCAAGGGCTGATTCGAGGTAAATCGAGAATAGAATACCTGGAAAAAGTTGGGGAAGTCTTTTGCCTAGCTGTGGGAAATTACAGACCAAATAAAAAAAAAACGTAGGAAACGTTTTAATTTAGCTTTCACAAGCAAATACTTATCATAAAAAGATACATAAGTATCTATTTTTAAAATCCATGAGTATATAGCATCGGCGCCATGTTGCTAAGCTGTCAGTTTTTTATCATTTCCATTTCGAGTAGTGTGCAACGGAACGGCAGTTTAATTCTGCCCTGCCCGTTCCATCGTCAGATCACTAGACGTACGATATTGTGTCACCGGTACATAGTGTACATCTCACCTATAACACACCACCTACACACAAAACATTTTGGGAACACATTAATTAAGCGTATAAGTAAGGAGTGGAATTCCATGCCGGAGTCTGTGTATCCTGATAGCTACAATCTCCTCCTCCTCGATTCATATTCCTCATTATTGAGGGTCGTAAATTTCCCACTGGATTAGCTTCTCACTGATGGTGTCGGGCCATCTGATAGTTCTTGGTGCCATGAAGTGGAACGTGCAATTGTGTGTCCCGTGTGGAGCAGACCTGATCTGTTCATCTAATATCTGCCATCAGCTACAACCTAGGGTCTTTAATTCAAGAATGAATAGCATACTTCTAGGCATGCGTGCTCCATCACTTACCATTCTGATGGGGACCGGTGAGATAGTGGTCAAACGCTAACCTATTAATAATAATAATAAAAAAAAATCAAAAGAAAAAGCTTTTCCTTTGGCTAACCTGATTGTATCCCTCTTTGCATCGTATTCACTTTCACTTCTATGATTTTCCCTATTGTTTCTATTTCTAATTTTAAAGAGACACAACAAATTCATACAGTAAAAAGATATAATAATATTCTTTTCACTCAAATTTTCTACCGTTTTACAGCAATTCTCATTTGCTGCGGAACCCTCAATATACAGTGTGTTCTGGGCATCGTCGTGTGAATACTGTTAAGTGTATTGCTAGCGTGTGTTTTACTTTTTTAATTTAAATAAATGCGTTTCGTTTTCCTTTTGTTTAAAATATCGAAACATGGATCGTTGCGTTTTGTTTAGAGAAAATGTTCATAAATATTATGTAGATGTGTAATTTTTGGCTGAAAAGGATATTTAATTTAGTAAGTAAGTACTAAATAATGTATACTCATGGTTCATCCTATTATAGTCAAAGTCATAGTCGGCCTTGTAATTTTCCCACTGTTGGGACTCAGGCCTCCTTTCTAGGAGACGGAATGGGCCGTAATCCACCACGCGGGCCGAGTGCGGGTTGGTGGATGTCACATGTCTTCGAATGTTTTGGTTCTAGGACATGCCGGTTTCCTCACGATGTTTTCCTTCACAGTTTTAAAAGCAGTGGTGATGAAATAAATTACACAAAGTAATGCGCCTGGCTGTGTTTGAACCCGCAGCCACAGTATAGATATAGAAAAGTACGGAAACTTCCTACAAATGCACACTCACAGAAACATACGAATCGACGAGACTCCTAAGCGTTTCTCGCGGTGCTGTCAGTAACGAGTACCGCGTCAAGATGAGAGGTCACGTTTAAGTTTACTTCCGCGATCTTTATAATAATGCAAGTCTTAATAAATTACCCACAACAATTGCCTACAATTTCAATTGCTTACAACTCGTAAGTCATTAAGCCATTAACACTCGGCCACCACTGCTCTTTATGATGTGCAAATAATTGGATGAACTGTGAGTATACACACTATTTTATGAAAATTGCACATCGTATTTAATAAAATAAACAATGAGCATGGAATAAATATTTGATACTGCTTCTACTCTCGACCTAGCCCGCGTGAAAAATACAACTATCCCAATGATATTCTACCGGGCAAAAAGCATTATTTTATTTATTTTATTTGATAGGTATAAACTAATCGTTGACTGTGATCCCATCTGATGGTAAGCATAGGCGCGGGCTTGCGGACGGTGAGCAATGGGTAGCTCGCCGTCCGACCGTCCGGTAACCGTCTGGACCGAGACCAAGTCATCGACGGCGCGTAGTGTTCCACGCGCGCCTCAAGGAGATGTCAGCAACCGTAGGGGCCCAGCAGGCTTGAAGCCTACTGGGACCAAGGGTCTGATTCTCAAAGGAAGACTCGGCCCTGGTATGAAAGGCAACGAAGAAACAGGAGTGGGTTTTTAGTCAGTAAAAGTTTGACACTATTGGACTAGGATGATATTATCGCCGAATAAAAAACCTGATTGTAAGTGTAAGTGTGATGTGCAGTAATGCAATTATTGATGGTGAGACGCACTAGTTTATTCACTATAGCCGAAACGCTTAGTCTGGACCGTAGAGGTTTCAGCAACGTAAGGGTGGCTACTCGTCGTACGTCCTGTTGTCTTATGGTAGAAAGGAGATGGCGGAATCAAGTCATGCGATTTCTATGTACACTCTCCAAAATGCTTTAAATCCCACCAAATTGGATTCGCCCCACTTGGAGACTGCCTGAAGTGTAACATTTTGCCACGGGTAGTGTGAAAGCGGGACCCGGGGCCCTGGGACGTATGCAACAAAGGAACAGGAGTGGGTTTTTAGTCAGTAAGAGTCTGACACTATCTCCCGCTCCGCCCAAGAGCGGGGATGTCATTAGGATGATTTTCCCACCCAATAAAAAAAAAAAGTGTAACATTTACACGCTCTACCAAAGCCTCTCTTTCAGACTGGATTAGCTCCTTTGGGCTGGTGTATCCGGATGATAAAGTTTAGTTTAACCTCTGGAGCGTCATTGATGGACAAATATCAAGAATAAACATTGAAACCTACAATCTGTTACATTTATAATCTATTTAAATAAAAGCGAAATACCACTCACTGATTAATCACGATAACTCAAAAACTATAACACCTACAAACTTAAAATTTGTCAGGTAGGTTCCTTATAGCGTGTAGACATCCGTTAAGAACGGATTTTATGAAACTCTATCCATAAGACAGTAAAACGGGAATTGGAAGTTTGTATGAAGAAAACTATTTTCACGCTAGCGAAGCCGCAGGCAGAAGCTAGTATGATGTAAAATAAAATAAGATGACAAGAAAGATTAATATGAAAAATCATAATTTTCTTAAAAACTTCTTATGCAAGCTTCAAAAGCATCCTATATCTTATAAAAAAGTGCTACAAACTGATAATAGGTACACAGATGAACGCCAATATTAATTTCCTCGCGTTGTTTTGTTTACATCGCCGCTATATAAAGGAAGATCGTTCAATAAATCCCCACATAGCTGTCAGTGTAAAAATAATATTGCGTATCAGTTCTGTTTTGATGTGTCGGCTGAGTGGGTGTTGGCACGCGACTTTGGTGTGTTTCTGTTTCGGTAAAATTGTTGGAGAATGTAGATAAAGTTATATTTTATAGATATATATTTTATAATTTAGTTTATGTATTGTATCTATTTATGTGTTTTATATACTTTTATTGATATATACATAATTATGTATTATATGATTTAATTTAGATAATAAAGTATATTTTAAATTTTCTAACTTATTTATATACACTGTGTCTACATCTCTCATCCTCTCCATCTCCTGTCACAGGTCTGCTGGAAGAAATTTCATTTGAAATAAGCTACTGCTTATTTCCTAGTACCTTTGTGCTCTTCTATCTGTTTTTGTTCTTTTCATTTTTAAGTGTTTGTGTGTACATCATCCTCCTGCCCTTGTCCCGTATTATTTGTGGTCGACGCAACACGTTTTTTTCTTCCATTTAAGAAACATAAACTAATAAATAAATAAATATTTATATATTATTATCACCAGTTTTTTTTATTGAAACGCAGGTATTCAGGTATCATTCATATCCCGAAGGACTCGGTGGAGCATACGATGGAAGTCTGCCCCGCTTAAACGAAGTGCCACCGTGCCCTCGGGGAGCCAATCGGTGGCGCCAACCTTTAGATTCGTAACCCTGGTTCAAGCCATGGTAAAGAGAGAGAATGGGAAGCAGTCATCTCCTTCTGCGGAAACATCCTTAAGCTCTAGCCACCAACACTGGAGACTCCAGGTGTTGAGAGTCGCAGAGCAATTTCCAGCCACTGTAGGTAGGCGCGAGTTTGCGACCGACAAGCAATGGGTAGCTCGGTCAGTGAGCAGGTTAAAGCTACGTTCCAGTGAAGCTTTTCTTCTTAACGTGTGATCAATATTCTCTCTCCAGCCTTATTTAGTATCGGCGTCCCCAATAACAATATATTTAGTATGCTACTCACTTTCCCCACAGAAAAAGCGGTAAGACAGTAACATACCATAAGCAAGGACGCTCAAGGCGTGGCCACGGTGTCCATTACAGCTTAACTGATATCGACAGCTCAGCTTATGGTGCTGTCTCACGATTGCTCCATATATTGTTATACAAATGTTTTCTACGAAGAATGGAGGAAGTTACTTTGGGTGTGATTGACAGGTTTATGTTCAGTTGGTAGGTGAGGAATGTTAGCTTGGTTGTCAAAACTGGTAAAACATATTTTGTGGTTGAATTTAGAATACAGTATGTGGCAGTCTCGTTGTGTTGGGGTGGTTGGTCATTTTTACACTCTCGGGGTGGTGGCAATTTATGAAAAATCAAACAAAACTGATTTTTTTTTAATTGAGCGTAAATAAAATCAAGAGAAACAGAAAGTATTCTATTCTATTCCATTCTGTTCCATTCTATTCCATTCTGTTCCATTCTGTTCCATTCTGTTCCATTCTGTTCCATTCTGTTCCATTCTGTTCCATTCTGTTCCAATCTGTTCCAATCTGTTCCATTCTGTTCCATTCTGTTCCATTCTGTTCCATTCTGTTCCATTCTGTTCCATTCTGTTCCATTCTGTTCCATTCTGTTCCATTCTGTTTCATCCTGTTCCATTCTATTCCATTCTATTCCATTCTGTTCTATTCTATTGTATATTCTGTAGTCGATTGACAGACCTATAGTCAAGCTAGTTTTAGTTTAGTTTGCATTGTTGTGATTACTTTTGTTATTCGTGAGTTGCAGACTGTATACTACACCACCTTTTTGAAAGATTTATCGTCGCCTTGGAACGCAAAGGGCAACTGAAGGACATAGGCGGATTTTAGTCAAGAACAGTCCGACATACCCTCTGCTCCATTCTAGAGCGAGAGAAGTCATTTAATGATTTCTCATGTCAAAAATCAAATCAAGGTATCATCAACCTCATCTTCACATATACAAAACGATACACGTTCCTCTCCAAGACAGAAACATACAACAACCTACTAACTGCGGAAATATGCAGAACGGAAAAAAAAAGAAAAAATACGCGGAGGAAGCTGTCTTGTTGAGTATTTCATAAAGACAAGAGCGAAGTCTCAAGTAGTCAGGTACGTCCGATTGTTTTGAGCCTTGGAAATGGACAGGTAAGTAATAAAAAGATAATCAGAAAGGACCTCAACTTGAGGTTTTGTTGTGGCTAATATGGTTAAATCAATTACTATACACCATTCTCTTTGGTTTAAATAAGTGCCTACATTTGAAAAGTGTCTCAATTCGATCTTAAAGAGATAATACGACTCACCATTTGGAGACCGAAGGGTGTCGTGTATCGACTATTTCGTGGAAGGATGGCCGACCTTGCAGCGGAACAAGACGCCGTCACTTTGTGTGCAATAGTACCTATAGTTTATTTTATTATTTATTAGTTTATTATGTTGTAAGATTATTTGTGTATTTTATCAATGGGCCTTAGTTGCCTGATAATAAATGATTATTATTATTATTATGACTACTAAAACTGGGCAAGTGCGAGTCGGACTCGCGCCCTGAGAGTTCCGTACAAGCTTACCTATGTAAACAGTTCAATTCCCGAATGGAGTTTTAAAGATTATTCCAAATCGCAATTTTTGTTTTTGTTATGACTTAACAATAAATTTAGAGTTTTCAGATTTATTCCTATACCTGTGCTATACAAACTTGCTTTATGCAAAATTTCAGGATTCTGGGTCAACGGGAAGGACCTTATGAATTTTGATTTTCTCAAGAGTGTCGAAATACACGTTTTTTGAGACATAAACCGCCGTATCTTTTTTTTTTCGTTAACTTAGAAATTTTATTTTTTCACAGGTTCAAGAGACCGCAGACTTGAGTTTTAATTTTAACTCGATACCTTCATCGCGTTCCCGAGATAAATTTTCTTGACAGACAGACAGACGGACGGACAACAAAGTGATCCTATAAGGGTTCCGTTTTTACCTTTTGAGGTACGGAACCCTAAAAACATGAAATTTTTATTCAAGCGACAACTTCAATTCAATTTCAGCTTAATAGTTTAATATTTTCGAGTATAATTTGATAAAATCGCTGGACACCATGCTCATGACGTCAGTTGGATATAAACAGATGCACTGACATTATAAGTTAAAGTAACATTGAGACGTCAGTTCATCTGATGACAGTTGACACTTTTAGTTTACGTGACCCTTTCGCTTATTAAAATACTTTTATTATTTTATGAACTAAAATTAACATTTATCTACTTATAAGCTTTGTAGCTTAAAAATCTAAAAAATACAATTGAGATATTCATGATCTTATTTAATGTAACGTATATTTTCAATGAGCAGTGTGAGCAGTGGTGGCCGAGTGGTAACGGCCCCGACTTACAAGTTGTAGGTCGCGGGTTCAAACCCAGCCAGGCGCATTACTTTGTGTAATTTATTTCATCACCACTGCTCTCAAAACGGTGAAAGAAAACATCGTGAGGAAAACCGGCATGTCATAGAACCATAAAATTCGAAGACATGTGACATCCACCAACCCGCACTGGGTCCGCGTGGTGGATTACGGCCCATTCCCTCTCCTAGAGAGGAGGCATGAGTCCCAACAGTGGGAACATTATAAGGCCGACTAAGCTAAGCTAAGCTATATTTTCAGACTTTTTTTCATTCACAATAAAAACCATATGTACTTTATGAGTCATGTGATCTTTTTTATTTATTACCCGACTGCGCCAGAAGGTTGTATTTGCTACTAGAAAACACTACGTGCAGTGTTTTTCAATTTTGATCGTCATTTATTCATCAATTCATTCACTTAGTATAGGTAATAATAATATTGAGGATTATTATTATCTATACAAAGTGTGCTTTGCTGGGTTTAAACACACCACCTTTAATTACGAAGGAACAGAAGTGGGTTTTTAGTCAGTAAAAGTCTGACACTATCTCCCGCTCCGCCCAAGAGCGGGATTTGTCATAAGATGATTTTCCCACCCAATAAAAAAAATACCACCTTTAATTCGTTAGGGTCCTAACACAAAACAGCAATTGCGACGTCGCATCGTAAAAATCTACGAGACGTTACGATGTATCCGTATATCGTATATATCAAGAATTGATTCACATCGCACGTTGTATGGTCACCTGTACTTTCAGCATGAAATTGCACGAAATTGCATCGCAGGTTTTTGCGATGCGGTGTCGCATTGTATCGCAACGCAGTTTTGTGTAGGAGTCCTTAATCCTAAATAGTATTAAGAAGTAGTAAACACGAAATATACTGAAGAACAAAAAAAAAACAAATTAATATTATAGAATATCTTTATTTAATTTGATTTAGTATTTGATACTTGTAGCTGAAATGATTCAATATATAGAATTTGTAATATTAAGTTTGTTAAATATTCAGCCTACTTTCCGCCAATCAATGCAAAATGCAAATCACAAACCAATCAATACAGATTTAGGGTAAACTCAGCCAAAACGAACAACACAACATAATGTTATACAATAAACAATATAATATATCTGTTTTGGTACATTCGTATTTCACCGCATCCTGTCTTAGCTCTTGCGACTTCATTTTACCTGAGACGGGATTTTTGCATGAGTAGCCTCCCACCCCCACTCTCCCTCTAGGGTTTTGATTCCATCGATAAAAATGGACGTCTTATATATATTTTATTTAGTATTTTTAATTTTACATTTTTTTATGTTTTTTTCTCTATAATTACTGTATTAAATGAGTGTTGTCAAAAGGGAGTCAGATTGAAGTCGGACTCGCTCGCTGAGGGTTCCGTACAAACTTACGATTTTAAACGAAAGATTTTTCCGAATGATAAAGAAGTTTTTTACAAATTACAAATACTACAAATTTACAGTTTTCGATTTTTTTTCTAAACTTGTGCCATGAGACATTGCTTCAAGCCAAATTTTGGGATTCTAGGTCAACGGGAAGTACCCTATGAATTTTGACTCAATTGAGAGTCCACCGTTAAAAATAATAAATGGCCGTACTACCGTTAGTTAATTTAGAAGTTTGATTTTTTCACACCTTCAAGGGACTACAGACCTGAGAATATGATTTTAATTTCAACTCGATACTTCCAGGATAAAGGGTCTTGACAGACAGACAGATAACAAAGTAATCCAATAAGGGTTCCGTTTTTCCTTTTGAGGTACGAAATCCTAAAAAGGAAAAACTACCGACCAATCATTATTTTATTTTTATTCATTTAAACAGATTTTAACTGGCAGATAATGTTTTGAGGCAGTGTAAGTTGGCATTTATATCATTATATTTAAATAATAAATAAATGAAAATCAATGAAATGTGCAGACAACACTATTAACGATTACCATTATTGATCGATTACAATAATATTGATTAAATCTGACACTAAAATCAAGTTGAGTATGATTTGTTGTCGATTGACATTATCGATCAATCAAAACCTACGTCAATATTGTTGACAAGAATCTCGATTATTGATATTTATTGACACTTGATGTTACCAATCATTTAAAGTAAGGAAGGTACTTCATTATCTTTAGTAGTTTACCAATTATCTTAGTATTTACCTCCCCTGTAGTTTTATTCACAAATAATTATTGACGATGTTATTATTTTTTAATTTTAATTTAATGTTTTAATTAAATAAATAATGGTTTCAGTGTGTTATTTTTATGTTCCATAATTTTGTACTTATTTTTTATGATATGATTTTGTTTTTATTTTTTATTTATTACAGTTCTGCTCGATGGCTAGTATTAATAATATTTATTATTTAAGGGGTTCGGTACTGATATCCAAAATAAAGACTTTGGTATAATTCGGCTACTGATGTTTAATTCTTTAGTATTCAGTAACACAGTCAACAAATAAAAAAAAAGCTTTATAAAACATAAGAAAAAATAGAACTTACAAATCAAATAACCTTAAATGCGAACATCAAAAATAATAGTGTTGTTACCCACATAAAAAAAATATCGATAAAAAATGACATTTATGAAAATATCGATAAAATCTATCGACATAAAGCATCGTGCGCCTTCGTAAAACGTCTTCGGAGCACATTACTCGGTGAGATGTCGACCGCTGAAACCAAACCTATTTAACTTCACTTGAGTACGTACTGTGCAGTAATCCTGACTTTAGATTAACTCTACCTCGTATTTTTTAAGTACCTAAGAAAACAATAACAATATTTTCTTTGACTACTTGAATTTTAATGAACTGTCTGCGGATTTTTCATGGATTAGAGATGTGAGTTTGCGTCATCATCATCATAATTTCAGCTGAAAGACGTCCACTGTTGGACATAGGCCACAATTTGTTCTGGGCTTTTGCTTTCGCTAATGCCATGACTTTCTTAGCTTTTTTCTTCATAATATCATATTCACTCTTTTTTCAGCTTTCAAACTACAGTTTTCCTCTTCTACACGCTGCCATTCCTTGAATTTGGGTTCGTGTCCCGTATGGAACAAATCGACTCCCGCAACGAACAATATATCTGGCACCATTGCTGAAGCGAATCTTTTTAGAACAGCTGTGTGGCACACATCTTTTTTTTTTCTTTTCATAATCTTGCAATCAGTCGTCTAACTATGAGCAGAGATGATGAAATAAATTGTGTCTTTCAGAGCAATATCCCTCCGTAAGATAATCTCTTTAATCAATTATGTGCAGATGTTTGTTCCAAAATATGCCTCCTTTTCAGTTTTCGTAATGATTTCAGAATGGCGCAGCACACATACTATTTTTTAATGATTTTACTCTTTATTTATTTCTGTTTTTTATACTTGGTGACTGTTTCAAAATTAACATCTATTTTTCTTACACAAAAAAATCTGATACTTCGAAAAACAAATCAAACAAGGCCTAGTACACACTATACAAACGTAAAAACGAATATATCAACAAGCTAACATCGTTACCAAAAATCTCTCGTCAATTTTGCATACAAAACGCATTTCCAGTTACAATGAGTAAAAGGAAATTGTTAGCGGACCGCATTATTTGCGAATTTTCGGCTGTCTACCCACCCCTTTGTTTTAACGCGTGTGTGTTTTGGGGGTCATTAATTTTTTGAGCTCCACAGGAAATGAGAGATTTACTCGGTTAAGGGTTGATTTTAAAATTTCGTACTTTCTCAACAGAGCCTAGGCTAAGTGATATCCTAATAATGATGACGATTGCTAAAAAATCTTTACTGTTTGGAATTGATTTGGATTGAGAAATGTTAGGGAATGACATTCCCTAACATTTCTTAGTCCGTGTCTGGTTCTTCTAACTTTCTTTACATCCGTGATTGGTTTTATCTTTGACAATTATATTTATATAATTAAACCAATTGAATCATAATTTATTCAATTCTGTAGTAAATACAAATTAAAAATATAATAAATTTATTTAATGAATGTTTTAAGTGCACGTCACGTTAGTTTTTTCTGTTTTACTATTATAAATAGGTAAAATTGTTAAGTTTGTCTTTAATCTAAGGAGTAATTTTTTGTACTATTGAAACGGTTCCGAAAATTATTTCATCAGTAAACTGCTAATTATTTGGAAAAGGCCATTTCTCTCGCTTTTCTTACCCAATTTTATTTCCGGCCCTTGATACAGGCCATGGTCCGGAGCGAGGGCATTCTCTACCAGTCAACCTTTAGGTTTAAAAATACATTACACTGTGCACAATAAATAATAATAAATATTTAAAATATAACGATATTTTTATTAAATTAAGTTGCATATAAAATATATATATGCTAAAATTATGAACTACTAAATACTATTATAAATATCAAATCATTATAACTTGAAAGTATTCATCCTGGTAATTCTGTATTTTTTTTACAATGATAACGCATCATTGCTATGTTACGACTTTTACTCATGCACTCAGACACCACTCTGAATTTGCTTACCTTAAATTAATTGCAGAAAATAAATAATACAGAAACCAAGGTATTATTTGGAAAACCAAAAAAAATGCCACTTTACATATCAAAAAGCAATTAAATCATAAAAAAAACGCAGTATGTTTCATATTTATAGCTCAACTTGCAGTTTCCTGGGGGAGACAGGGGGAAAGGGGCCCGCAATTAAAATTATAATTTTTGGCAAACTGTTCTGCCCCTCAACGTGTATCTGTATCTTTGACTTGTCCCGCCGGCGGTGTCGGTTCTGGCACACTGGGAGTAATTTATTTTTGATAACAGCATACAATTTTAAAATTCTCGGTTTTTAGTTGTGTAGTTTTTGAGCTGAATGAACTAGCAAATAACATTAAGGTCCTAAAAAATCAATTCAGAATAATTTATTTATTAAATGATTTGCAGACAAAAGTACAGAGGTGGACTTAATGCCTAGACATTTTCCACCAGTCAATCTTCTAGTGTTGCAAAGAAAAATAGTGGTAGGTGCAACAAAAGAGAGAGAAAAGGGAAATACAAGAATGTATATACATAAGTATATATATTCTTGAATTTCCCTTTTCTAAAAATAAAAATTAATAAAAATTATAAATATTGGTAATACGATTATACAATATATACTCAAATGAATAAACTACATACCTACACTAATACATTCAAACAATTGGTTCAAATCGATAATTGGGAAACATTAACGCTGTGATGATGGCGGTAAGTCCCCTCTTTGAGGCGTGGTTGGAAAGACCTCACGGCGTCCTCACATTCCGCATGACGCAGGTCCTCACCGGACACGGTAAGTTCGGGAGGTTCCTGCACCGGATTCGTGCGGAAACGACGCCCGGGTGTCGCCACTGTGTGGCCCACCCGGAGGACACGGTGGAGCACACGGTGGAGGTGTGCCCCGCTTGGGCAGAGCAACGCCGTGACCTCGTGGGGGCAATCGGCGGCGGTGATCTCTCGCGCCGGGCCTTGGTTCAGGCCATGCTCCGGAGCGAGGAGGAGTGGCAGGCGGTCGCCTCCTTCTGCGAAGCAGTAATGCTAGCTAAGGAGGCGGCCGATCGCGTGAGGCAACGGTCCTTACGCTCCAACCGCCGCCGGGATTCCGATCCCGATTTCCGGCCACCGTAGGCGCGGGCTTGTAGACGGCGAGCAATGGGTGGCTCGCCGTCTGACCGTCCGGTAACCGTCCGGACCGAGCCCAAGTCGTCGACGGCGCGTATTGTTCCACGCGCGCCTCAAGGAGATGTCAGCAAATCGTAGGGGCCCAGCAGGGTCGAAGCCTACTGGGGCCACGGGTAGTGTGAAAGCGGAACCCGGGGCCCTGGGACGAAGGCAACGAAGGAACAGGAGTGGGTTTTTAGTCAGTAAGAGTCTGACACTATCTTCCGCTCCGCCCAAGAGCGGGGATGTCATTAGGATGATTTTCCCACCCAATAAAAAAAAAAAAAAAAAAAAACGCTGTGATGATATTACTGCCAACTTCATATGAATTAACTCGCGAATTTAAGTTTTGAATATTAATCGATTTGTTATAATTATTAATAATAAAATGATAAACATTATAAAGATAAATTTATTAGAATTTTTATATTTTACCATAAGCTGCCGAAAACCGAAAACGTCCAGTGCTGAAAATAGACTGGATCTGTGTTTTGTATCCAGCAAATTTCAGCTGTCATCACCAGATCATCGGTCTACTTCAGACCTTAGACCTTGATATTTTTTTTAAAATATTTAAGCACTTCTAAAAACACTAACATTAAATTATAAAACACTCTCACTACTTAAAACATACATACATATTTAATTTGGATAGCAGAAACATGCTTAGATACTTTATTCTATCACACACACACCCAGAAAATAAAATTAAGTCGACAAAAAACCACAAACAATAATGCTTACTAAGCTTGCCTAACAAGGAAAAAATAACATTCTTATTTCGAATATCTCAAATTAAAATATCTCAGTGTATATTTAGACGGAACTTGACTCACAAAAATACGTATCTTTTTAGATTTGGGCGCCCCAAACGTCATTGTGACGATCCGAGTGAGCCCTCCGCGGATATTTAAATTTTCATTTCTACTCTTTAATTATACTTTATGCATGTGAGTCGAGCTTTGTTTTTTATTTATTTCTTTGTCTTAATTTAAAACGGATTGCAGAGTTTTGTTGACTTAAGTAGTCTGTATGTCCTCGGCTAAGTAGATGAGATGAAATAAATCTAAATGCGGTTGAAGTTTAAATAACTCAGGCTTATTTTTTTTTATTGGTGTTTTTTTTATATTTTGAGCGGAAATGGTTCTTGTATTAAAACAATTTTATGAAACTGATAATATATGAGATTATGGTTATTATTAAACTAAAACAAAAATCATATACATTCACGATTTTTCCTGACTTAGTTTGAATTTTTATAGGAAAAATAAAGCCTCAAACAAGCTTCATCAAGCCTCTTTATCCCCCATTATCACTCGCTGCACCTCATTTCCACATTGTAAAAACTTCCTTCACCTGCAGACGTGTGCAAATTAGATTGCGTTAAACGCCTTCGAAGCGAGGTGCATATAAGTAGTCGTAGTCACCCATCGGCTAACAATTTTACACGTAATCAATTTACACTGTTCCGCTTTGCCCCTGCCTCCCTTAGACGCGCTTCACCGGCCGCAGTTTCTCGACGACAAACGTGGTTGCATTGTGGGTTGATGTGGATAAAATTATCTTGACATTAAGATTTTTTTTTATAAAAAAGGGTTATTCATTAAGTCATTATAATTTTATTGCAATAAACTTATTTTTTTATGCTTAGGATACAAAATTGTTACTACTTTATTTTATTTTACTTTATTTTGACAGTTTTAATCAATCGAATACCACATAACAGATTGCGAACATTGCGGATCATGAAAACGTCAACTTCAATATTATTTTACATTTATCAATAATACTATAATAAAACTTAGTTACAGGCCCTTTAAACATTACTTTAGCTTTTTTCTTTATATTTTTTGTGTGTTCTTAAATAAATAAATAATTATAATTATTTCCACAATCCCAGCACCTTAAGCCCACAGTGCATTCGGTCGCCATCAAACAAAGTTACGTTGCACCGTGATTACTTTTCCTGCACTGCACTCGCTACTGTTTATTGCTTTCGCTTCACTGGTCTCAGCCTTTAGATTTACTTGAGATGAACTTTACCTCAATATTATTGAGAACTGGGTAAGGAAGATCGATAGGACAGTTATTTTTATTTTAACGACATCAAAGGGTTTGAAAAACAGCATTACAATTTTTTTTTTAATAAATAGGTGTAATTCACCACCAGCGATTGCATCACTGCTTACCTTCAGGTCAAATCGCAGTCAAGCACTAGTTTATATAATTAAAAAAAAAAACAAGAAATTTTATCAAATACATTTTTTTTTTCAAATGGTGGTAACCACTGAAGTGTTACAAGAAAATAAGTAGTTGCTTTTAGATATAACTTTATATATAGGTTGTGTCTCTGCTGTAATTAAAATATTCAGAACCTTAAAACACAACATGTCTCTAATTGTATATTATATATACACAGAACCTTAAAACATTTCAAACAATTTTGATAAGCGACCAATAACAAAGGTGGAGGTAATTATTTTTTTCCAGATGTTTACTCTACTGAATGGTCACAAATCCATGGATGCTTTTGCATAAAAATTTATATGGGTGGTGTTTTTGATAATTATATAGATACAAACAGAACCAGAAGGTAACCACTCACTAAATTCTTCGGGATTCAGTCAGTGGAGCAGTTCACAGCTGGAGCTGGAAACGCGGTTGGCCCAGTGGAAGTTTTTTTTAGCTGGGAAAATTATCCAATGACATCCCCCGTTCTTGGGCGGAGCAGGATGGTGCGTCAGATTTTTAATGACTAAAAACCCACTCCTGTTCCTTCATTTCCTTTCATACCAGGAATGAATTTTCTTTTCAGAAGCAAACCCTTTGCCCCAGTAGGCATTGACCCTACTGGGCTCCTACGGTTTGCGTCTCCTTGAGGCGCGCGTGGAACAGTACGCGCCGTCGAAGACTTGGGCTTGGTCCGGACGGTTACTGCACAGTTGGACGGCGCAATACCCATTGCTTGCCATTCGAGGCCCAAAAGGAGTTGGACTCTTATCTATAGGATTGGCCAGAAACAGATAAAGAAAGACAAGAGTGAAAGAATGTAAGGAAGGCCTTGGCCCTGCAATGGGACAGAACAGGCTCAAATTAAAAATAAAATAGAACCTTAAAACATAACAAACAATATTGATAAGCGTACAATGTATTATCATTAACAATAGATGAAAGTAAATTAAATATTTATACTAACTGCCACCCCATTTTGTATCCAGACAATATACATTTCAGGTTGCCTGGAATAGAAGAAATTGCGGAATTCGATAGGGCTGCCAATTGTATGTTTTTTTTATGTTTTCTTTATATAGATTACTGGCTGACCTGGCTAAACGTTGTTTTACCATATAATTTATTTTGAGCCTCCCTTTTCACCTGTATAATAAGTAATCTACGACCTATTCTCAGACCTACCAAATATTCACAAAAAAAAAAAATATATATAAAAATCGGTCTAAGCGTTTCGGAAGAGTTTGATAACAAACACTGTGATACGAGATTTTAATATATTAGATTATCACGCTGTACAATACAGTACTCGTATATTATATAAAAATAAAAACTACTACAAAACAGTCAGTGGCAATTTTATTAAGCTTATTAAAAAGTACCATCATGAGATTTGCCGTTAAATTTTTACTAAACCTAAATAAAAAAAAGCAATTTACAAAAAATAATAAGTTTTAAATTAAAACCCATCAACCCACATCCAAATTCAATATACATTTTTATCTCGACGCGAACATCAAAGGCTGTAAAATCGTTAAATCTGTTGCCTACTTTAATAACCTGCTTACACAAACAACAATATTTCAGTCTATAAAAACTTATAACGACTCATAAAGGCTGATACACACGTAAACAAAAATCCATTATTATTCATCTACGGGCTGACGTGGCGAAGTCAATGTCTATCTTATTTCTTTTATAATTATTCAACGTACCTCCTTGTGGGTGGTTTTGCCCCAACCTCCCCTAAGGGTGGTGCGATAGAGAGAACGTCTTCGGTTTTTGCGGCGTTTGTTTCAAGTTTTTTAGGGGGTAAACCCTTTCCTGAACATGACAGGAATTGGATCATTAAGCAGGCCTAGCTAAGCTTAATGCCAGCACCCTCGCGGTTTTCTTATACAATCTTATGAATAATATATTTTAAGTGTTATAGTTATATTTAAATGATGCGGTGCTCGGCGAATATTAAAATGTTCTTAAGTCGTAAGATTTCGGAAATAGCGCTGTATAGAATTTTATCTGATTTAAAAATTAAGGCGACCTGCAAACAATAGATACCTCAAACACCTGCCTAGTATAAAAAATACAAAAGGTTTGTAGTTTATCTTAAAATACGTAAAAGTTTACTTGAAACACTCGTAATATTTTTTTAAGTGTGTACGAAAGGCAATCACAGAGTTTTACAGACTAAAATCCACCGTGTTACTCCAGTTGCCCTTTACGTTCCAGGTTTGCAATTACTCTTTCGAAAATTCCTGCAAAAACCTACGTAACGCAGAATAACAGATAATATTTTCCTTCACAACATGCATAAATACTAAAATGAAAGTCAAAACCTCTTTCCAGCATTTTCTATTACAGCAAACTCCTTGGACATTAATATGAGCTCGTATTCAAAACATCCTTAAATACGGAAAAAAAAGAGAAACTCTCTGCTTTTAACTAATATTCATCAATAAATATCGAAGCACTGGTTCCATAGAATCACAAAAAAAAAAAACTAAAACATCCATTCATAACTCGATATGAACCCGACCTAATCAATTCAAAAGGGGAAAATGGGGCAAAACGAACATACGCCGACTGCTTATGAAATTATATCGTGGAAAATCTACGGTTGGGAATGTCGAAGAATTATTCTTTTTTTTTCGGTGCTAGCAGTTCGTCTGAGACTTAAATGGGTTAGAAAATTGAATGAGAGTACCCACAACCGAGTTACTTTTGGATAAGTGTGAGAGCGTATGCGGAGGGTACACATCTGGTTTTTATGGAGATGTTTGCTGATTCTGTGTTGTTTTTGAATACCCTATTGTTTGTTTGTGTATGCTTAAGTTGTTTGTGTATTCAAATTGTGGTACTTTCAAGTTACAGAATGTTGTTTGGTCTTATTTTATTAACACATAACTGAAATATAGGTTAGATCCCAATGTCTGCTAGGACCATGGGGAAAGGTATGAAAATGATACCCGTGGTCCTAGAACGCAAAGGGTAACTAAAGAACTCAGGTACATAATATAATATTTCATCAAAACTTTTCCATTTTGAATCACATAGTCATCATCATCATCATCATTTCAGCCGAAAGACATCCACTGCTGGACATAGGCCTCCCCCAAGTGCCGCCACAATGAACGGTCCTATGCGTCTCGCATCCATCGTACTCCCGCAACCGTTACCAGGTCATCGGTCCACCTTGTAGGAGGCCTTCCAACGCTGCGTCTTCCGGTACGTGGTCGCCATTCCAGAACTTTGCGGCCCCAACGGCCATCCGTTCTGCGAGCAATGTGCCCTGCCCATTCTAAGCATCTAAAACCAAACTAGAACGACTCCTGTATCTTGGTATATAGCGACAGACTGTTGAAACAATAAAATGATTTAGCCCAATCGACATGCATAAACATATCAACGAATCATTGACTTATATGTTTACAGACAAAAACTAGTACTCTGCGTTGCTATATAATACAAAAGGAACTGTCATTTTATTTAGTCAGCACTATTGCGTGTGTCTTAAAAATTCTCCACTACCCTTTTTTATGGCAATGGAGCCGGTTTCGATTATTCTGCCAGTTTCCCGTTGGGTACAACACTCATAATCTTAACCGAGTTAGTTTGACAGCTAAAGTGTCAAGATTTGTGTGAAGGTTGATCGTATTCTTTCTTCAATCAACCACAGATCGACCATCGAAAATTCTTGATTATTAAATTAAACACTTTTACATTATACCTTCTTCAAAGTACAGTCTAAGAAGTCCTTAATCATAAATCCAATACGACAAAGTACAGGAAGAAAGCCTCACATTTTCAATTTAAAGAAAAATCTCAAACGAAATAATGATGTGGTACAATATTCAATGCATTGAACGGTAATACTCTTATCGGTCGCATCACTAACGACGTCTACATCAAAAGATTTCATTCACATGTGTTCGAGGAAGGAGGAACTAATGAAAGAGTCTGATCTGTCGAACCCGCGAAACGTAAGGATAGGAAAATTAAAATGTCTAGACTGAGGACTTGGACGTTTTGTTTTGTCAAGACGGATTCGCCGAGCAGTCGTATGTCGCAACTCACAATATTATTTATGAGACTCGAATTATTCAAATCGTCTCTCACAAGGATTTCCTTGCTGAATAAATCTTCCGTCAAGACATGTAAAAGAATTCTTACGTACTAAGAGTCTAGAGATTTATTTTTTAAACTTCGCTTCGTAAAGGAACAGAGCAAAAAGCTAATTAAATAAATTAGTGGAGGCTAAAAACGCATGGTCTGAATAAAAGCCTTTAGCGAGTTAAAAGGCAACCATCCAAGACGTTCTCTTCATTAGCGACAAGAAAAGTGATGTCATTCCGTTGTGACACAGCAGCATGCGGAGGGAGGTCCGCTCCCCCCGGCGGTCGCTCTGCGACTGACTTCCACGCGGTTTCCCGTCCCCTCCCCTCACTCATTCCAGGAGGGGGGTGGACGGCTTTCTCTTTCATTTTTCCTTCGCTCCTCGGCTCATCCAGTTACATCGTTCTTATGTTTTATTTTTAATTAAAGCGTACGCAAGTCGGCGGCGTAGATCTTCCCCCCCAGATGAGGGTGGTCGGCGGTGGGTACATACGCGGTGGGTGTTGATGATTTTTCAATGGGGAGAAAGAGTTCCCTCATTTTCTTAAGAGAAAATTGCGTTTTGTTTTCGAGTAGTCGAAGTCTGTAGTAATCGCTTTTGTTTTGTGGAAGTTCTTCGTCGTTTTCCGTGCATGTGAACGTAAATTGTGTACTTTAAAGTTTCGAGTGGAATTGGGGGGAGTAGTCGGGTAGTTGAGGTGTTATACATGTTTTTTACTTCGGCGAAAGTTACTTTTTTTCTCGTAGTTCGAGCGTACTATAAACTTCTGTTAACTTTAGAAATTCAAGAAATAAGTGTTCGGAGGTAGAAAAAAATGTTCGTAAAGTTCACTGCTCACGAATTCTCATGCGTTCACTTCGTATTACATAACGAACACGAAGCAAGATACGGGATAAAAAAAAACCTTTCATTACGCGTAAAAATTACACTCACACACTAACAACACATTATCCCCATCTCAAAAGTTAATGTAATGAAAAACAAAAAGGGCCAAGAAAGGGTGCGTTAAGTTCCACCGAAAAACGGGAATTTGTAAGAAGACCACCCCACTCTCCCCCGGGGAGACACTGCCCCCTCGTGTGCGAAAATAAATTGCCAAGAATAATAATTATAATGAAAGCGAAAGAACGTATAAATTAGTGGGGACGCCTCGAGACTTAAAACTCTTTGTTAGTGTGCGTGTGTTTTGTATACAACCTTCTGTCTGTCTGTGTGGAACATACAGGGCCAAAATGAATTCTTAATTTATTTTTCCGCTAAATACGAGGACCAAATTTTATTGGGTCACGTCTTACGCCGAAAAGATTACGGCTTTTTTTAGCTGGATACGTAAATCTCTGAATTATATTATCTACGTGGAACGTGTTATAACTGTCGACATATACTAGGGTATAAAGGCAAATTATCTAAGTAAACCTTAGGAAAGAAAGAAGAAAGAAAGAAAGAAAAACATTTTATTTGGCGGAACAAGGCGCAAATTTAGAACTAACCAATTATAAGTATATTATGTGAGAAAAAAAAAACAAAGAAAATATGCGCCACATCCGCGCAAAACGACCGAACGCTCAGCATAATGCTGATAATGATAACTTAAACATAACATAACTTAGGGATATTAATAAGTAAAATACTTAGCAGGTAATCAAATCTGGTGTCTTATTCTGTATGTTAAACCCTTACATATCTAATACAACAAGTTAACTTTTTCTTAGCAGTACTCGTAATAGATTTCATTCTATAAAGTAGATTCCTGTACGATTAATTAATGATACAACATTCTATTTCAAATACCTGTTATTAATTTATTGTGCACACTTACCACAGTGTTGTCTTTTTGTTGTCTTTTTTAATCCAATGGTTGACTGGTAGAGAATGCCTTGTGGCATTAAGTCCGCCTACGTGCCATCAGTGTACATGAAGTTTAAATAAATAAATAAAGTATGATAAAAAAAAAATGTCACAATTCCCGCTTTTCTATAACTTCAATAAACGGAAACAAAACTCGAAGTTCAGCCTTTAACCTTTTGAGTAGCGTAATTAGAGACACAATAGAAAGACAATGACCGAGCGGACACCGGCGTTCGCTCCGGGTTTAATGAACAAAATGATCAAGTTACCTAATTCTTACATTTACTGCTTAAAACTGTTGATATTTGTCATCAACATAAATCATAATCATCATCATTTTAGCCGAAAGACGTCCACTGTTGGACATAGATCTCCCCCACGTGTCAACATAAATAATGAAAGAAAAATGTACGTATAAAGAAATTTAAAACTTCAACAAAGACATAAAATCTAGTTCTAGATTATACATCAAGTGAGTTAAAGCATTTTTAATTATATTTTCACATAGAATGCACAAAACTGTATTAAATGTGTCTAAACGGTTGAGCAGTACGTGCCGGAACGTTTATGGTCGCGCCACTGTTCTGATTTAGCCCACTCTCCCCTCATTATGGCGACGATATTATGAACGACTAATGGACATTCCTCGACGTTTTTACGCTCTTGATTTTACACTGTTGATGGGGGAAAACGGATAATAATTTTAAATTGATTATGGGTTGAGCGACTCGCTATTTTGCACTTTTGGTATTTTCTTTTTCTTGACAGCGGTTAGGGCTACCCTTACTTAGAGGCTGTCAAACCCTTTCGTTCGTTTATTAGGTTGATAATAATTAGTCACGACTATCCTTGCTATTTTTTATTACTTAGTATTTTTTCTACAGCCAAGCAACGCTGTAAAAAAGTATTATCCAATAGCTAAAGAGAATGAAGAGAAAACAAACAACACATCCAATTACACAGCACATAATTGATAAATAATATATAAAAACACATACATAAAAAACGCGAATACATATTTCTTGTACGATGCTGGGATGCGAAAAAGGGGAATGAAAAAAAAAACTAATTAAAAAAGCAATCAAGGTTTTCTTGACGGCGCTCACGTTCGCCCATATCGTCTTACCCCCCATTTCCTGGGGTGACTTTCCCCCTGCCTCCTCACTCGCCAACACACCCTTTAAGGGGAGGCAGGGGGCGAGTGGTACTAGATTTACGTAACACGTTTAAAGTGTGTTTTGATGAAGTAATCATCCCATTTCCAAGGACTGCGTTTAAGAATTTTGCGGCTTGGACTTCGGGCGACATTTTACCATTTTTTCCCTCTCAACTCTTTAATCCGGATTTCTTAACGAACCGCCATAATAATTTCTGCGAGTAATTTTTTTGTCCGCGTAAAATGTATTGAAACCTTTTTTCGGTGACATCATTTCTTGGTTTGTGGTGATACCTTATTGCATGTTTAGGGAGTAAGGGTTTTATTGTTTTTTGTTTAGTCCAGCGGGAGTTTAATGAGTGAAATACTAAAATTAGTTTCATAGCATCATTTAGAGACACGTCACCGTCGTCATCAAACACCAAATGTATGGACGTTTGATGAAATGGTTGACTTCGATTCCTGAATGGAACAATCGTTTGAATGGCATTCAGATAGTTGTTTTGTTGGTCCGGGTGTCTACCTGTGATATAGAAATAATTCCTAGTAAGGGGAACAAATTAAAAAAAGCTTTAAATAAGACTATTGATACTTAGATAAAGTATGTGTTAATTCAAATACATGGTCATACAATTTTTATTTTCCCTCCTGCTAATGTTTGAACATTCATTACTTTTTTTTTTGCTAGTCAGTGAAATATGTATGTTCATTGGTCGTGCAAAAAAAGATAACTTAACCGTAAATTAAATAAAATAATTGAAGGGATTTTGAAAAACATTAATAATGTACCCTTCGTTTAGGAAAATTAAGATAAAATTCACCATGACAAAGTTGCACTTAATACTATATACAACAGCCCTCCTAGCCAAGTTACAACCGTTTTGTTTTGATTCTCTTTTCGTCGATCGCCTCGAGTCGGCCACGCCTCCGATTCCTTTGTTCTGACGTCATTTCAACGCTCAGTCACGTGGTCAGAACAAAGAAATAGGAGGCGTGGCCTACTAGAGGCGATCAAACGAAAAGAGAACCGAAACGAAACGGTTGTAATTTGGCTAGGGGGCAGGCATATTTGTTGATACTAAAAATAGTAAGAACTTTATAACTACGGAATAGTTAATAAAATCCAAATTGTGGATTTTGGAATGAACAGTTAGTTCTACTATTGTTAATAGGAGGCGCTAGTGTGCTGAAAACTGTCATGTCACTTTAACTTACTATCGGGCGACAGACGTAGCTGCTTATTTTTCTATTTAGAGTTGAATTCCCACAATAACAAATACAACACGTATATTTTTAAGAACTAAAAAAACTTTCAAAAACTGTTCATTATTTTTTTGTCACTAAAACAAGAAGATCGATTGCATCACTGCTTACCATCAAGTGGGTTCGCAGTCAAGAAATAGTTTATAAAATTAAAAAAAAAAACAGTTCCCATCAAGGTTCCGTTTTCCTTTTTTAAGATCGGATCCCTAAAACCAGTCCAAAAACGTATTTATTTCAATTTATTGTAATGTAATGAAACAAAAAATTACAATTACATGTAATTTATTAACTGCATACCTGAACTGATTTCCTTTATGTTTCGCAAAATAAAAATACATTACAACGTAATAAAGTAATTGAAATTCTCCGTGTCCTTCAGAATCGTCTTGTCCTAGATATAAGTGGGCAAGACATGATTTCTGTGAATGTTAAACAAAAACGAATTCTATTGTTGGGGTTTTGAGTTCTGTTTTGCTTGTTGCTGGGGTTGGTTTATTAAAATACTGTGGCCGTACAGGTACAGAGGTAGAAATAAAAACGAGCCAAAGCAGTTACTTTTATGAGGGCGCGAATAAGATGTTTCGGACCCGGTCTAAGGAATGAGAGTGAGGGCGCGTCGCGTACTGAGCGGAAAAATCTTCGAGCAGTTTTGAAAACGTTGTGGTGAACCGCTAAAAAGTTAGCACAGGACATAGCCATGCCATGGCATATTTATGCTTTATTAGTATATCTGTTCTTTTACATATCCGCCTTTTCTCTCTCTTTTATTGCACCTACCACTATTTATCTCTGCATCACCCTAAGGTTGACTGGTAGAAAATGTCTAAGGCATTAAGTCCGCCGCTGTGCCTTTGTGCATAAAATATTTCATAAATAATAAATAGCGTTTATAATGTTCCCACTGCTGGGACTCAGGCCCATTTTCTAGTATATGGAATGAGCCGTAATAAACGACGTGGGTCCAGTGCGGATTGATAGATGTCACATGTATTAATTAGTATTTTGTTATGTTCTAGGACATGCCTGTTTCACCGTTTTGAGAGCAGTGGTATTTTTATGGTGGTAGGCAATTATTCAATAACTTCTTCAACTGAAGGGTGTAGTAAGAGGGCGTGTCAGACTTTTACTGAATAAAATCTACCTGTGTCCTTCAATTGTCCTTTCCTTTCTAGACCACGGTTTGGAATTTCAGAAATTCTCTATGTCTTTAGCAAGTATCAGGCCTGCTGGGCCCTTACGGTTTTGCTGACATCTCTTTGAGGCACGTGAAATTACGCGCCGTTGTTGACTCGGGCTCGGTCTCTATCGGACGGCTGAATGGCCGGACGGTGAGCTGTGTAAGTCATAGGTCATTGGGCCACCAACTGCTACTGCATTTTTTTAACACGTACTCTAAGAGGACTATCTATCTATAGCAGGGATGGCGAATCCTTATTGATGATTGCCATAAATTATTTTAAAAAAGAATGAAACAAAAGCGTGCCGCCAATTTTTTTTTTTGGTGTTTTATCGATAAAAAAATATCAAAACTATACAGACTCTTAACCATTTATTTCACTTTTTTGCATTCCGAAATTCGTAAAGCAGTCTTAATGCCAAGAGTGCAATGTATTTTTTATTTAAGAGAAAATCAAAGTGATTTCTGTTATTGCTAATTAACTAGGTAGATGCTAAATAATTTTGTATTGGTGTGTCCGAATTTTATTACCATGTAGCACCATTGGGACGCGAGCTATAGGTTCGCCATCCCAGATCTATATATTTATTTTAGTATATCGTTTATTTTTAGATAGCTATTTAACTAAACACGTTATATCTTAAAAATAAAGAAAGGCTTTGTATGAAAATTGATACCATAAAGCTGTATCAAAAAGTGTATAGGCAAAACCTACTTACACACTTGCTATCATCACACTAATATTAAAGTGTGTATATTTGTTGCCTCTTTACGCCCGAATGGCTAAACGGATTTGGATGACATTTAGCACACTGATAGAACACGTCTTTGAGATAGTATATCTGATAATTTTATCCCAAGAATATGTTCCCTTAGGATAATTTTCACAATTTGCTATTAATAGTTTTTATTTTTCAGAAACTTGGATTTAATTCAAATCTATGAACATAAAATATATTAAAGATTTGTCGAGTTTCTACGTTATCTCACATCATCAACCGCTAAAAAACCCGCGCTTTTCCCCAACGTACTACGCGTCAACCGTACGAAAATAATAAAATGCCGTTCCACAGTCGTAACAAGCGTCGTTGGAACAAAGCGGGTGCTCGCTCAAATAATTTGTATCAATTTGTAAAAATGCAGGCACCCACCTCTTAACAACTGCCCCCTAACGAGGGGAGGTACAGCGGTATCTTGGAACGTTATAATTACCGACGACAGATCTTCACGTCATGCCTTCTTGGTTTCTAGAAAGACTGGATGAGGATTTGAGAAGCTGCAACTTGTAGGAGACTTGGTTTGTGATGGTTTTTTATATTATAGGCTTGATCATGTTTTGGGGGATTTGCCATTATCACGACGCTTGACAAGTAGGTTACACGCGGGTTGCGCGCTTGGCAAACTTAAGTGGCAGTGGGCAGGGCACATTGCTTGCAGAACAGATGGTTGATGCGGCTGAAATGTTCTGGAGTTATGGCGACCACGTACCGGAAGACGTAGCGTTGGAAGACCTCTTACTAGATGGACCGATGGCCTGGTAAAGGTCGCGGTAATCCGACGGATTCGAGACGCACAGGTCCGGTCGTTGGTCAGTGGACGTCTTTTGTCTGAAATGATGATGATAATGTTGATCGACTTAATAAAATATTGTGAAAGTTTGTGGTTTAGCGGTATTTTGAAACATAATAATTACCAACGACAGATCTCCACATCACGCCTTCTTGGTTTCTAGAAAGACTGGACAAGGATTCGAGAAGCTGGGACTTGTTGAAAACTTGGTTTTGATATTTTTCTGTCTTACAGGCTTTTTAAGATGTGGTGAATATGATAGTATTTTTTTTAAGGTGGAAAATCATCCTATGACTTTTACGGCTCTAAAGCGGAGAGGAATAGCGCACTGATCTCTACTAATGTGCCACTGGACAGACAGTTCCATATGTCTGACAGCAAATTTTATGCCCCTATTTGAAGCATCACTCGCGAGCGTCCAGAGAACTAATTTTGACGTATAATGCAAAAGGCTGCAGAGAAACATCCAGTACTCTGAAATATTTTTGCATTTTGAATTAATTTCTTTCGAATTCCTGTCATTCCTGCTTCAGGAATTATATTAAACCTATGAAAAATTAAATCATGTGTATAGCATGTCTTTCCAAGGTGTGACCGTGCTAATAACCGACCACCTTGAGCTTCTTGGGGTTACGTTGACGTCTACTCTCAATTACGTCTCATACATTGAAGCAAAGGCTCAACTGGCTGCCAAAAAATTGGAGATCTTAGCAAAAGCGAGACGCCGGAACAGCTGCTCAAACTTTATCAAGCGCAAGTACGATCATGTATGGAGTACTGTTCTCATCTTTGGGACGGGTCTGCCAAATACCAGCTTGATGCGCTACAGTCGATTGAGAGGCGAGCCAAGAGAATCATCAGCAATAATGCACTTGTTGAGTCGAAGCTCCAAATGCCTTTATGCCTTGGGCATCGCCGCCGAGTTGCTAGCCTATCGGTTTTCTATCGTTTACATTTCGGGGGGCACACTGCACTGGAATTGCACAATCTAATTCGACTGAGTCCGTTCCATCATCGGACCACTAGACGTACGGCGTTGCGCCATCACCGGTACATGGTAGACATTCCACCCACACGCGCAAAGCGTTTTGAGAACACATTTATTTTGTGTATAGCCAAGGAGTGGAATTCCTTGCTGGAGTCTGTGTTTCCTGATAGCTACAACTTAGGGTTCTTTAAGTCAAGAGTCAATAGGTTACTTCTGGGCAAGCGTGTCCCATTTTCGACTACATCATCGCTTACCATCAGGTGAGATGGTGGTCGAACGCGAACCTATCAGTACCGTAGACCGTCGCTACGGCCGACAGCGCCAAAATAATACTGACGTCTATTTGAGTCGCGCGTGGAAAATTACGCGCCTTTGACGATTCGGACTCGGTCCAAACGGTTACCGGTTGGCCGGACGGGCAGCTAGCCAATGCTCGTAGTCTGCAAGCCCGCACTTACTGACTGAGAAACGCCTTCATAAAGGACTTTGATCATGAAAATGGCAATGATGCTACTGATATTCACCAGGAAACACAAGTTCAAGAAAACCAAGTAATAATAGCACACGTCAATCATATAGTTCAAGGACTTAAAATTCATATACAAACTCTAACAAGCCTTGTCCTGATCAAACCCAACCCGACCCCAATACATGAACATTAATTGTAATAAAATGTATCAGAACCACTTCCGAACTGATTACGTAAATTACCAAAAATTACAAGCACACACGCCACATAGTAATCATACGGCGATTGAAACGATTAATATACAGATGTTAAAAACGATAAAACTGTACACACACGATAATATGGTAATGAAAGAGGTGAATGTATGGAACGATTTGACTTTACGAAATGAGAAACTGTTTGAACTCTGACTTGCTTAGGTCAGGCAGTACCAGGAAGGTTAAAATTTAGAATTACTAGAAAAGATAAAATGTAGTATAACGGATGAAATATAAATTTTATATGATTGTGATAAAGTTTTTTTTTTTTGAGTGTAGTAAATTTCGTAGTTTGGAAACTCAATTAATAACTAAATTTAAAAATGAATGACAGGAGTGGATCATACATAAGTAGTGGTTGTTAATTTTATGAAAATGTTCAATGAAAGATTTTAAGGGGTTGCAACACGATATCCATTTTCACTGTTTTTCAAACCATCGCTCTTACGCGATTATGACGTTATTACATATTTTTGTTAGATATTTTGAAAACAAAGTATCTTGTAGATATTATCTAGGCTTCTATTGAAATCAATTTATAAATTTATGTACTTTTGAAAATCTGCTATTTTGCATGAACTTGGCCAATTCATAATTTGCTCAAAAGTCAAAAAATATATAACATTAGAAGCACTCAAGATTCTAAATGACAACAATTTCTTTTGTAAAACTTTTAATATTTAAAAAAAAACAAGTATTCCTGGAACCAGTTTTGTAAAATATTCGAGTAAATCACGGAATTGCCGAATGCTAACAGTGTTTTCAGGCGTTATGTGTCTTTATTCTGGCGTTGGATTTAGATGAAGTAACAAGCTGTTAAACCATGCTCGATGTTGACGATTGTCGAATGAAAAAGGAACCTCTTAATTGCCTGAAACGGTACTACTACGAAATTTTGCATACTACAACCGTATATGACGTTAATTGGTTGGCAGTGGTGGCCCTGTCAGATCGGCTCCGACTTACAATTTATTACATCACTGCTGTTCTCAAAACTTTGAAGGTAAATATCGTGAAGAAACCGGAATACCCTAGAACCAAAAAAATTAAGACATGTGACATCCACTACCCCGAAATGGGCCCGCCTGCGTCCTAGAGAGGATGCCTTTGCCTTAGTCTTAAAAGTTACTGCAGCCCTCGTAAAAACTGAAGGAACACTGCGGGTTTAAGCCAGTAAAAGTGTGTCACTTGCTCCTGCTCCACGTACAGCGGGAGAAGATATTTGATAATTTCCCACGTAAAAATAAAAAGAGGTAAGAATATTGTACGGCTGATTATGATATGGTATGACTTACTAGAAAATCTTCATAAAACAACACACACAAAGAAAAAAAAAAACGTATATTAGGAAGTGTATCAACTCAACCAGATAAAATTGACTTCATTAACTAGACAATTCACAGAACGTTACATTTGATATCGAAAATCATATCAGTGACCAACGACGCATTCTCATATCACATACAAATAAACTTGATGATGATTACCTTATAATGATAATGAAATCGCCCGCGAACCACGAATGAGAGATCTCGAAACAATAGGACGAAGATACCAAAGCTTGAAGAGCTTCCAGCCCTCTTCAAATGTTGGTGAATACGGACAAAAAAGGGAAGGGTGGGTAAAAGTTAGGGATCTAAATAAAATGGTTATTATAGACATGAGACAGTTACGTTGCCTTGTGATGTGAATAGAAGAAGATTTGACGTGGCTACATAAAATGTTTGGAGAGGTCATGAATGCGTGAAAAGTGTTTGCCAAAACTCACTACGGTAAATGTCAGTAGCAGAAATCATAAATACGCTGCATATAAGAAAATTGATATAATTATTTTACATTATCTGTGTTACTGTGTGGAAAAAGACATACTGTGCCGATTAATTATTGTTAATAACTTAATTAATTAAATAATAGCAATACAATTTTTTTGACGTAATTAATTGATATTTATTTAATTCGACTTTTAATTTATTATAATCATTACGTACCACTTGAGTTTTGGTATTCTTATTAATAATGTTTATTTGGATTGAATTTTATCACTGTGTTACTATTATTTTAAAGATATGACCATAATATCATATTAATTTTATCATTTTACATTTGCATGCGAACATAAGCTGAATATGGTGAAACTGTACCTGTGCAAACATCTTTGTAAACTCATATTTTGCAAATAAAATGATTGATTGATCTCCAATGATAATAAAGAGTTTTTCAATTATCTTCTGTGAACCTTTTAATTGCTATGTATTAATTTTTACTCGTACATTTATTCAAAAATTGCTACAAATTATTGCATATAAAAAAAAAAATACTAAACTAACTACTACTAAACAATTATTATTATTATTACACTAGCTTGTGCTACTACGCTAAAAAACGAAATTCATTATACTTGTTAGAAAAACTTTTTTTGAAATAATTATTTTAGTAGTCTAAAACTAATGAAACCGGTTTGGAGCACATTAGTTGGATAGTTTCAAAGCCTATAACAGACAAAGGTAGAGAAACACCTACACCAAAAAAAAAACCTTTTACAAAAAAAAAATACAACAAACTTCAAAGTAAAAAAAAGCACTAGTAAAAAGTGCAAAATAACTTTAATTTTGGAAGTCTCTTCGTTATTACATACACACGCAACCGAACAACTGAACCAAAAAAAAATACTATGTGTTGGCGCCTAATGCCCGCTATGACCTGCCATGACCTGTGTTATACTAAGTGTCGGTGATGTATAACCTCGTCTCTTTTCCTCCGCATTGCTGTCGACTAGTAATGTGACCATACTTATTTCTTTTTGTTCCTTTTTCTTTTGTTCCACAACTATGACACAACGCCGTCCAGTCTCAAGCTAAGCAGAGCTTGTGTAATAAGTACTAGACAACTGATAAACATACTTATATATCTCCAAATACATACATATTATAGACAAATTACACCTAGACACAGAACAATTGATCATGCTCATCACACAAACATTTGTCCTGGGTGGGAATCGAACCCACGACCTCCAGCATTGCAGTCAGAGCCACCAACCACTAGACCAACAGGCCAGTCAAACTGGTGGTATTACTGGTGGCATTACTACGCTGAATAGTAATGCTTAGCTTCTGTTCAAGCTATAAACTAACTCTTGTATTGTTAGTACATAAAACCTTTGGAAAAACTTACATGGCTTGTCTAAATAAATTAGATACTTAAATTACTACTTCCTCTAAAAACAACATGGATCAACTGCCCATAGCCTCTGGACATTCCATAATGACTTACATTGTATTCACATACAGACCATTTTCTTTATTATGCGTCATTACTGCATGTAACTACATCGCTTGTTAGTTCATTGTTAAAATTGAATTTGTTCTCTTTTTTATTACTTGTATGTTTAGCCTAATGGCCTATTAGTTGATTTTTATGGCCAGTTATGATGATGAATAGTTTAATAGATATAATGAATGCATTTTTTGAATAAAGTATATTGGATGAGACGAGAAATTTTCATTTGAACTTTTTAGAACGGATAAAAAGGATCAAGAGTTGAATTTATTATTATTACAATTTGTCCTAATTTTTGTCTGTTGCGTTTAATGCACTACTAAATAAATGTGCCTTAAACATGTCTTCAAGTAGGAGAAAACTAACTAGGCTGTTATTACGACACTGCCAAAATCAAATTTCATACACACCAGTCAACAGTCAAGTAGAATTTTAATATTGTCTAACTTCCCGTTCAAGTTGCGGTCAAGTTGCTTTTTACCGGGATTTTTTCGGATGAAGTTCAGTGGCTGTTTTAATTTCGAAAATTGATTTCAAATGAATACTGTTACGTAAAATTGGTGTAGTTTTGTATCTCAAGTTTCTGTACGACTGGACAATATGTGGAAACATTAAGACTCTCGATCTTGGTCAAATGGAGCTGACAATTTTAGTGTAGTATTGACTAACTCAGCGAAGCTTGCCGAGAACCTTTTTGCTGTCAAATACTGCAAAAGCAATTAAGCGTGTATACACGTAATTTAATGGAAAACCAAGTGACCGAATCATAAACCAAACTTGACACTGTGACATAGGTTAAATTTTAAAAAAATCTGCATAATAATAGCATAATCAGCTTTTTAATGTTCACACTGCTGGGACTCAGGCCTCCTCTCTAGGAGAGGGAACGGGCCGTAATGCACCACGCAGGCTCAATGCGGATTGGTGAAAGTCACATGTCTTTGAATTTTTGGTTCTAGAACATGCCGGTTTCCTCACGATGTTTTTCTTCACCGTTTTGAGAGCAGTGGTGATGAACTAAATTACACAAAGTAATGCGCCTGGTTGAGTTTCAACCCACGACCTACAATTCGTAAGTCGGGGCCACCAAAAAATCTGACAAGTAACTTATTTGTAAATCCATTTTATAGGACATTATTTTGCATACCACCACTCCTTTCTACATAATTGATCACAATGCATTTAACCTTGGCTTCCATACCTTCACGATTAAACCATTCACCGAAAAATTAAACCCCGCAGTTTGACTACCAACTCCTACTTAATCACAAACACGACTGATTAAACACAAAACCTTAAAAATCGCAAGTTCCCAGAATTGTAATGTAAAATGGTTAATCCGTAATGGTTGTACTACGATTACAGCAATTTGGTCCGTGGGCCCGGTCGTGTCACGTTCGAATATCAAGCAGGCTTGGGCAATACCACTTATTGGCCAATGCGTGATGTGCCTAGTATACTAGTTGAAGTAACAGCGGTGTAAGTACTAATTTGGTATTTTGATTAAGATTTTTTTTTGCGTGCTTTACCAAGTAAGACCTGCCAGATTCAAAAGTTTTATTGCAGTATTTTTTTCCCAAACACAAAAAGGAAATTTTATCAAGTCATACATACGTTGAAAAAAAGAGATACTTTAGATAATAATGTCATCTTGGTCACCACTGACATCGATGATAAAAAAATAGTGAAGAATCATAGACTTTAAGTGACTAAATTTTGCCTGCTTTGTCCTTACTTTGTACCAATCACAATGTGTTAGTTCTTACCGGACGGCGAGCTACCCATAACACACCATTTGCAAGCCCAAGTCTACAGTGGCCTGAACCGTTCTGGAACTCCCACATTTAAATATTAAATTTATGTCCTATACATCGAAAGCAAGCTTGATCAAACGAACTGATTAATGAATATGCCTTCTCTGTATAAGAAAAGGCCGTTTTTCCTACAGCAAAACAGCTTTTACAGTTTGGTGGTAATGTTAAAATCTATCACAAATACGACAGGGTTAAGTAGAATTAACATGTAGGTTTGTCATTTATTTCAAAATCTCTAATTCCATACTTAACCCACTTGCTCATTGTATGCCTTGTTGAATTGTTTCGCCCAATCTGTCGTATTACTTGTTTACTTGTTTTGTTACCTACGTAGTTTACATTCTGCTAAATATTAGCATAATTCTTCAATAATTCGATGAACGATACTAAGCTTTATGGAACCTTGTCTAACCAAAAAGTAGTTTTCCATTCAATTCATATTATACCGTTATCGTCAATATGAAAATTATTCATGTCATACGAAACTCTGAATGTTGTTAGTACCAACTGTTAAAGTAATAAATACACTAGTAAATACTATGAAAATACCTAATACATAAGTGATAAATTATTATCTTAAATAAATTGGTAGAAAAGAATCTGATATCAAAATTGAAAATAAGGTTGATGTATTTGATTCCCAAGATGCTAATCGAGTCAAAGAAATCCTTATTCGTAAAAAAGTTGATAAGGATTAATGTGTCTTTTCATTTGTAAAAATGGGAGCTTCTTATTATCTTCCATTTGAAATTAAAAGATTAGATACTGTACAAGAAAAAATTTTGGGATATAGAATGAAATTATTTTTGACTAACCCCAAATATAAAGAAAGAAAAACTTTTTATTTGCCAGAAAAATGTGCAAACTTAAAACTAACATATTGCAAACATTTTGCATGACAAAAACATAATTAAAAATAACATATATGCGCCACGTCCGAGCAAAACGGCCGTACGCTCAGCATAATGCAGTGTCCACAGCGCAAAATACAAAAGTTATCTTTTACTGTAATGAAATAATTACGCTAATTCTGAAAGGTGTCATATTATGCATCCTATACGGAAATAATTTACGTATCCTTTAAAAAGGGTTCAAAACCACATCATAAGTGCATATCGTTTCCCATACGCCGGACAAGTTCAAACACCTCTAAGCATGTTTGTTTTGTACCCTTTTTGCCCATGAAGATGTTACTTCCACGTTGTTACCCGTGTCAAAGGTTGATAAATATGCAATATCCACGGATAGATCCCAGATCGATCGAGCGTGTATTTTGAAACCACCACAACCTGGCCTGTTACCCTTCCCTCTGTCTTCAATAAAAGGGGTAAGAAAAGGGGAGATAGGGTTTTTTGTAAAGGTCACATTATTTTGGACATGTTCAAAGCATTGTTAGAAAATTATAGATGGCGCCTGAGGAGATGGTCCGCTGTTTACATTCCGTACCGATGTTGGCTCTGCTTGTTTAAAAGGTTATGGGTCGGCGTGTGATTATACGTCCGTCTTGTTTGTTTCTGATCAAATTGATTCTGTTTTGTGTCTCGTTATGTTTTTTGTTGATGGCGACTTAATTAATTTGTTAGTCACTTATGGTTTTATCCACAATATTTTTTTGTTTGATTTTGGTTTTTCTTTTCAAAACTATTGTGTCTGCGTTTACAATTTAAAACTGTAAAAGCAGTCGTTGTCATTTGATTTTCGTTGCTGTATCTTGTTCTTTTGGTTTGACATCCGTATTTAGTATGTTTATACTAATTTACATAATATCCCAGGTATTACGTGATGGTACTACTGCTTCAGTACAGTTTGCCAAACGCAATATATTGTGGTAATCCACAATGACTTACTTAGAGCCTTATTCTGTAAGCTTGATAATGTGAGAATAGTAACGAAAATCAGATTTAAATTAGCCGAAATTATATTTTATTTCTTTTGTATTTTGTTTTTTTCATTTATTTTGATCAAAGATCATACCTACATAGACATTATCAACTTTTGGTCTATGGTCTTTATGGTTTCTTAGTTTAAACGGATGTAGGTTAAAAAGTTGGTTATTGTAAATGTACTTAAAAAATAAGCTGTACTGACAAGAGAATTTTGAGAGTGTTGATACTTTCTGACCTGTTGTAAGTTAATTTTTAAGAATTGAGGAAAACCCACCACAATCTTTCCAAACACTATAACACTGGAAAGCCAAAATCAAAGGAGTCAATCCTGAATATCAATGCAATGAAGCTCGATAAGTTATTATATTCTTTTCTTAATATCTTGTCCCTTAGAAGGGCCCCGTCAACAGCACTTCTTTATCGTAAACGGTCTTGGGCTTCGTCATTCTATTACTATTTGTTTCTGCAAACATGGGGCGACGTGAGCATTGGCGGGAATAGTCACATTGTCTTTTTGGCAACTGGTACGAAAGGCAACGAAGGAACAGAAGTGGGTTTTTAAAAAGTCGTAAGATGATTTTCCCACCGAAAAAAAAAACGTCCTGCCCTTGTCCTATTTTATTTCGGGTCGGTGCAACACGTTTTTTTATTCCATTCTGTACTGTCACACGTCACACTATCACTCCACTTTGGCCTCCCTCTTCCTTTCTATCCTTCCATCTACAAGTATCTCATAACTCTCTTAGTAACATGCGATTCATCCCCCCTCTTCACTTAGCCATACCAAGGCACACGATTCTCTTTCATCTTCTCAGTCACAGGCCCAACTTTCAAACTAACTCTTCTTCGTGATCTTGCTGCAAAATGAATCAGACAAAAAAAAGAAAAGGGTTGAGAAAATACCGGTTATGTCCAGCTGCCCTACAAACTTCTGAGTACCTATATTCATCAAACAATGACGAATTAACTAAGTCAAATCACACAATAGCCCGATTAACCAGAATAATCCAACGCACATCGTAGGACCGACGACCGAGCGATCTTGATACGCCACTCCCACTCGTGATTTAGAGCAATGCCCAAGAAATGGAGGTCTATTCGCACGACGCTCCGTCGTGATGCGGGCGTTTGCAGAAATGTAAGCTTGAGAAAATTGTCCGTAATGATTGGACAGAGGATGTTGTTTTATATGACAATGATTTTGATTTGGTTAAGAGATACGACTAAGCATCGGTTTGGGATGTCTTGATTGTGGGTTGAAGCGGTTCTGGACAGTTGGTTTTGCATGTCTTTGGAATTGAACTGTTAGTAGTTTAGATCTGAGGTTATTTCTGCATAGTGTGTGTACCAAATATGATAAAGATCCCTTTCTTCTTTGATCGCTGCTAAAAACAGAAAATGCAATAGTTTCAATAATTTTGTGATGTGTTGCAATACAAAAGAAGTGCAAATAAGTCATTTTACACCTTATAAATAGGTTTTGTATGGTGTCCTTTTTTACATAACACAAGAATTTCCCACGTTCGACAGTCATGCTATCACTAGACTAAAGACGTCTCATCATCATCATTTCAGTCACAGCTCGTCTTATGCCTCCCCCAAGCGTCTCCACAACGACCAGCCATGTACGTCTCGCATTCATCGGGTTTTCGCGTCCATCACTAGGTCACCAGTCTTCTTAGTGAAGAAGGCTACTACTTTCTAGCATCGCCACAATGACCGGTCCTATGCGTCTCGAATTAATTGGATTTCCGCGTCCTTCATTAGGTCACCAATCTTCTTAATGAAGAAAACTACCTGAAACTAGTTAAAAATATTTTAAATGTACGTCGAAAAAGCGACGTGAACAATAAAATACCCTGTATCCAACGTTTATAGTAGCAAACATAACAAATGTTAGTAGATAATCATAACAGCATTAATGTTGAAGTATGATTCAAGTAAACACCTATCAAATAAATCTACAGTGTTTACTCAAACTTTGTGAAATTTGCTCCACTATAAGACCTAACATTGAACCAATTATGGATCATATTCGTACTTAGTGTTGTATAAACATAATTTCAGGAATGTTTGCCGACAAAATATTGATGGTTTTAAAGCCATGGGAAAGCGAATAGCATCCATGATGTGTAGATTACGTGGGAGTGGCAACAGTATTCTGAGGGTCATTAGTGAAAAGTCGTGGTGCACCACTTTGGCACACTGCGTGCATGTACCCGGGGTGGTGTGTCAGGTGGTTTTTTTAGGTAGGAAATCATATAATGTCTTCTCACACTCTAGGGCTGAGTGGAATGGCGTGTTAGACTTTTACTGACTAAAATATAATACTGTAATATAATATAATATTCCACAACTATCACACAACGCTGTCTAGTCCCAAGCTAAGCATGGGAATCCAACCCACGACCTCCGACATAGCTGTCAGGGCCACTAACCACTACACCAGTCAGTCTATTCCTACTATCCTTCTTTCTTTGCTTCCTAGGACCCCGGGGTCCTCTTTCAGACGAGGCAAAAGATATTAAAATTAAGATATCTCTTTCAGTGTATCTTTTACTAATATAGTTTTTAAGGGGTTTGATTACTAAAATAATATGGACTACGGTCTGAAAGAAAGTTTATTGTTTTTATTTCATCTTTCTGTCTATCTATTTCCCCATGGTCCTGTGCGTCTTGTATCCATCGTTTTTGTGATCCTCACCAGGTCATTGGTCTACTTCGTGGGAGGCCTTCCAACGCTGCATCTTTCGGTACTTGGTCGCCACTCCAGAACCTTTCGGACTGATCGACTATAATCGGTTGTATCGTTTTGTGTGTAGTCACATACACTGCGGGCATATTGCTCGCAACAATATATTTTACTTTGATTAAACCAGCCTCCTCACCCACATGGAAGTTAAAAAATCCCGTGTGGCCAACAATATTACAAATAAATAATAATAAAAACCTCAAAGAGTGATAAGACAAATAAAACAAAGATAATTAAAATACAATTTTTCTTCGTATTTACATTAATTCACAATACTAGTAAAAATTATTATTAAAACAGTCTTAAGAAAAATTCACTTTTTTTTTCGCTGTATAAAATCAGTGTTAGTACATAAATAACTCTACCTAATTCCGAACTCTGGTGATATCAAACGTCCTGGACAGGTGTGACGCTAAATTGTGATATCGATGCAATAACTATTTGTTATAAAAATTGTAATGTGCTGTGAAATTAAAAATTAAAAATATATTTTAAGTACCTACATAAAAACATTGAAAAAATATTTCTGTTCAAGACGAATCATCATCTTCTTCCTGCCCTCGTCCCGTGTTATTTGGGATCGGCGCAACACGTTTTTTTCTTCCACTCTGCCCTGTCACTCGTCATGCTATCACTAACTTCCTTTTCTTTCATATCACTCTTCACACAATCCATCCATCTTTTTTTTTGGTCTCCCTCTCCCTCTCCATTTCTGTTCAAGACATATAAAAGGATAATTTTATTTTAAGAAAATAAATGATTGAAATCTAAAACAAAGTTCGAAAAATCGTTTAACAATAAATAAAAAAAATCAAGAATCTATAGTTGCTATTATTAAATGAAAATAATAGACAATATTATACGACGCCATTTTCTATCAATGGCACTATAGGGGCTCGAGCAGAGCAGTAACGATTCGGAACACCACGATTCTGCGTGAATTAGAATAACAATAAACGAATTATCTGGCTGAGCTCACTCAGTGCAATTTACCATCCTAACGTGTATGGGAAGAGACTTCGTATCATTTAGATATAATGCAATGCGAGATAGTGAATTTTAACCAATCATCTGGGGGCTAACCATCCACAACGACCTACTGACAACAATGGACCTAACGCCAGGAATGACGCAAAATCGCCCAGAAGGGCTGACCCAAATCGGGAAGCCAGGGGTTCGATTGATTAAGAATTTTCATCAGAAGCAGTCACGTTCTTTACAAGCGTTAATGCAAGCGAAGGAGGCAGTGGCCATTGTTTGAGCGATGCAATCCTCATGTCCCAGCCTCCGCATGAGACGCCTTAGACGACTAGGAGTCGCACGCAGTGGTAAGTAATTCGATAAGGACTGGTTCTGGAATGGCGCGCGTTGGTTTCCACTCACGCCTATAAGAGATGTCAGGATAATTGAAAGGGCTTTCTCACGTCCCAGGCACCGCATGAGACGCCTTAGACGACTAGGAGTGGGTAAGTCGTCATTCCATATGGACTGTATCTGGAATGGCGTGCTTTAGTTTCTACGCACGCCTATAAGAGATGTCAGGTTTTTTTGAAAGAGTCACCATGGTCCCGGGAACGCAAAGTGCAACTGAAGGAACACAGGTGTGTTTTAGTCAGTAAAAGTTTAACACTTTCTTTCACTCCACCCAAGGCTGTTTTTAGGGTTGCGTACCTCAAAAGAAAAAAGATGGAACCATTATAGGATCACTTTGTTGTCCGTCGGTCTCTCTGTTTGTCTGTCAAGACCCTTTTTCTCGAGAACGCGTGAATGTATCAAGTTGAAATTAAAACCGTATGCTCAGGTTTGCAGTCCCTTAAAGCTGTGAAAAAAACAAACTTTTGAGTTCACGAAACAAAAGAGACGTCCATTTAGGTCGCAAAAAACATGTACTTCGACAATCTCACGGGCATAAAAATACATAGGGTACTTTCCATTGACCTACATTCTTGAAATTTGGCATGTAGTAAGGTCTCATAGCACAAATATAGTTAAAAATCTAAAAACTGTAAATTTGTAGCCACGTCATAAAAAAAAATTGCGATTCGGAAAAATCTTCGTAACTCAATTCAGGAATTCAATTGTCTTCATTTCATAGGTAAGTTTGCACGGACCCCTCAGTGCGCGAGTCCGACTCGCACTTGCCCAGTTTGTCTGATGATTTTCTACCTTAACCACATAACAATCCCTAAGGCAAGAAAAGTATTTCTTTTAGTCAAGAATGAATAGATTACTTCTAGGCAAGCGTGCTTCATCGTCTACCACATCATCACAATCATTTGAGTGGCCTATTGGTCTAGTGGTTAGTGGCCCTGACTGCTATGCTGGTTCGATTCTCACCCTGTGTTCATCACACAAACATGTGTCCGATCCGCACGATCGTTTGTTCTGTGTCTGGGTGTAATTTATCTATAGTATGTTTATCAGTTGTTTAGTACTCATAATACAAACTGTGCTTAGCTTGGGACTAGACGGCATTGTGTGATCGTCATCATCATCATCATTTCAGCCCAAAAGACGTACAGTGTTGGACATAGGCCTCTGCCAAGTGTCGGCATAATGACCGGGCCTGTACGTCTCGCATCCATCTGATACCGTCAGCCCTCACCAGGTCATCGGTCCACCTTGTGGGAGGTCTTCCAACGCTGCGTCTTCCCGTGCGCTATCTACACTCTAGAATCTTTTGGCCCCATAGACCAACCGTTCTATGAGCAATCTGCCCTGCCCACTACCACTTCAGCTTATCATAAGCACACACAAACACACACACTAGCGAATATTTTCCTACTATTCTGATTTATTTTACATTCAATTTCCTATCCTACGTAACAAATACATATAAAATGGATGATCGGTAACGAGCGATTGGCACCTGAAGTGGGGAAGTGAAAGTCGTTAGTGAGGCCCACTCGAGGCCGGCCTGGCTATCACTCTTGTCCAAATTGACTCTGAATGTAGACTTGCTAAGGGGTTTAGAGGAGACGGAGTAAAGAGTAAAGGATAGAATATCCTGGGGATTAATCACTTGGGAGATTGAAGAGTTAATTGTACATTTAGTGAGAGTGCTTGGAGATGAAAACGAATCTCATCACACTAATATTGGCCACCGTAGGCGTGGGCTTGCGGACGACGAGCAATGGGTAGCTCGTCGTCTAGCCATCCGGTAACCGTCCGGACCGAGCCCGAGTCATCGACGGTGCGTAGTATTCCATACGCGCCTCAAAGAGATGTTGGCAAAACCGTATGGGCCCAGTAGGGCCGAAACCTACTGGAACCATGGGTTTCCGAAAGGGAAAGAACAAAGGTGTGGTTTTAATCAGTAAAAGTCTGAAATGCCCTCTCGCTCCAGTCTAGAGCGAGAGTTGTCACTGGATGCACACTGACACTACTGATAAAGTTTGTCTGTATGTATGTTACTTCTTCACGCTCGAATGGCTAAACTGATATGTAGGGCTGCGAGATTATTTGAAAGAATCACTACAGCCCTGGAGCGTAATTGACATCTGAAAGAACACAGGTGGGTTGATAATCAGTGAAAGTCTGACACTCCCTCTCGCTCTACCCAGAGCAGTAGAAGTCATTTGATGATTTCCCATTGAAAACCAAAAAAAAAACATGTATTGTTTTACTGGCTATTACTAGCTGCTTCACCCGTGCATGAAAATTTTTCCAACAGAACATATTACTTCTTAGATAAAAATATAAATTATTATTAAAAGATAAATTATTATAAAAAGATAAATTATTATAATTATGTCCTATTTCAGGACATAGTCTACCTGTGTGCCAAATTTCAACCAAATCCGTTCAGGTGTTTGACCATGAAGAAGTAACAAACATACACACACTCTCATAAACATTTACTTTTATAACAGTAGTGTGATTGTTATTCCATTATTTTATTTTATTCATCATCATTATCATTTAGCCGAAAGACGTCGTCACTGTTAGACATAGGCCCCCCATAGTGTCGCCATAACGATCGGTCTTGTGCGTCTCGCATCCATTGGATTCCCGCAACAGTCACTATTTCATCGTAAGGCAAAATTTACTGGTACAATCAATAATTATAACACCTTATCTGTATACAGAACTACATTATTAGAAAATAAATGGTTATATTATTATTATCGTTTCACTTTGTGAGAGGCCTTCTAACGCTGAGTCTTCCGCTACGTGGTCGCCACTCCAGCCCCCCTAGCCAAGTTACGATCGTTTCGTTTGCGTCGAAAGCCACGAGTAGGCCACGCCTTCGATTCCTTTGTTCTGACGTCATCACAACGCTCAGTCAGGTGGTCAGAACAAAAGAATAGGAGGCGTGGCCTACTCGAGGCGTTCGACGCAAACGAAACGATCGTAACTTGGTTAGGGGGGCAGAATCTTTCATCCCCATCGACTATCTATTCTGGGAGCAGGGCACATTGCCCACTTTTCGGGCTATGTCAGTATCGTTTGTTCTTCTGTGGATATCTTCATTATAATATTCATTACAAAGACAATATACAAATCTTTCCTCTTTGTAATTTTTAAACTCACTGAGAGCAGATTCTGATAACCTAGTTACGCACATCTAAAGCTTTCTAACTCTACAAACAACTTAAACAGTGTAAGTAAGAATCTCCAAACTGTAGTTAAGTGTACAAATTACTTAATTTAAGGTTAAGTTGGTGCCGATCAGTCAAGAGTCCTAAATGCCCCGTTCAAGTTTTAAGTACGGGGATCTTAAGCTGTATGCTAGCGTGTGTCCGGGGAAACTTAGACGGTCTACTGCTTGTAACTTTAAGTTACAGATGACGGGCTCAAAAGACGTGAATATGCGAGGTATGGAGTTATGTTGTTTCAGTTGTAAACTTAATATTACCAGACTGCGCAAAATTATATTTTTCTTTGACATGCCCTAGATCCTAAACTTGTTAGATTTTGGCTTGAAAACTGTCGTTAAAATCGTCTTAGTTGTAAAAGTGACATTGAGTAAATCAAAATAAATAAGAAACGGTTCTCCTGCGGATATATTCATTTCTGATTCGATCACGCAAGGAAACTCGTTCTTTTTTATTCGGAGTGCCTTTAGGTAAAGGCTTCCTCTAGCTAGTCATGCCTTTCTAGGCTTGCTCTCCTTCAGTAAAGACCCGAAGTTTGCCTGGTTTGGTCCACCCATTTTTTATTTTGAATAAAAAATAGGACAAAAATAAAAAATACAAATAATAAAGTATCACTTCGTTTAGCAGTACATTATTATTATTATTTATTTATCTTTATTCCAAAAAGGTAAGTAGGTAACTTATAAGATAAGCCCCACAAAACCGTTACAATGGTTTGAATATAGGGTCGGTGAGTCTCTAGACATACCTAAATGTACTTAAAACATTTCTAAATAACATAATTTTAATTTGCGTCTAAATTTATTTGTGTTTGTTTCACTCCTTATGTCTTATTGTTTAATAATTTAGTAGCAAAGATACTCAATTATGAAAATGTTCAGCGGTTATCATATTAGCAAATTGAATTATGGTTTTCAATTCATTCGTCCATTGCTGGCTATCGAATGTCATTATGAGCCCACGTCTTCCTACTAACTTTCTAATATTTAAATTATCTACCATTGCACTAGACTCCTTGCAATCTATACATCTTCTTCTATACATATAAATGAAATTGAAATGTCTGTCTGTAATATCATAAATTTTATTTTTTCACTACATGCATGTGGTTTTTGTTGTTGACTGTTTGTTCAGGGTAATCTCCGAAACGGTTGGACCAATTTTGACGAGACTTTTTCTGATGGATACCTTAGTAGTTGAGGCTACTTTTTCCATTTTCCCGCAGGACCGTTCCTAAAATACCGTTATTTCAAACACGTCTTGGAAACGATAAAAGAAAACTAAAAGGACTTTCACTGGAAAATAGCTAATGTAAGTTGTAGACGATTACGTTTACCTGGAACGGATAATCCACTTGGGTAGGTCTAACTTTGAGAAAGAGGTCAATCGTCGAATCCGATTCGGATGGGCAACGTTCGGGAAGCTGCGCGATATCTTCTCGTCCAACATACCACAGTGTCTCCAGACAAAAGTCTATGACCAGTGCGTGATGACATATGGCACTGAAACATGGTAGTTGTGTAAGCAGATGTTGGGTGATGAGTAGTACCTTAGTAACCTAAGCTACTTTTTATTTTCCCGCGGGAACGAGACTGAATTCGTCGAACTTCTTCGAAATAGATAAACAGATTTAGTCATTATTTCTTTCTAATATTATCGTCATGATTTGCAGACGAAAGATGGCTACTGCTGATGTAGCCACCCCCTCAAGCATTGCTTTAGCGATCATTGATATAGCCAATTTTCATTATACTATCTATACGATATTCATACTTGAAAAAAAAATTATAATCCAAAAAGAACGCTACCTATATTTTTTTTTTGTCTTAAAACTAATAACAATTAAATTATCATTAGATAATTAAATTATGGCCGTTATATTGCAATTTTTAGACACAATTTCAGTACAAGAGTACTACTAAAAAAATTATAATCCAAAAAGAACGCTACCTATATTTTTTTTTGTCTTAAAACTAATAATAATTAAATTATCATCAGATAATTAAATTACGGCCGTTATATTGCAATTTTTAGACACAATTTCAGTACAAGAGTACTACTAAAAAAATTATAATCCAAAAAGAACGCTACCTATATTTTTTTTTTGTCTTAAAACTAATAAAAAATAAATTATCATTAAATAATTAAATTATGGCCGTTATATTGCAATTGTTAGACACAATTTCAGTATAAGAGCACTACTAAAAAAAATATAGTCCAAAATGAATGCTACCTATATTTTTTTGTCTTAAAACGAATGGCCATTATATTGCAATTGTTAGACACAACTTCAGTACAAGAGTACTACTAAAAAAAATATAATTCAAAAAGAACGCTACCTTTATTTTTTTTGTCTTAAAACTAATAATAATTAAATTATCATTAGATAATTAAATGATGTCCGTTATATTGCAATTGTTAGACACAATTTCAGTACAAGAGTACTCATAAACAATTTTGAACCAATCTGAAGCATCGGTCAAAATAATAAGCAAAATCTATTTGCAAATAAATGTAGTATGTTCAAACTAATGAAAACAGTATGTCACAAATTACGCACACACAAAATCCAATTCGACTCCCGCAATTTAAATCATAAAGGTAATTAAGCTACCAACCCAAAGATCCTAAAATCATACATAGGTACCAACATTAACAGAAACTGTACCGAATTAGCATATTATATAAATTAGCGCCAAGCCCCGGTCAGATGGAATTTAATATCATCCCATACACAGACGTTTGTAGTTACAATCGTATTCAACGGGCTTTGGTGGCCCGTGATGTTATACAGGCTGCTCTAAATTTAGAAATACTATTTTTTAGGTGGTTTTTGTATAGTTATATATTGTTTGTATTGTAAATGGAAGTACGTTAAAATCAATCTTAATTCTTTATTGTACACACAAAATTTAACATTAGTACAATGATTTGAAAATTCATGTCATTTTTTTTTTTGTAAGTATAGTCTATGAAGTTTCTTGCCGGTTCTTTTCCATAGAAAACAATCAATTGGAACCGGGCACTAGCTTCTGACGTTTATAAGTGCCCACGTAGGCCCATGTGAAATAAAAACATTTAGAATTTTGAATATTAAAATAAAATGTATGCTAAGTTATTCAATTTGAGATGGAAAAGCAATTATTATTTTATATTAACGTTAAATATAAATTTTACATTATTTGAATATTAGACAGATTTTTTAATGTAAGCTGTTACTTTGTATGATGTTTGCGTTCAGAACTGAGTTATCGTGGCAGGGTATAATGTCAGTTACAACGGCTTGCGTCTCATAGGAAGTTTTTTACCTACTTTTAAAAGCTTCTTAAGGGCGAGCGAAACAGGCTAAAAACAAAGACACGTGGCCCGGTAACTAAGTTCTTAACGAAGCAATTATAGTGTGTGGAATGTAGTGTTTTAGTTGAAAAATTGCACGATCAGAAAATTTCATATTCTTATGCAATATATTATTTAAAAAAACTAGTAACAGAAAGAGCAATGCGTGTATGTAAAGCTAATATTATTTCTCACTTGTTTCTGAAAATCTTAGGTGCCTATACTAAAAATATTATTATAATATATAATAATAAAATAATTTATTTCCAGAAAAATATTACAAAGTTTGTCGTAATTATTAGCTAGTAGAAAACAATGGTTCAAATATATATAATAGCATCCGCTGCCGAACTAGGATAGGACCTGTATTTCAGCATACGGCGCCACTCCCCGTAGCATCAGAATTTAGACTAGCTTAATACTATTCTACACAAAATCATCAATCTAGAAAAAAATAAACGTGAAATAAAAGGTGTGTGACAGTGCCTCTCTTTGTATATGGGTGTAGTGTACGTGTGTGTATGTGAGAGGGTGTGTATTGTTTGCATATCTGACTCATGAATACTGGGACAACATTTAGGGGTATAAAAAATAGATGTTGTCCGATTCTCAGACCTACCCAATATGCACACAAAATTATTTATTATTATTATTAAATCTAGCCTGTTCTACTGCTGGGCAAATGCCTTCCTCCTTTTTTTCAATTGTTTCCGTTTCTGAGTCACTTCTTACCAATTTCCAAGAAAGAAATCTAAGTCGTCCTGTTACCTTCTCCTTGGCGTGCTGCGACATCAAAAATATACCGAACATAATTTCACGAAAGTCTTTGACCCTTACACACTTTTGTTATCAAACTACCTAATCAAACCTTCCCAGAACTTCCCATCATACAAGAATAAACAAAACACTTAAATAAAACAACCTGATCAAACTAATTATATTATTACAGTATTAATTATAGAGTTAAATCTTAAACAACAACTTGAGAACACCCTGTGATGTTACACAGCCAAGAAATTGCTGGACGGTCAAAATATCTTAGTTATGACCACTCCTGTCCGGTGCAGGACTAACGTAAGCCAAGTTTTGCCCCCCTCCGTCCCCTAAGGCATAGTTGGGTGCCACCCCTCCCCCTTTTGGTTATTAATAAATCTATCTGTATATTTCGAGTTAAAGACAGCGGTATTCAAATGGTAGCTTTTAGTTTCGGTGGACGTTATCGGTGACAATGATTTTGTTAGGTTGGCAGCACTTGTGCTGTACGGTTGGTAGTGTGTTGATTGGTAGATGAAGTTGTGACGTTGGTATTGATGGTAAAGTCGATTGGTGTAGATATATTGTTTTAGTTTCGCGACTTTTGTACTTCTTATTCAGTAAATCCTTATCAGAGTCGCGGATATTCGATGGATGTGAGACACACAAGACTGTTCGTTATGGTGACACGTAGGGGAGGCCTATGTGAACGTCTTTCGGCTGAAATGATGACGATGACTGAATATAATTTGGTATACAGCTAGATCAGGTCCTGAATAGATGCTTTTTATACCGGGAATAAGTTTCCTTTAGACAACTTTCTACCACAAGCCAAGAGCCATTGAGTTATGGAATAATGAAAAGAAAATGGGATATTAAAGAAAAAAAGTATTGTTTTATGTATAAAAACAACTTTCACGTCTTTCAAGTGATTTGAAAAACCAACTCAACCTGAAAATTTGAGACAACCACACAATTTCCATGTGTTGCTGTAAAAAAAATTCCAATAATCTTCAGCGCTTTTTAACAGATATGTCCATCATCTATTTGAGGAATTAAAAGATGGACATAACTGATTTTGATGATTTTATATAAAGAGCGGTCTTTGTATGAAATAATTAAAAATAGAACATGTATGTATTACGTTCAACGTCTGACCAAACTCCAAACTCAACCAAACAGAATACGAAACTTGCAGCTAAATGTAAATTGAAATCAAAATTCATCACACACTTGTATAACTCAATCACACAGACAAGATTCCCGGACACCCAAACTCCCGGACAGCGTACGGTCCGGACAGTCTACGAAGACACGGACAATAGCACTAAGAATTCGATTTAGGGTGTTCGGATTTTGAATTTTGATTGTGCAGCTGCATAGAATGTTTTTGAAGTATTTCAGAATTGCACTTAGATGCAAAACTAAAGTATATTATATGATTTTGTTTCTTGCAACATTTTATTGAACTAGAATAATAAAAAGTCACACATAACCATAGTTTTGTAACAAGCTGAAGTGCATCAGCAAATAGTAAACAATTTTTTTTTTGACTTTAGAAGTCATCAGATAACTCCTCTCGCTCTGGGTAGAGTGAGAGAGAGTGTCAGATTTTTATTGACTAAAAACCCACTAGAGTTTTTAGTTTTTTGTGTTTCAGGGCTGCGGTAACTCTTTCTAACCATCCTGCAACCTAGATCAGAGAGCTCCCCGTGGTTATTGAAAACATCTAGCAATTGACTAGCTGGTACATTTTCATTAATTCTTCAGAGCAAATGGAATCAAAAACTTTTGTTTCAAATAAACCATTTACAAGCACTTTTTAATTGAATTATCAAAATGTCGGTCAGTTAAAAAAGTGAAGCTAAATTGTTGAGCAAGTTGAAAAGTGACGTAGTTCTTATTTTTTTTAGGTGGGATTTCATCCAATGACTTCTCTCATCAGATTTTTCCTAACTAAAAGCTCAGCTTTGCCTTCTAGGGCCACGGTCACTGTGAACTGATTCCGCAGTCTGTGTACGTACATAGAAATACGTTTTTTGTATTATTATTATTTTGTCAAATATACAGTTAATATCAAAATACAATATAAACAGAAGCCACGGTAAGGCAATCTTTAAATGTAAGTCCCTTCTTGATGGTTAAATTACACTGGTCAACAAAAATTAACTTTTTTTTTGTCACAAGTATCTTCTTACTGGCTTTATTTTGACTCCCTTTGGTAGGAAATAGATAAAGAAAAAATTTGGCACTCATAGTTTTTCACCCTAACAGGGTTCAGACCTGAACACTGTTAGGGTGAACGATATGCCACCTTTTGCACGGTAAGAAATAAACAGCGATTGGCATAGGCATGATAAACTCACAGTTGACTACTATTTTTCAGGAAAACTTGTTGCAATTCGACCGTAAGTAGTGGAAAATTCGGTAAAAATTCAGTGGCTGTCATAAGAAATCTGTACGTGATAAAAACAAAGTATGTTAGTATTTTGTAACGAGGGTAGGTAGATAAGTAATAATAACAGTACACAATCCCTGTTACAAAAACCTTGTTTACCAGTGTTATATTTAAAACAAAAATATTCAATTATATTTTTATGTTTTTTTTTTACTTTTGGAAAAAAGTATCCTAGCTTCCAGCTCAGTACCTTCCTATCATTCTAAGCAACAAGACAGGGAACAGATTCATCGATACATTGTAGTGAAATTACTCCGTACCAGGTAGAAGTTATGTAAGACATCCGTAGCTAGGCAATCATCTTATGAATTTAGAACATTCTATGGCCGGACACCCATGAGGTGGGGGTCACTCGTAAATTCCGAACGTCTTCAAATTCAACTATGTTTAACTATTGGCTATTTGTGGATGTAAAGATGCTGGAAAGAATACTTAGAAAGCTATCTTTCAGGATGATTAACAATATTCTTGAGTGTTTCTAACTAACTAAAAATATTTGTTTTGATTGTAGACGGTTCAAAACAAAAAAGGAAATTATAAAGTAGCAGTACTCTTACTTTTCTACCCCTAATCTTTCTCTATACAACATTGGTTTTAGTATATGGGAAACCTGAAACACGTATCTATGATAAGTACCAGATAAACTTGAAATAACGGTCATTGACCCTCCTACATTTGTTGGCATTCGAAATTTCAAAAAAACTTTTTCAAAAAAATAAAAAATAACCGACTTCACTAAAAAAAAAGGATCAAAATAACTTTAATTTCGGAAGTCGGTGTTACACGGTATTGTTTATTTTTCATTTAACACCGACTTCTGAAACTGAAATTATTTTGATCCTTTTAGTGATTTTTTTTTTTGTAAAAAGTTTTTTTGAAATTTCGAATGCCAACAAAGCATCACCCAAAGGTTGACTGGTAGAAAATGCCAAAGGCATTAAGTCCGCCTCTGTACCTTTATGTGCATGAAGTATGTAATAAATAAATAATAAATAAATTATAATGCTCACTTTTTAACAGAAGAAACTCTTTTAGGGAAAACGCTTGACACATGTCTACAGCTTAAGGGTATTAAAATTATTTAAATTTTCCGCCTATTTAAATTTTCTATTAGTGATGATTTCTACTTTTTTCGGTTTGTTTATTAAATAAATATAAGTTTCATATATTTAATAAAAAACTTTTAAAAAATTACAACTAACTTCAATGCAAAAAAAAAAAACAGTGAAAAGTGCAAAATAACTTTAATTTCGGAAGTTGGATTTTTTTTAAATTAAAATGTGGTGCTTCCAAGTTAGTCCCATATTGTTATGATCTGATCACGAACTTCGAAGAGTATATACGTGTGGTCGATGACTGACTGATAGAAGAGGGGGTCGATGTTTCTCTAATAGTTTTGTCTCTTTATTTAACACTGATTTCCGAAATTAAAGTTATTTTGCACTTTTCAGTGTTTTTTTTTTACTTTGAAGTCGGTTGTATTTTTTTTTCTATAATGTTTTTTATTTTACACTTTTTGGTTAGTTAGCAACACTAAAAAGTACCCCTCGGCCAAACGTAAATACTTTATGGCCAAAGTGCATCTCATGACAATTCTAATAATACCAGTCACGGTTAGACTACATTAATTTATTACAAAGTTCCGGTGCCTAACTTCATATATTTCCCCTCTTTTTCGACTACACGTGTAAACAAAGCAATTTCACTTGTTACGACGGTTCTGCTGTGATCCTATGAGGAGTTCTGTTCCATATCTTCAAAGTTCATGATCAGATCATAACAATATTTCTATGGGACCAACTCGGAAGCATAAACTTTAAATAAAAAAAAAACAAAGTCTGTCCACAATTGACCGAGTAATCGATGAACATACATAAAAAAATACAGAAATCAGAAACGTTTATTTCAAATAGACAAATTACAGGCACTTTTGAATTGTCAAAATGTCGGCCAGTCAAAAAAATAAAATGTGAAGCTAAATTGCACGTTCCAAAGCGTAGATCTCTATGGAGAAGAATGTGCAAGAAAGTCCATGGACACTCTTTCAAATCATATATACATTCAGCCGAACATAGATCCTCCTTCTTTTTGTAGTCGGTTAAAAATTGACGTTACGATACAGTTGAGAATTTGATGTTGTGATGTGACATTATGTGACTAAGGTGATAATATGTCAACAGACTATGAATTAGAATGTTTGTAACTATATTTTCTTATTTTATAATTTCCAATCTTTTCCAGCCAAGTTACATCTCCGTGCATCAACTATGTCTTGCTTTTACACGGGCGGACCGCGTTATTATTGTGCCTCTGTCAACGGAATATGAAATGTATTGGACCCGGGATGAGCTGGCAACTCCTTGACCAACCCCCTAGGCCCCACCACCCCCTGACCTCGGGTGGTGGTCAGTGGGGTTAGTGGCGGTGGAGAAAGGATAGTGCGGTAAGTGTAATGTTTAGAATTTTGGGAGTACAGTTTAATTTTATTGATTGCAAAAATCTAGCAAAATGTTTGTAATTCTGTGTGTTAAAAAATAATTTGAAATTTAAAAGATTTACTTGACTAATAAGAAACGTTTATTATTCGTAGGAAATCATCAAATGATTATTACTGTTCTGGGTGGTGCGAGGGGCAGTGTCAGACTTTTACTAACTAAAATTCAACTGAGTTCCTTCACTTGCCCTTTGCACTCCAGGGTCACGGTATCTCCTTTGAAAAATCATGCATTACTAACCGGACTATCAAAAAGCCTGATATGTAGGTTGTGGTACCTACCATATCAGGCTTTTGTCATGGCAGAGAGTAAATTGAAAAAAAAATTGGAGCTAATCTATGATAGGTGTTGGCTTGCCTAGCTTTACAATTTTATTTAAAGGTCATCATATACTTCATGCTTATTTCGCAGAAAGAATTATTTACAATACATAGAATATCTTGTCCGTACCTTCTTTCATTATCCTAGGTCGGGTCCTCTAACAATTCTACGCCAGCACGGTCTGCCCTAGGTTAGACCACCAGTTTAATGGCGGGCGGTCTCTAACTTTGTTTTGGGTAAATTTAGGGCGGTTTTACCAATTATAGTCTTCATAATGCCTCATTACGTGAACATACTATAAAAGACGGAACTGTATATGTATGTAAATGTATAATAATTGGCAAAACACATATATAGAAAGAATATTTTATTACTTTTGACCTTTTTGTATTGTGTCCTGTCTTTATTAAAAATAATTTGATAAGACTTTACAGAATATACTGTAACAGGATCAGATGCCCCCTTATCATTGAAGAGTGTGAGACGTCTTCAGCCGCGGTACCCCGAGGTGTGGGCTCTAAGATTTAAGGAACATGGCCTCTGTATATAGACTTATGTCATATTTAGACTGGCTAGTGTTAAAATGTCAAAGAAGAAATTAATTTTCATGAAGTGGATGGATTGTGTGAACAGTGATATGAGAGAAAAGGAAATTAGTGATACCATGACGGTCGACAGGATAGAATGGGGGAAAAAAACGTGTTGCGCCAACCTCAAATAAGATGGAACAAGGGCAGGAGGATGATGATGAGGTGCATGAATATTTAATTTTGACACAAAACAAATTCAAGGATGTAGTTAGTTATTTTCTTAAATAATTTATCTTTATATAAAAGACTCTTAAAGAACTCTACAAACTGAAGTAATGTAAGATTGTTTAGGTACAGTTTCAGTCCCAGGCTGTGTAGGTAGGCCTCATCATAATAATAAGCCAAGAGTGTGAGGCCAAAGAAAATATGGAAAGATTGTGTGAGGAGTGATATGAAAGAAAAAGGAGTTAGTGATAGCGTGACGGGTGATAGGATTGAATGAAAGAAAAAGTATGTTCGTGCACCGACAACAAATAACACGGGACGTCATGATACCCTGTATCATGACGTTTAAATTAAGATTATTTCATTCTTATTTCCAGTGTGGGTAAGAGATGGCGCTAGACAACCTGTATAGCTCTGTCTCTTACCCACACTGAAATAAGAATGAAACAATCTTACTTTCAACGTCATGGTAACCCCGTAGGTCAGGAACATGATGTTAAGTTATAATATACCATGATCAGAGTTATAATGTTTCCACTGCTAGGAATCAGGCCTTCTCTCTACGAGAGGGAACGGACAATAATTTATATGTGCGGTAATGACATGTATTGTATTTATACAGTCACACTCATTAAAAACATTGAGATAACTTTTTAACTTAGAGCAAAGCTAAAATGTACCATTTTGCGCGCTCCATAGTCGACCGCATCGTTGACTTCCATCAGCCCCCCTAGCCAAGTTACGATCGTTTCGTTTGCGTCGAACGCCTCGAGTAGGCCACGCCTCCGTTCCTTTTTTCTGACGTCATCTCAACGCTCAGTCACGTGGTCAGAACAAAGGAATCGGAGGAGTGGCCTACTCGAGGCGTTCGGCGCGAACGAAACGATTGTAATTTGGCTAGGGGAGCAGGTGAGATAATGGTCAAGCGCGAACCTATAAAGAATAAAAAAAAGAATGATAAAAACTTAACGTTTAACATTGTTTCTAAATTAAAAAGTTACGAAGATAGTTTTAATAACTATAGTAATGTAAATAAATATGTATGTACACTACTATACCGGTACCGCTATATATAGCTACCGCAACTAATATTTATTATTTGTTACCCTACGATCCGATACTAACCTGCAAATTGCAAAAAGCTTTCGAAAATTTTGATATTGCGGGTTAACCAAAAGCATTGACCATAATCTGCAAATGGGACCCTGAAAGTGTAAACACAATATCACAATATCATCATCATTTCAACCGAAAAATGTCCACTGACATAGGCCTCCCTCGAGTGTCACTTTAATGACTGGTCCTGTGCGTCTCGCATCCATCGGATTTTTGCGACCCTCACAAGGTCATCGGTCCACCTTGTGGGAGGACTTCCAACGCAACGTCATCCGGTACGTTGCCGCCACTCCAGAACTTTTCGACCCCATCGACCATCTGTTCTACGAGCAATGTGCCCTGCCCACTGCCACTTAAGTTGAAATATAATTTCAATAATTTCTTTAATTTTTTATTTAATTTCTTTTACTTTATATAAATATATATGTTATATAAAATTATATTGACAGGACAGAATGGAAGAAAAAAACGTGTAGCGCTGACCCCAAATAAGATGGGACAAGGGCAGGGAGATAAACATACATATCATCATCATGATGATGATATGTATGTTTATTTTGTATATGTATATATACTTTCAAACTCTTATTTTCGTAATATTCTTTTGTATTTTTATGCACCGGCCACATTTTCTCTCCACCACCCTAGGTTGACTGGTAAAGAATGCCTAAGGCATTAAGTCCGCCTTTGTACTTTTGTGTTGTATGAAGTTTTAATAAATAAATAAATAAATAATTAGGTTTTCTTTCTACCTACAATATCAACAATAAACCTATACAATACTAATTAGGCACTTCTATCCCTTCTCAACCCTGTTACTTGGACACTCAACTTACCCATTTCAAATTGGAAAACACTGCCCCACGACTTATCCTTGTTCAGTCGTACCTCCACCTAGATCCTACTCGCTATTTGAGTTGCCGCCCGCTCTGTGTGCTTGTGGTGTGGTGTAAGGTATAAGTGGGAGTAGTCACGGTCCAGGTCAGGCTCCAGGAAAGCCTGCGAAATTCAAGTTTTCGAAAATTTACTCACAAACGGATAGTGTGGTAACAAAAATTATTTTCGGTAGTGACGTGTATGTATTTACACGGTTATTAGAAAAGACTTAAAATGTACCATTTTAATAAACACTTGACATTTTACCTTGTCTCTAAGTTAGAATTTTATAATGATTTTAACAAGTACAGTGGTGTAAATATTTATAATATGTCACTGCCATCAATATTAAAGTATCTTACCAGGACTTGATCTACCTATTGCCAATGAAATCCAAATCCGATCAGACGTTTGAGCGTAAAGGAGTCACAGTACTATTACTGTGATGTATCTTAATATTTAAGGTGTGAAATAAGACTGTGATTACATATTTTATTGTTCACTTCCTAATATCAAAAGACCGATATTTATAAAAATGCATCGCTTCGTCGCTTTCCATCAGGTGAAATAGCAGTCAAGCGCGAAACTATCAAGAATAAAAAAAAGATTCATATTTATTTTAAAGAGCTCCATGCCGCCTTAAAATCGTCATGTGATCTTAAAACAGTTGGAAATAAAGTAAAGATTATATAGTTGAACACAGACGTCAACTGAAGTTTAAATTTCACTTAACATAGATCCGCTAATATCTTATTCCTTACACCAAACATTTAACTAGATTATCTTAACGTATTTATATGCGGTTGGAGCTAATTTTCGGACAATTACAGAGCGGGCCCTGTTTGCGCCATGCCTTATGTGGTCGCCGAGGTGATTTGTATAAACTTTGCCTCGATATTATGTGGTGTAAGATAAACATGACATTCTTGGACTCGTGTTTACTTTCTGTATCTTAGATTTTGCTAATGTTTGCACTGGTATTATATACAAAACTATGCTAATTTTATGGAGTGATTGAATTTTGCTGGTTGGCTTTAGGGTTGACGAGCTTGAAGCAGAGTAGATCAGAAGCGGAGTCTCAGGAATTTTATTTTCAGGTGACTTTTTTAAAATATAGTTTTGCTATTAAATGGCAAAAACGGCCGTGAAGTTGTACCATCGACACAAAGAAGGGGAACCAAAAATATTGTAATAATAATAAATAACCTCACTTGCGTGCTTGGTCCAAAAGCCACCGTTTTATATTCATTACCAATTTGGACACTAGGTTTAAAAATAATTAGGCACTGGAAAAAGAAACAAGATAAAAAAATTGATTAAGAAACAGATTTCTTTTTTGTTAAGGTTAAACCCTTTTGTCGTCACAATAATATTATAATCGTGAAAGTTTGTATGTAACGATAGGGGTCAAAAGTGCACTCTATCAATACTCATTATCATCATCATTGCAGCTGAAAAACGTCTCGTATTTAACATAAACCTCCTCCAAGTATCGCCGCAACGCACGGTCCTGTGCGTCTCACATCCATCGGATTGCCGCGACCCTCCCCAAGTCATCGGTCTATTTTGTGAGAGGCCTTCCAACGCTGCGTCTCCTTCAGAACCTTTTGGCCCCAACGAGCATCTGTTCTGCGAGCAATGTGCCCTGTCCAAGGTGGACAGGGCACACTTAAGTAATTTCTTTAATGATTCACAACTTGTTTATCCAATATTGTTGATCTCTGTCCCACTTCTACCAAGGAATTTTAGACACTTTTTCATTGGTAGAGCGCTACTGCACTTTTGACCCCTTACTGTATCATGTCCTTCACGCTCAAGCTTCTGACGGAATTTAGATGAAATTTGACACAAAAGTAGACCGTTCCTCGGAACCTCGAGCATAACATTTTATTCCAAAAGCATATTCCCGTGATGAATTTTTTTACTATCTATGTTTGAAGTCTTTAGGAGAAGCTAGGAACCGATAATTAAACGCTGGTGTAGGTCTCTTACGTTTTTCATTTACAGTCAAATGACCGTAAAGCAACACTACTGTTGGGTACTTACATACAGACCCAACTCAATAAAACGTTCACTATCCCTGAAACTAATGGACGAACCCTTTCGCCTTAAGACAGTGAAAAATACACAGACGTTTGAAGTGAGCGTGGCTAATTTAAGGAGCCTACCTTATCTCAGTGTAACTTTGGCATCGGGTGTCATTTGTCTTCGTCAGTGTTGGCCGGTGATCATTTATGCCACAGCACACCCTACCCTTTCGATGGAAACATAGGGAGTTAGATTTTGTGAAGCCTGACTTCTTGACCTACTGAACACTTGAAAATAGCTGTGAAAATAATTGCAGTTTTTGCTTGTGATATTAATGTTACTAAAAGAGTAATGACTGGGTATACATGTGGATAGATGAAGAGGGTAAGGGAGGCCAAAGGAAAGATGAATGTGTTGTGTGAGGAGTGATATGATGGAAAAGAGAGTCAGTGAGGGCGTGACAGTTGACAGAATAGAATAGAAGACAAATATGTGCTGTGCTGACCCCAAGTACAAACAACAAGCTAAGGAACACCGGAAGACACGGTGGAGCATACGGAAAAGGTGTGCCCTGCCTGGGCAAAGTACCACCGTGTCCTCGTAGGGGGCGATCGGCGGCAGCGATCTCTCGCGCCGTGCCTTGGTATAATAGGCTATGGTCGGAGCGAGGAGGAGTGGCAGGCGGCCGCCTCCGTCTTCATTTTTCATTAATGCTAACAAAGGAGGCGGCCGCACGCGCGATGTGATGGCCCTATTGCCCCAGCCGCCAGGATTTCGATTCCGATTTCCAGCCACCATAGACGCGGGCCTGCGGACGGTGAGCAATGGATAGCTCGCCGTCCAACCGTCCGGTAACCGTCCGGATCGAGCCCAAGTCGTCGTCGGCGCGTAATGTTCCACTCGCACCTCAAGGAGATGTTAGTAAGCCGTAGGGGCCCAGCAGGGTCGAAGCTCCGCCCAAGAGCGGGGGATGTCATTAGATGATTTACCCAAATAAAAAAAATAAAAAATCAGGAAAATGATGATGATGACGACATATTTTATTTTATTGTGGGTGGGAAACAGTCAAATGACTTCTTCCGCTATAGGGTAGAGCGAGAGGGCGTGTGAGAATTTACTGATTAAAATCCACGTGTATCTTTTAGTTGCCCTTTGCGTTTCAGGGCTACGGTATCTCTTTCTAGAATCCCGTGGCTCATGTGATAATTAAAAACATGCTTCTTTAACGTGATCTACGTTCACAATTCTAGGCAAAATAAACTACGACCCTGATCCTTTGAATATATCCTTTGAATATATCAATCTTAATAGTCTTTTTCATTTACCGATTCGCCATCTTCTTTATTTGCCCTCGTCGGCGATTTTGTACTAATCTGTTGAAGAGTCCAGGTCAACGTGCCGTCTCTTTTTGAGCCGGTTTCATTGTCTCTTTTTAGCATTTGGAATCTACTGAGTAGTACTTTTTACAAAAAAAAAATCTTATACTATATTAACTAGTGCTTGACTGCGATCGTTGATGGTGAGGCGCACTAGTTTATTAAGTGTCTATTCACTATAGCGTTTAAGACTCCTAAATTATAAACAGACAGGAAGACTGCAGTAGGCAAATTGTTCCAGTTCTTCGATGTACTCGGTATTAACGACGAGGCGAAACGCTTAGTCCGGGTCGTAGATATCTAAAAATTGAGCCTAGCTATTCCACCAGAAGCCTAGAGTGTGGGGGAAGAGTAAATAACGAATATATTTTCTCGATTATTATTTTTTAGAATCCTGACGGGTTGTTTCTTCTTTTAAACACTGTTTTGCTGTCCGTTTGCTCTCGATTTTTGCTTCAAATTATTTTATTTTTTTCTTATTCTTGATAGGTTAGCGCTTGACAGCTATCTCACCTGATGGAAAGCGACGATGCGGTCGACGATGGAACGCGCTTACCTAGAAGTAACCTATTCACTCTTAAATTAAATATTTTTATTTCACCTATACCATACATGGATATCGATAAAACGTCAGAAGTTAGTGCACGGGGAACAGTGCACTAGCTTCTGACGTTTTAGTTTTAGTTGACGGTTTAGTTTCTGACGTTTTGGATCTTCACTTTAGATTACGACCAATTGGAAAATTGGACGTAATCTAAGGTGAAGAACCCGCAAGAAACTTTATGGTTACTCTATCTTATTTACATGCTTTGCCCACACGCTGCACCAAACAACTCCCCGTATGTCCCAATAGTAGACATTCTTTGGCTCCACCCCTATTCTCATCAGGTTAAAGGCGTGTTTTCCATGACATGTGTGGTTAAGGGATGACTTAGTGCTTTCCTAAGGAAATTGTGGCCACTCGCTTGTGGATGTACAATGACAACGCGTTTTTACGAGTCAACGAATGAGGGTAGATTTTCGTTTGTTTTTTTTTTTATGTCTCGACTCGCGTCGAGTTCTTGGAAATAATTAGTGTTAGGAATTTATGTAGGTAGGTTTTTATTTATTTTTAGTATTTAGAAGTAGTTTGATGTATTCTGGTATTTTTGGAAATGTGCGTCCGTCTTAAATATAAAAACAAACTTGGCAAATATCCACAACATTTCAGTTATCAATTTCATAATTATCTCATGTATTTAACCCTTTTTAGTAAGTGTAGGTATTTTTTTCTAATTTGATAGAAAAATATTTTTTTTCAAAAAGTTATTTTTATCGTTCCAAAAATTCCAATGAAAGAACGGTACATACGTGTGTCTGTTTGTCACAGCCAATTTGCTCCGAATCTCTTGGGCCGATTCAGTTGAAAAATATTATACCTACCTATGAATATAATACAAGTAGGTCACTTTTGGGGTATCAGTTGCATAATCAAAAAATTAAGTTTTACGTACGTTATTATATGCATAGCTTTATTATATGCTCATAATTTTAAATATTATTTTTAAATATTTTTAAAGTTGTAGGTATAATTAAAGAAAATAGATGCAAAATTTGAGACAAAATTGTTTAAAAAAAAGAACAACCAATGGTTCTTTTACTTAAGATTACAGAAAAAAAAAAATGTACCTATGTTTTTTTTTAAACATTCGTTCACAAGCATTTCTATGCGAATCAGACTCACACTTAGCTCGTTTTTTCATATAGCTTTGACCCAATATGTGTCCATTTCCATTGGGTACTGAGTAATGTGATGGAAAAAATACTTTATAGATTTTATTAATAAAATGTCATGAGAAACTTTTACTCTTCATTTTGCTCTCATTGAATCATCCACTTGACTACGTTCACTATAATAACATATTCAATAGCTACCAAAACAGATAACAAATCTTCACAGCTGACGTGATCGTATTTCTATAGTCCGAAGTCCTCCGAAGATGCCTCCACACCCCCTAATTAGTTTACCGTTATTATTTGCATACGTACCTACGAACGTTTGTTTTTCAAATTTAGAACAGCCGACTGGACCCGAGGATAGCCGAACAATAACTCGGCCAAGATGTTAGAAGCAGTTAATTTAGTTTGCTTTGATAAGGGTCAACCCCCTTCTTGAAGTAGGTAGGTACTCAGGTAGGTGGTCAAGCTCCAACTTGTACAAATATTGAAACTATCGAGTTTGTATAAGTAGTGCTGAGGAAATTATTAATTATTGCTTACTGGATTGAGATTTATGGGTTTATTATGTTTGGTCAAATCTTCGTTAAGTTTGGACAAGGCAGATATACCGATATTATCCACTACACAATACGTTTAACACCTTATTTCTACACTGTATGTTTACACTACATTACTATTGAAGGCCGATGCCTTCATGGAATTAGTGTAGCCATATTATGTTTGACTTTGTTATGCTAACAAATGGTTGGTCAAAAGAACAATAAACAATAAGTATATGCTTATTCGGAAAGAACGAAAGAAAAACATTTATTTGTAACCAAACAACAATAATATATACAAAAAAAAACTAATCTATAAAAAACTTTTTAACCGGCTACGCGACAACAAAAGCAGGGCTATGTTTTTAGAAGACAAAATTCTCTCGTAATCTTCTCTACAGTTTTTGATTTTTTCGTTTATCCCTATCCTCTATACTCCTCTATACTCTAAAAAAACAGTATTCCCTACCCAATTGAACCTTCAATTGACCCAAATATGAACCAGAAAGCACAAAAAAAAAACAATTTCATCTCAACCAACAATACATAATAAATCGCTGTAAATCTAAATAAAACAGAGGCCAGTATAATTATAAATTCCGCGTCACTCGGCAACGGTGGAACAATGAAGTTAATCCATCAGGCAGGTCCTCGGGCGTGGGCAGAGATAAGAAGAGGGACGGAACCCGCACCCCGACTGTCTTGGGCACCTACCCGGGCAAAGAGCAGAAAAATGAGGTAGACAAGTCACATCTAATGAGCTGTTTTGTTAGATACGATTTATGACTAAATAATTTAAAATTTGAATTAGCTGTTAAAACTATAACGGTAGAAGAAAATATATTTCTTTACTGTTTTTAACATTAAACCTTAAAAAAATCAAATAAAACAATTTTCCTGTCAGTTTTCTTTGATTTCACTCAAAAGGATTGAGGACTGACATACCCTGGGAGAAACTCGAGGAGTTTGAAAAAGGTGTGTGCTTCAGAGTACAACAGGTTAGGTTAGTTCCGTTTTTATAAAACACTAGCTTTTGCCACTGAGTTTTGCTCGCGCACTGAGGGTTCCGTACTGACTTACCTATGAAAACAGTTCAATTCCCGGATTGAGTAACGAAAATTTTTCCGAAACGCAAAAAAAGTTATTTTTTTGTTAGGTAACTACAAATTTACAGTTTTCAGATTTATTTCTATACTTGTGCTAGGAGACCTTGCCTCGTGCCAAATTTCAGGATTCTAAGTCAACGGGAAGTACCCTACGAATTTTGATTCCCTTGAGAGTATCTAAATATAGGTTTTTTGCGACATAATCGGCCGTATTATTTTATTTTGACGTTTAGAAGTTTGGTTTTTTCACAGTTTCAAGTAACTGCAGACTTGAGGATATAATTTAAATTTTAACTCGATACCTTCACGCGTTCCCGAGATAAAGGATCTCGATAGGCAGACAGACAGACAGACAGACAGACGGACAACAAAGTGATCCTATAAGGGTTCCGTTTTTTCCTTTTGAGGTACGGAACCCTAAAAATGGATAAATAATAAGGGACACTTTTTTATTCCGGAGTAAGGGGACAATCCCTTTTAATAATTTATCAATTTTTATGTGAGTGAAGACACTGGCAAAAGTTAGTTAAGTTTCTTTGTATGTGTAAGTCTGACACATACGTACGGATAAACTTTCACATTTATAATTTAACACTATCACAAGTGTGATTATAACGAACAATCCATACATTACGTCACTTATTACGAGGATAGGGTTGACATTTCTAAATCTATATCAGAGAATCAAAACTTGTAATTTTAACTCTTCGTATAACAGAAAAACTTAAAAATATCTCCGTCTTTCAACTTTCTCAAACTCTCAACGTAGGCACAAAACCACGCCGCCCCTTGTCACATCTGCGGCTTACTCTCAATACGTTGTCCAGTCCTTAAGGCCACCCTTCTCAGTCACTGACGACCACCTGGGCCTGTCGTATGAATATTAATTCGGCCATATCTTGACCCCTGTCCGACAGTAAGAAACCTTGACGTATGAATATCTTAAGTAATAGATGAGGTACCGAGTAGAAGTTGTTTTTGCCGGATGATTAACTGCCTTGGCACGCAATATTTTTTTATAATAATTAAATAAAGGGACAAAGACTAAACAATTCTTGGTAACCAGTTCACTTAAGTTTCCCAAAACCATAGCCACCATATTAAAAGTATAATGCTTCTTATTTTTAGAATCTCTTGGTTACATCTGTCCGTCTGTCACGCCCCCTTATCCTCAAGAACTTATAGAGGTATTCAGCTGAATTTAATATCCAATTCCCAAGTCACCCCTTAGAGCAGTGAAAAAATCGAACTTTAAAGTCAACAGGCAATCTTAAGATAAGTCTGTATGTATGCACTGTTTAGGCGCATTTGATACTCGCAAAAACAACAAAACCTATAGGGTGCTTCCCGTTGACCTAGAATTCTGAAATTTTACAAGAAGCAAGTATAATATATAATACAAGTAAAAGGACAGCTCCGAAAAAATCAGAAACTAAAAAAAATCTTTGAGACTTGATTTTTTTTTTTTAGGTGAGAAAATCATCTAATGACAAATCCCGCCCTTGGGCAAAGCGGGAGATAGTGTCAGACTTTTACTGACTAAAAACCTACTCCTGTCCCTTCTTTGCCTTCATCCCGGGGCCCCGGGCTTCGCTTTCACACTACCCGTGAGACTTAATTTGGGAATCAAACCATTAACATAAATAGTTTGTAAGGAACCCTCGATGTGCGATTCCAACTCGGACTAGATCGGATTTTTTATTTCTTTTGTTTACTTCCCGTAGAAAACTTTGTCGAAATAGACCAATATCTTAGACATAAGACCGTCATCGTAATCACCCCGTGACTCAAATATTATCTGAAGGCAGCATCGCAACCCACCCAAATATTGTTTCAATTGATTAGCCCTTACTCATTGTTAAGGGTAGTGGACAACAGGAGCATTTCCACACGTCTTAGATTTATGAATTAACTAGTAATTCATCCTTGCTTTGCACCAGTGTCAATATATCGTCTTTTTTTTAATTGATTGATACTCCTGGAGAGGAGGCTTGAGTTCCAAAAGTGGGAACATTATAAGGCCGACTACCAAGTCAAGTCAAGTCAAAGTCAAGTCAAAGGTGGTTTATTTTACATAGGCCTACATGGGCACTTATAAAACGTCAGAAGTTAGTGCATGGTTCCAAATTGCTCGTTTCCTATGGAGGAGAACCGGCAAGAAACTCCATGGCTACTCTTTAAAAAAAAAAATGATGTTACAATATTTCTATATTACAGAATAAGTAGATATTATGTAAGGACAGTGTAGACCGGTCTGTATTGTAATAAAAAGTACAATAAAAATAATCATAATAAAAAGTTACCTAAGAATTCGCGGAGTCTACAGTGTTCTCACGTTCACATTATAAAAAAGAGGCTATATAAATAAAAGAAAGTAAAATAAATAATTACAATCATTAATAAATGATACGTTAACAAAATAAATAATAAAAAAATAAAATATTGCAAAAGCAATGAGTTAGAAAGAAAAGAAGTATATATTACAACAATATATTATCCTATGCTATGTTATAAACTAGTGCTTAACTGCGATCCCACCTGATGGTAAGCAGTGATGAAATCGTTGATGGTGAGGCGCACTAGTTTGTTAGGTGCCTATTGTGGGGACCTTAGAGGCCACACAATAATATTAATAACTTGCAAACTGGCATGTTATACTTTTAGGGTTTAGGTTTTAAAAAAGTTTAGCTTTGATAGATGAAAAACAAGATAGATAGGAGATGTCAATAGAAAAGTTGAGACGTAATTTTATACAAAGTGTATTAGAAAGTGCTTCATACAATAGAATAATAGTATAATTCAACCAGAAGCCTTTCATTTGCGTATCCACTAACACACTATTCACTCTAGCCTTGAAGACACCTAAATTATAATCGGACGGGAAAAAAGCACCAGGCAATTTGTTTCAGTCCTTCGATATACGCGGTATAAACGACAAGACGAAATACAGTAGTCCAAACCGTAAAAGTTTTAACAACGTAAGAGTGGATACTCGCCGTACATCGGGTTGTCCGTTGGTATGGTGGATGGTTCAGCTCCTTATTAACCTAAAAAACTGCTTAACGTTCGTCTTTAGTATCAACCATTGTTTCCTTAACCTGGGAGACGCGCGTGAAACAGTACGCGCGCTCGACGACTTGGGCTCTGACCGAACGGCGAGCTACACATTGCTCGCCGTTCGCTTATTATTAAGGCTCGCGTTTGCCACTATCTCACCTGATGGTAAGTTTTATTTAGGTATGTGTAGTATTGCCTCAGTGCGCATATATTCCAGACTCAGTAACCACTCGTGAATCGTTGTTTTACAGAATTTCTTTAGAAGGGAGGCGAATTTCAGTTTATAAATCGAACACTCTCTTTATTAAATTTCTCAATTCCTCTTTATTATTTTTCCCTATGTTTTCTATCAAAAACAGTTTCTTCAAGATCATAACAACAAATCTACATAGGCACAAATCAAAAACCACAAACTCGAACCCTTATTTCAATATCCACCATTACAACATTTCCCATTCCATCTTATACTTCACCAGTGAACCTTAATCCTTATACTCCGATCCATTTTCGGTCAAGTGAGCTCTTCTAATTAGTGAAATATCATAATTGGGAGATAGTTTCAAGTGCCTTGTTGGAGCTGGCGTCCGTGTGAGAATATCATTCCGGGTAAAGTTTTAGGGCTGTAGCACACTTGTAATTGGACACGCTATAATTATGGCGGCGTCTTCGTCTTTCGCATGACAAAAGTCCTCACCAGACATGGTAAGTTCAGGAGGTTCCTGCACTTGTATCAGGCGGTTGAAACGTCTGGGTGTCATCATTGTGTGCAGGTGTGCCCGCTTGGGCGGAGCATCGCCATGTACTCGTGGAGGCGATTGGTGGCGGTGACAATTCTTGCCGCGGTTCAGTACATAGTCCGGAGCGAGGTGGAATGGTGGTTGATTCCTTCTGTGAATCAGTAATGCTAGCGAAAAAGACGGCCGCAACTCTACCGTACGCTCCATCGTCTCCTCTCAGCAGTTCACACAATGGTGACCCCCGGGCGTATCTACCGCCTGAGTCCGGTGCAGGAACCTGCCGAACTTACCATGTCCGGTGAGGACCGTCATGGGAAAGGTGAGGACGCCATGACACCTCTTCAATCACCCTCTAAGAGGGGACTTACCGCCATGATTATGGCATGCCCAAAGTAGTTAGTATTTATGTGTAATATAAGGGCCGCACTGGGCCCGTGTGGTGGATTACGGCCCATTCTCTCTCCTAGGGAGGAGGCCTGAGTCCCAGCAGTGGGAACATTAAAAGACAGATTAATGCTATTATTATATGCAATATCAGGACGTGGTTTACCCGTGTAACGTGTATATCGTATCTATATTCGTTCAAAAATTGTTACGAGGATGATAAGTTCATTAGTATATTCATAATTAGTTTTAACCTAAAATAATCATGAATTATTTTAGGATAAAAAATTACGTTTTTGATAAATCTTGATTGCGACACTGGCGGTGTGTGCATGTGTAGAAAGTACCTAAACGAATGTTTTACCAGTGTAATCGTCGGTTCCCATATTATTTACCTACAACTAATTATTTATATATATAAATAATTTCTTAAACACTACCTAAGTGCATTTACGTAAAGTTTTAGTTCTTAAATTATTATTGTAAATTAATTTTCAAGTGTTTATCATTTAAAATGTACCCTGTTATACACCCCTATAACAGTGTACATTTATTTTGCAAATAGCGGGTTTGAGTGGACCTGTCCAGTCAGTGCAAGCATTTGTCAGTATTCGTGTATTATTGTGTAGTATCACCCAAACAGTTGCAGTCAAGAACTTTTTTCAACATAAGTTCTTGACTGCAACTGTTTGGGTACTCTAACTAATCTAGGAGAGGTTTTTAATTCAGTAATTATCCTCACTGCAGCAGGTGACCGAATAGAGCAGTGGTGGCCGAGAGGTAATGGCCTCGACTTACGTGTTGTAGGTCGCGAGTTCAAACCCAGCCAGGTGCATTACTTTGTGTAATTTATTTCATCACCACTTCTCTCAAAACGGTGAAGGAAAACATCGTGAGGAAACCGGCATGTCCTAGAACCAAAAATTCGAATATATGTGACATTCACCAACCCGCACTAGGCCCGCGTGGTGAATTACGGCCCATTCCCTCTCCTAGAGAACATTAAAAGGCTGAGTGTGCTATGCTTATCTTCACTTAATGAGTTTTAGCTTGTTTTATTGTCTAGTCCTGCTTCAAAGTCTCTTTCATCCCTACCTTTGGAGTTTTTAAAATGTTATATTCTTCTTCTTCTTTTCGTTTCGATGTTCTCAAACTATTTTTTTTCTGACCAGCATTTGGCAACCTGTAATGTTCTTTAATGTTTTATTAAAATCGATAAAGCATGTTTTTTCAGCTCAGTTCTTGATATCGTTGATGAATTATAAGGAAACATTTTTGGTGTTTCACAGCTGTACCTATTTAATTTTTTTTTTTATTTTCATTTCAGACGAGACATTTTATTTGCCCCTTCGATTTTATCATAATATTTTGTTTACAGAATCTAAATAATAATATTAATATATGTACAAAAGAAACCATTTTTACTAACCTGAACTACAATAAACTAAAAATACGCTTATGCAATTACTTACACAGAAACCTCTTGCTCACTATACTAAACGTTAATCTTAATTCACATCTTTTAGCGGACAACGAAACACCCCAATTTCTATAGACACATAAAAGTACGTAGATACTTAGACAAAAGTACCTCCTAATTCCATACATTCAAGTCACACACCAACTAACACTAACCCATTTCAACAATAGCCATTCGAAATTCGAAATGTATGTCGCAATACCGTCTAATTCCGGCCGAGTTTGAATATCCGTCCAAGTTGGACTTCCGCCGGAAACGGCCGCACCCAACATGGCGGACGTCTTTATCTGAAGAATTAACTTGTGATAGTTATTCAAATGCGATGGTCATGGAAGGGTGCTGAGGTGGGCCGTGGTGACCACTGAATATATTGTAATGATTCTTAGAACGTATTACGCAGTAATGGGTTCAATTGATATGTTTGTTTTTTTCCTCTGTTAAATTTAAAAGAAAAATTATGAAAATACTTACAAAATAATATAATAATAATGTTTTAATTATTTATTTTCTACTTTGTTTGGTTTTTCCTTTTTGTTTGATTTGTTTTGAGTTTGTTTCAAAATTTGTTTCTGGGTCTTTATGTCAAGAGTGAATAACTTAACTCTAGGCAAGCGTGCTCCATCGTTGGCCACATTATCGCTTACCATCAGGTGAGATAGTGGTCAAACGCGAGCCTGTCAATAATAATAAAAAAACAGCTTAATTTTTTATTATTATGACTCTTTTCGGACTCAAAAATGTTTTAATTTAATTATTGTTGTTTTATTTATACGTCTTAGGACCCTGAGGTCTTGGACCTTTGGAAGGCGTACGAGGGGCCGAAGCCAACTTGCAGAGGTTCTTTAGATAATTTTATTGGAACGTGATACCAACTGACGATTATCCATGTACACACTATGCTAAATCCTTTCGGCCCCATCGTCCATCTATTCTGTGAGCAATGTGCTTTAACCATTGACACTTAAGTTTCGCGATTCTTTGGGCTACGTTCACCTGTCAGGAAGTTCGGTAACCTCGTTGTGATAGACAGGTGTCACTGAAAGTTCTCATGGACAATCTTTTACGTATAGACTATCATTATTGCTGTTTTTTTCTAGTAGTTTATATTGCTTGCTCATATCCCAAATAAATATTTATTTATTTATTAAAACTTCATGCAACACCAGGTTTTTTTTTTTTATTGGGTGGGAAAATCATCCTAATGACATCCCCGCTCTTGGGCGGAGCGGGAGATAGTGTCAGACTCTTACTGACTAAAAACCCACTCCTGTTCCTTCGTTGCCTTCGTCCCAGGGCCCCGGGTTCCGCTTTCACACTACCCGTGGATGCAACACAAGGTACAGATTTAATGCCTTTCTCTACCAGCACCAAGGGTGGTGAAGAGAAAACATGGCAGAGGCATAAAAAAAAGAAAAGATTCTTAAGAAAACAAGGGTACAAATGGTACAAGGGTAAAATTAACATACATATATATTTATTAGAATATATACTTACCTACGAAGTAAAAGACCTCTACCTATAAAGTAAAAGACTTTTTTTAAGAGGTTCTTGAAACGATTTTGCTATTTGTGTAGAAAATAGTATTGTTGTGTTGTTAATATAGTTACTCAAAGGGCAATGGAAAGGGCCATGCTCGGAGTTTCCTTGCGTGATCGCGTCAGAAATGAGGATATCCGCAGGAACCAAGGTTACGGACATAGCCCGAAGAATCGCCAAACTTAAGTGGCAGTGGGCAGGGCACATTGCTCGCAGAACAGATGGTCGATGGGGACGAAAGGTCCTGGAATGGTGACCACGTACCGGAAGACGCAGCGTTGGAAGGCCTCCCACAAGGTGGACCGATGACCTGGTGAGGGTCGCGGGAATCCGATGGATGCGAGACGCACTGGACCGGTCATTGTGGCGACATTTGGGGGAGGCCTATGTCCAACAGTGGAGGTCTTTCGGCTGAAATGATGATGATGGTAGAAAATAATTCCGCAACGTTCGCTAAAATACATACTGACTAGTGGCCGTCCTGAGGTCGAAAGGAAGTGAGGAAGAAATATATTTCTTGCTTTCTAATATGATTTCAGTTTATATAGAGTCCAAGATCAACCTCCAGAATTTAAAACACATCCCACCTACTACAGCTAAATAACACATTAATATTAAACAGCCAGTTAACACAATTACTAATATAAATCCAACAGATATTTCAAGCGTTACGCAAGGTGAACTGAGGGTTGTATATAATTTGAAAGGGTGAGTAGGGTGGTCAGTGTTTGTGATTTGTAAATGGGCTCAGACCTTAGCCCTTCCTAGAGACGGGGATATATCACGTAGGCGGCGATAACTTTGTTTAAGGAAGTTTATAGAGATGATTGTTCGTTGGAGTGACCAGTAGCTGGATACAAATTGACGTAGGTAAGTAGGTTTTTGAAAATTTTGACTTCAGGGAAAGGGTCAGCTTTTCGTAGTCCTAATGTTTAATACATCACATGTCAAACTCTAATTTTGAAATATAGTAGTCTTTGCAGTAAGTAATTATTAGCGGTTTATATAGCGGTTAACATTAGATTGCATTTAATATGAGTAATCTTGCGATACGTTAGGATGGTGATATGTATTTAGGTAAATGCAATTAGACTCAAAACACTATTAAATTTTATTCATTAGTTGCACACAAAACATATAAATACAAATACAACGGATATTCGTAGTTAACGCGCTAAGGCGAACCAACCAAAAATTAGGGTTTTCTTGCAGCAAACCACAGGATATTGCCAGTAATGTTTTCAATACACATAACAAAAAAATCAAATGGACATTTACATTGTCGCTAATTAAAGTCCCAATTTGTAAATCTATTCGACACACTAAAACGATACTTGTCACACTCTACCAAACTCTATTAAATCAAAACGGCATACCCCCGTACAATTGTCTGTCGAGATATCTTAAGGGCACAAAGGTTCCCGCAAATTGCCGAAGTAAGTGTAAGGTCCGAACAGAAATACATTATCTGGACTGGATGGGCCGCGATCGGTAGATTTATTGTCTTCGGACTTCGTACTGTCCTATTTCCTCTGGATATAAACGATTGTTTTGTCCTTAATTTCACCCTGGATTGGATAAGCAAGGCCTTGGAATTCTGTGAAGGTAGATGATTAGAAATTGTTGCGATGCCGACTTTGAATGGGTGGTGTTTAGATCTATATTGATGGAGGTTTTATTCGTTTTTAACTTGAGGGTCAAAACTTCATAATATAAAAATAATGAAATCACTTCCATATTTATATTATAAAAAATATTATTAAATTATTATACAGCTGAGCTTCCATGCTAACCTACTGCTCAGACTTTCTCTTAACCCATATATGGAATCCTGAACTGAAAAGAGTCACAATAACATACTCCAAATTTTTTCGTCTTACATGTACCATCATTGTTACAATATAGTTTATAAAATTAAACCAATAAACTTTATAGGTAGACTAGCTTCTGCCAGCGGTTTTGCCTGCGTGAAAGTAAATTTCTCCATACAAACTTTGGACTCCCATTACGTCATAAAACCTTGTGCAAAATTTCACACTCCTAGGCCTTGTAGTTTCCACTGTGCGTTGATGTATCCGTCAGTCAGTTTATCCTTTTATGCATAAAGATATATATGTAAATACCGTTAGATTACTATCTATCTCGAGAGATCGTGAACCTTAACAAACAGCTCATGATTTAACGCATTACTTTTCAGTAGATTGTAATATATCGAAGTTAAACTGTTAAATTGTCAAATAGAATAGGACGAAACGCATCTCGCGCGCTGATTAGTTGAACGTCATGTTTCCCGCGCCGCCATATTTGTTTGTTTATTCGTTTGTTGACGAATATAAACAGTGTTTTATCGAACTGAAAATAACAATATGTACAAATACACATAAAAATTAATTGGGCATCAAAAAATTATCCACATCGTTGTCAATGAGAAAAGTGCCCAGAACGCTGGTTGTAATGCTATGTTGAATAGTAATGCTAAATTGTTGGCCAAAGAAGAACCCAGCCTCTGGTCACGTGAAGCATTTAGCTGTTTGCTGATATCCTGATTACAATAATAATTCTACTTATCTTAAGAACTTATCACTAAACCTTCTTAATTTATCATCATCTGTTCGTTACTGCGGGGTGCCAGCTGAAAATCAGCGCTGGGTGTCTGATGTCCAGCAATTGCTGAGTTAGCGGCCCTTTCGGTTCGGGCACGATCAGTGCAACTGTATTGTACTTCTGAATCAACGTTTTTTATTATTTTGTGTTGTGTGTTGTCGTTTATACAAAGATTATTTAAATTTAGTTAATTACCAAACATCGGTCTAAGTAAATAACAAATTGTAAAAAAAAGTAGTAGTAGGTATTAGTTCGGTTGATTTTTTTTTTATCATCTTAATTTTTTTATGTTTGGTACCTTAGAACTCCGTCGTTTATGGACCGATCTGCAATTTTTTTCTCCCATAAAGGATATGTTTCCAGATTGATCCCATTTTTTTCAAAATCCAGTTCTGATGATGGGGTCCATGAGGAATCGAGGGAACTCCTCAAATATTATAGGTCACCATATAATTTTAGGATAAGGATTTTGGTATTTTCATTGAAAACTTAGCATTTACAGTCAAAAAGTAACATTTGATGAAGTGAAACTAATGAAGACCAGAAATGCAGACAATACAAATAAATGAATGTTTATGAACAGTTACGTTGAAAATAGGATCATCGAAGTGATCTGATGATGATGATGGAGCTGGAAGGTAGGAACTCAAGGTAACCTAGACGTGTTTGGGCTTGTTAGAATTGTCTCTGGTTATAAGTGTATCGCAACTAAAAAGTGTATTTTATTGTTAAATAAAATTTTTAGACAGCTTTTAATAAAATACATGTCAAGATTGTTTACGTTTAGTTAATTACCTAAACAGATGTTGTTTTTTTGAGAAATGAATCATCCTAATTGTAGGTAAACTATATGAAAATCGACGCACTACAGACATTGCTACCGAATCAGTATCATAGATATAAAAAACGCACGCACACATATAAAAAATTACGTAATTTAAAAATAGTTGAAATCAATTTAGTAGCTGATTCTGAACATACATATTGTAGGTGTCTTTCCAAAACCCTGAACTACAACACACTTGAACAGTAATTTCCATACAGAGGCTACATAAACTAGCAACAAACAAAGTACACTTTCCTAACCAAATATTCTAACCAAGTTAATAGCCAGCAAGTGTAAAAGATCACACTTGCACCGTTTCTCACAAAATGGCCGTTCGTGTCGGACATTTAGCATTAAATATATGTTTTACCACCTTATAAAGATTGCGTCCGAGATCTGCGCCCGGAGCATGCGGCACGAAGCACTTGTATCGCCTACGACAGTTCTTAGCGCTTTTGTAGGTTGGGAGCGTGGATTTTGTTTTAGTTATTCGGAGAATATTTGTAGGCTTGTCACTGGTTCAAACTTTTTGTCTTTAATGTGGTTGTAGTTTTTATTTACGTCAGGATTTGCCTTCTTTTTCTAGTTGAATGTTTCTTTAATTTTTTATGTTTAATTATTTCATGTACATCAATGGATACACCGGAAAAAGTTACAATATATGAGGATAACAGAGTTCATGTAGAGCGAGCTAAACTCAAAATTGAGTTTTCTCTCAGCGATCCATCTTTATTTCGTTGTTGAGGACAGTTATAGTCTTGCATCTGAAAAATAACTTAGAATCTATCGCGGCACATTATTTAGTCTCACTTCGTTTTTCACCGAATCAACCATTTTTTTATCAATCATATCTCATCTCTCACACACACATCCATGGGTCGTTCGAAAGGAAACCCCGGGTTCCGGACAAAGAAGGAACATAGGAATGGGCTTAGGTCAATAAAAGTCTACTCGCTCTCGCGCTTCACCCTGAGCGGGAAAAGTCATTGGATGATTTCCTACCAAAAAAAAAAATACCACACATAGATCTGCAGATTTAGAAGTACCTTCAGAACCTTTTTTAACATCGCTTCAAAGCTATTATATTATTGTATTTCATACATGTATAATTTTTTTGGATTTTTATTTGACTTATTTTAAGACGGTTTCCTCTCCCATCTCCTGCGCTATAAAGGCGTTGTACACACACGCGGCTAGTGTCGGTGTGCGGTGTGCCTTCAGCCGCCATGTGTGTGCCGTGATGGCCGGAGCGCCGTGACTCGCGCAAGGAATGTTTATTGCTCCTGCCAGGGCTTGCAGCAGAGGGGCAATCTAAATTGACAACGTTGTTAATAAAGATATTGAAACGGTTTGTCTTAAGCGGAAATGGAGAAACCATTCCACCTGACTCCATAACAGTCAGGTGCTGGTATGTTGAATTTAATGTGTGAGGTTTGAGGAAGGCAATACTGATAAACCAGACATACAAATGATCAAAAAATGTAATAGGTGAATTTTTGAATGTTATATTCATATAAATAACTTATAAAGAATGTTTGTCCTTGTGTTTTTAATTTAAATTATAATTTTGACTGTATTATTGACCAATTACTAACTTATTATTGAAATTTTTTACCACTGAATGAACTTAGAAATTCAACGATTTATATTTCTATGGATTATTTAATCATTTCTCATTATTTAAATATTTGGTTTTTAAGATTATTTCATAATTAAATCAATTATGAAAAATTGTACATGCCTCACGTTAGAATGTATTGGATCCTTTTTTTATTTAACACCTTATTTTTCTACCCACATTCATGATAAATAAATTATTTAATTTCATCAAATAGAAGATTACTGCTACAACTGTAGAGATGGCGAATCTCTTGCCGGTTCTTCTCCATAGGAAACGACCAATTTGGAATCGTGCACTAGCTTCTGACGTTTTATAAGTGCCCATGTAGGCCTATGTGAAATAAAAAACTTTGACTTTGATCCGGCTCGAAGGACCAAATGTTGTTGGATGGCTCTGGGAGACCAGGAATTTGAGGAACTTGAGGATGTGAGGAAATGGTAACACTCCCATGCAATTGATAACCAAAAAATATTTTGTTTTATTACCTACTTCTTATTTTAAAAATATTTACAAAACTAAAAAGATTTATTAAAAGAGGTTCCATTGGGAACAATATAGATATCAAACAGGTAATGTGTGTATATCAGGCAAATGGTCAGAATGGATAACTATCAAAAAAATATCACGCAGAAAAAGGCTTTCTTTATTTTTTTCACAAACCCTTTTAAAATAAGGATATACCCATCCCTACTGTTCAGTTTAACACTTTAATGCCCGGTACACACAATCAGATATTTGTTTTAAATTATGGTAATAAAATGTCTGTGAAAGTCACGAGCGGTTGAGCGAATGCGCGTGCGCCGGCCGACGGGATGAGCGAATTGGATCGGGATCGGGATCGGGGATTAAGGGCATTAAACGTGATTCAAATTTGTTGTGGGTTAGGTCAAATAAATATAAGAGTTTAGTGGAGAAATATAAAAAAAGAGAAAAATAAATATCAGACATTTTAAGACCACGGGTTTCCTTTTCAGAAAATTCCTGGAACTCAAATTTTCTGAATATCTAGAAGGAGCCTAGCCTAAGGTTATGTGTAAATATTTACTTAACTACTTTTTGTCCGCGGCTTCACTAGCGTTCTTTAAGACTGCGACCACATTAATTCAGGTTGATTGTCGATACGGGAACTTAAGAGCGTCCAACCTGAGATACATTTCCATACAGCTTACGTGATTATGATGTTATTAAACATCTTTCTCTAGATATTTTGGAAACACAGATATAGCATAGCATAGCATAGTCGGCCTTATAATGTTCCCACTGTTGGGACTCAGGCCTCCTCTCTAGGAGAGGGAACGGGCCGTAATCCACCACGCGGGCCCAGTGCGGGTTGGTGGATGACACAGATATAGTACAGATATTGAAATAAAAACATAAATTTGTGTAAAACTAATTTAGAAAGCCCTCTGAAAATTTTGCGGGAACTTTGGCCCTTCATAATACACGGTGTCTGACATCGACGCACAAACGAATTCCACGGATCCAGTACATTTTTCTGGACGCCAGTGGTGGAACTTTTCGTCGGCTTTTTCCTAATTTAAAAAAAAAATCTGTCTTTTTAAAAATTTAAACTGTATAAAATCGTTAATGTAACCGACCCTAGTGATATCTTTAGTAAAAAAAAACAAAAAAAATTGTAATGAAACATTTACATTTTCATTTTTTATTTTTAACTAAAAAGGGTAAATAAGTTAGTCTAATCAATCTCGATGACATTTTTAATTTTAAAAGTAATTTATTCATTCTTTTTTTCACTAAAATTTTTACAGTAACGATTTTATTTCTTCCATAAATATAAAATACAAACACAAAATGCATATAGCAAGTAGTTTATTTTAGTTTATGATTGATAAAGACAATTTTGGTACGTTTTTGCAAAAAACTGCACAGATTATTGAATCTCATAACATATGATTAAACAAAAGAAGATGACCAGACTAATGAAACCCAAATTAGCAATACAACAAGATGACCCAATATCCGAACTTAATTTTTTTTTGGCCATTTCATATTTTCCCACTGCTGAGCCTGGTGGCCTCCCTAATTTCGTTCAGGCATTTTTTTTTTCTATGGCCTAACTACAAATTTACAGTTTTCAGATTTATACCTATACTGATGAGAACTTGTTACATGCCAAATTTCAAGATTCTAGGTCAACTGTAAGTACCCTGAAGATTTAGATTTCCTAGCAAGTGTCAAAATATTCGCCTAAACTGAGCATAAAAGGTTGACTGGTAGAAAATGCCTAAGGTATTAAGTCCGCCTCTGTACCTTTATGCGCATGAAGTATAAATAAATAAATTAATAAACGGCCTTATCTTTAGATTACGTTGATTTAGAAGTTTGATCTTTTCACTGCTGCTTGGGGTAGCAGACTTCAGTATTTCATATTAATTTCAGCTTCACATCCCCACGCGTTCCTGAGAAAAAGAGTCTTGACAGACGGACAAACGGACATATAGATAACAAAGTGATCCTATAAGGGTTCCATTTTTACCAATTTAGGTATCGGACCCGAAACACCCTCAGTAACTTAAACCACTCATCAAAAATCTAAGCAAATATAATCTACCTATCACCAATAACACACAAATAACAGATACTAAGATGAGATACAGCGTTGTCTGCTGTGTGCAGAATGACGCATACTTGGTTCAGGCAGAGCGGGGAAATGCGCAGTGAGAGATAAGCCGATCCAAACGGACTTTGTGATGCCTAGTCTACTGTCCGCGCGTCTCCGCTTGCTGTACGATTTGTGTGGACTTGCCTTTGCATTTCACATATTGTTACGTCATTATTTTTTACAGGTGTGGCTAGATACAACGGTGTATATTGACCCACAGACCTCGCTCTTAAAATGTAGTGAACCCAGTGCGAATAGATAGAGTGAAAGAGTTCGTGGGATGGTAGATAGAAAGATACGGTCTAGATTTTTTGAGATTTAATCTCAGTTGGAGCACGCCATTGCACGCATAAACTTTGAAAAGTTGAATTGTTCAAGCTGGTTTTTTTCAAAGTGCATGCATGATGATAAGGTGACGCTTGGCATCTTACTCTGGTCTGCTCAACTAAATTCATTGGAGACGACCAGTCGTATTCTTCCTCAAAATTAGCACCATATGATAAAGGCAAAGCTGAAATATTCAGCTCGAAAGCCCAACAGAAGATGGTTGTCGCCCGAAAATCGCTAACAGGCACAGCTGAGCTCTAATTGCGTTCAGAAAAACCTTCAAGTCGTTCGGTAACCTGAAACTGGCTCTGCAAAAGGAGTTTAAAAGAACGACCCATTGAACCTCAAAGAAATGCATAAGTTAATGAGCTCTCGTAAGAGAAGATACGAAGAGTCCTACTATCATTACGTGTTTGTTGGTTGTAATTAAGGACGTAATCTACTATGTGAGCCCAGAGCGGGTTCGTGAATATCACTTGTTTCAAATTTTTGGTACTAGGATACACTATTTCCTAACGACATTTGCTGTTTTACCATCAGAGTAGTTTCGATTAAAACCCCATTGCAAAATATAATATTCTAAACTGCACCTCATCCACACAAATCTAACGTACACCTACGAGCAAATCAGAGCAACCCAGCGCCGCATTGTTGCACTGATTTAGAACGGCAGACATCTCCAAACTAACTCAGCCCATTCTCACGTATTAATATATTCTATTCGATTCGATTCGATAATTCGCTAGACACCTACCGATGTATCGATTAGCGAGCGATTATCGAGTTCGAGAATGAGGTTTGCTGTTTGAAGATGGACTGATAGAAGTTTGTAGAGTATTTTGGATGAGTGGAAATACAGGATTAGATTTTGTTTGATTGTGTAAGGGAATTAATATTTTATTAGCAAATATCTGCCTGGTATACTAATGATATAAAGACGAAAGCTTGTGAGTGTGTATGTATATTTGGTACTCCTTTCATGCTGAAACTGCTAAAGGGATTTGGATGAAATTCGGCTCACAGGTAAACCTGAAATTCGACACAAGGGAGGGGCCATTTCCTGGATTACCACATAGGATATCCTGGGAGTATATTCCTTTATGATATTTTTTTAATTTCACTTGGGCAAAGCCGTTGACAGCATCTAATTTCAAAGTATGTATTGTCTTCTCTTATGTAGATGAAAGAACAATACCCAGAAAAGACACCATGTTCTGACTGTGTTTTGACTGGCCTGTTGATCTAGTTGTTAGTGACGTCGTGGGTTCGATTCCCACCCAACACAAATGTTTGTGTGATGAGCACGATCATTTGTTCTGTGTCTGGGTGTAATTTATCTATAATATGTATGTATTTAGAAATATATAAGTATGTTTATCAGTTGTCTAGTACCCATAACACAAGCTCTGCTTAGCTTGGGACTAGACGGCGATGTGTGATAGTTGTGGAATATATGTTCAGCTTCAGTACTCTTTAATTTAAAGTCAAATAAGACTCTGACCTCTTCCAACACGACTCACTATCCCATACAGACTCGCTGCCTCATTACTTCGAAAGAAAATCCTTACTATGTTAACGATAATCGACTTTAACGGTCTTAATTAACCCAACCTTAAGGTCAGCTCACACTGAGACGCAACATGGCGCGTCTTGACGTGTCTGTGCAGCGAGATTTCCGCATCTATGTCTCGATTCACATTTGAGTGGGAGAACAGAAACTAGTACCTTTTTATGAAGTAAATAAAGTTCTATTTTCAGTTTTAGTTGTATCAATCAATCTCAATTAATCTATCTTTTTTCCAAGTATGTTGAAGTCGACTTCTAGTCCAATCAGATGCAGGTAGATGTAATGTTTCACTTGGAACGAATGCCTATTTCAAATAAAAACCTATCTATATCATGCCAAGGGATACCGTGTGTACAGGTACTAGGTTGTGGATAGGCGCAGGTTTGCGGACGGCGAGCACTGGGTAGCTGGCCGTCCAACCGTCCGGTAACTGTCCGGACCGAGCCTAAGTCGTTAATGGCGCGTACTGAAATTTGCCTCCCTTCTAAAGAAATCATGTAAAACAACGATTCACTAGTGGGCACTGACGCAATTCTACACATATCTAAATAAAACTTACCAGCAGGTGAGATAGTGGCAAATGCGACCCTATCCATAATAATAAACGGACGGCGAGCTATGGGTAGCTCGCCGTCCGGACCGAGCACAAGTCGTCGATGGCGCGTACTGTCCCACGTGCGCCTCAAGGAGATGTCAGCAAACCCAGCACGGTCGAAGCCTACTGGGGTCAAGGGTCTGCTTCTGAAAAGAAGACTGGGCCCTGGTATGAAAGGCAACGAAGGAACAGGAGTGGATTTTTAGTCAGTAAAAGTCTGAAATGTGCGCGCAATGTCGCGTCCCGTTGCGTATCGGTATAGACGGACCCTTAAATTAAACTGGCGTTACTTTAACCGGCGATTGCAGCCTCACACGCTCCCTAACTGCCCATTTACTTAATTGATAATAGATTCTTTAGGTTATAGTTAAATAAAGTTTACTACAGAATTTTAACGGTTTAGTTGCACTCGTTAACTAGTATGTGTGCAGTTAAAAGGAATTTTCAATGATTAGAATGTTTAACTTCGTGTTAAAGGTGAAAATAAATCAGAGTTTTTTTGCAGATGATTCGTCTAAAATATTAATGGATTAATAAAATCGGTTTTGTCAGGAGTGGATGTGATATATTTTGCCGTGTTTGCGTAATTTTGAAACGATGTTGAATATGTCTTGAGGAAAAATATAATATATCCTTATGTAAGAAATTTCCCTAAGCACCAAATTGCAGAATAATAATCAGCATTGTCATCATTGGTTGTTATCATTTCACACAATTGGTCTAGTTTTGTACGTAAAGTACACATGGATTTTGGTAAAATGGAGCAGGGAATGTTATTGTATAGTACTGACTACCCTAGCAAAGCTTGCCGATTAAGCTGCCTCGATACATTTGTATAGTACTGACTACCCTAGCAAAACTTGCCAATAAGGCTGCCTCGATACATTTATATAGTACTGACTACCCTAGCAAAGCTTGCCAATAAGGCTGCCTCAATACATTTATATAGTACTGACTGGCCTGTTGGTCTAGTGGTTAGAGGCCCTGACTGCTTTGCCGGAGGTCGTGGGTTCGATTCCCACTCAGGACAAATGTTTGTGTGATGAGCACGATTATTTGTTCAGTGTCTGGGTGTAGTTTATCTATAATATGTATACATTTAGAAATATATAAGTATGTTTATCAGTTGTCTAGTACTCATAACACAAGATCTGCTTAGCTTGGGACTAGACGGCGTTGTGTGATAGTTTTTTTTTTTTTTTTTTTATTCTGGATAGGTTCGCGCTTGACCGCCATCTCACCTGATGGAAAGCGATGAGGCGGTCGACGATGGAACGCGCTTACCTAGAAGTAACCTATTCACTCTTGACTTAAAGATTTCCGGGTTGTAGCTATCAGGAAACACACATTCCGGCAAGGAATTCCACTCCTTAGCTGTACGCACAATGAATGTGTTCCCAAAACGTTTTGTGCGTATAGGTGGAATGTCCACCATGTACCGGTGGCGCGTTGCCGTACGCCTGGTGGTCCGATGATGGAACGGGCTAGGCGGAATTAGGTTATGCAATTTCGACGCACACTCCCCGAAATGCAACCGGTAGAAAACCGACAGGCTAGCAACTCGGCGCCGATGCTCAAGACTTTGGAGCCTCGACTCAACGAGTGCATCATTGCCTATGATCCTCCTGGCACGCCTCTCAATTGCCTCAAGTGCATCAAGCTGGTATCGGGCAGATCCGTCCCAAAGATGAGAGCAGTACTCCATACACGATCGAACTTGTGCTTGATAAAGTTTGAGCAGCTGTTCCGGCGTGAAGTACTGTCTGACCTTAGCGAGGATACCCAGCTTTTTTGCTGCTAGTTGAGCCTTTGCTTCAATATATGGCCCAAAGTTGAGTTTTGACGTCAGCGTAACACCAAGAAGATCAAGATGGTCGGTTAACGGCACGGTTACGCCCCGGAAAGTTGGAGCAGGACTGAATTGGCTCCTTTTAGCAGAAAAGAGACACGCCTGGGTTTTAGCAGCATTGAACTTAACCAAATTGGCATCGCCCTATTCAGAGACTGCCTCCAAGGACAAGTTCAAGCGCTCGACCATAGCCTCTCGAAGAGACTGGATCTGTGACCCGCTAGCTTGCGCGCTGGATATGTAACTCTCAGCAACAGTGCTGTCGTCTGCATACCCAAAGGTACCGGGCTTAAGCAGATCATTAATGTGCAGCAAGAACAATGTTGCCGAGAGCACTGACCCCTGAGGGACCCCGGCATTAATGGCCATTTGACCGGACGAGCAACCATCGATGACCACTCGGATTGACCGGTCACTCAGGAAGTCTGCGATCCAAGCACACAAACCAGCAGGTAAACCGAAAGAAGGAAGCTTACTAATAAGGCTTTCGTGCCAGACCCTATCGAAAGCCTTCGAGATATCGAGGGAGACGGCAAGCGCTTCCCCGTGTTTCTCGATGGCTTCACTCCAGATGTGGATGGCATACGCTAGAAGATCACCAGTTGACCGATTTCGGCGAAAGCCGTATTGTCGGTCACTTAGGATGTCATTAGCTTCTAGGTATGCCAGGAGTTTACTGTTGAGTACACGTTCCATAGTCTTACAGAGAATGGACGTTACTGAGATTGGTCTGTAGTTAGCTGGGTCAGCCCGACTACCTTTCTTGGGCACGGGCTGAACGTTAGCTTGCTTCCATGCAATCGGCACTTTTCCAGTCTCAAATGAAAGCCTAAATAGGCGTGTCAGGATCGGAGACATTTCAGGCGCACATGTTCTCAGAACAATTGCTGGTATCCCGTCTGGGCCACTAGCCTTGTTCACGTCAAGGTTACGCAGCACCCTGCGGACGTCCTTCTGATGGATGCGAATATCTGACATACTCGTCTCGCAACCAACAGGATTAACAGGGGGCCGCGCGTCACCAGGATCTAGACGCGAAGATTCCGCGAAGAGTGAGGCAAACAGATTTGCTTTCTCCTCAGCGGTGTGGGCCAGCGATAGTTGTGGAATATTATATTATATTAAAAATAGTAACTGATTATGCTGGGTACAGCTTAGCATACACGATGCAATGTCACTATTTTCAGGGCGCAAACACCAAATTTCACACGATTTTTGTTTTTTTTTTTTTGAGCAGACGCGAGAAGAACAGTTATATCTTATCAGACAAACGACTCCATTCAAAAATGTGTCAACACAACGTCATTCCATATTCGAATAAGCGGTAGCTCAGTCCCTTTCGCTCAATAGGTATGTGATAGAAAGGGATGGAAATAAGAATACAACAAAGAGCTAAAAAATGAAATTATCGCGATATGAAATCAATTTGACCATCGCCTCTGACCCAACTTAACCAAATTCTAACGTAGCATATTCATTGATATTGTTTTAGCAAGCACATTTTATTTGATGGGAAATCAGACGGAGAGGGAGACTAACTAAAACCCACATGTGTTCCTTCAATTACCATTTGTATTCAACGGCCATGGTAACTCTTTCGAACAAGCCCGGAGCCCACACCCACATTCAGCCACAATCTTCGCCGACATCCTACATCTCTTTCCAATACGTGCACTTTACAACAAAATATAGCACCAAAATCGGTATCGCATACATTTGTCCCAGATATAGTCCTCATATAAATCAGTATCCCAACATACTATTTGTTGTATCGGCATTTCTTACGGGCGACCATTTTGCATGCACAATACCAAGATAACTTTACAATTGACTTTCACACATATCAACCGTAATATCATAGAAATAAAGTTCAATATTGTCTGTTTCTTGTTTTAAGGTCTGCAAAAGAAAAGTTAGTTCGGTATATACAGCATGTTTTATCTAAATCGGTCAGCCGTCGTGTGGGGGCTGAGGCAGTTATAAATCAATGCATGTATCGGTTACTGACAATAATAACTATGGGGCATTTCGGCAAATGACCGGCAAATGCTGTGGGTAAATCGTTTGAGGGACAAGGTAAATGAATTTGTATATACTTACTTGTAAGGTCAAATTTCCTGTCGCAACATTGACAGCCTTTTTTTAAGTGGGAAATCTCACCTGTGTAGCTTCAGTTGCCCTTTGCGTTCTAGGATGCAATAGATCGCCGCCGCCGATTGCCTCTACGTGTCCATGACGGTGTTCTGCCCAAGCGGTGTAGATTTCCACCGTACACTTCATCGTGACGTCCGGGTGATCCGCCTACGACGTCGGGAGTACCAGCCTAAGACGAAAAGTGAGGGAACCTACTCCTCAAAGAGAGGACTTACCGCCGCAACTTTGGCTTGCCCAAACATTGAGAGTCTTGAAGGAAACCCATCCTAGATTTTCAATATTATATTTTCCATGTACAGTGCGTTTCATTTTCCGTTATATTATTGCGACATAAACGGTCATATCTTTTTTTCCGTTAACTTAGATGTTTGATTTTTTCACAGTTTTAATGGACTACCGACCTATGAATATGGTTTTAATTTCAACTCAATACGTTCACGCGTTCTTGAGATAAAGGGTCTTGACAGACAGACGGACGGAAAACAAAATGATCCTATAAGGGATCTGTTTTTTCTTTTTGAGTTACGGAACCCTAAAAATAATTTAATATACGAGGGCATTTATGAAAGTTTGGCCACTTGTATCAAAATGTATCTTTGCCATAATTTATCATTCTCGCACTGCCCGCAACACATCACGACTTTATAATCTAGTCGTCATAAAGGGCCAGTATCCCATACCCAACCTTTGACCACGCCCACTCAATGACAATAATTAACACACACATACAAATCATGCACTAAATATGTATGAGAGAATGGCACCCATACTGGCACGCGCACTCAAATACCAATCATGGCTGACCCTTCAATACGATTGAATTTAGAATCGATTTATTTGAATTTGGAACGATACCATTAACATATTAAGGTGATTATGGTCATACCAGCCAGTTGGTACATACATTGTAGGCGCGGTAGCTAAACGTGTTATGGGTACGATTGCAGAGGCGAACGAAGTGCTTTTGAACTTTTTGTATACTTTTTTAGTAAATAAGAGAAAAAAACACAATACATAGTGACGATAAATATTACGTTTATTTATTTATTTAACGATTTAAGTACACATACAAAATAAAAGATTAGAAGAAGGAAACAGAAGGAGTTTTTTTTTCGGTTGGAAAATCATCTTCTGACATTCCCCGCTCTTGGGTGGAGCGGGAGATAGTGTCAGACATTTACTGACTAAAAAGCCACTCCTGTTCTTTCGTCGTCTTTCGTACCAGGGCCGAGTCTTCCTTTCAGAATTAGACCCTTGGTCCCAATAGGCTTCGACCCTGCTGGGCCACTACAGTTGCTGACATCTCCTTGAAGCGCGCGTGGAACAGTACGCGCCGTGGACGACTTGGGCTCGGTCCTGACGATTACCGGACTGTCGGACGGCGAGCTGCCTATTGCTCGCCATCCGCAAGCCCGCGCCTACGGTGGCCGGAAATTGGGATCGGAATCCCGGCGGCGCTTGGGGCGAGAGTACCGTTGCCTACACGATCGGCCGCCTCCTTTGCTAGCATTACTGCTTTGCAGAAGGAGGCGACCGCCTGCCACTCCTCCTCGCTCCGGACCATGGCCTGTACCAAGGCTCGGCGCGAGAGATCAGCGCCGCCAATCCCCCCACAGGATATAGGTACAGAGGTGATGCTTATTTCTAAAGAAATCTCTTCCAGCACACCTGCGAAAGGAGAGTTGGAAGAAAATAGAGATGTAGACACCGTGTGTAACAGTAATAGCAAAACAAGTACATACAAAATAGTTATCAATAAAATAATATAACATGCAAAGAAAAAAATATACTATTATAATTATATACATACTCATAGTAAAATAAATATCACAAAAATACATACTAAATAATATAATAAAACTAATACATACATACTAATATGCAACTATGACGAAATAGAAAGATAGTGTTCTATGTGTGTGCGTTTATGTAGCACGTCGTTTGAAATTTGGGGCAATTTCCATTGAAGTTTCTCAGCTCCAACATTTGACACAATCGTGGTTATTCTACTTAAAAATTAACTTAATCTAAGAACAATTTTATTAAAGATTTATTACATTATAAATTATTATTTATTACATTACAAAATATTATTTATTACATTATAAATTATTATTTATTACATTACCAATTATTATTTATTACATTATATATATAATCAGCCTTTTAATGTTCCCACTGCTGGGACTCAGGCCTCCTCTCTCTAGGAGAGCGAATGGGCCGTAATCCACCATGCAGGCCCAGTGCGGATTGGCGAATGTCACATGTCTTCGAATTTTTGGTTCTAGGACATGCCGGTTTCCTCACGATGTTTTCCTTCACCGTTTTGAAAGAAGTGGTGATGAAATAAATTACACAAAGTAATGCGCCTGGCTGGGTTTGAACCCGCGACCTACAACTAGTAAGTCTGGGCCGTTACCGCTCGGCCACCACTGCTCTATTACTTTATAAATTAGTATTTATTATAATTATTGATTTGTCCAAAACGACCTTGACTCCAGTTCGCACGTCACACACGTATTTCGTCTCGACTGCAAAGACAAACTTTGGCCACTTTCATCAAACTGTACAATTCTAAACATCGATTTTATTTTATGAATATGTAATTGTCATTAAAAATGAATAATTCTTTTGAAAACCGAACAATCATACAATCATATACTACCATACAAAATTCAGAACAAAAAAAAAACTTTAAAGCACATAATTTCATCCAATTCAAAAATCCCTTCAGTTTCGCAGCAATGAAGCAGATGTCTCATTAAGAGGTCACAAATCAGTCGCGGCGTGACGCCGGAATCGAACCCGCTACCGAGCTACGCAAGACCCGTTACCGGCAGAGGTTGTAAACTTTGCTTTCGTAAATAAAAAATTGCTTTAGGATTGACAGAAATGGGCGTAATGCTGATTAGCTTAGAAAGTCAATATTTATTAAAGTAATAATAATATAATATTCCAGAACTTTCACACCACGCCATCTAGTCCCAAACTACGCAGAGTTTGTGGTATGAGTTAGTACTTACAACTGATAAGCATACTTATATATATTTCTAAATACATACGTATTATAGATAAATCACACCCAGACAGAACAAATGATCGTGGTCATCACACAAACATTTGTCCTTAGGAATCGAAACCACGACCTCCGGCATAGCAGTCACAGCCATTGACCACTAGGCCAACAGACCAGTCAAAGTGAAAACTTCGTACGGTAAAGTACAGCAAAGCACTACCGGTAGGTACATGATGGAGACCACCACCCATACGCACAAAACATTTTGGGTACACACAAGAAACAAACCAAGAAAAAAATAAAACATTTATTTGAGACTCGCACAGGACAAACAACAATAATCTATAAATACTTAAAATAAAAAAATAAAAGAAAACAACATTAAAAGATAAAAATAAAAGACCTTTGCGAGGCCAAAAAGGCTCCTATCTCAGCATATGCGGCGATATTTAACAAAAAAGTAAAATGACGCAGCGCTGGTATTCTCATTGATTGGTGAATTAGTAATACCACAGATGTCAAATTCTCTGTTAGGAGAAGAAGCGGAGTCTTCGTTTATTGATAGCTACCAACTGGGGGCCTTTGAGTCAAGAGCGAATGGGTTATTTCTAGGCAAGCGTGCTAAATCGTCGACCACTTCATCGCAAACCATTGGAGCAGGTGATAGTCTATCGTGTCTTTTATACTATCAGATCTATAATAATGTTATAAAGCTGAAGATTTTTTTTTTGTTTGTTTGAATGCGCATCTAAGCTCATGAACTACTGGTTTGAATTGATAAAATATTGTTGTTGGATAGCCAATTTATCGAGAAAGGCTATAGGCTATATAACATCGCTTTATGACCCAGAGGAGCAAAACAGAAACCAAAAACTCGGGTGAAATCACGGCGGACAGTTAATATATTTTATTTATTATGAAGCTGTTTAGGTCTAGCGGTGAACGTAGGCTGAAAAGATGACAGTTAATCTCTTTTAAATACTTAAATTTTTCAGCATATTAGGAAGCCACATTTAGGTATCTAGAATAGTTTTTTATGGAGAGTTCAGAACTAACTAAATGTACCTATGTAGGTAACATGATTGTAATGATCTGAATTTCTGTGATTGTACGTACATTTTTTTTTATAATCATTTCATAGCTTAAATAAATAAAAAATAGGTAAGCTAACAAATTTTCAATATTTCGAACCCCTGGAAAAGAACTGATCTTAAAAACGTAATTATACACACGGATGCGCATGATTCACGAAATATTTGAATATTGTATTACATACATTCGCTATGCTGAAACCGACTCAGCTACCATTTCTATTACAATGGAAAATCAATCTTAACCTTTTCCTTTTAAAGTTTATTGTCACTTAGCAAAATTCACAACAACGGATTTTAAAATTCGAACACTGTTCTGCTTAAGGTATCTTTAATAAGAATCTTTGGTAAACAAAATTACACTTTGTTTACCAGACATAAAGCTGTTTATTCTTTGCGATAAATTCGAACGATAGTTGAAGAAGAGTGATGTGCAGACGCCGTGGGAACGATTCAGTTTGGGTAATGTTAGTGCTTGAACGAGAGCAAGAACTGGCGATCGGTCCGACGATAAGACTCTACAACATGCTATTTACTTATATTGGAACGTAATAAACACTATCGAAGATTTACGTACGTTTTTATGAGAACAATGCTCCGCTAGAACTGAATTTGCATGTTTTAGACTAGAAAGGTTATTTTGTAAATATATTCGTTCGTGATTCAATATTCTGTGATATGAAAAGTACATCACAGTACAGTACACAGTAAGGTGATATCATGTAGGAATATACACCACTAATTTTTAATTAGTACAAAATACTTAAAGGGCTTATTAACGTTGGTTCATATCCCAAAATATCAATCAATTTATGGAAATGTGGTACAGGCTTTTTTTTTTTTTTTTTATTGGGTGGGAAAATCATCCTAATGACATCCCCGCTCTTGGGCGGAGCGGGAGATAGTGTCAGACTCTTACTGACTAAAAACCCACTCCTGTTCCTTCGTTGCCTTCGTCCCAGGGCCCCGGGTTCCGCTTTCACACTACCCGTGGCCCCAGTAGGCTTCGACCCTGCTGGGCCCCTACGATTTGCTGACATCTCCTTGAGGCGCGCGTGGAACAATACGCGCCGTCGACGACTTGGACTCGGTCCGGACGGTTACCGGGCGGTCAGACGGCGAGCCACCCATTGCTCGCCGTCTACAAGCCCGCGCCTACGGTGGCCGGAAATCGGGATCGGAATCCCGGCGGCGGTTGGAGCGTAAGGACCGTTGCCTCACGCGATCGGCCGCCTCCTTAGCTAGCATTACTGCTTCGCAGAAGGAGGCGACCGCCTGCCACTCCTCCTCGCTCCGGAGCATGGCCTGAAGCAAGGCCCGGCGCGAGAGATCACCGCCGCCGATTGCCCCCACGAGGACACGGCGTTGCTCTGCCCAAGCGGGGCACACCTCCACCGTGTGCTCCACCGTGTCCTCCGGGTGGGCCACACAGTGGCGACACCCGGGCGTCGTTTCCGCACGAATCCGGTGCAGGAACCTCCCGAACTTACCGTGTCCGGTGAGGACCTGCGTCATGCGGAATGTGAGGACGCCGTGAGGTCTTTCCAACCACGCCTCAAAGAGGGGACTTACCGCCATAATTGTGGCGTGCCCAAATGTGGTACAGGCTTTTGATTTATGAATGAATAAATGACGATCAAAATAAAAAAAAAAAAACACTGCCCGTAGTATTTCCTAGTAGCAATTGTTATGAATGATTGATTCTATTATGAATTTAACAATTATAACCATTTTTCGTGGACAATTTTTGGACTTTTTTTTTACTTTTGACTACACAATTATGATCAGTAATGGGTACAGATAGAGCTCTATTTTTTTTTACTAATTAAAAAATAGGGATGTATAAGGCTACAACTAAGTGCACGTCATCATCATGATAATTTCAGACAAAAAGTTCACTGTTAGACATAGATCTCTCCAAGTGTCACCACAACAACCGGCCCTTTACGTCTCGCATCCATTGGATTCTCGCAACCCTCACCAGTTCATCGGCCCACCTTGTGGAAGGCCTTCCAACGCCGAGTCTTCCAGGACGTGTTTGCCACTTCAGAACCTTTGGGCTCCATCGAACATCTGTTCTGCAAGCAATATAGCCTGCCCACTACGACATTTACCAACAGTTCTTTTAGGCAAGCTACGAGTGATACAAGCCGAAAAATCAAATTCAGAATTTGAAGTGTGTTTAATATATAGGCAAAATAATTTCATCAAAATTTGTTAGTTTATTAAAAGCGTAATCCCTTAATTTGTTGAGGTGATTTCATGCAGGTAATTAATTTCTTGATAAAGCCATTAATTGCCACTACCTTATTTCTTACCCCGTCCTTCATATCACGCAGGTGTATCTTCAGACTGACCCCGTGATCTCCAATCACACTAATCGTTAATCCTTTCGATAATCGATTTGCACGCACGCGACCTTACAACTTTATGGACACCGTTACAAAACTAATTGTCATTCAAATATGAACCTTAGACCGTTAAATTAAGAACGGGTTAAAGTTTTTGATATTAATTTGTTTTTGGAAATGCATGTGCGTTCGGACGGGACGACCACATCCTGTCTTTTATCCGATTTTAAATCGAGAACTCGTTCGAGAATCGATGCTTTTTGCTCAAGACGTGTCTATACGCGTGTAAGTTTTTTTCAAGTCGTGGGATGAATGACTTAACTTAAGTATTGTGACAAATGATTGAATTTGATTTTGCTTTTTTTTGGTTTAGAACTAGTGTGTGAATCATATGGTTTTTTATAGTTTCTATGAATTCTGCAGTAGTTCAATTGACTTGTACCGTTTTACTTACTTAAATCACATCTGATTCAGGTAGGTAAACTGAAGCGTAGTCAAAAGTTGAGAATAGAAAAATCTAGAAGTAAGCAACTTTAAACTGAGTCTCAATGGACTTGGTAGTATCTGAACTGATTGTGAATCCAGATTTGGCAGATGTAACGCCAATTTGGTAAAGGGAATATTTTGCGATCGGCGAATCTTGATCTTAGTGTACCTACCGATAATTCGACTGTTTAAATGAAACATATGTTTAATATTATTATACATTTTCTATCTATCTTTAATTTTTGTCATTCAAGAAACAAATGCACGATAAAAAAAATTTAAACATGAAATTTATAGCAAATTCTCATACCAATAGGTACTTATTTCTTTAATGGCAGAACTTAAGAAAGATAGGAAATGGTACAATGTATATATATTATTGTACGTGACTATACCAACACGAAGAAGTTAAAAGAGTTGGGGCAGACCAATGTCTTGGGTATGTGTAATAACAGAAGCGTCATTGATGCGCAAGTATTCCAAAAAAAATATGAAAATACCAGTAATATAGTAATTTAGATAAAAGACCTCACCCAGATTTTTTTTTAAACAGAACACATGAATAAATGAACGGTGAAGGAGTATTACTTTTTACTCTGATTTTTCTTCTCCTGGCTCAATTGATATTTTCTAATCTAGTATATTCAAAGAACTTTCAAAACGCCTTGTTGATACTTCGCGTGACCCAAGGGCTGCATTGCCAATCAGCGTGGCAATACCGCCAGTTTTTGGGTACATTACCAGTCCACAGTGATGCGGAGGAGTTTATCGATGCCGTACTTCAGATTGCTTTTTTAGTACTTAAGGGCTTTTATTTTTATTTTGTAAGTTAGTTTTAATTAGGTTAAGTCAAGCATTTTCCCCTGAGTTTGTTTCGGTGTTTCTTCTCAGGGTAGTCAGCTAGGAAACACCGGCCTCATCTAGTTTAAAATGGCAAAAAAAAATTGACGTGTAAAAGTGTTTTTTTAAACCTACTTACAAAATAAATATCATTTATCATTTTAATAGTTTTTTTTTTTAGTTTTTTTTTTCAATACATTTATAATTTACACTCGTTAGAACAAAAACACTTGTCTGAAACCATAAAAGGTTTATGTGATAAAGTGGAGATAGCTAGCTCGATCACAACATGTTACATAAAAATAAATAAGCTTTCACTATGAATCTTAAGATGATTAAGAAGGGTAATTTTTTTTAATGTATTAGTGACAATATTAGATTGCACAGTTTCTGGAATTTTATTCAGATTATCAGTTAAGATGTATATGTATAAATTTAGTATATTATTTGGTATTGTATTTATGTATATGTGTCATTATGTCGTATTATTTCTGATTTTTGTTCGCTTATAGCCCTAAATCTATCCTTCAGTCCATCCAAAGGTTGTCTGTAAGAAATTACTCCGTGCAACAAGACAGGCCATTGTACACTTGTTTTTTATGTTTGTCCTGTGTTTTTTCTTATATGCGGTGTACAATAACAAATATAATAGCAGTTTTAAGTCCGAATACATCATCAATATTGCATACCGCTAGTGACACATTGTTTCCACGGTAGAACTCATATTACAGAATAATGCAAGTTTTCTTAGATTTCATACAAAAATGGTCATAAATACAGCGATATTACAGAAAATACAAAACACAAAGAAACAAATAAATACCTAATTTCGACAAAATAATAACGAATTATTTGAATTTATAAATTCAAGACTACCCAAAGATTAACACTTCAAAGCCACCCGTTTTAAAAAACGGCTATTTCATAGGTAAACACATACCTAATAATAATTATAATCAACGAGATTAGGCTTCCAAGTTGGTCTCATAGAAATATTGTTATGATCTGATCATGAACTTCAAAGATATGGAACGGAACTCCTTATGGGATCACAGCAGAACATTTAAAATTGCTTTGTTTATACATGTAGTCGATGACTGACTGTAAGAAAAGGGGGAGGGGATATATCGAATTGATCTGATGATAAAGCCGGAAGGTAAATTAATGTAATCTAACTGTGTTATAGATTGTTAGAATTTTCATGAGATGCACTCTGGCTATAAGGTATTTAAGTTTGGCAGAAGGGTACTTTTTAATGGTGGCACCATAACCAAAAAGTGTAAAATAAAAAACTTTTTACAAAAAAAAAAAACAACCGACTTCAATGTAAAAAATAAGACAAAAAAGTGCAAAATAACTTTAATTTCAGAAGTGGGTGTTAAATAACAAAGAGACATAACTATTATAGAAACACCGACTTCCGAAATTAAAGTTATTTTGTGTAATTTTTTACATTGAAGTCGTATTCTTTTTTTTACGTTGGATCTCATCAAAGAACTCTTACGTCATGTCAGACTTTTATTGTATAAAACCCAAGTAAGTTCCTTCATTTACCCTTTGCATTTTAGGGCCACGGTACCTCTTCCGAAGCCGCAGCCCATATCAACGCTGCTCCGCGGCAAAAATCAGTATTGTAGTATGAAGTACTTTCTCGGACGAGCTCAAATACAAACTAATCTTTTCATCACACCTGCGGCATGTCTTTTTCTTCTAACCATCGAATCATACGTATCAAAGTTTAATAAGATGTCAACACAATGTTATAAGACGATTGTTCTATAATTATCTACATTAGGATCTGTTCTGACTGGCTGTATAGATATATTTTGTTAATTGGACATCTCTTTTCTCTTCTTTGATTGTGTTTTGTTTTTTCTTTCTTTGTTTTGTTTGAATGCTCGATTGTGTTCGATTTGACTTTAAGGCATCTTCAGTTGTTTTTTTTTTTAATTTGGTCTTGAGTGGTGTGTCTTTGGCGCTTTTTTTAAAATAATGTCGTAACAATCAATCCAGTTACCATTGAACCGTTTGTAAATTAGCGGTGTGCCCTAACTCCGCACTGATTTAAAGAAATTGATGATAATAATTTACCAAAATTAATCATATAAGTTCTGATCATCATGTGCATCTAGTACATACCTAATTGTCCCTAAAGTGCAGCCTTGAATCTAGCCATTGGACCAGTCAACCAACAAGACACGTTTGAACGATTTTCAGAATAAAATATGATTTTTTTAAATAATATGTAGTTTACACAGCAAAATTTGTATTTTTCTAATTACTTATAACATCTAATAAAAGTTTTATCAAAGCATATTAATCAGCAAGTGTTTTTATTCCTTGACTGCATTTGGTTTAAAACTTCAGAACATGCTTCGTAGCGCCATCTATCGTCGAGTAGCGAAAACAAAATATACTTGGCTTGTGGCAGCTGCCGCAAAAAGTCAGACGAGGTAATATTGTCTTCAATCTACATAAAATCATAAATGTTTATTGTTTTTTTTACATGAAAACATGGGTAGGTGCACTGTTTCTTATTGTGATGAATGAACTTATCTTCATTTATTACATAGGCGAAAGTTTGAATGTATGTGAGAGTGCATAAGACCGTGTTCTGGGATAGAGCTTAGGGTAGTTTTTTTCCCAAAAGTATGTTATTACCGTGGTATATTTTTAGGGTTCCGTATCTCAAAAGGAAAAAACGGAACCCTCATAAGATCACTTTTTTGTCCGTCCGTCTGTTTGTCAAGAGCCTTTATCTCAAAAACGCGTGGAGGCATCGAGTTGAAATTAAAACCGTATACTCAAGTCTTCGGACCCTTGAAGCTATGGAAAAATCAAACTTCTAAATTAACGGAAAAAAGTTACTTCCGTTTATGTCGCAAAAAACGTATACGTATAATTTCATCACTCTCAAAGTACTACACCTACGTCGGGTCTAAGCACCAGTCAAAACGCTTATGTTTCTGACATAAGTAAGTCAAATTGACTTCAACATCATGTTTACGTCACAAGTTACGTTCTCAAACTATATAAAGACCTCTCGTATTAGTGGCGCAATATGGTACCGTATTTTTTTTTCTGAAACCACTCAATGGTATCTGAAATCTTAAAGTGTTTGAGTCTTGAAGGATTAAGTATGACTTGATTCCGCCATCTCCTTTCTACCATCGGACAACCCGACGTACGGCGAGTATCCACCCTTACGTTGTTGAAACTTCAACGGTTCGGACTAAGCGTTTCACTTCGTCGTTTATACCGCGTACAAAGAAGGACTAGAACAATTTACCTGCTGCGGTTTTTCCGTCCAATTATAATTTAGATGTCTTCAAGGTTAGAGGGAATAGGCTCTTAATAAACTAGAGCGCCTCACCATCGATGATCGCATCACTGCTTACCATCAGGCGGGATCGCAGTCAAGCACTGGTTTATACCAATAAAAAAAAAGTTACCAAATATAGTCTTGTATAAATGTTATTAGTATAAACATTGATAAAGTATTATTTTTTTCCAAGAATATAATTATAATTACTGTATTTTCCTTCATTGTTGCGGTTACCATTTAGTAGGTTTCCAATATTTAAATCAGTTCTTATATAATTAATTTATCAATATCTGGTTAATAAATAATAATATAATATTTTCCACTACTACTTCACTCTGGTGCCGTGGAAGAACGGGAAGTGCCTGATCTGGGACGCAACTTGCGTCAGCACTGTCGCCGCCAGTCACCTGAGTCGCACCATGCACACTGCTTCTGCCGCCGCTGAAGACGCCTGCTTTAAAAAAAGGCTGAAGTACGCTTCCTTGGTGCAGCTTTACCATTTTGTGCCTGTTGCTGTGGAGACTCTGGGCAGTTGGAGTACGGAGGCAAAGCGTTTTGTGGGGGACTTAGGCCGTAGGCTCGGGGAGGCAACGGGTGACTCCCGGTCCGGGTCGTTCTTGGTGCAAAGGATGGCCATCGCTATCCAGCGAGGTAATGCGGCCAGTATTATGGGCACTTTTGCACCGGGAACGATCAGGGGCGGGTTGTATATTGACGTGTGACGTTTTAGACATATGTTGCGCTATTTATTATGTTAGTTATATGTCATAAATAATATAGTTAAAGGAATTGTAAAAATATATATATAGCATAATAGATTTGAACTCGCTAGACAGGTCCTGAACGTGAACAATATGTACATATAACAACTACTGAGAAGGCAGGTTGTGAGCTCACGAACTAGTTACTGTAAGTTATTGACACCGAAAATGTTATCTGTCTGTTACTAAGCAAATAATCGTCTTGACACTAGTAGTACAATAGTCTTCTTTAATTTCAGTCAATACATATACGCCTTAATAATAAATAATAATATAATATTTTCCACTACTATCACACAACGCCGTCTAGTCCCAAGCTAAGCTGAGCTTGTGTTATGGGTACTAGATAACTGATAAACATAAATAAATAATATTCAGAAATATATAAATATTTCTAAATACATACATCGCTCACCTAGCAATATATTGGCACATCTACGTTTTTCATATTTTACAGACACAAGGGTCAAAGATTGTACAAATATTTAAAACGTTTTGAGTTCATTTTACATTTTATATCAGAAATTGTGATTTTGGTTACTAGTACCTATAGACCATAATAGAAAAATTGAATAATTTATATTCAAAGATATAAATTATTCAATTTTAAACACTTAGGCCGTTAAAGCTTAATTTCGCATTTACTGTAGATGTGCCAATATTTATATATAAATAAATTACACCCAGACACAGAACAAATGATCGTGCTCATCACACAAACTTTTGTCCTGGGTAGGAATTGAACCCACGAACTCCGGCATAGCAGTCAGGGCTACTAACCACTAGACCTGGCTGTCTCGGACCAGGCTAGTCAAAGTAAACCTCATTCTATTCCAATATTGTTATAAATCTACTAAGAATTGGTTTTCCCTTAAACCTTAATAAAATAAAATATTCCATTTGACACACTACGAGTAACATACGTTTTTACATAATCCAATTATTCAAGTTGTTGCATTGTTCAGAAGAATCTCCGTGACCTTAGAACGCAAAGGGCAACTGAAGAGACACGTGTGGATTTTAGTCAGTAAAAGTCTGACACGCCCGAGCTTCTAGAGAGGGAGAAGTTATTTCATGAATTTTCACCTCAATAAAAAATACCAGAGGCGTCAATAGCAGACAGTATCGTAAATGTAAAGTTGAAATCATTTCATTGGTCGAACACATTCATATTGACTAAAAACCCACTCCTGTTCTTTCGTTGCCTTTCATACCAGGGCCGAGTCTTCCTTTCAGAAGCAGACCCTTGGCCTCAGTAGGCTTCGATACTGCTGGGCTCCTACGGTTTGCTGACATCTCCTTAAGGCGCGCGTGGAACATTACGCGCCGTCGCTGACTTGGGCTCGGTTCGGATGGTTACCAGATGATCGGACGACGAGCTACCCTTTGTTCGCCGTCCGATCATTTTCACCGATTTGGCTAATTTTGATCTTGAAATATTCGAGATAGTCCAGGGAAGGTTTAAACGGTGAGAAAAAATGGAAACAAATCACGAAAAAACAATATCAGAATACAACGCTATCTCTAATTAAAATGTCATTATAAAATGAATTATGCTGTTCTGGTAATGCCAGTAGGTGGCGTTATCCTTACTATTAGGCGGCACAAAGTTCGCCGGGTTAGCTAGTCATCATCATCATATTCCTGCCCTTGTCCCATCTTATTTGGGGTCGGCGCAACACGTTTTTTTCTTCCATTCTATCCTGTCAACCGTCACACTATCACTCCTTTTCTTTCATATCACTGTTCACACAATCCATCCATCTTTTCTTTGACCTCCCTCTCCCTCTCCCTCTCCCTCTCCACCCATCCACATGTATACTCATAACTCTTTTAGTAACATGCGTTTCATCTATCCTCTTTACATGACCATACCAAGACAAACGATTCCCCTTCAACGTTTCAGTCACTGGCGCCACTTTCAAACTTCCTCTATTATATTCATTTCTCACTTTATCCATTCTAGTCACACCACACATCCTTCTCAACATTCTCATCTCCGCTACATGCAATCTTTTTTCATCCGTCCTTTTCACAGACCAACATTCTGATCCATACAGTATGACAGGTCTTATCACGGACTTGTATATGGCAGCTAGTCATCAATAAAACAAAATCACTGATGTATTGTTTTCCAGTATAATGTCAAAGACAGCAAAATATCCTGAACAAAACATAAGAAAATCACAACTAACTCAATCTTCATTTGTTTTTGGCAAATTTTCCGAAACATATGTCTTTAGAATAACAGGCACAGAAACAATTTTGTTTATCTGTTCTTGAATGAATTGAGAGCACCCCGTGGGCTCGTGTTTTCTTAGCATTAACGTGAGACGCCTCGGCGCATTTAAATCTTAGGCGACGTATGCTAGGGTTGGTAAGTTGAAGAATTTCTTTACGGAGAGAATGTTCTCTATTTTAAAGATAGGCGAGACATTAGAGTAAACTGTACAAATTGTAATTGATTTTTATCAAGTGCAGGAATGGATTTATTTACCAGCAGAAAAAAAAGACATGCATAATTGCATAGTTGATAATTTTGGATCTGCCATACTCTGTACGGTTAAAGTAATTACATCAGTTTTGTTGGCACAACATTAGTTAATGAAAAATGATACTCGGTTACAATTTGATGATTCAAACTAATATTATAAATGTAAAAGTTCGTATGTGTGTGTATGATTTTTTTGTTGCTTCACGCTTAAATGGCTGACCACATTTGAATGAAAAATGGCACATACATAGACCATGTCCTGGAATACACATACAATAAGTATATCTATATCCCGGAAGCAGATTTTCTTGAGATAGTTTAATTTTAATGGACAAAGCCGCTTTCAGAAACTATCTGTTCATTGAAAATGTTTTAGATTGATGTTAAACTAGATATTTATAAAAGATTTAAAATGTAATTTTCTATATGTTATATCTTCAAGAGGAATAAGAAAACCAATTAAAAATTGTCGAAGGTTGAAAGAAACTTACTATGCCTAGGTTTAGCTTTTGGTTTTTTTATCATACACCTTAGTACACATGCATGCTGCGAAAGTAATTTTTAGTACAGTGTATAGTGTTAAAAAATATAGAAAAGAAAACCACTAAAAATGAGGCCAAGATTCTCCTATAAAATTTTAGTTACTGAGGAGTTTGCGTCAAAATTAAGGAGACGCATTACATGAAAAATTATTTGAATCCAATAACATTCTTGAAAAATTTCACAATTTACAGAATTTTCACAAGAAAAATTGAAACCATACGATCGCCAACCCTACCACAATTCGCCACTTATTCCGCGCCGCCTGGCGCACAATACACTGTATGTTATAATTTTTGTCTACCCCCAAATATATGAACAAAAGGCCCTAATGAATGTATTGCAAAATTCGCAAAACCATTATTAAGCATTGTTGCCGAATCCGGCGGGGGAACGGTTTTTGTTTACTGTGCCTTCTTTTTCAGCAAGTTTTTTGGATAAGGCGTTGTGATAAGGATTGTATTTTTTGGGGATAGTGCGGATATAATATTAAAAATCTTTTCTTTTCCATCTTTGAGGGTAGAAAGTAACTTATCCGGCTCTGGGTGTTGCGAGTACTGGCTAAAAATCCACCCATGCTCCTTTAGCGTCAGCGCTGTGGACTCGTCGCATATTACGTGTGGACACAGCATTATGCTGAGCGTACGGCCATTTTGCTATTTTTTTTTTTGTCATGGAAAATGTTTGCAATACATTAATCTTAAGTTTGCGCCTTTTCCGGCACATAAAAAGTTTTCCTTTCTTTTGTTCATTATCTGCCTTTTGCGTTTCAGAGCAGGAGTAACTCTTTCAAACAATCCCGAAGCCCGTTAATAGTCTACGAGCAATAGGTAACTCGCCGTCCGACCGAACGGTAAGGACTGAGACCAAGTCATTTACGGTACGTAATGTTCTACGCGCACCTCAAAGAGATGTCAGCAAACTAGAGGTGATGCCCGCAAGGGCCATGAGGAATTTATGACAGAAAAATTGTGTTTGTCGGTAAGCTTCGTCGTTTATACCGCGGACATCGAAGGACTGGAACAATTTGCCTGCTGTGGTCTTCCCGTCCAACTATAATTTGGGTGTCTTCAAGGCTTTAGTGAATATCTTAATAAACTAGTGCGCCTCACCATCAATGATAGTATTACTGCGATCACAGTCAAGCACTGGTTTATATCAATTTAAAATAAAAAAAAATAGCGGACGTCTTTTGGCTGAAATGATGATGGACTAGGCTGCTTCTAAACATAACCTTATCACACTTTGAGATCTAACCTCTGAACTTAATTTACACTACCACAATCTTTACATGTTATAAAGTCCCACACCGCGATAAACTCAAAAACTAATGAACGGATTTTCAAGCATTTTTCACCAATAGGTAGTGATTTTTGAGAAAGCGTAGAATGTACTACAAATGCATTATTATAGTTTTTTATTATTATTGATGGACTCACATTTGACCACTATCTCACCTGATGGTAAGCGATGATGTGACCGACGATGGAGCACGCTTGCCTAGAAGTAACCTATTTACTCTTGACTTAAAGACACCTAGGTTGGTGTCAGGAAACACAGACTCCGGTAGAGAATTCCACTCCTTAGCTGTACGCATAATGAATGTGTTCCCAAAACGCTTTGTACATATGGGTGGGATGACCACCATGTACCGATGGCGCAACGCCGTACGTCTAGTGGTACGATGATGGAACGGACTTGGTGTAATTAAATTGTGCAATTCCAACGCACACTCCCCGAAATGTAATCGATAGCAAACCGACAGGCCAGCAACTCGACGTCAATGCTCGTCAGGCTTTGGTTTTTTTTTTTTGTAGGTGGGAAAATCATCCAATGACATTCCCCGCTCTTGGGCGGAGCACGAGGACATGTCAGACTTTTACTGACTAAAAACCCACTCCTGACAATTTTAAACAGATGTTTTTTTGTTTTGCCGCTGTTAATATAGAGTGTACGTAGATTTCTTCATACAAACTTCGAACTCCTGTTTCATTTCCTTAGAATTTCGAAAAATCCTCTCTTAGTGCTCATCTACGTCATAAAAGGAAGCCTTGTGCAAAATTTCACGTTACTAGTCCCAGTAGTTACGACTGTGCGTTGATATGTCAGTCACTCAGTTTCTACTTTTAGATACATAGATGACGTATTAAGAAATTCCCTGAACTTGCAGATGCAAGATTTCTCTCATTTCCATACCAAGATAATGCAAATTTCCTTTGAATACTCAAAATATAAGATAAAGAACACTCCAGTTTCTTGCAACTGTGGCTGGGAAACAAAAGAAATTGTGTGTGAGTGTGTTATCATTAGTATTCCCCCTCTAGCCTTATGCCTCCCCCCTCCTCCCATTTGGGCCCGCTTCCTTTCTTTCCACAAATTCTATACAAAAGTTTGAGTAAGAGTAATACACGTCTTGTTGTTTTGAGTGTCGTGTCACCATCATATTTGGAAATTCGGGATATTTTATTGTAATGGTTGTTTGTAAATTTATTTAGCGTAGCATCGAATGGTGAATCCAATGGTGCAAGGGTCTGCCGAAGGAGATGCTTCGAGCATCGCAAGTTGTAGGGCAACGAGTATTGGGTAGCTCGTCGTCCGACCGTCTGGTAAGAACCAGGTCCAAGTCAACAGCGCATGTTCTCCACGCGCGCCTTTTGGAGAATTCAGCAAAGCTGTAAAGCAAAAGGCCCAGCCAAGACCATTGCCTGCTAGAACTACGGGAACATTTGAAAGAGTAAGCGAGGCTCTAGAACGTAAAGAACAACTGAAGAACACAGATGGGTTTTAGTCAGTAAACAATTGACACGACCTCTCGTCCACCCTAGAGTGGGACAAGCCAATAGATGAATTTCTACCTCAAAATTTTTATATCTGAAAAGACTTGGGAAGGCTTTTGCCTAGCTGTGAATCAACAACGGCTAAATAAAAAGTTCTAGGAAGGCTCAAGTTCAAACGTAAGGTCTCTATCTATTAAAAGTCTAATCTATTAGAAACACACCGAATTCCTACAAAGACTTCGGGTCTTAGAACTTTGTTTTGGGTCTTGATGGCACGAGAAAATCTGGAAGAGAAAGATAATATCCGCCAGTAATAAACAATTTCGTGGTCACCCTACCTCAAGTATGAAGCCAATTGTTCTCAAGATTGGTTTAAGCCTCGCGTGTGATCTTAATTAATGAATACGAACGAATGACTAAGCTCATTCCGTTAATTTATTTATTAAGGCTCAAACGTGAGGGAAGCACTCAATGTGTTACTTAGAGAATGCTGAAATCATTTCCAATTGTTTGATAATGTGGTGTAAAGTGATTTTACTCGCAGATGTATGAGAATTGCGTGCGGTTGGTAAAAGGTTTTTTATTTATTCTTGGGTTGGTAGGTACGATTTTAAAACCTAATACAATGAAATGGTTCAATGTAAGGAATTATACACATTTAAGATGGCTTGTTTGATGAAGTACTTATGGGAATACTGAGACACAATTAATGGTATTATAAGCATAAGCATAATCAGCCTTCTAAAGTTCCCAATGCTGGGACTCGGGCCTCCTCTCTAGAGAGGAGGTTTTTTAAGTGGTAGTTTTTAGAGCATTGCCTACGTGATGCATTACGGCCCATTCATCCCCTCTCAATAATAAAACTAAGGCTAAAAACTTCAAAATAGTAGATAGGATACCTTTTCATATTAGCGATAATTAATGATAAGTGACCAAGACAGTAATAAGTAACTTGAGAGCAGTGGTGGCCGAGTGGTAACGGCCCCGACTTACGAGTTGTAGGTCGCGGGTTCAAACCCTGCTAGGCGCATTACTTTGTGTAATTTATTTCATCACCACTGCTCTCAAAACGGTGAAGGAAAACATGGAGAGGAAACCGGCATGTCCTAGAACCAAAAATTCGAAGACATGCGACATTCACCAACCCGCACTGGGCCCGCGTGGTGGATTAAAGCCCATTCCCTCTCCTAGAGAGGAGGCCTGAGTCCCTGCAGTGGGAACATTAAAAGGCTGACTATGCTATGCTATGCTATGATCAAGTAATGGTAAGAACCAACCAAGAATAAAATCATGACGCATCCAAAAACAAGAATCGACAAGAACAAAGTAGAAGAATTTCTTCAAACAGATTACATCCACAATCGCCATCATAGAACCAAATAACGTAAAAACAAAACAAAATAAAGCGCCCATTAAAATCAAATTGCTCTACAAATATACTTAGGTCTGAATGTTATCACAATTTGCAAATTGGCAAAGAACGGGAGAGCCAGTGAAGCTCGTATGATAAATGCTTCATCGAACATTAATGCTTTCTTGTTACATATGAATATTTCAAATGTACCCGATGCACCGATAATGTGAACGAATATTTACTTTTTGTAGCGTTCGCAGATTAAACGAATTTAATCGTTCATATTTCTTGATACTATAATAATAAAATTACCAACCCATTGTTTTTTTTAGGTTAGAAAATCATCTAATGACAAATCCCGCTCTTGGTCGGAGCGGGAGATAGTGTCAGACTTTTACTGACTAAAAACCCACTCCTGTTCCTTCGTTGCCTTCTTTCCAGGGCCCCGGATTTCGTTTTCGCACTACCCATGGCTCCAGTAGGCTTCGACCCTACTGGGCCCCTATGATTTGCTGACATCTCCCTGAGGCGCGCGTGGAACAATACGCGCCGTCTACGACTTAGGCTCGGTCCGGACGGTTATCGGACGGTCGGACGGCGGGCTAACCGGACGGTCAGACGGCGAGCCAACCCATTGTAAAATTATACCCTTAGTCTTATCTTGAAAATACTTTAATCAAAATTATTTTACCAATGTTAATGTCAGATAACCAACCATAGTCTCATCATCATCATCATTTCAGTCAAAAGACAGCCGATGCTCAACTCAAGTCTCCCTCAAGCGTCGTCTAGACGACTGGTCCCGTGCAACTAGGATGCAGACTTCTATAACCTTTACCAGGTCATCGTTTTAACTTTTGGAATGCCCTTGTGTAATCTTTACATAAAATAAATCTGTACAAGTGAAAATTCTGTACATTGAAAATATCAAAAAAAATAATAATGGCAAAAATAGACCGATACCGAACCCAAAAATGTGATTAATTTTTTTTTTTGTCTTTCTGTTTGTTCAGGCATCACGCAAAAACTACCGGTTCGATTACGACAAAACTTGGTATAATTATTCTTTAATATCCTGGGCACCACACTGGGTACTTTTTATTCCGGAAAAGTATATACAATAAAAAACAAACTTAGTGTTGCGGTTCGATCTCTAGACCCAATTACTGTACCAACCGCAAATAATAAGTTTGTCGTAGGTTAATGGATAATACACAATATTTAAATATCAAAAAACCTAATAAAACCATTTTCGACATTTACGCGGACGAAGTCGCGGGCAAAAGCTAGTTATAAAATATATGTTTAATTAAACTGCCGGATATTTCAGCATACATAGACATATGTATGAAGAATGTGTAACATGATTACTATGCATAGCACAGCATATAACCAACATGCCAATTCAAAAAGAATTCTAAATAGGTAGACAATTCCATCATTATGAAAATGCAAATCATTCTAATAGTCTTTAAAAATTTCTCCCTGGCAAACCATATCAAACGAAATATTAATTTTTCTTCAGACCGTCCAGCCAACAGACTGCATGTCGCCTTCCGATAAGCGGTGCACACATTATACCGTCTTAGATCTCCACTTCAGTTAAACCAGAGAATACTACCAGAAGGTGAGTTCCTTACAACGAGCATAAGCAAACACTAGCTTACATTGAAGCGTATGTATCTACTGTGGTCTAAACGAATTCCGATCGCGAGCACGCTTGCACTCGTGGTTCATGAAGCTTGTCCCGGCCAAAGTATCACCCGCCTCCATTCTTGCCAGCTTCCGACAAAAACTTTTCTTTCATATCACTCCTCACATGATACGTCATTATTTTAGCCTCTCCATTCATTAACATTTGTGCTCTTAACTCTTTTATTAACATGCGTTTCATCTTTACTGTTCACTTAAGTGTACGAAAACTTACTCGGTCGGTTACTTGGTCGACTGGTAGAAATTGCATAAGGCATTAAGTCCGCCTTTGTACAATGTTTCATTAGTGCATAAAGTTTTAAATAAATAAAACTAACTTTCAACTTTTCAGTCACTGATGCCACTTTAAAATTTCTTATACTCTTCCACAGTCCTTAGTTCCAATTTTAATATACTCATTTCTCACTTCATTCATTTTCGTCACTCCACACATCTATCTCAAAGTTTGTATCTCCTCTGTCACCACAAGTTATCGAAAACGCACGCACATATAATACTATGTGTGCGTGCGTTTTCTGTAGTTATATTTAGCCTTCTGTTTTATTCTGTGTCTCTGCTTTAGTTCAACCAGACTTATACAAAGGTCACAGTTGAATAGCGGTTCCGTACACTGAGAAAATAATTATGCTATCAAGTTCTTATTAGGCTATGAATTTAAAGTAATAGTTTAAGTGGGTATGTTTTGTGTGATTTTTTTTGTTTATTGCAGAAAGGGATTTTTATGGCTGAAAGTTAATTCCCTTTTTACTCTTTTAATTTGAAATGTTAATTTATTGACCATTTTAATTTATTTTATTGTTTTGATTTAAGCATTTTAAGTTTCACTTACATTGTAATGTTGACATTTTATTAGTTTATTTTATTGTTTTCGTATATTATTATTTATATTTGACGATACACTAACGTAGACATAAGAATTACTAACAGATATTGGGGACCAACTTTTATCTTATTAATAAGTTATTATAATTATAATTGTTGCCACTTATCTGATATTGGCAACACTAACGTTCACCACTTCCTGTGGTCCGTGCTCTAGCACACTACACTGAATGTACACCTCGTTTACTGCCTTTATTAATGAACTTATAAAGTGAAGTCTACGTGTCTATCATTACATGTTCCAGTTTTTCATGTTACGAAAATTTAATTAAAAGTCCAGAAGCTCTACCGCGAACTCTTAATGCGATCCATTTGACGACCTAAACTGACCTATTAAAGGGATGGTGGTATATAAAGCGTATAGCTCCATCCCTCTTTCTCGCTCGTAATGAGGATCAGTCATGATTTTTGTAGAGTATGTAGACTTATAGCGTAAAAAAAACAGTAAATACTGTGAAGAAATTATTTAAATCGGACCAAAAATTACGAAGATACAACAATTTTAGTGTGTTAGTTCCAGAAACGCACCTGAGAATGAAGCAACTCGCTGTGACGTCATCTGTCATGATCCTTCTCCACCACCGAATGCATACGATCAAGCCGTTCGTCTCACGGACCATAACAGATGACGTCATCGTAAACAATCCAGCGAGAACGCGCGTTTCCAAGTAGCCGTTCAAAAAAACTTTAATAAATCCACCATTTCTTGACGGATTTTAATGATTTAAAAAATTAAATGCTCAGTAAATTATTAAACAAACGATGTACTTAGTAAAGATCGGATTTGCTTGATTCTCATTCCAACCGGTAATTTATTTATTTTATTTTATAGCAGTCTCACAGACAAATAGAAAAAATGACATAAACATTGTAATATTATTAAATCGCAAATTACAAGCCTCCACACATATTTAAAAAATATATATATCGATAAAAAGAAAGTACACACAGGTCAATTAATTACTAACGAGAGAAGTAATAGAAAGAAAGAAACCCAATGAAAAATACTTTTCAATAACTCCTTAAGTCCCCAGACAGACAAAACCACACATCCGCACTGCTTCGACTCCCCTTCCACGTCATTTCATATCATTACGTTTAATTTCTCATACCGCATGTCTCGGTGAATTTTTATCAGCCAGCAACGACTTTATTAGATTTCATTCAGTCTGGAGATTTGAAGATTGTCTGCAATTCTGTGTATTGATTTAAATCGTGTGGATTTTTGTAGGTTAATACTGAAGCTGTGGTGCGATTTGTTGGCTACTGGTAATAAGTATTTTTTAGATAAAGTTTTTTTTAAATTATCCCTTAATTCAACTGGTGTAATTAAATACCTGGTGAGGGTCACGGGAATCCGATGGATGCGAGACGCACAGGACCGGTCATTATGGCGACTTTTGGGGGAGGCCTATGTCCAACAGTGGACGTCTTTCGGCTGAAATGATGATGATAATGAATTAAATACGAAAGCTGTGGTGGCCCAGTGGTCTGGCTTTCAATTTGCGAGTTGTAAACAACAAACATTCGAAGAAATGTGGCATCTACCAATCCGGACTTGGCCAGCGTAGTGCTACTCCCTCTTCCAGTATGAGGTCCTGTGTACCAAATGGTAACTGAAGAACCATTGGTAAGTTTTAGTAAGTAAAAGTCTGATATTCCCTCTCCCTCTCCACCCAGAGCGGGAAAAGTTATTTCGTGACTTCTCATCACCGCATAGTATGCAAGTACCATTATATAGTTGATGCTATCCGTAGTGTCCAAAGGCAGCTTGACCACTTATCAACTGGTACCACTTTCAACTGATAAACTGCCTTTACTCTTGCAGTCATTACCAATACTTGTATTGTTTTTACTTACTTAGTTACCACAATAACAATATGCTGAAGTAGTGACCTGAAGGTCAATAACCGTATTTCAAAATGCAAAAAATTGCTGCTCAAGATGTTCTCAGCAAAAATTGATGTCGAATTTGTCAAAATTGCAAATATCTAGTGATATATTTGACAAATCGACGGTGAAGTGCCAATAACTCCTAACTGTCGAAGTCAAAAATGTTCTGTCTTAAAAACGTCAGGAGGTAATACTATGAATTAACATGCTGGTTTAGTTAAGAGGTGTTTCCACAATTTAATTTGATGCTGTAGGAACTAATATTCGCTTCAAGAGATTTCACAAAAACATGCAGAAACACACATTTGAATAAAGAGCGCTAAAAAGTAATTATCTGGAAAATGTCAGTTAGGAGGTATTGGCACTTCACCGTCGAAATTGAGACAAAGATTACATTGAGAACTTTTTTTTAATACGAATGAAAGAATGCTTTCATGTTTTATTTACATCACACATCCGATATACGATTAAAAAACTCAATGAACACGACAAAATCCAAAAACAATCCTCGTTTTTAACGCTCACAATCATGCTAATAGCGCCATATGCCTCAATTATGAACTCAAACAACAATCATAATGTCGCAAAGTACTCCAAAGTGCTAGACGTATACATGTCCTCACGATTTCCATTACATGCAAAATTACCTTTTGCTTCAGCACCCTTATTTCAAGGTACTAAAGTTCATTATAGAAAAGATTTGCAAGGATTGAGACGTGTATGCCAACCTCATTCGTACGAAATTGCTGTCGGCAGTTGTGGTTTTCTGATGCGGGTGTATTCTGAATGGTTTTTTTTTTTGTGTTTATATGTGTTGATGCTTTTAGCTTTTTAAGTTAGCTTTATTCAGTAGTTTTGAGAGCTATGCATAAAAAAAAAAATTAAATGTCTCAATTTTCTTATCATAACGATAAGTTTTTTTTTTTAGAATCATCTTATGACAAATCTCGCTCTCGGGTGGAGCGGGAGATAGTGTCAGACTTTTACTGACTAAAAACCAATTCCTGTTCCTTCTTTGCCTTTATCCCGGGGCCCCGGGCTCGCTTTCACACTACCCGTAGATCATATCGATAGGTGCCATTCAAGTATTATGTAAGTATTACACCCCGTTGGGGGGTATTTTTGCTTTGCTTATTTTTGATAACATGAGGGACGAAGGGCCTGGATGATAATTACGTCCAACAGTATATATTTTTTTTAGTTTTTTAAAAGAACGATATCGCTGTTCTAAAATCACACAAAAGCTAGCAGACACACATCACTGAGCAGCAAACATCCAATGTCATTAAAGACTTAAGCTAGAACTATATTACACCGACGCACACGTGTAACACGCCTGATTTGTGATGATGAACGATGACGCGTGGCGTGGATCAAGTGTAGCTCTACAAATCTAGTTTCCATATAAAATGTATGGAGACTGACGCGCCCAGATCAGCGTGTGTGGCATACGTGTGCGCGGTAGGAGGTAGAACTACCTACCTTCACAGTCATGAATTCGTGGGTCATGGACTGAGAACTGTTACCTGTTACCTACTAATGTTTTCGTAAGCTTGGAGAGGGGGAGAGTCTTGCTTACTTTTGCTGACGAGGGGGAGAGAGGGGTTCATATTTGCAAAAAAACTGCTTACGTAATATTTGAACGACCAGAATTAGTATAAATATCATCATCATAATCAATTCAGCCGAAAGACATCCACTGTTGGACATAGGCCTCTCCAAACGTCACCACAATGAACGGTCCTGTGTATCTCGCATCCATCGGATTCCAGCAACCCTTACCAGGTCATCAGTTCACCTTGTAGGAGGCCTTCCAACGCTGCGTCTTCTGGTACGCGGAACAGTATTTTTTTTAAATCAAATTCTTGTTCATCCAACGGATGTTTTGGCCCTCGGTTAATCCTGTTTTCTTGGTTTCCGTCTGTTTTCTTGACTAGAGTTAGTATGACAGGCTGTAATTTTTTTTTTGACGTAATTCTATGATTTTAAAAGAATCATCGCAACCTTAGAAAGAAAAGGGCACTGTTGGTTTTGGTAAATAAAATCTGAATCACCGTCCCAACCCACACAAAAAAAAAAACTGTGTTTTTTTTTTCGATCAGAATAAAGAGTGTCCTAGTTGATATCATACACTAGTGCATACAAAGGTCACTCGATCACTCGTGACATAGTCATGACCGGCAAACGTTCATTACGGCGTTTCCTTATAAGCTGTATGTTTCAAATTCAAATTCATTTATTAATTTTGTGAACAAAGAGTACAAAGATCTTATGTATATATAATGTTTGGTCCATCCTGTGTTCCGCTGAAAGGCATACAAAATAGCGATGCAATATGTGTAAACTAGCAAAATGAAATTAATTGTAAAAATGTACAAAATCTCATAAAAACATTGTCCGCAAATGATAATTGTCAAAAGAAATAAAAAATCACGCAAAAAAGATAAAACAATGTCAGCAATACTACAGTTGTCAAAAATTAAATCACTCAAAAATCAATTAAAAATGTTACAAAATGTCAAAATATATATAAAAAAAATTTTATACAATGTCAGCAAAAAAATTAAATTATCACAAGTACATTAAAAACAATGTCACCAATAACTACAGGTGTCAAGTTTCTGCAAACTATTGTTTTTAATGGCATTGGTACCTATTAAAAAAGACGGATGAAAAAAGATTGCATGTAGTGGAGATGAGAATGTTGAGATGGATGTGTGGTGTGACGACAATGGATAAAGTGAGAAATGAATATATTAGAGGAAGTTTGAAAGTGGCGCCAGTGCCTGAAAAGTTGAAAGGGAATCGTTTGTCTTGGAATGGTCATGTAAAGAGGAGAGATGAAACGCATGTTACTAAAAGAGTTATGAGTATGCATGTGAATGGGTGGAGAGGGAGAGGGAGGCCAAAGAAAAGATGGATGGATTGTGTGAACAGTGATATAAAAGAAAAGGAAGTTAGTGATAGTATGACGGTTGACAGGATAGAATGGAAGAAAAAAACGTGTTGCGCCGACCCCAAATAAGATGGGACAAGGGCAGGAAGATGATGGTACCTATTATTTTTATTCTGGTTTAAATTGAAAACTGGATAACAAAATGTTGATATGTATCGCTATAAAGATTCATAAAAGAGGTCGATATCCAGCAGTGGTCTAGCTTGGTTTTGATTACATCTTTATCGTGTATAATTTTTTGTTACAAACTTTTTTAACAATAGAACCAGCTATACTGCTTATAGGTTTTTTTTAATTGATATAAACCAGTGCTTGCGATCCCACCTGATGGTAAGCAGAGATGTAATCATTGATGGTGAGGCGCACCAGTTTATTAAGAGCCTATTCACTCTAGCCTTAAAGACACCTAAATTACAGTTAGACGGGAAGACTGCAGCATTACATTTTCTTGTAATTCAAGCTTTCCAAAAAAAATATGAATTTATTTTCCAAACTTGCTTAGTTTTTTTAGGTTTTGATCATAAAATTCAAATACATTTGTCTTAACATGGCCTAGCTTAAAAGACTCTTTATCTTTTTAATGTAAGGGGCCGTAATCCACGACGCGAGCACAGTGCAAGTTGGTGGATGTCACATACGAGTATCTTCGTATTTTTTGTTCTTTGACATGCCGGTTTCCTTACGATGATAAAGTAGAATTACTTTACTTAGCTAGCTAGGCGGACGCCTGGCTAGGTTTGAACCCTCTACCTACAACTTGTAAGTCGGGGCCTAACCTAACCTACCCTTACAAAAATAAAAACAAAAACTTATACAATCTTAACACCGTTAGACAAATAAGATGTCGTGTGCGATTACAGTCTGTCTATCACAATTAACAGCTACAAAGAAAGTTAGAAGCAGACATCAAAAACAGAGCAGGCATGTAGGAGTTTTTTTATCGCATAAAAAAAGAGGCTGTCGTTTTAGACTACTGTAACTGGTGGATCGCCTTTACTCTTGCTATCATTACCAATCTTACATTATTTAGCACGAAGAATCGCCAAACTTAAGTGGCAATGAGTAGGGCGCATTGCTCGCAGAATGGATGGCTGTTGGGGCGGAAAGGTTTTGGAATGGCGACCACGTACCGGACATAGCGTTGGAAGGCCTCCTACAAGGTGGACCGATCAGGTCATCGGTCCACCTTAAGGGTTGCGGGAATCCGATGGATGCGAGACGTATAGGACCATTCATTGTGGTGACACTTGGGGGAGGCCTATGTGTATGTACGTCTTTCGGCTGAAATGATGATGATGATTTCTTTATATTTAAATTATATGTATAGGTTTATTTGATATCAACTTTAGTTTAAGACTTCTACTACTCTTTTTCTCCTGTTTTTACACACTACTATATAAATTGCTTGCCGTTTGCAAGTTTGTTGGAAGATATTTCTTTAGAAATAAGCAGTCACTTTGTATTCATTTAAACATTATAAAAAAAATGTTCTATTACTGTCTCTCTAAGTATACAAAAATAAAAGACTAAATAAAGTAAAGAGAATTCCAAAAATTTCAAAAAAAAAAATTTTGTTTGATAAGAATGAAGAACTTCAAATCTTTTGCTGTACGGGTACTGACTCATCATCTGGACACTTTCATGAAGGAAGAATTTCGGTCGTCTTGTATCGGCGCTTTCGCGGAAGGCTACATGACACCACGACTCAGCGCAATACTTCGCCAACTCAACGTAGTTTTAATAATCAGTAAATAAGTTTTAATGTTATTAATAATGTATTAGTTCATTATTTTTAAGATTATTTTATGTACTCGTATAGTGTCTTAGAGCCTTAGTAGCCTGAAAATAAAGAATTATTATTGTTAATAATTTAATATGTGATCAATTCAAACGCTATCACTAATAGAATCACGCTTTGTTTTTTCAAGGAAGACCTCAGTACTGTTTGTTTGTACCTCTGAAATTAAATTTCCTTATATTTTTAGGGTCCGTACGATTACATTGATGTCTGTCCTGTCTGTGTGTGTCTGTCTGTCTGTCAAGACCCTTTATCACAGAAACACGTGGAGTTATCGAGTTGAAATTAAAACCATATACTCAAGTCTGCAGTCCCTTGAAGTTGTGAAAAAATAAAACTTGCAATTCAACGAAAAAAAGATACGGCCGTTTATGTTGCAAAAAACATATATTTCGACACTATCAAGGGAATCAAAATGCACAGGGTACTTTCCGTTGTCCTAAAATCTTGAAATTTGGCATGAAGCAACGTCTTATAGCATAAGTATAGAAACAAATCTGAAAACTGTAAATTTGTAATTACGTCACAGAAAAAAAACTTTTTTGCGATTCGTAAAAATCTAAGGTAACTTTGTACGGAGCCCTCGGTGCACGAGTTCAACTCGCACTTATCCATTTTTTTTTTAAGTTTTTTGTTATTCGATTTTTAGAATTTTTTGTATTAAATTATATTTTTTTAATTTAAATTTTTTAGACTTTTAGTTAACCAAGTAGATGATATTACTAAGTATTATCCTCTCCCATTATAAAACCTTCATACATCCTACCACTAGACACAATTGCGCGCAGTTGACGTTTCTTTCCTCGTGTTTCCATCATGGCGACTTTATTTAAGTCATTAGTTGTGTGTTAATGTTAAGGGAGGGTTCTGAACATTGTGGTTGAATTTACACGGCTTTGCGTTGTCTTTGGATTATAGACGCGCTATGTCATTACGAGGTTGTGGTGCAGACAGAACTCTAGCTGTGATTGCAAAGTTGAGAATGTTTTTGTATTACAGATGCTTGTTTTTTTTTATCATAGTTTACTTTGATTTGACTTCAACGTAAAAAAAAAACACTGAAAAAATGCAAAATAACTAATTTTGGAAGTCGGTGTTTCTATAATAGTTTAGTCTCTTCGTTATGTAATATCGACTTCCAATCCAAATTAAAGTTATTTTGCACTTTTCAGTCTTTTTTTTTAACATTGAAGTCGGTTGTATTTTTTTTTATTTTATTATTTTTAGTTATGGTACCGTACCAGGAGCAGTGGTGGCCGAGTGGTAACGGCCCCGACTTACGAGTTGTAGGTTACGGGTTCAAACCCAGCCAGGCGCATTACTTTGTGTAATTTATTTCATCACCACTGCTCTCAAAACGGTGAAGGAAAACATCGTGAGGAAACCGGCATGTCTTAGAACCAAAAATTCGAAGACATGTGACATCCACCAACCCGCACTGGGCCCGCGTGGTGGATTACAGCCCGTTCCCTCTCCTAGAGAGGAGGCCTGAGTCCCAACAGTGGGAACATTATAAGGCCGACTATGCTATGCTATGCTAGTTACCACCACTAAAAAGTACCCCTCATCCAAACTTAAATACACTTTATCCAAAGTGCATCTCATGACAATTCTAATAATCCCAAACACGGTTAGATTATATTAATTTATTACAGAATTCCGGTGCCTAGCTTCAGGTTTCATCACCAGATCAGTTCGATATATTCCCCCTCTTCTTTCAGTCAGTAATCGACTTCACGTATAAACAAAGCAATTTACTTGTAACGACAGTTCTGCTATGATCCTATGAGGAGTTCTGTTTCATAACTTCGAAGTTCATGTTCGGATTATAACAATATTTCTATGGAACCAATTCGGAAGCATAAACTTCTAATACAAAAAAAAAAAAAAAAAAAATCGGTTCACAATTGGCCGAGAAATCGGTGAACATACATAAAAAAATGAAATACATAGAACGACAATAGTCGAACATAGAACCTCCTCCTTTTTGAAGTCGGTTAAAAATTGAAACTGACTGACTAATATATAAACGCACAATCGTAATTACTGGGACTAGAAACGTGAAACTTTGCTTAAGGCAGCTTTATATGATTTAGAGCACTAAGAGAGGACTTTCCAAAATTCACCCTTACAGAGATGAAACGGGGGTCCAAAGTTTGAATAGAGAAACTCACTTTCACGCTGGCAGAAGCTAGTAATGATATTTGCCTTTAAAATATAAACATGAACGATCTTTAAAATAACATGACCGTCATAAACAATATTAAAATCGAAAAAACAATGGAAAATTCTCACTATTCCAGACGTAATTTCGTTGGCAGTCATTTAGATCACAAGACAATGATATAAGGATATATTACACATACCAAATTGCTGTAATATTGTGTTATTTTGTGCTCAGACGAGGACAAACCGTTTTACCTCTATTACGGTAGGACAAATATGTTAAGTATTTGATTATCTTGGTCTGATGGGCCAAAAAAATTTACTGCAATACATTTGTAGATTTGACTCAATGTAAAAAGAGTATCTATCACATATCTATAGAATGGTAGAGGTGTGCCCCGCTTGGGCAGAGTACCGCTGTGACGTCGTGGGCATCGGCGGCAACGATCTCTCGCACCGGGCTTTGGTACAGGCCATGGTCCGAAGCGAGGAGGAGTGGCAGGCGGTTGACTCCTTCTGCGAAGCAGTAATGCTAGCAAAGGAAGAGGCCGCACGTGCACACGTGAGAGAGCGGCCCCGATCCCGATTTCCTCGCCGTCCAACCGTCCGGTAACCTTTCGATCCGAGCCCAAGTCGTCGACAGCGCGTATTGTTCCACGCGCGCCACAAGGAGATGTCAGCAAATCGTAGGGGCCCAGTAGGGTCGAAACCTACTGGGGCCACGGGTAGTGTGAAAGTGAAACCCTGGGCCCTGGGATTAAGGCAAAGAAGAAACAGGAGTGGAATTTAGTTAGTAAAAGTCTGAAACGCCCTCACGCCCTGCCCAAGAGCGAGAGATGTGATTGAATGATTATCCCATCTAAAAAAATCATATATCTACAGAACATATATCGAAACTAGAAACTTCGGGGCTGAGTGATCATCGTCTGTAGGATTAGGGACTATGTGTAGGAACTTGCAGTGGGTCTCTGGTCCATAGTCCCTGGGTGGTGCTAATCAGGTGACACTAACTGCTAAGTTTAGCCCGATGGCTTATGGCAACCCACTGAGCAGAGACGTACCAGGCGGCCAGGAACCTCTTCTTATAGCATAAATCAACCTTATGATTTTCTCACTGTTAGGACTCAGCCTGCCGTCACTTTATGAGAGGAAATAGGCCGTATTTTTGCTATTGTTATTGATATAGGCTCGCGCCTGACACCCCTGACATGTTATTGGTTGGTTTATTCAGTACTTTTAAGCATATAGCATGTAATGATTGCTGGCCGATCAACGTCTCACCGTTGACGACGGCTGGTGCTGAAAATCAGCGCTGATGATCTGTCTAACACGAGCCCCGGCATTTTGCTGAGCGCTGGCCGTTTTGCGCGGATGTGACGTATATCCTACCACCTATAATATAAGTCGTTGTTTTTATTTTTAAGGTATGCGCCATGTTTGACGTGAATAACGCCAAACATGGCGCACCACCATCAATGATTGCATCTCCGCTTACCATCAGGTGGGATCGCAGTCAAGCACTGGTTTATATCAATTAAAAAAAAAAAAAGAATAAACTCTTTTTCTTTCTTTCTTTTTTTCTGTCACCTATGTCAACCGATGTTAAGGTGAGAGATCCATAAATCTACCACGCGGACCCAAAGCGACTTGATGGATGTCACAAGTCTTCGAACTTTTGGTTCTAGGATATGCTGGTTTTCTCACAATGGTGATCGGCAATCTACCACGAGAACCCAAAGTGAATTGATGGATGTCACATATCTTCGAATTTTTGATTCTAGGATATGCTGGTTTCCTCACGATGGTGATCGGCAATCTACCACGCGGACCCAAAGTGAATTGATGGACGTCACATATCTTCGAATTTTCGGTTCTAAGACATGCCAGTTTCCTCACGATGTTTTGCGTGTGTTTGGACAGACAAATGTTCAGCTTCAATCTGCTGATGTTGCTGCTAATGAGTAAGCTGATAATGATGATCTTTATGACACACATTTTAAACTACATACAATTCACTGACACGTTACAGGCACAATCATTAGGTACTTTTTGTTTGAAACAATCATATAACGAGATAAATCTAACATTAGTGACATTCACACCTATCTTGACATCTCAATGCCACACATCAAAATCGCATTTGTTCATGTGAAACTTTAAAACAATGAATTTTTGGACTTCATTATAATACGCTTACCGTTTCATGATAAGCTCGTCGGGTACTACACGAGATTTAATGATTTCGAAATAAGTAATGGCTGTAGGTACTTACTCATAATATTTTGTTCATGTGTGATGGTTGGATTCGTTTCTAATTCCTTTGGCTCTTATCTCAGCTTGTGTTGCATTATTTAAAAATAAAAATACTGTGCAAGTACGAGTAGGACTCGCGCACTGAGGGTTCCGTACAAACTTGAAAACAGTTCAATTCCCGAATTGAGTTACGAAGATTTTTCCAAACAGCAAAAATAAAAAAAAATTGACATTATTACAGTTTTCCTATACTTGTGCTATTAGACCTTGCTTCATGCCAAATTTCAGGATTCTAGATCAACGGGAAGTAACCTATGAATTTTAATTCCCTTGAGGGTGTCGAAATACACGTTTTTTGCGACATAAACAGCCGTATCTTTTTTTTCGGCAATTCAGAAGTTCAAGGGACCGCAGGCCTGAGCACATGGTTTTAATTTCAACTCGATACCTTCACGTGTTCCTGAGATATAGGGTCTTGACAGACAGACAGACAACAAAGTGATCCTACAAGGGTTCCGTTTTTTCCTTTTGAGGTACAGAACCCTAAAAAATAACGCAAAGCAACGTGCTGGTATTCTGATATAGGACTTGTGATACCATGCCTTTACTCAGTATTCCGTGAGTATACCACTCACCGTCGGGACGGTTACCGGACGGCGAGCAATAGGTAGCTCGCCGTCCACAAGCCCATAGCTAAAAAGCCCAAAGCTGAAAATCGGGGTCGGGATCCTGGCGGCTGGGACGTGAAGGCCGTTCCCTCACGCGTGCGGCCGTCTCCTTTGCTGTCGTGTGAAAGAGGCGACCATTCCTGCCATTCCTTCTCTGGATCATGGCTTGTTCCAGGACCCGGCGTGAGAGGTCATTGCCGCCGATCGCCCCCACGAGGACACGGCGGTGCTCTGCCCAAGTGGGGCACACCTCTACCGTATGAAACACATTTAACGGTTAGACCAGAAGCCAATGCCAAAATTGTTGGAAAAGACAGATAATAAATGGATGTTAATCAAAGAGGTGGTTTGTATAATTCATACATATATACCACTACCTTTTGCCCACGGCTTCGCCCGCGTACTTACATAAAAAAATTCTATGTCACTCAGGATTAAAGCAGCTACTTTCAGAGATTACCTCTTACAAACAAAAAAAAATGAAAAACAAAAAACAAACCATCTCTTTGTATTTATTATTAGGTAGATTCCATAAATTATAAAACGACCTAACGTCAAGCGAATAAATTTGATTTAACGACATCTAGCGGTGAATAGTGGAACTGTAGTCGCTCTTCAAACGCCTGCTGTCAAAAATGGTTGAGAGCAACTTCAAATACAAGCGAGTTTCCTAAGTACGAGTATGAGTGGACAGATGGCGGTTAGAGAAATTAAATCTTTTTAGGTAGTTTACAGTAAAACTATTATTACTGACAATATTTGGACTTAGCAGTAGCTTTTTTTTTGTTTTAAGTAATTAAAAATTTTACTAGATAAGTAATACAAGTTTTATTGTTATAGAATAGAATAAACTTTAAATATTGTACATCAAAATACTAAGTAACAAAACTTTTACACAAACTTAAATGTATGGGTAGATGGAGGACAATGGCGATATTTTGAACCTTGTCTTGATACCGTCACCCCCTTTATGTTAAGCTCCTATAAACTCTGCAGACAGAAATGAAAGCCCTACACAGCGGCAGCGGGGCTACGTCAGCTTAACTTATTTAGGACGGTCGTCCACATTGGCTACTAAACAATCGTTATACTAGAATGCCCAGGAATTGGATCGAAAACAATAAAAAGGGCATCTACTTACACGTTTGGCAGTGGCGTAACTATATCATCTGAGGCCCATGGCAAATTCACTGGAAGGAAAATTGTCACGTTTTGGTTAATACTCGTAGTTTGGGTTAGGTACTTCTTCTGAGCTCGCGGCGTCTCAGACCGGGTCCGTGGCATTTTGCCAGCCTTGCCACCCTATAGTTTCGCCATTGACATTTGGATATAGAATATATTCCTATGGGATGACACTTTTACAATATTATTAAAAATCACTCGGATATTTTGACCAGATAGTCTTTTTAATTTTATTTGATATTAATCTTTAAGTTATATTAAAAATTAAATTAAAATTAAGTAAAAATTTGATAAACCTTAACATTTTACTGTTCTGTTACATTGTTGCTACAAATCGTTTTTACTCCTTGGTGCGAGATTTTCTGACTTCCAATTTATTATCCGTAACGGCTGATAAAAATATATAGTTTCAATAATAGCCTAAACTAATAACTTGTTTTCTAAGGCTTGGAGGAATCTTGGTATATTAAGATGGCGGTTGTCATCCATCCACAGATAGACCCCGGCGATTGTTGCTTAACCTTGGGGATCCACTACTTATTACTAAGCCACAAGTTCTTTCGAGAACGTACTTAAATATTTCACACTAAATTTTGAGAACTGATCATAACAAGAGTTCCTTATGTGACTGCAAAAAAGTATAATTTTTGTTTTCATAAATTTCTTTTGGATGGAGATGGAGAGGGAGGCCAAAAAAAGGTGGATGGATTGTGTGAGAAGTGATATAAAAGAAAAGGGAGTAAGTGAGAGTGTGACGGGTGACAGAACAGAATAGAGGAAAAACACGTGTTGTGCCGACTCCAAATAAAACAAGACAAGGGCAGAAATATGTCATTTATTTTCTCTACAGTGGTTTAGTTGCACTCAATAGTTTAGAATTACATATAGATGACGACAATGTGGAAGTCAAATCAAAATCCGTTGCGTGGTTTAAGAGGAGTTATTGAATAAACAGAAAGGTCAACACGGAAAGTGACGTTTTACACTGTATTCATAGAAACGTCTAGAATACAATAAAAATATTGTACATCACAAAGCAAACAAAGACATAGGATCAGAATATACTATAGACCATTCATACAAACAAAGTATAATAAACGACCAGTTCAATTTCATCAACACTATAATTCACACTGATAAAATTCGAATTGATACATGATATCCAAAATCACTAAAAGCAGCCTTGGTCGTCAGAGCTAGTTATTTTACTCATATCAATCATCTTTCAGATAACAAAGCTTTCACGGTAATGGACTACCTTAACAATGATATCTACAGTATGGGATATCCATTGCCTATGAATATTTAGAAATATTACTAAGCTTTGAGCTTACTGGACATGTTTTTTGTGTTGTTGGACATATTTGTTAAATTGATTTTGAAGAGAAAATACGTAAGATTCGGCAGTTCATTTGCAGTGCTTTTATTATTTTGAAAAACAAAAAGTTTTGATGTGTGTTTATTAGTGACTGGCATCGGTACATTGTAAAATTGATTACAGGTGGCGTTTTAAAATATTCAATGAAATAATAAATTTGAATGTACTTTAAATAATCAATATGGACAATCCTAACTTGGATGAGATAGACTGGGAAAATGTAAGTTATTTATTTTTAAATAATTATGTCTTGCCAAATTTCTAAAATATATCGGTTCAAAAACGACGATTCAAAAAACTTTTTTAAAAATTTTAGATGTATACTGTACTAACTGTAAATATTAAAGAAACAATTATACATCTTAAATTATAATGAATAAACTCAGTAATAATCTAAATCCCAGTGGTTTTTATTAAATTGTTCGAAACAATGCATAAAAACGAGATAAGATAAGACAACAAATCAATACAAATGAATGAATATACCTATCTGTTTACAGTTTGACACATCACAAGTACCATTCCCGAACACACTATGGCATGTTAAGCCAGCCCAAGAAATTGCTTTGAAGACTACAGTAATGCTCGTTGTTGGCATAGCGGGCATCTTTTTGAATTCAATAATATTAATAGTATTAATAAAAAACAGATGGCTTTGGTCTGCCAGCAACTATTTGATCGGAAACTTGGCGTTGATGGACTTACTTACGCTCATCATATGCCCTTGGTTCATGCTTGTCAGGGACTTCTTCCAAGCGTATGTTTTGAAGAATTTTGGTTGTAGGTTTGAAGGATTTTTGCAAGGTAAGAACGTTTAGAGTACGTGTACTAAATTGCTCGTAGAACAGATGGTTGATAAGGCCAAAAGGTACTGGAGTGGTAACCGCGCTCCGGAAGATGCAGCGTTGGAAGGCCTCCCACAAGGTGGATGCGAGACGCCCAGGACCGTTTCTTGTGGTAAAACTTGGAGGAGGCCTATGCCCAGCAGTGGACGTTTTTCGACTGAAATAATGATGGTGATGGTGATACCTGCTATATAAACCGCTATGGGTGAAGCGAGAGAGTGTTAGACTTTTTTCTAAATAAAACCCACCTGTTTTTCTTTAGTTGATTTTTGCTTATCGGGGTCACTATACCTCTTTCTAACAATTCTGCAATTTTTTTTATATCAATATGGAATTTAAGTAAATGATTAAATTTATTTTGTATTATATTTTTTCATCTTATTTATTTTCGTAGCTCTACAAATCTTAGTTGAAATTTACTATAAGTAAAATCACTACTTGAAAGTCTCACGATAATCTTAAACTTACCTGTATTTGTTTCATTTTCAGCATCTTTCCTAATTTCAAGCGTATTTGCAATCTTGCTAGTATCATATGATCGTCTGGCGGCTGCAGCTCTGACAGCAGAAGCAAGGGTCACTGTAAAAGCAGCTCCCATGATAATCATAGCAACGTGGGTTTGTTCCTGTGCTTTAGCCCTACCATGGGCATTAAAGAGAGAATATGTGGTAACTTTTTCATATATTAATAATAGACATGGAGGCTAATTGGTTATCCAGATTTGGTTAAGACCAATCTACAAATCCTTGAGCTTAGGCGTACAGGGTAGCCAGCTTTTCGGTTTTCTATATGACGTATTTTGGAGAGTGTGCGTGGGAATCACATGACTCCCCCATCACTTTTCTACCATCGGACAACCCGACGTACCTATGGCAAGTGTTCATCCTTATAATGTTGACACCTCTACAGTCTGGAATAAGCGTTTTGCCTAGTCGTTTATACAGCGTACATCGAAAGAAGAAGAATAAGCTCTTAATAACCTAGTGCGCTTTACTATCAACGATTGCATCACTGCTTACCATCAAGTAGGATATCAGTAAAGCACTAGTTAGTTTATTTGTAGTAGTTTGTTTGTAGGAGGCAATCTCTAGAAGTACTGGTCTGATCTGGCCCGTTCCCTCTCCTAGAGAGATCAGGCCTGAGTCCCAGCAGTGGGAACATTAAAAGGTTCATTATGCTTATGTTTGCGCTACTGGTCCGATTGCTAAAAATTTTTCATCGATAAAAAGTTGCTTTATTCCTGAGTGATTGTATAGGCTATATTTTATGTACACGGGCAAAACCGTGGGCAAAAGCTAGTAAAATATATCGCTTGCTTACTCATAAAAAGACCTAACTCAAAAACAGGGTGTTTGAATTTGAAAACACACGTTTCAAAAATGAGGTTCAATTTTCAATAACCTCTTTTTTGAGTTACGTCTCTTTTTAATGAAGTGCGATATATATTGTGCGTACGGCTAAGGAGTGGAATTCCTTGCCGGAATCTGTGTTTCCTGATGGCTACAACCCGGGAAGCTTTAAGTCAAGAGTGAATAGTTTACTTCTAGGTAAGCGCGTTCCATCGTCGACCGTATCGTCGCTTTCCATCAGGTGAGATAGCGGTCAAGCGCGAACCTATAAAGAATAAAAAAAATATTGTCGAGCAATTTTCCATTTATCAGTTTTTTTTAATTGAAGAAAAGTAATTACTTCCTCGTCTTTACAGGAGCGGCCATGGAAAGACTACCTAGAGAGCTTTTGTGTTGAAGATGTTGTTGTACTGGGAGTTTACTGGCACTTTTTATTGATGCTCATAGTTTGGAGTCCACTTGGGTTAATGCTGATCACTGTAAGTTCATCACTATTATTGCAAATAATTATAATGATTCTACAAATTAGTTTTTCATTTACAATAGCATGTTTTTCTCAGTCAGCAACTATGACTACGACCGATCTTTTACTAAAATTTGAGTTGTTATATTTATGGTGGTATACTTCCTGTAAGAAGCAGTGGTAGTCCATTGAAGCGGGTAGGGGTTCAAACCATAGTGGGTACTTTACTTTGTGTACCTAATTTATTGCATCACCACAACTTTCAGTACAGTGAAGGAAAACATTAGAAAACCGGCAAGTCCTAGAACCAAAAAAAAATTTAGTCATGTGATCCACCAACCCACACTGGTTACGCTTGTTGAATTACGGCCCATTCCCTCATTTTGAGAGAGCTAATTATCTGCAGTGGAAATGTTACAAAGTTGATTATGTATCTGTTTAATCTCTTGTAAGTAGGTACTTTAATTTATATAACTTTTTTTTATTTCGAAAAGAGAGAAATAACTACACGGATTGATATATGGTTAAGTGAAGATAACTGAATTCGGTGCATAGACAGATGCTTTCTGAGATACTAAATACCATTTGTAGATCTTTAACAGTCGTTGCGAGAACTCTCTGAATCAGCTTAAAAAAATAGCTTAAAAGTTCGAAAGGTAGACAATATAACACACACAGATTCAGACACGACATAACTCTTTAATTTAGGGAAGAATGTGCTATTTCAATAAAAACTTGACGTTTTACCTTGTCTAGGATGGAAAGTTATGATGACATACATGTCGTTACCGCAAATATCATTTTTCTTACCATAAAATACGTTATTGACGTCGTAGTAGTTGAGCGGTGGGCTGCCGCGCAGCGTGTCGCGGTTTTGATTCCCGCATCGGACAAATATTTGTTTGGCCTATAGATAGGTGTTCCGAGATTCTTCGATCTTGATCGGAGTGGGTGCTACATGGTTATTATTGAGCATTGTACTGAGCTCCAACGTAGTCTCAGCCATGACTACTATATCGTCGGCAAACCGAAGGTGTGTGATGTAATGGCCATTGTCATTAATGCCTAGTCCACTCCAGTCCAGAACCTTGAAGACGGCTAATATGGAGGATTCCATATTAGCCGTAAACAGTTTTGGAGAAATGATGTCTCCCTGCCTCACACCCCGCTACAGAAGGATAGGTTTCGATGTCTGGTCCTGAAGTCCGACGATACAGAAAGTTATTCCAAGTGTGGGATAGTATTAAAAAAAAAGAAAAGTAAAACCAGCAAAAATCGAAAATTGAGAAAATTGAATTTCGCAGGCTGCCCTAAAGACGAATCAAATTTTTGTTCAATATTATTTTTTACTTCTCAGTATGGTACAATAATGTGGCGTCTAGAATGCAGTGTCCGGGAGTTATCTTCACGTGGAGGTGGTCAGTCCATTGCAAGAGCCCGCAGTCGTGCTTTGAGGATAACTGCTTGTGTACTCCTGGCTGGTATATGCTGCAGAGTACCATATACTGCGCTTATTTACTGGAGAAACCGCATGATTTTGCAGATAAATGCAGTAAGTAATGAACCTAGTTAATATTATCGTCAAAAGTGGTAAAGATAAGGTTGACTATAAAACCAAGACTCTGGCTAATGAAATGTTTGATATGATTGGGCTTAAGAGAAGAACATAAACCAACTTTGTTTTTAACTAGAGAATTTGGCACTATAATTTGTTTAAAAGTAATGTCAGAGTCAGAAGAAGATCTATTTCATTATTTACTAAAAGTTATGTTTTATTTTATTCTACTTGTCAGTTTTATTTTGTGCTGTGTTAATTCTTCCAGGTCGATGGTAGTTTCGAAATTATGTGGTTTGCTGCCAACTACCTCATGTATTTGAACTGCGCTATCAACCCCCTCATCTATGGCTTTACTAATGCAAGGTTTCGTAAAGCTATGGACAGGACTCCTGGGATCGCTTGCTTCAAGTTCGGATCCTGGTGTTGCATGTGTACTATGGTTAGTTTTCTTTTATCTCATTTCACGCGCCAGGATGATAAATTTTATCAGACGTTGATATAAATTACCTCCAACGCGCACATGGCTTTAACATGGGTTAGATATTAAATTAAGAAAATAATGCTGACCGTCGAATCGATCGAAAAGATTACCAGCATGTAATCTCTTTTGTGATTAAAGGCTGTCTGGTTTCAACTAGATAACTAAAATATTTAGATAAATATTGCAGATACTGAAGCCAGATGTAAACAAATAGATTTTTCAAAAGTGTTGTTTGCTAAAGTGGATTTTCAACATTTTGTTATGGATGAAACGATCAAAATAATACAATAAGAATACAAAATCCTGATTCAGTTTGTGTTATTTCAGTTCAACAAAAAGCGAATCCAAATAGTGGACAAGAATACAGAAAAGGTCTTTGTGATCGGGAATTCACCAAAACCGAACAAAAGACTCTCGCGAACAATAAAACATATTCTACACATCAACAAGGATTCTCTGGATTTTAGCCTTAAAGTTGACGAAGCCACCACTAAGCCAACTAAAATCACGCCAGTAAAAACTGAACAAGTTTAAGTTAAGAAAAGATATGAAAAATATTTTGATGTAAAGAATAGACCATGAAATATTCTAATATAAGTATAGATACCGGCACGGATCTTGAGCGCTGACTGCTACAGTTCTACTTGCACAGAAGCACGCAGAAGTGAAATATCGGGTCTCTTTAGTGGTATGAAAAGAAATGCGGGGGCGGGGAGTGCAATCCTTGTACAGTGACTGGCTCGCCGATGTTTACGAAGCGCAAAGCGATCCCCGCTCTTTTGCCGAACGCTTAAGATTCGTGCCGATACCTGTATATAACTAACAGAAAAAGATGAAACGGTTGGTGACTGTAATGCCTACAGATTAAATAGTAACATTAAAAGAATACGTTGTTTATGATATAAGTTTATCAAGATTAGTTTCTATTTTAGTGATAATTATATTATTATTATACTTGTAATGGTGGATGGGTCATTTAAACTAATAAGTGTAAATAATACATTTTATTTTTCATTATTTCATAATCTATTTGTAAAACTATTTTACATAGTCGATTTAAGTTAGCTGTAGTCAAATATAATTTAGGATTAAAAATAATAACATATTCATCCTGTCATATTTTATTAAAAGAATAATTGAATAATATTATGATAATTTTGTGTTTTTATTTATTTGGCATGTTATTTACGTCCTAGCTCATCAATTTACTAACTTGTTCACAAAAAAATACATGAAAAATTAACACGTTTATCTTATACGTCTTATTGAACTTCTTCTTCTGCAGTAGCATCCAAAAGATAAGTTAGTTCGTTTATCTTAGCTTCCAGAGTGTCTTTCATGTGAGGTTCTATTCTCAGTATGTTGGTAGCCTCTTGAAGTAACACCAGGCTTTCCATCAGTTCATCCTGAAAACAAAAGAGGGAATAAAAAAATGCTCTGAGGGTCAATCGGTTTAAAGCTCAGGACCCTTTCTTTTGGTGAGGAAGAGGCTTATGGTCTGGCAGTTCATATCTTCCGGCTATATACTAATGGTAATTTCAATTATTACCAACTCAAGTAATAATTGAAATTACCATTAGTATAAAGCCGGAAGATATGAACCATATACATACTCGTACATTCGATACTTGAGTATCGAATGTTATGCAGTCACATAAAAAGAGAGCTTTGTGTTCAAACAAATTTTATCATTCTTTTTATATGTAAAGAAACTCGATCGGTAATATCCCCACAGATATTAAAGAAAATGAAGAGCTCCATATATTAGTCCAAGACCATATCTAACTCTTTTATTTGACGAAAAGCAAAATAAAAATAATTATTTGAGACAAGTGTTTCAAACACTTTAAATTTGGAATAACAATCTAATCATTATAATAAACGTATATTAAGATCATTAAGAACTATGTGTGTAATAACTACGTCACACAAAGAAAGAATTACACTTTTTCGAAGAGAAAAAATTGTGCATCAAGATGAATAGTGATATAACCGTATTTTTATGATAATATGGTTTTTATCATCACGTTGTTTTAATATATAGGCCGCGATGTCATCAGATGAACATTTATTTAATCTGGCAATCATCCAGATTGTACAAAACGTACTCGAGGAAACAGAATGTGGGGCTATTATTATTATAGATAGAAAATTTAGCATTGTAGACAATACTAAGTGTTATAGAATTTGTTGGAATGCAGAATTTAGTGGCGATTACAATAAAATTACTGTAAATTCTATTGTCGTAGGTACTACGGTTTGTGAAAATTAAATTAACATTTCTTCAACATCCAATATCAAATCTCTTCATTTTAAAAATACAGTATTTTTTTTATAGTAAACCGGTTTTAAGCAGTAGCTTGTAATAATAATTACGAGTGTTAATGTCGACCGTGAGCAATGTAGACTATTTATCTCACATCTTGTTGTTTTAAGAGGGTCCTTTTCCACTCGCCTATCGTCAACATCGAGCATAGTTTAAAAGCTTGTTACTTCATCTAACGCAATCCAACGCGACGTTTGACGAATAGTTTCATAATTTCAATGTAATTTTGTTGTTCTTTATTTATTTTAAGACAGGGTTCGATCAAACACAGGACGTATTATATATACATGTATATGTATACAGGTTACCATGAACTCCATGGTTTTTTCTGGCGACTAATTTAGTGTCCGATAAATACATCAAGATATTGTCAGAGTCACTGTCATAATCTGTTTGCACCACAGTTATCTAAAACAGTCGCAAGCCACGGGGAATTTCTGAAATGGAAACCATGGTCGTAGAACGCAAAGGGTAATTGAAGGACACAGGTGGGTTTTAATTAGTAAAAGTCTGACGCACCCTCTCATTCCATTCTAGAGCGGGAAAAATCATTGGATAATTTCCCACTTAAAAAAAGTCTTGCAATAGATAGTCTTTGGAATTATACGTCTTAGAATGCAAAGGCTAACTAAAGGACATAGCTAAAAGGAATGTTATAGGAAGAAAAAGTTGACACACCCTCCTTTTTGAGGTAGAAACTCACTATCGCATAATTTCTCCCCTCAAAAAACTCTCTATACTTAAAAATGCCTGACTGCTGATCCTGAATGTGATGTGTTAGCGGATCGATAGTCTGATATTCTGTGAGAGAGTGTTCCATGCTAATTTATTTGTTATTTAAATCATACTGTTTCCTAATTTATTTATTTTAAATGAAAATAAAATATACAAATATTTATTTTGCTTTATTTTAGGAATTACTCTTGTATCGTTTACATAATTATATATCTATCATTTTAGATTAATCTGATTGAGAGTGGGCCAGACTACATTAGCCAATTCTTTGTAATTTTCGAGCATTGTAGTGTTTAGCCCTTGTTACTTCGAGTCATTGCAACATGCGCAATCATTTTTCTTCAATATTTTATGAATAAAGATGCTTAAAGAGGTACACCTCTTTAAGTATAACTTTTGTCGTTTTGTTTTAAAATTCTGGCAATCAATTAGAAAAAACATAGAGCATTAAATTTGTGGCCCCAGTTAAAAGGGATCTAAGTCCAAAAATACAACTTTACGTGAGAGGCAAAAAACATTAAGTATGTCTAGAGACTCACCGACCCCACAGACAAACCATTGCAATGGTTTTGTGGGTCTTATCTTATTACTTACCTTTTTGGAATAAAGATAAATAAATAAATAATAATAATATCCGCGAGCTTCAAATTCGCGTTTGACCTCGTGTGACGTTTAAATCGCTACTTATTGAAATACATGTGATGTTTTTATAGGTAAACGATTTATGTTCTTTATTATTATTGGATTATTTTTTGTATAATTTTTTTTGGTGAAAACGGATATAAGTCTAGTAGATAGTACTAAACCGTTTTTAAGAACTAGGTGATGTTGTATCAATAAACATCAACTAGATTAAAACGTGGATGCTTTACTTAGTTAACAACCGTCAAATCCGACTCGGCTGGGCAGCGTTCGGGAAGCTGCGCGGTATCTTCTCATCCAATATACCACAGTGTTTTAAGACGAAAGTCTATGACGAGTGCGTGTTATCAATGATGACATATGGTTCCGAAAAGTGGTCGTTCAAAATGGGCTTCATCAGAAGGCTCAAAGTCACCCAAAGGGCAACGGAAAGGGCTATGCTCGGAGTTTCCTTGCGTGATCGAATCAGAAATGAAGATATCCGCAGGAGAACCAAGGTGGCCGACATAGCATAAAGAATCGCCAAACTTAAGTGGCAATGGGCAGGGTACATTGCTCGCAGAACAGATGGCCGTTGGGGCTGAAAGGTTCTGGAGTGGCGACTTCGTACCGGAAGACGCAGTGTTGGAAGACATGGTGAAGGTTGCGGGAATCCGATGGATGCGAGACGCACGGGACCGTTCTTAGTGGCGACATTTGGGGGAGGCCTATGTCCAGCAGTGGATGTCTATCGGCTGAAATGATGATGATGATGATTTAAGTTAATTTAGCGAGTTACTCGCTTTTAGAAATAAGACCGCCCATTGTGACACCTTATTAATTTTAAGTTTCTATTTTAATTTTATTATTAGTGTACAACAAAGAATATATTTATTTAGATTAAAAAACACAAACAAAAATTTTATGTTTCCGTTTAAAAGGACACAAATGCAATTGAAACCAACTTGTGTAATTTTTTTGGTGTCAGTTGGACCCTTTTACACAAAGTAACTTTTAGAGATAGCTTAGATCCGTTTTCCCCAAACGATAGAACATTTTTTTCTGATCATTTCGGTATACTTAACTCATTTTTGACATCAGATTTATACCCTTTTTTACTAGGGCCACAGAAATTACTAGAGCTTGTTTCTGTTTTGTACTTTAAACCATGGAATAGACTCTTACTTGTGCACCAGCCTTAGTTAGTTTTCCAGTTTCATACTCCCTCTTGGTCTTCATCGTCATAGCAGCCTGCAGTTCCAGAAGTAAAGTCCCTCTGAACCTGGACCAGCCTGGTTCCAGTTTATCAGCTACCTCTAGTAGTTCATGACAGAGGTCCACTTTTCTCCTTATGAGGGCGTTAGGCAGTTCTGTAACATAATTTAAGAAATTGACATCTTTTGTAATTTGGATATCATAGGATATCATATAAAAATGCAGAATTTTCTATTAAAAAGTTTATGGCTGTCTCCGATTTTTTTTTATTTTTTTTGGGTTTCGTAACTCAAAAGGAAAAAACGGAACCCCTTATGGGATTGGGCACGCCACAATTATGGCGGTAAGTCCCCTCTTTGAGGCGTGGTTGGAAAGACCTCACCGCGTCCTCACCTTGAGCATGACGCAGGTTCTCACCGGACACGGTAAGTTCGGGAAGTTCCTGCGCAGGATTCGTGCGGAAAGGACGCCCGGGTATCGCCACTGTGTGGACCACCCGGAGGACACGGTAGAGCACACGATGGAGGTATGCTCCGCTTGAGCAGAGCAACGCCGTGTCTTCGCGGGGGTAATCGGCGGCGGCGATCTCTCGCGCCGGGCCTTGGTTCAGGCCATGGTCTGGAGCGAGGAGGAGTAGCAGGCGGTCACCTCCTTCTGCGAAGCAGTAATGCTAGCAAAGGAGGCGGCCGATCGCGTGAGGCAACGGTCCTTACGCCCTGTCCGCCGCCGGGATACTGATCCCGTTTTCCGGCCACCGTAGGTGCGGGCTTGCGGACGGCGAGCAATGGCTAACCCGCCGTCCAACCGTCCGAGTCGTCGACGGTGCGTATTGTTCCACGCGCGCCTCAGGGATATGTCAGCAAATCAGCCCGGCAGGGTCGAAGCCTACTGGGGTAGTGTGAAAACGAAACCCGGGGCCCTGGGACGAAGGCAACGAAGGAACAGGAGTGGGTTTTTAGTCAGTAAAAGTCTGACACTATCTCCCGCTCCGCCCAAGAGCAAGATTTATCATAAGATGATTTTCCCACCCAATAAAAAAAAGAACCCTTATGGGATCACTTTGTTTTCCGTCTGTCTGTCTTTCTGTCTCAGGAACGCGTGGAGGTATCGAATTGAAATTAAAACTGTATACTAAATTCTGTGGTTTCTTGAGGCTGTGAAAAAATCAAACTTCTGAGTTAACGAAAAAAAATATACGACCGTTTGCAATCAAAATTCACAGGATACTTCTCGTTGACCTAGAATCCTGAAATTTGCCATGAAGTAAGGTTACATAGCACTAGTATAAGAAAAAATCTGTAAACTGTAAATTTGTAGTTAACTACGTCACAAAACAAAAAATACTCTTTTGCAATTCGGAAAATCTTCAAGACTCCATTCGGCAATTGTAGTTTGTACGGAACCTTCGGTGCACGAGGCCAACTAGCACTAGCCCAGATTTTTAGGTACTAAATTGCTTTTTAAATGCAAACACTTGGTTGCCAGGATTACTCAACAAAAACTTGAATTATATGCAAACTTGTTGATTTTGAGTACACTGATAATAGATATCATCATCCCACATGACGAGAACCTCTAATAAAAACCTGAGAAACAGAAGCAAATCAAATATCTCAACTTAGCACACGAGTTTGTCAATATATGGAATGTAAACTCGGTTGTCATTATGCCAATTATCGATTCCGTCAACGGCCTGGTAGCCAAAAGCTTCGACAATCGCTTGTCAAAAATTTTGTTGGTTATGCAGTTGAATAAAGGGCTTCATATAGAAGGCATTAATCCTCCATACGACTCTTATTGAGAAGGTTCTTGTCTCTAGAACCCTAACCTAACGGTAACCTAAGTACCTATATTTATATATTGAAATGAATAAAAGAACAGTAAATCTGATTTTCCTATTCAAAGTAATCAAGTTTACATGTAACCGAAGCTAATGACTTTTTGAAATAGCATTGCTCATTTGTCAGCGTTCCAAATATTTTATTGTAAGGAAAATTAGTTCAGGGATGGAATGTCGATATAACTAGCGTTTTATTGTATGCAGTATACATTAAAATGCTTATTTTTAACTTTAGTTACCCTCCATACAGTTATAAATGTTCTAACTAAAGTCATCGTTACCCATTCCCTCTCGCTTTGTACCATAGCCTGAATCAGGGCCGGACACAAGAGATCGCTTCCGCTGATCTCCTCCCCAAGATTACGGTGGTGCTCCACCTAAGTGGGGCAGACTTCCACTAAATCCTCCGGGTAATCAGCACATATATCGCAATACCTACATCCCAGAATAACTATGTTTATTTGGATAAGTGTTAGAACTGATAGATACCGAAAAAGTATTGGAAAACCAAAGTGCACGCAGTTGCGGACGGCGAGCAATGGGTGGCTTGCCGTTCGACCGTCCGGTAACCATCCGGACCGAGCTTAAGTTGTCGACGGCGCGTATTGTTCCACGCGCGCCTCAAGGAGAGGTCAGCAACTGTAGGGGCCCAGCAGGGTCGAAGCCTACTGGGGCCAAGGGTCTGATTCTGAAAGGAAGACTCGACCCTGGTACGAAAGGCAACGAAGTAACAGGAGTAGGTTTTTAGTCAGTAAAAGTCTGACACTATCTCCCGCCCCACCCAAGAGCGGGGGATGTCATAAGATGATTTTCCCACCGGAAAAAAAGTGCACGCAGATGGTTTAGTGTTTTTGACTGGCTTTTTTAAATTTTTACTTGTCCCATTACGAGCCTAAAAGAGATATTGTATCATACTTTTTTTATCACTCAACTCTAATTTAGGTTAAAAACACATGCTCTATAGACGTCAATCACGAGATCTATTTTAACGACAACCATATATACCTGTTAAACTATATCCTTTATAGTTCCCATATATTTGTACCAATGCCAACTTGGCTTGCACTACTAAATGGTTGGTAGGATGTAATGTCTGGCTATACTTCTCAATAAAATCTTCAAACTCGTTTGGTGCAGTTTTGTTCAGTTTCTGAAGATCTTGCTTCAACGCGTTGTTTCCCCAAACCATCTGCTTGCTTAAAATACTGTGTTCACATTTCTCACATTTCCATGGTGCTTCTGCATCTAATGGATTAGTCGAAACCAACATTGCGCCCCGGTTATTAGTATTCTGGGCAAAAGGATTGTTACAAACGGAGCAATATATATTACCCAGATGTGTTCCCAGTTCTGTTGGATCTTTACACCTGTCGCATTCACAATCGAAGAATTTATTTGTCTGCAAATGCTTTCGCCTGTCCAAAGTTCCCCACAAAGATTGAGTATATGTGGCAGTTATCAAGTCACCCTTCGATATGGGCACTGTTGCTATTAGAGCCAAATGGAAGTCATCCCCGATAAATATATGTCTAGTATTAGCTCTACAGCTATGATCCATCATTGAAGCTGTCAAATAAATAGCCCGTAATCGCCTAGACCCATCTGGCGACCGTACATCAAAGGAGTTTGTGTCAAATATAGATGCAACCTTCAATATAGTTTCTTCATCGAACGGTAATCCAAGCACTTGAACTATGAACGTCACTAAATTAGCCCTTAAAATTGTATATAGAGGGGTGTTTATTCTATCTTCTAAGTGAGACTCCAGGTTCATTATATTTTCATATTGGAGTGGATTAGAGTGACTCATCAATAACGCTCTAAGTGGAGATATAACACAGTAGGCCGCTTGAACTTTGTTGGGACCTTGGTATTTTATATCGCATTTATATTTCCTGTCTGTCATGGCTTTGCACTCCGGTTTATGAACATCGGCACTTTCACACTCCGGGCCACACATCGGCCAGTTGCACTTTGAACACTTATAATAATCACCAAATTCTGGCGGGTCCAGGTTTTTGCCGCATGTGAGGCAAACAGTTGGGCAGGTAATCCTTGGTCCTATCACAGCAGGTTTTTCTTTGAGAATCATTTCACCTTGCTGTATGTCTCTTGTAGCGACCATATGTCGTCCTAAGGTATCTGAATATTCGATTTTGAAGGCACAGCATTTGAATTTGTGTCCTTCTCTCCATCCTAGTTTCTGATGGGGTCTAGAACAGTAGTAGACGAGCTTACAGCCACCGCATATTTGGTTTGCGGGTTGTTGGCATACTTCGCAGGTTGGCATTTCGCGAATTTTAAGGCACTGGTTATTAGGCCGCGGTGCACGCCCGCTCCGCTTGGTATCAAACACAATACTCGTTCTAAATAGACATGCATAATTAACAAGACAGTAAGGATTCGGGAACAGTGCCAACAGAATTGAGTATTAATGCTGTAACCTTTTGTACAACATACGACTGCAACGACTGATAGTAAATATAATTATTTGAATGAATTTGCGAATCACTTCAAAAACATTATAGACTTGTGCATGTTTCAGGAAACATCTTCAATGATATGGATTTAGATACATAGATAGATATACTCATTATTGTATCCCAAAAATAAAATTACAACAGTAACTTAAAATTAATAGGGTGTCACAATGGGCGGTCTTATCGCTAAAAGCGACTACTTTTGGATAGATTTGACAGAGGAGTAAAAGATACGCAGCTAGTTCATGTTGTACTATTTTCATATATACGCTACATACCTATAATACAAACAATATAATATATATATTAAAGCAGTGAAATAATGTAATTTATGACGTTCAAGAGGAGAGGTAGTGATCCGTAATCATACTTTTTTAAATTATTAGTGTTCGAGCTTGCAAACTATAAAAACTGACAAAAATTTGGTGGAGTGGCTTTAACATGGTTTTAGTGCAGATAGAGAAATATTTTTTCTTTTCTCTCATTACCTTACTCTGAAGTGTTACTAGCTTGTATTTTTCTTTTACCTATAAACTGGGCGTGAATTAGTTTCATATAAGTTTTCATGTAGCCACATCATACAATATGTTCTTGGTTTTTTGTTCTCGGTGAACGAAAACTATAGTTTTTGTAAGCAGATTACTCCTTTGCCAGAATTTAAGGCTTCTAGCTGGATTCCTGGCAGCTGCTAGAAATGTTCGTCTGACAGTGACGACTGAGACTGACGGCTTAAAGTTAAAGGAAAAAAAAGGAAGTTTCTTAAAAAAGGAAGTTTAAAAAGACAGAGTTATTTTAAAAAAAATAGAAGTGGCAATAGCCCACGTGTAAAGACGTAGGAGGGAAAAGCGCGATATGTTGACTTCTTGAAATTTCATCTGACTGTTGTTTAACACCAGATACGTAATCTAACAATACCAAAATTAAAAATGATTTAGGGAATTTTGATTTTCAGCATGATTTACAACATGGTAAGATCGGAAAAATTGTAAAATGCGGATATATTTTTCATTTCACAGCTCCTTTACCGTCCGAGGACTGTAATTTTTCAAAAACATGGAAATTCTCGGAAATCATTATAATTCCAAGGCCTGGAAAACCACTTTTATGTATCATCATACAGACCATTATATCACCAGTATAATATGTCAAGGATTTTTGAAAAAGCTGTCTTACAGATACTAACTCAGGCTATACTCAAAGACTCATATTTTTTTTGGATTCAGAGTAGGACTCTCAACTTTGGAACCAGTGTATCTAGTGCGAGTTTGTTTTATGTTAACGTGATCGACACGTTTGTGATGTACGATGGTCTGATTGGCCCGCTCCCAGCTCTTAACCAATTAGAGAGCCAAACGCAGTAAACGTTTCGATCGCGATAACGTGAAAAAAAAAGCTCGCAGTAGAGCCTCAGTACACAGAGTGAGTAAATACCTATACATTTACGATATGATAGGCACTAAAAAGTATGTAATAATGCTCTACCGTATTTCTTGACGTATAGCAGGCATTCGACAAGATCCAGATCACGTACTAGCACCAGGGTTTGATACTATAAAATAAAAAAAAAAACCAACAAGCAAATAACATTCTACTAAAATATATCATCATCATCATCATCATTTCAGCCGAAAGACATCCACTGTTGGACATAGTCCTCCCCCTAGTGCTGCCACAATGACCGGTCCTGTGTGTCTCGCATCCAGCGGATTCCCGCGACCCTCACCAGGTCATTGATCCACCTTGTGGGAGGCCTTCCAACGCTACGTCTTCCGGTACGTGATCGCTATTCCAGAACCTTTCGACCCCAACAGCCATCCCTTCTGCGAGCAATATGTCCTGCTCGTTGCCACTTAAGTTTGGTAATTCTTCGTGCTATAACCTTGGTTTTCCTGTGGATATCCTCATTCCTAATTAGATCACGCAAGGAAACTCCGAGCATAGCCCTTTCCATTGCCTTTTGGGTAACTTAAGGTCTTCTGATGAGGCCCATTGTAAGCGACCACATTTCGGAGCCATATGTTATTACTGGCAACACACACTGGTCATAGACTTTCGTCTTGAGACACTGCGGTATATTGGATGAGAAGATCCTGAGAGTTTCCTGAACGCTGCACGATTGATCGTTTTCCTCATATCCTTTAAGAATATAGAAATTCTATGATATACCTACAGGCTGGAGTACCCCAAGGATCTGTCCTATGCTCGACCCTATTTAATATACAATGGCTTACTTAGCAACTTCGGAGGAAGTCAACTCTGCTAATATTGCTGATGATAAAGCTGCCTGACGCTACTGAATAAATTCGATAAAGTGGACCAATGGAAAATAAAATATAACGCAAGTAATCGACATATAACGTGACATTTTTGTCACATGTACACCTATTTGATACTGAATGAAAAGACCTCATTCGGACAGACCACATAGTGTACCAGCCGAGGAAATTTTTTGAGCGGGGAATTACCAAATAACTTCTGCTTTGAGTGTTGCGAGAGGGAGTGTCAAACTTTTACTGACTAATAATAGTAATAATAAACATTTTATTTTATTTTCAGGCATCAGAGGCCCATAGAAAAAATACATAAAATAATCTTCAACAACAATAAACCAATACATATTATAAAAACAAAACTTATTTAACTATACACGTAATGTAATCGGAATCGTGTTGCGCTGCGTGATATCGCATAACCGTCTTCGGGAACGTCGATAACGACACCTTGCCAGAAGTCCTCTTTTAAGAAGGTCTGTAGCTGTTGGGTTTGAACTCGAAACACGAATGACTTGAAGTTGACGTCGTGGCACCCACCCATGAATATATATCTATCCGTATTATATATATCCCTAGTATATATATCCTATATATATCCGTAGTATATCTATCCCAACGTACTTAACGTTGGGATACATCTAGATAAAATCTCCATGTTTGTTACATGGATATATAATAAATAATGATAATAAATACAAAGAAAACCTAACTTCGAATTATCATCTCTATGCAGACGACTTGCAGTTATATCGTCATTGTAAAATGAATGGGCTCGCTGAAGCTGTGGCTGCCATCAACAAGGACCTTGAAAACATTCACAAATGGGCTAAATCCTTTGGACTCTTACTAAACCCAGCTAAATCCCAAGCGCTCATTGTTGGTGGTAGATACATGCTCAATTTGTTGGATCACCAGTCGCTCCCGACGACGAGTAGTGTATGATTCTGTGCCCATACTTTACTCTAAAAGTGCTAAAAACCTTGGCGTGCATATGGACACTAGCCTTTCTTGGAAGGTTCATGTTGCTTATGTAAGTAGGAGGGTCTTTTACTCTTTTCAGTCCCTTAAACGTCTCCAAAAATTCCTACCATTTCACACTAAGGTTAATCTTGCTCAATCTCTCCTTCTACCGCTCATAGATTATGCGGATGTCTGTTATCTAGATGCTACGGAGGTACTTCTAAACAAACTTGAACGACTGCAGAATTTGTGCATCCGCTTTATTTTTGGTCTCCGTAAGTACGACCACGTGTCGGAATTTCGGACCAGATTAAGGTGGCTGCCAATTCGGCGTCGGCAAGATACACATATACTATCTCTTCTCTACACTATCCTGCATAACCCTAATGCTCCTCAATACCTTCGTGAACGCTTTGAGTATATCGTCCCTAGGGGTAAACTCTGTCGCACTGCCTCTTCTCTTCTCCTTCGTACGCCGCGTCACACTTCTAGCCGCTATGGCGGTTCCTTTTCTGTAACTGCAGTGCGTCTCTGGAACTCCCTTCGCGACAGCCCTTCCCTGGATGTCTTCTAGAGGAAACTTAAAGAGCACTTCCTTTCATTATTGGCATAATATTAATATATATTAGTATGTATTTATATTATAATTATATATTAGACTTATGTTTAATATAATTATATTTTAGATTTAGTTATTGCAAGGATTATATTGTGCACTGGTTCCTACCCTCGAATGTATTCTCACTCTGTAACTCAAAAGTTTGCTGGGAGAAAACTCATTGTTGCCTTTGTACATATACTGTATAATCTCCGTGTACTATGTATGTTTTTTTTGTGTACAATAAAGAATTAAGAATTAAGAAAAAATGTTACGAGATAAACAATAATAAACATATTAATCCTAAATCTTTATTGGGTCTTAGGAGACAAGTCACAAGTATCCACACAAATTATAAAAGGCCTCACAGAGATATCAACAGAATGTAGGGGACCCCTACGGTTTTACTAGCGGAGCTGATGCCAGCTAGGGAAATGGGAACGGTTCTGAAAAGGAAACTTATGGTCCTGCAACGCAAAAAACAAGTGAATGAACATAGATGTGGTTTTAGTCAGTAGAAGTCTGACACGCCCTCCCACTCTATCCTTGAGCTTGAGAAGTCATTAAATGATATCTCACTTCAAAAAAAAAAAACAAATCAAATTCAAAATGAAAGAATGAACTTCACCGGCTATCATTGTTCTATAACAAGTCTAATAATGATTTACCAAACAAATCAATAGATAAAACTGAATACCTAATATACTTTTTAGGGTTCCGCACCTCTAAAGGAAAAAACGGAACCCTTATAAGATCACTTTGTTGTGCGTCCATCTGTCTGTCAAAACCCTTTATCTTGGGATTGCGTGGTGGTATCGAGAAAAATTGAAACCATATACTTAAGTCTGTGGTCACTTGAAGCTGTAAAAATAACAAACTTCTAAGTTGACGAAAAAAGAAGATAGGCTTATGTATACGTTTATGTCGCAAAAAACGTATATTTCGACGCTCTCAAGGGAATAAAAATTTATAGGGTACTTCCCGTTGACCCAGAATCCTGAAATTTGGCATAAAGCAAGGTTAAGACCTTGTTTTATGCCAAATTTCAGGATACTATACCTGTACTATAAGTAGTAATAAATCTGAAAACAGTATTTTTTTTGTTACGTCACAAAAAAAAAAATCGTTTCGAAAAATCTTAGAGACTCCAATCGGGAATTGAACTATATACATATGTAGGTAGGTTTTTCAGTGCGTGAGTCCGACTCGCGCTTTCCTAGTTTCTTAAATAATAACAAGATTTTTTTTGACAATAGTGCGAATAATAAAGACCGGTCAAACGAAAGTGTGTAACAGATCTTAAAACAGTCTTGGATATGTAACAGCTGTTAAGGTGTAGAACAGAAAATTTGGCAATGGAGCGCCTTTGGCTTCATAACATGCAGGCTATTCAACCGGTACGGTACTGTAAGTAATTTTATAAAAGTAGGTCATAATAGTGAAATAGGTCATTATTAAGAAACGAATGCATGATTACATCGAAGTACAAAATAGGTAGGAAATATAAGTAATTTTGCATACATAGCACAACTTCAACAGTTTTTGATTAGAGTTATTTCTTCTACTAACTACTAATCTTGGTTTATATTATTATTATCTTTAAATTTGAAACTAATATTTCTTTGTGAAATATTAAGAAAAAAATATTCTTTTGAATATTTACGGACATAAAACTGAAGAAAAGAAAATTAATCCTTTCTGGGTGTGTTTTTAATTTGCGTATTTTTGACATACCTTAGCTTACTACCTAGATGATTACTCATTTATTAGTTTCAAAGCACCTTTCAAAACAATGTCCGAAAGAATTGTTTTCTCATAAATCGTAGAATGTTTTTTTTAGTTCATTCACATATCCGAGAGTTACGCAATGGAAAACTATACTCAGTCATACATAGAACGAGCATCAGTTGCTCGTGTGCCGTTGCTTCTAACTTTTCCAGTTTTCAGGAGATTTTTTTAACCAATTTTGTGCAAAAGTTTTTGGTGTTTTTTTTTTGTGGATATAAAAAAATATAGGAGGAACTTTAATTAAATACATGTGAGTATATTTTTATGTGATTAAAATCTCGAAAAATATATTCCAGCTCACTACAAATGGACGTAAAAAATTAATGGTCACTTTCAAAATGAAAAAATGTTTTACTGTAAAAAAAAAAAACTAGATGAATCGTTTAACCTACTTAGAATAAAACTTTCAAATTATATTACAGAAGTAATAAAATTATTATGAAGATAAGATTCCAGATGACTATTTTTATTTTAGTTATTAAACAGACTGTAACTAAAAACTTGATAATATAATCTGAAACGTATATCTCTACTTATCAGATTTGTGTCTAGGTCTTCTCGATTTACTGCCAATGTGACGTCATCATCATAATAGGTTTTGCACCGAAATAGAAACTGTAAGCAGTTCTGTTTCCACAGATAGAGAACAGTGATTTTGATATAATTATTACATTATATACTATTACTTTAAAAGCACAAGTACATGTTACAGGTACTAAGTAAATTTGAACTACCGAAAAACAAAAAAAAAAATTGAGATATGTTCAACTGAAAGTTACAAAAAAATAAAACCTAGTTAGTATCATTACTAGAATACTTGTAAGATCCGAAAACCATTTGTTTTCGAACCATAACATTATTTCATTGAAGCTTTCATGGTAACAGGCAAAGTATATTTTATCTGGAACAAATTACTAATCAGTCTTAAAATAAACTACCCGTTCAATTATTTACATTAAAAGTCTTACAAACAAGATTTAAAAATATAGCATACGCAAAAGCCAATAATTTTGCTAAAACGTCAAAGCACTAAACGAATCGAATTACATAGTGACCTATATTTGAAACACAGAAAAACAAAACTCAACAGCTGATACGTAATAAAAAGGAGAACATATCTTAAAAACTGAAATAAATCTCCATATAGTATGAAAAGAGGACGAACAGAATACAAAACATGTTTTTTAACAACCAACGTTTATCAGATACGAACCAAAAATAGAGCAAAGTAACCCAGTTAAACGGTCGGTCCATGGAAAAGTGCAGCTTTTGCCAAATATAATATATGTTTGGACAGACGGAATGTACGACAGAATTTATTACTACTATATGAAATGTCACGTTTTATGATTTAATGTTGCAAACTCATCGCGATAATATCCTGAGTTTTTAGGTTTATTTATGTTGGATATTAATGAACTGGTTAGTTTTAAATACTAGTGCGTGTATATACTAATAAATGATTTTTATTTTTACTGGAAGTGAGATACTGTTAGTTCTTTTTTTGAACTTTTGACGAATAGAATTTTCTTTGAGGATAAAGTTCCTTTAGAAGATGATATCGTAGAGATTCGGTTGCCTTTGCCTCTGCTAGATTCTTATTCTGGCCTATTTCTTGTCTCAGAAAAGTTCTCATTTTATATTTATAAATTTGACTTTATTTATGTTACTTTATACTATCAATCCTAAATGTATTTCCTTTCGTTCAGTCCACCTAAAGGTTGTCTATAAAAGATTGCCCTGTGCAATAAGACTGCCTATTGTATACTTGCTTTTATATTTTTGTTGTCTTGTGTTTATTATGAAGTATACAAATAAATAAGTCATTTTAAAATGAGTAAATATGATTCGTTTTGTACTTTGACTACTCTTTTTCTCATTTTCTGTAAACAGATTGTTCAACATAGCTACCAAACTAATCAATAATAGTAAATACTGTATTTGTGTTTGCTAGGCAATGATCACGTCTCCTTACACATTAATCCACTTCACAGGCACTTCTTACCTACAAAGTAATATCATTAAAATTATTTCGATGTATAGTTAAATAAGTTTTGTATTGTACCCTTTCAATTCGGTGCTCTTTCTTTTTTAAATTCAAATACATAAACAGTAGTCTTAATTTTTTATTCTGTCAAATATATACGTAAGTACATACAACGTATGAGATCATTACACTCATATTTTAAAACCTTGACATCGATGTAATGAAACTGAGTGAGAACTGCCAACTTGTCTCTCCTGACGAATGTATCGATTACCGGTGATTTATTTAGACCATTCTTTAACTAATTAAGTAAAATATATCGCGTGTCTTTGAGAAATTTATACGAATATATTTTGCCCTTTTAAGATGTTTGGAATGGATTTTTTCTCTGATTTGTGTATTGGTTTTTACCCATATGAACTAAACAACTTATTTTGTTTTATTATTATTTTTAACTTTAACTATCTCTTGCTGAACCACATGAGCCACAAATATCTTATTTTATAATATTTATGTTTTTTTTTATCAGAAACATGGGACAGGAAAATGGAACTGATTTGGCGTATGTGGTAAGTTATTAAATTATTAATTAACTGCTAAACACTTGATTAATTGAGAGAAAATAATGACCAAAATTTAGTTGTTAATCTATATATATAAAAGGAGAAACTGACTGACTGACATATCAACGCACAGCCGAAACTACTGACACTAGAAGCGTGAAATTTTGCACATGATTTCATTTTATGGCGTAGGCGAGCTAGAGAGGCTAAGAGAGAATTTTCCAAAATTCACCTCCTAAGGGGATGAAACGCGGGTCCAAATTTTGTATAGAGAAACCTATTTTCACGCGGGCGAAGTCGCTGGTAGAAACTAGTAATGATGAAGTATCTTGTTCAAAATCACGACATCTATCGGTTTATCAGTTAACTTTGGCCCACATCGCTTGATACACTTTGGCTCCCGGTTTTCATCTGTTGTTGTTTGTAGACTTCTTTTGCCATAATAATAACTCTATTATACTGTCACCAGATGGCGGTCTTCATCAGTCATCACTTTCACCTCACTTGACCGACATCGGCCTCAAAAATATACAAAAAAAAATTTTGGAAATGCACTCGGTACAAAATCTGTATTGTAAAAAAAATTTGGAAATGCACTCGGTACAAAATCTGTATTGTAGCTTCGGGCAGCTTATACTATTAAAGTTTTAAGAATGTTTCATGAAAGTCACGTCAAGAGAAGAACTAGTCTTTTACAGTTCTGATACACTTGACATCGGTACGGTAATAAAAAACTATTTTAATTGTATGAATGTGCTAATAGATCTACATGAAAGCATGTAACTGTCTTCCTAATTTTGAAGTCAGTAGTTGTTTGTATTTGATTAAGCATGTTACAGTATTATGTAATTATATTAAAACCTCCGAATTATAGTACCTATAAGGGAACATTTGTGTTTATTTTTTTGATAAAATGTATTGTGTAATAACGAAATATTTTAAAACATTTTGAGTAGTAAAGCAGTACCTATGATAATTTAAAACATTACAATGCTTAAACAATACGAAGCAATGAAATGAAGAAAGATTATAAAATACTAATCAAAACTTGTAAAAACGAATAGATCTCTAAATTAATTATTTTCAACAAAACTGTTCCAGGCTCATACATCTGAAGACCTTGGCAGATACCTGGTCGCCTCCCGAGACCTCTCACCAGGGGATTTGGTCCTGACTGAGAGACCTTTAGTCTTTGGACCTAAGGCTATGCTAGACCCTGAAGCGATTATGCCCTGCGTTGGATGCTATCAACCAGTCTTAACTGAGGCTGGTGAAAGATGTTCTAAGTAAGTTTTTCTTGTATGAGTTATTGTGTCCGATATTTAGGGTGATGATTATATTTTATATCAAGCCGATATCCCCAATTTCCGACCCAATCTCGCTATTTTATGAACGATAGATTTATTGATGCAAGTTATTAAGGCAAGTTTGTTAATTTTGAATATTTTTGAATCTCCGGAAATTCACAAATATAAAAGTAACACAATGAAAAAGTATTTTATTAAAATTGATAATATGACCAACCGCTGGGTAAAAATCAAAATATGATATAAAGGGGAATAAAATTTTTGCCATACATAGCTGGCATGATTTATTTTTTCTTTTCGCCAATTGTAAAACTTAGGCCATTTCTTAAAGGACTGTATGAGAAATCAAAAGCAAAAAGAATTATGACCACAAACCGTAAACGAATGAAGTTAGAAACTATTTAGTAGATCATTATTGCTTTTTATCAGGCTTATTTTTTTTTTAATAAAAATACTCCGTGTTTGATATTTTATGTTTCTCATTGTTAAATATGTTACACGGTTTCTCTAATGAGTTATCTCTAATTGCGTCCCTCGTTTCAGCATATAACGCCGGGTGTGGTAGAAGGCGTTTAGTTTTGTCAAGTCCTCAAGTTGTCTTAATTATAATATAAGAAAAACAGGTAACGCCTGACATAAAAAACTAGCAATGCTTCTATAGGTATCTTTGTTTGGCTATGGTTTAAAAACTGGTTTCTTTTTGCTATTACTTCCTCGTATTGTCCTCTAACTTATAACTTAGGTTTCATTTCTGGTGAAAAGAAAAAAGTAAACCATGCCAATTTTCTGCATTGACTTTTGTTGGCCCGTTAAAAATAAAATACGAATCTGACCCTAAATTACATTTCTAACGTGTATATCTACGAGATTTTGTCCCGAAAATATTCAAAAGTTGCAATAATAAAGCTTGGTTTTGAAAAGGGTCTGGCAAAAACTAAAATAAGTAGTTACTATGTTTTTTTTTTAATGAAAATAATATCTCTGTTACGGAGCCCAGAAGTCAAGATAGACTCGGGCTTACTTTGTGACCGCAACCGGTTCTTAGTCATTTTAGTCAGACAATTTAACAGATTTTTGTTTATTTCATTTCACAGATGCGGCTGGCCGGTCTGCTCAGGAAATTGTCCAGGGTTAAAGGATCCCAAGCACCATGCTGCAGAGTGTGAAATCCTTAGCTTGAGACCAGAATGTGTCGTCAATGATATGGCTGACTACTACAGGTAATACGAATGATACTGCGATGATATTTTTTTTTCTTGTGATTAAAATAAAAAAAACTGCTCTCGTTGAAGCGAGAGGGATTGTCAGACTTTTACTGTCTAAAACTCACTCAAGTTTCTTCAGGTGCCCTTTTTAGTCTAGAGTCAGTCACACTTTCAAATATCCTGTAACCCTGGACACTCATACATGAAGTTCTGTTTGGGCAACAGTTTCTAAGTCAACTTTATCATCAACTTAATTTACTAGTATAAAGTTTAGAAGATGTTATATATTCTTTTTTGTTTACATGTTCTCCACTGACTGCTCTCTGCACTTTCTAACTCCTGTTGAAATATTTTACTAATTTTTCATTTTTCATTTTCAGACACGATGCTCTACTACCATTGAGGTGCGTTCTCCTACAGAAGACAGATATTGAAAGCTGGAAAAAATTGTTGGAAATGCAGTCACACATGGAATGCCGCACACCTGGCAGCGAGGTTTACGAGTAAGTTTAATTACCAAACATAAATAAAGCTACGTCTTTTTCCATGGGATTGGTACAATATTAATATTTCCTTGTATCAGATTATACTTAATTCAAATAGATCATGTCATTTTTCGCAGTAAATGCACACATGTCTTATTTCTTCTATAATTAACAATGTAAAACAAGTCTTTTTTTAATTTTCTTTTTACAGTGAGGCAAATGAATTTATCGTCCAATATCTCATAAACAACTTCATTAGCAAACTAGATGAACAGCAAAAGAAAGCACATGAAATTACTCCCGAATTACTTCATAGGATTTGTGGAATTATCGACACCAATGCTTTAGAGATCCGTTTGCCACAAGGAGCAGAGCTCAATGCTTTATATGCTGATACATGCAAAATGGAACATAGCTGTATACCAAACACGAAACATACTTTCACTTTAAGTCCAAAGGACAGAAAAGATTTTTGTAAAATAACAATAAAAGCCGTGGTTCCAATAGAAAAAGATAACCACATAGCCACGATGTACAGCCACGCTTTATGGGGGACCCAAGCAAGAAGACAACACTTAAAAGACACTAAATTCTTCGCATGTAAGTGTCCAAGGTGTAGTGACCCTACTGAACTTGGCACTTACCTAAGTGCAATGAAATGCTTAGGTGATGGAAATAACCCCTGCGATGGAATTCATCTACCACAGGATCCTTTAGATGATGAAACAGATTGGTCTTGTAGCAAATGTCCAGCTAAAGTAAGCAATTCACAAATCAACATGGTTATATCTCAAATGGGAGAAGATGTAGAAAATGTTCTTATGATGGGAGGTTCTGTGACAGTACTAGAGAATCTTCTTAGCAGATTATCAATCTTTCTTCATCCGAATCATTATCATTTGTATACGATAAAGCACTCTCTAGTACAATTGTATGGAAGACAGCAAGGTTACACGTCACGAGATATTATAGATAAGAAAATCAAAATGTGTAGAGAACTCATCGCAGTAACAAAGATTATTGATCCAGGGAATGCTAGACTTAGCTTGTATTATAGTGTGCTACAGCATGAGTTACATTCGGCTTTAATAATAAAGTTCAGAAGTGCTAAAAAAGGTGAAGATTTGAAGCCTTTGCTGACCGAAGCAAAATCAGCCATAGAAGAAGCTTTAAATTCTTTAAAGGATGACTTGGAAGAAATCTCTGGAAAGAAACTGCAATCTGTCATTGAAGTCAGTAAACGAGAATTTGAGAAGTTTTGCAAACAAAAGAAATTGAATGTTTGATCATTTAGTATAATAGTTGAAATTAAATCATTTATAAATTTTGTTAGGACTTTTATTTATTTCTCTGCCTAAAAAGCCAAAAGTTTAAACAGGGTTCTTCATGCCTAACAAATCACTGCCATTAAAATTATATATTTATAAATACGGTGTAATGATAATAAGATGGAACCCTACGATTCTTACAATTAGATTCAACCCTACTAACTACATTTAAATGTCTGTTGCACAATAGAAAGCTGTACTCACACAGTCCTTCGAAGACCGAGTGACAGTTAGTCGTACGCATTGGCTTTGAATTTCAGCTTGTAGAAAGAAAATGATAAACTTTACGAAAGAAGATACATTCTAGTTCTATTTAATAATATATTTTGAGGTGCGTTTATTTTAAGTGAAAAGAAAAATAATTATAAACATCAATGTAAGTACTTTTTATAATGTTAATTAATTTTTTTACACTACATCTATTTTCACAGAGTGTGATTTTTAAGAATCCATAATTAACTTTCAATCTATCGACACCGTTAATCAGGCCCGTCTCGATCTCAATATAGAAACTTTTAGATACAGTTAATTATTTTTAAAAAGTGATGCTGTTGATCTTGGTTGCGGTTCCCATTAGTTACTTATTAGTTTTAATTATCGTTTGTTTTTAGCGTTAAGTGTGTGTGTGTCAACGAAATTATTATAATTATCCAACTCTATCCTATACATTTTCTTCCATGGCTAATCGAACAGAATCTATGTAAGGCACTTAACGATAGTGCATGTTGAATCATTACTTCTCAAAATTAATTGATTAGTACAATATATGGGAATCAAACTCATTATATCTCTCTCACTGGTTTGTTCTTAACTGTTGGGTTATTGCCGCCCAGAATCTCAGAAACCTGTTAGGAATCTGTGGTGTATTTGTAAAGAATAGCGTACAACATCATCATGTTTACTGCTGACGTTCATTTGCTGACTATGTTTGATTAACTTCAAAATCATTCTCGTGTCTTTTGCCCGCAGCTTCACCCGCGTACATAAAATATAGTCTATGGCACTTAGAAATAAAGCAGGTTTCAACCGGTAAAAAAATTTTAGCAAACGGACCAGTACTTTCAGAGCTTACCTCCTACAAATAAAAAAAAAATAACCAAAAACAAACTTTACCTCTTTATAATATTAGTGTAGAAGTACAGATGTATATATTTATTTTTCTTTCATATTTTTGTATTTGTATCTCGTAAACCTACTAAACAGATTCAGATATATCTCATATATAGGATAGAGATTAGATTCCTAGATTTTAATAAAGAATGCATTTCAGGAAACTTATTATTATTTGAGTTGGTACATACGTTGTTAAAGTTAATAAATGGAGAAGGAGAGGAAGGTATAGAAACCACACACGAATAGTGTGAGTTTTCCAGCAATGTGAATAATGATAAGAAAAAAGGTATAAAGTGAAAGCGTAACGGCTGACACGAGAATAGTAAATTGTTCTACATAACCGCAGACATTTAAAATAGTATCCCAGTTAAACGAACACAAAATGCAGCGTGGACATTTCAACACCTCTCTCCAACGCCTTGTTGATGTTGCAAGTGCCATCAAAATAGATTTACGTGACAGTCAATGCTTCCAACTGAATTACTGACACGTTAGAATCAACCCAGTGGTACAATAGAACATTATTTAGATAGCTAAGAATACATGTTGACTGATGGCGTTCAGTCTGGCCGGATGCCAAGAACTACGGACAAGTTAGATTGTATTGTGGTTATGCAATTTGATTGGTTTAGAATTATGTCAAGTGAACTCAGTAAAATTGTAATATGTAGTTCAAATAAAGAGATGCAGCTACTGTATTTGAACTATTGCCATCTGGCACCTTAGTCTCCATAAATAAATTGATGTCAACGAATACAAAAATGAAGTCTTTCGCACTGAGAGTTGCAAAATGAGGACCTAACTTTCCTAAAGTAATAAAAAAAGCAATCTAAAGTACGGCGTCAAAAAACTCCTCCGCATCGCTGTCGACTGGTAATGTACCCAAAAGAATGGCGGCATTGCCACGTTGAATAGCAATGCTTATCCTTTGTCTGAAGTAAAAGCCAGCCGTTGGGTGATACGAAGTGTCAACACGGCGTTTTGAAAGTTCTTTAACTTTCCTTAGGTATTCCTTGGTGGGTTAATTTACGACACAGCTCTTAGCTGAAGAATAATCAAGAACAGAAATGTTAGAATTTACTAATATTAAAAACTAGCTGACCCGGCGAAGTTCATACTGCCTAAACGTCTATGAATGCGATGTAACAAAGCCTAAGAAATATATCAAGTTACACACAATTTTAATATATAAAATTTATCTACATCCATTTCGTACATTTTACTTGATACGCGAACAAAAAATACAAACTTCTAAAGATTTATTATATGTATAGGTAGATATGATGCATATCATTTTCTGAGGTTTTACTAATCTGTACAGTACGGCTGGCTAGTGAGGTCTTTGTCATTATTATCGTTTTGACCAAGACCCGTTATCACATCCAGGTGTCCAACAATCACTGCTCTATCACTTAGTTTTATTACTCGTCTATTAACCATTTTTATATTTTTAGAAATATGGATCAAGAAAATGATAACAGTGAACCGGCATATTGTTTGGTAAGTAGTAATTATGAATCTGGTACTAATTAAGGAACTCGTGGCCCCACGGGGTAATCTTTAAGGTGAAGCATCACTTATCGAGGTGGGCCCTTGGATGGACGATCATCTATTTCATACCGAGATTTCTCCAAGCCTCAGAAAGTACGTTAAGCTATTGATCCCGACTGTCATTTATTTAGCTGCTTTGTAGCTGATCTACTACAAAAAGTACAGGAACGACATCATTCGGGTAGCTCGTATACTTTCAGCAACATACTTTGTAAGTTGTCTGTTGCAAGGGACCCTTATCTTTAGTTAAATACTCATGTTGCTCACAGATGTCACTCTGAAATGTTGCGTCAAATAGATACTAGATGTCGCTACGGATTGAAAAAATCTAAAATGCTTGCAAAGTTCAAATGAGTTCGAATAAAACAAAACCACAAGTTTTTTTAGTTATGTCCGGTACACATACAAAATGTCAACGTCAAATGTAACGCCCTCGGAACGCGCCACCACCAGGGTCCCAACTAACGGTAGGAGGAGTCCACATCGGCATCGGGTCGACGATGAAGTACCTGGGACTCGTTCTCGACAGCCGATGGGATTTCAAGGAGCACTTCCGACGTCTAGCTCCCAAACTAAATCGGACTGGGGCTGCCCTTGGGCCTGGCCAGCCACCATGGGATCTGGAGTCCTTGCACGCACGCATGATCTAGGCATGGAGATGCATAGCCGAGGTGAAACTCCACTGCCGCGACAAGTCGTAGCATGGCGGACAGAATTCCGGCGGGATCTCATAGCGAAATGGCGACAGCGACTGTCGCGACCCATTGCTGGGCAAGCCATAATTATGGCGGTAAATCCCCTCTTTGAGGCATGGTTAGAAAGATCTCACGGCGTCCTCACCTTCCGCATGATGCAGGTTCTCTCCGCACACGGTAAGTTTGGGAAGTTCCTGCACCGGATCCGTGCGGAAACGACCACTTGCCACTCCTCCTCGCTTCGGACCATGGCCAGTAACAAGGCCTGAAGCTGTAAAAAATAAGGAGTGCATCTGTGTTTACGCACACTCTTGTGCACTATGTAACTCCTACGTACCTAACTAATTTCCGTCGAAATCAGCTGCTATGGTCGAAATTCGGACAGAAAGATTTTATCATTACTAGTAACGTCAGAATCTTACTATAAAAAGACTTGAGTATAAAAATATTACTACATGCTACATACATGACGCACTGATTTTAAAATGGACAGTCAAAACGTGTAGCAATTACACTCAGAATGCTGTTATTGCTACTCCGTATACGGGTCAGCAAGAAGCTGCTTTTTTGAAAATGATGGCCTGGAAACCAACCGTGCGCGCTTTAGCAAACATCACAGAGGTGCTGCACCACCATGGCACATGGCCTAGCAACATCCTGAACGCTTCATTGTACTGAGTGCACAAGGCTCAGTAGGCTCTCTACGTATGTCTCACCCACGGGCCATTTGAGTAGAAGAACTAGCAAAAAGATAAAATTAAGTAGGGACTTTTTTTTTTTTTTTTTTTTTATTGGGTGGGAAAATCATCCTAATGACATCCCCGCTCTTGGGCGGAACGGGAGATAGTGTCAGACTCTTACTGACTAAAAACCCACTCCTGTTCCTTCGTTGCCTTCGTCCCAGGGCCCCGGGTTCCGCTTTCACACTACTCGTGGCCCCAGTAGGCTTCGACCCTGCTGGGCCCCTACGATTTGCTGACATCTCCTTGAGGCGCGCGTGGAACAAAACGCGCCGTCGACGACTTGGGCTCGGTCCGGACGGTTACCGGACGGTCAGACGGCGAGCCACCCATTGCTCGCCGTCTACAAGCCCGCGCCTACGGTGGCCGGAAATCGGGATCGGAATCCCGGCGGCGGTTGGAGCGTAAGGACCGTTGCCTCACGCGATCGGCCGCCTCCTTAGCTAGCATTATTGCTTCGCAGAAGGAGGCGACCGCCTGCCACTCCTCCTCGCTCCGGAGCATGGCCTGAACCAAGGCCCAGCGCGAGAGATCACCGCCGCCGATTGCCCTCACGAGGTCACGGCGTTGCTCTGCCCAAGCGGGGCACACCTCCACCGTGTGCTCCACCGTGTCCTCCGGGTGGGCCACACAGTGGCGACACCCGGGCGTCGTTTCCGCACGAATCCGGTGCAGGAACCTCCCGAACTTACCGTGTCCGGTGAGGACCTGCGTCATGCGGAATGTGAGGACGCCGTGAGGTCTTTCCAACCACGCCTCAAAGAGGGGACTTACCGCCATAATTGTGGCGTGCCCAGCACGGGGTCGCGACAGTCGCTGTCGCCATTTCTCCATGAGAACTCGCCGGAACTCTGTCCGCCATGCCGCGACTTGTTGCGGCAGCGGAGTTTCGCCCCGGCGTTGCATCTCCATGCGCCGTTCGTGCATGAGTGCAAGGACTGTTGCCTCCAGTTCCTATGGTCGCTGGCAAGCAAGAAGGGTCGCCGCTTCGCGGGAAATCGTCCGGTATCCTCGCACCATCCGTATGGCCATGACCCTCTGGCACGCGTTCAGCCGGGCCGCCGGCTGCTTCCGCAGCCCCGGCGCCCACACCGGCGCGCCGTAAAGGGCCATGGACCGAACGATCCCCGCGTAGAGCCTCCGGCAGGAGGCGTCTGGACCCCCAAGGTTGGGCAGGAGCCGCGAGAGAGCAGCCCCAGTCCGATTTAGTTTGGGAGCCAGACGTCGGAAATGCTCGTCGAAATCCCATCGGCTGTCGAGAACGAGTCCCAGGTACTTCATCGTTGACCCGACGCCGATGTGGACTCCTCCCACCGTTAGCTGGGAACCCGGTGGTGGCGCGTTCCGAGGGCCGTGAAAGCACATGGCCTCGGACTTGTGCAATGCCACCTCGAGTCCCAGCTCCTGGATCCTGCCAACGACCGTCGCGACCCCGCGTGTCGCTAGTTCGACCGCCGCCTGGTACGACTCTCCCTGCGCCAGGACCAGCGTGTCGTCTGCGTAGCAGACCACGCTGACCCCGTCAGGGAGGTCGCCGCGCAGCACGTAATCGTATCCGATGTTCCACAAGGGCGGCCCTAGTACCGATCCCTGCGGAACACCGCACGACATCTCTCGACGTTCCCACACCCCCTGGTGACCGGGGTAGGTTATGTACCTGTCTGACAGGTACGCCTCGACCACACGACAGAGGTAGTCGGGCATCCGGTGATACCGGAGTGCCCTCCCAATGCTACTCCAAGGCAGGGAGTTGAAGGCGTTGGCGATGTCCAAAGACACCGCCACGACACACCTGCCTTGGGCCACTGCATCCCTCGTCGTGAGAGCTCGCACGCACATGATGGCGTCCACCGTGGAGCGCCTCCTGCGAAAGCCGAACTGGCCGTCCGCCAGATCCGGCCCCACCCGTGTTAGGTGTGCGACGAGGCGGTCTGCAATTACTCTTTCAAAGAGCTTGCCCACCTCGTCGAGCAGCACAATGGGCCGGTACGCGGACGGAGAGTCCGCGGGGCGCCCCGGCTTCGCGATGAGGACCAGTTTCCCCGTCTTCCAGCGAAGTGGAAACTGGCCCCTCTCCAAGCATGCGCTGAAGAGCCCTCTTAGTCGAGGCCCGAGAGCCTCCATGGCCAGGACCCATGCCTTCCCAGGCAAGCCGTCGGGTCCTGGGGCGGTATTCTTGGCACTCAGCCTTCGTACCGCCACTCTCATCTCTACCTCGGTCACCTCTGGAGCGTTGTCGTCGTCGTCGCCATCGTGGTCCGCGTCGGGCACCGCTGGTGGCGGAGCCATGGGCGGGGGAGAGTGTTCCCCTCGCGTAGGGAACAGAGTGCTCACCACACCCTCTACGAGCTGGGGCCGGAGACTCTGCGTCAGCGGGGGAGCCCAGGGGCGGAGTTTGTCCCGCACCAACTTGTACGGGCGTCCCCATGGGTCCCCATTCAGAGTCCCCAGCCACACGTTGCGGGCCTCGAGTTTGGCCCGCCTTATCTCCGCTCGGAGGGTGCGCTTTGCAGCTCTGTATCCCTCGTACAGCTCCGCCTCTCTGGCCTCCGCATCCGGTGGACGGATGCGGCGCCTGCGGTACCTGGCATACCGGCGTCGCGCGGCATTGCACGCGTTGCGCAATGCCGCAATCTCCGGCGACCACCAGTGTACCTGGCGCTGGGCACGTCCTGGAGGGACTCGGGGCATTGCCGCGTCGCAGATTTGCGACATGGCCTCCCGGAACCACTCTGCCTCGACGTCTATGTCGACAGGCCTGTCCGGTGCTTGCACCCAGGCCTGTACCGTCGCGGCTTCCAGGAGGAGCTCCCGGTCCATCTGCCTCAGCGCCCATCGCGGACCACAAGGGTTCCGTCGGACCGGCGCAGTCGAGGTTTGGGCGGAGACGTCGAACCGGATGTACCAGTGGTCTGAGAACGTCTCCACCCCCTCCATAACGCGCCAGTCGACGACACGCGGCGACAGAGCGGGGCTGGCGAACGAGATGTCCACCACTGAGTCACCCCGCATCCGCACACACGTGGGGACAGAACCCCGGTTTAGGACGACCAGGCCTGTCTCCAGAGCCCAGTCCTCCACCATCCGACCCCGTTGGTTCGTGAACCGGGAACCCCAAGCCAAGTTCTTGGCATTGAAGTCCCCGCAAACGACCACGGGGAGGGAACCAAACCCAGCGACGACGGCTTTCAGCTCCATTAGGGAGATGTGAAGATCGCCAAGAGATCTGCTCGGGGAAAGGTAGACGCCTACCACTGCGATGTCCCCGAACCGTGCTGCCACGCAACCCCGCCCCCTCGCGACGGCCTCGAGGGTCGGGGTACCGGCGGCGGCCGACGAAATTAGGGTCACCGAGCCGTCCAGGTCCCGCACCCAGTCTCCCCTGGGCAGGACATAGTACGGCTCGGAGACCACGGCGATATTGATCGACCGCTGCGCCATGCTCTGGAGCAACAGATCCTGAGCGGGGGCGCAGTGGTTGATGTTCGCCTGGAGGAGACGTAATGGAGCCGTTATTGGCAGTCCATTACCGTCTCCTCCCGAGCCCCCCGTGAGGGCCCTGCCACGGCAGTTGCGGCGGCGACAGCAGCGGCAGCCAGAGAGGAGGCTGCGGCGGAGAGGACGTCGGGGTGGGCTTGCCTTGGGACCTTGCCCTTGGCCTTGGCAGGAGGGTCGCAGGACCTGCTTCCAGCCCGGTGATTGGCCGGCTTGCCTGCCGCCGCACATGCGTAGCAGTGCGGCGTAGCACGGCATTCTGCAGCCTTGTGACCGGCCTGACCGCACTGGAAGCAGCGGTCACTGCGGTCAACCTCCGCGGCGCAATAGGCACCCACGTGGTGCCCCACGTGGCAGCGGTAGCACCGCAGAGGTCTGGGCTCCAGCAGCTTTACCTGAGCCGAGACCCAGCCCACCAAGAGCCGTCGGCCTTCGCCAGTGATGGCCTTGGCCGCCGACACGGGGCAGCTCACTGTTACAGCTCGCATGCCCGTGCTGTCAGCGCGGATGGTGCCCGCCCGCACCTGATCGGCGTGGCACCCTCCCGCCCTGACGATGGCGGCCACCACCTCGTCCACCCTGACGGAGTCGTCCAGGCCCATAATGCGCATGTCGATGCACTTGGTGGGCCTGGACACTCGAACCTCCTCGACGTCCAGGGACGCCCTGATCCTTGCGGCCAGGGCGTCTGCGGCAGGGCCACTGTCCGCACCAGGGACCTCTAATATTCGGGCCCCGGTTGCGGTGCGCCTCATTCGGAAGCCCCCAGTGGCTCTGAACTCGCTGAGGTGGCCCACCACCGCCTGTTTCGCCTTTTGCATGACGGCGTTGTACGTCACGCCCTTCTTTTCCGCCTCTGGCTGTAGCTTAATAACTACAGCCTCGGAATTTGGGGCGCGAAGTCTAGCCACCATGGCCCGCTTCTTGCGCTGCTGTCGCCGCGCGCGCTTTTTGGCCGCCCTAGCCGCCTTGCCCGCCTTCTTGCTGGCGCCGACAACCGTCCAATCGGCGCCAGCCGAGGGTTCTTCGGGCAGAGGAGGCGGCGGCAGGTGCGGTCTAGTCGCCGCCGTGGCAGGAGGTCCCACCGGTTTAGTGGCAGGCGCCGCCCTGCCCTTCTGCCGCTGCGGTTGTTTGGCGGCCGGGGCCGGCCTCGCAGGCTCCGATGCCACGGCCCCGCGCCGAGCTTGCCTCGACGGGCCCGCCTTGGGCGCGGGTGCAGTGGCCGCGGCAGCGGCGTAAGATGCCGCCTTTCGCTGGCCGGAGCCCGCTAACGGGGGGCGCAGCACTATGCCCTCCAGCAGGGACAGCTGCTGCTGGATCCGCAGCTGAAACTGCTGCTGCTGCTGTTGCAGCTGCTGCTGAAGAGCAGCCAGCTCCCGCTGCACCAGCGTCAGCAACTGGCCCTCCGGCTCTGCGTGGGGCTGGGGCTGACTTTGCCCCTGCCCTTGCTTGCGCCCCTCTCCAGCCGGCCCCCGGCAGCCGCTGTCTTCCTGGGCTCCCGCGAGTTCGGCCCGAAGCTCGGCCCGGAGCTCAGCCCGGAGTCGCGCCACCCTCTTCTCGAGAGAGGCTTCGATAGCCTCCTCGATAGAGGCGGCATGCCGGTGGACCGTCTTCTCCTTGGAGGTCCTCTCCCTCTTCCGGCCCATATCTCGCAGCGCGGCGACGACTAACTTACCGAGGGATCTACGGGACTCCTCGGCGGAGTCCTCCCTGGCATCCCGCTCGCTGCCAGACGGCCCCGAGAGGTCCACCTTAGCGCCGGCCACACCGGGGTGACGCCCCTCCGCGGCAAGTCGGTCGGCTCGCTTCGCGGACTCGTGGGCAGTGAGGCCCCTCCCTCTTCCGCTTACTCGACCCGCACCCCGCCCGCTGGTGGGGATTTTTCGGGCCGAGCCCATCTCTCCGTCGGAGGACGATTGGTCCCCCGGTCTGGAGCGCTTCCGGTAGACACTCGCGTTCCTACCGGAGTCGCCTGCCACCTCATCAACCTCCGAGCCCTCCGAGCTCCTTCCGGATGCCGCGTCGGACTCCGACCGCGCATCACTCTCCATAGGGTTTTTAAAAAAATTTGATTTTCTTTCCATTAAGTTCCCACGAGTAGATAACTTTTTGCACTGGCTCAAGATAGTGGTTCGCACTAGAGACTAATTTAGCTACCCATTAGTCAAGCTAACAACCTCCCTCACGGTGCGCCGCCGCTTGGAGATTTGGGGTAATTTTTTATAGAGGTTGTCTTCCTCGCGGCCCAGGCGGTTAAGCCAAGACCCTCGACCCCCATCAAAAGTCAGAAACATGACCTTGGACAATCTCTGGGGCTACGAGACTAACGGTGGCAGAAGGAGGAGCAAATCTTCCTCCTGCCTGCTCGGTGGCAGGGTGAGTGCGCACCGAGCCCGCTCTTACTTCGCCACTGTGCCCTCTGCTATAGCAGAGGGACACGCGTTGAAGTGATCCTTCAGACAGAACATTCGCAGGCGGACATCAAGACCCCTTAGGCAGAAGTACCCAAGGGGAGTCGTTGGCCGCCTCCCAGGGTGCACCGTCCCGCAGACTGGCTTTCACCTCGGACGTATCCGCAAGGGAACTACAGCCTGCGGGCACTCGTGGAGGTTTTCTGTCGTAGCACCCCAAATTAAGTAGGGACTTCAAAATTACACTAATCAATAGTTTAATTTTGAAGTCCCTACTTAATTTGAAAGTCACCAGTTTTCACCAATTTTCCATTTTAGGCTCAAACATCGGATGACCTAGGCAGGCATTTGATCGCCTCTCGAGACCTGAATCCAGGAAATATAGTCCTGACTGAAAGGCCCCTAGTGTTCGGTCCCAAGGCCATGCTAAACCCTGAAGCCACTATGCCTTGCGTCGGCTGCTACAAACCTGTCTTTACAGAAACTGGCGAAAGGTGTGCTAAGTAAGTATATGATGAGTAAAGTAGTTTTTTTTTTTAAGGTTCCGTTCGTTTGAAGAGAGATTTTGGTTTTTCTTTTATTACATATCAATTTGTAGCATCTTTGTGTTATTTCTTCTAGATTTGCTATTTTCGTTTGTAAATTTTTGTGTGCATAAAAATTAATTTATAAAAAATAATCTTGTAGGCATCTTGAGGTGGCACTAGACTTTTGTAAATTTTAAAAAATGTAACGGATTCATTGTGAAAATTTTGCTCACGAAAATTGGTTTGACATTAATTATCATCTTCCGAATCGATTGAGTGCCTAAAATAGCGATATCACGAAATTCAATGACACCTGTTTCATGATTTTACTTTAGAAGTCAATAATAATTGACTTTGTGAAGTTCCTTTACCTCACTTAGGTCGTGACGACAGCTAAACTTGTAGTTTTAGGTATCGTGGCTTATATTTATGTTGCAGTCAAAACTCTTAACCAATTAAAAGTACTTTTGACCGTATGCTGTAGTTAATAATACATTTGAATAAAATAACAGTTAAAAGTAATCGCCCAATGGAGCTGGTTAAAAGTACTTTTGACTAAGCGATTCCGTCAAAAGTGGTTTAGACTGGTCGTATCAGTCATCAAAAAGAAAAAAAGAAAAAAAAGGGAGGAAAAAGCACCATGTATTTTGCACAAGATAATGGCAGAGAGTTTGTTAACTCAGTTATAAAAGAATCAACATCATATTGGCCGGTGCTAAATCTAGTAACTAGGAAACCACGTCATATTCATAATATATACTTATATTCACTTATAGGACGGCACGATTTACAGTCTTCTACGAATTTTTTGGCGATGAAAACAGATTGTCATGATAGGGATGGTGTCAAGACTAAACCGTGACGTAAAATCATGTGTCTTTGTTGCCACTATCTATCGTGGCCACGACAAACAGTAGTTATAATGAGAACAGCTAGACACGATAATCGTCCGACGATTAATTAACGGTTAGAACATAGTGAGATCGCAGCCTTAGGTAGCAATAAGGTACAAAACCAGTAATAGATAGACAGTTGAAAATTTTAAAGTTGGCATTTATTGCCGCTGTAACAATAAATTATTAAAAAACAAAATAATAAAAAATATAAAAAATAATTAATTTTATAAATAAAAACCTTTACCCTAAACCTTTTCCCTTACCTTCCTCCTTCCTTCTTCCTTCCTTTCTTTTCTTCTTTTTTTTCCTTTACATTTTTTTCCTAATTAAACCTTTTAAAATCAAATGGTCAGTTTCCTGTTCATGGTATAGAATCCTTGTTTTTATTATTGATAGGTTCGCGCTTGACTACTATCTCACCTGATGCTAAGCACAACATAGTGGTCAAAGATGGTGCACGCTTACTTAGAAGTAACCTATTCACTCTTGACTTAAAAATCCTGGATGTGCCTTTACGTTCTGTTAAACAATAAAGTGCACGCCAATGAATTTTAAGTTTTATTTGTGATAGAATAAGTCTTCCAAATAGATTGGCAGACCTTGCAAAAACAAATCGTTGAAAGGGTATAGTTTACATATACATTTAGAGGTATGCGGAACAGAGGGTAAAGTCCTACATACCTCATATGAAAAGAGAGGATCCTCCAATCAGTCGGGTGTTATGTTCGGTCCGGAGAATTTGCCCGAATGCCTTATAGACATTTTTCAGACCAAACTTATTGACGGCCACTGACTGTGTGCGCGCTTTATCGCTTTTTCATGTTTATTAACTTCTAGTTTACGCCGAACCGATTATACGCTAATGCGTAATGCGTTGTTACCGACTCTCGGGAGCCGATTATTTTACTACGCGTCTATGCACGGCGAATGTGGAGCGCAAGTAGCATATTGTACGCTATAGCGTATTGTTGGCTTGGTCGCCCCAGCCGCCGCCGGGATTCCGATCCCGATTTCCAGCCACCGTAGGCGCGTGCTTGCGGACGGTGAGCAATGGTTAGCTCGCCGTCCGACCGTCCGGTAACCATCCGCACTGAGCCCTTATCGTCAACGGCGCGTACTATTCCACGCGCGCCTCAAGGAGGGTCTAAGCCTGCTGGGGCTAAGGGTGTGCTTCGGAAAGGAAGACTCGGCCCTGGTACGAAAGGCAATGAAGGTACAGCAGTGAGTTTTTAGTCAGTAAAAGTCTGACACTATCTCCCGCTCCGCCCAAGAGCAGGGGATGTCATTGAATGATTTCCTAACCAAAAAAAAAAATTGTCGGCTTGGTGAGAACGCATACTGCAGACCGAGTCCCTGTTCACACTAGGGCTGACAGTTGACAGCAATGTGAGCATACTTACAGTTGGCGGTGAATAATATGTTTGGTTTGAACGATGCCTAAGGGTGCAATAAGATACCAATATCAGTAACAATACTGTCAATGATTTTTAAAACTATTTCCTCAGATGTGGCTGGCCGGTTTGTTCAGGTAACTGTCCAGGACTAAAAGATCCGAGGCATCATGGTGCAGAGTGTGAGATCCTCAGCCTGAGACCAGAATGTGTGTTGAAGGACATGGCTGATTACTACAGGTAATGTTCTTATTTTACTATTTCTAAATATATTATGTAGACACCGACATGAATATTTGGCAAAAAATATTTATCAACAATAAATCTGGAAGCTCGAAGTAACTAAGGTCTAGGCCGAAAATAAAATTGAAGAATTTGAACAAATATAGGTGAAAAAATTAAGCCCAAAAAGCAAAGCTAGACTTAAAATTCAATGTAATATATCTTAAGACTTTAAAAATCAGGCTATATACAAGATTAAGAGAATTAAGTTTCCCTAAGAAATCTTTCATAGAATTGGAATTCTCACAGTATAGGCATCCCAATTCAATTTCGTAAACACATACTTAATATCATAAAGACGAAACATTTGTACGTTTATATGTTTATGGTTTTGCGCTTTTATGTTGAACTTTCACGTTCAAAAGTGCTAGCTCTCAGCCTAGTTTCAATAAATGTTTTTAACTTTGATTTTGAATCGTCCTAAAACAATATACTACCACTCTTCTTCTTAGCGTATCGATAGCAAAACTAGTTAAATTCCTTGCTTGGCCCAGTATTCGGCCACGGCACGTGCCATCCGCTGTCATTAGGTCCCTACGTGAACAGGTAACAGGGCACGTGATGCAGGATCGAAGGTGTGACATGGTCTACGGAGAGACGCCGCACAAACACTGAAGATCGGAACCGTCCGAAAACCCGCATCTGTGGAGATGGTCTTTGTTGCGCCCAACTTGGGTGCGGAGTCGGTTTAGAGTTTTTCAGGTAGGCCATGGCAACTCGTGTCCAGGAGAGAGGCTCTCCGATGGCTTGACCAAATCATCAAGATGTTTAAACTTCTCCCGCCAGAGGTCGCATCTCTCCGACTTTGAGATGGGCTCACGTTTGCAACAAAACTTTTACGACTTCTAAGTCTCAGGGGCACCGAACTGTAGTTGTGCATTGGATGACGGGGGTCGTTTTGTTGTACCACTCAAGCAGTCTCATATTTGAAAGTACCGTTTATATTTTTCAGACACGATGCTCTTATGCCATTGAGGTGCGCTCTTCTTCAAAACACAGACCCTGAAGGCTGGAAGCAATTGCTGGACTTGCAGTCACATATGGAATGTCGGACACCAGGCACAGAGGCTTATGAGTACGTAAACATGCTTATTGTTTATTATACAGACACTTCAGTGAGTCTGAGAGAGCTTTGACAATGTGACACTAGCGATATCAACTGCCAGTAAACTGGATTTTTTGAATAAAATCAAAATTAATCCCAAATATTTATTAAAATCCATATTAGATATTTTACAGGTGGTGAATATTTAAATAAAAACTTCCGGGTTCCGTACCCCTAAAAACGGTAAAAAACACGTTTGTTGTATGGGAGCCGCCCCCTTAAATATTTTTCTATTCTGTTTTTTAGTATTTATTGTTATAGCGGCAACAAAAATACATAATCTGTGAAAATTTCAACTGCATACTATCACGGTTCGTGAGATTCAGCCTGGGAACAGAAGGATAGACAGACGGACGAACAGCGGAGCCTTAGTAATAAGGTCCCGTTAATGGTCCATAGGGTCCCTAAAAATACCCAAGAAATCAACATATTTCACTATAATTCCAACAGTCACTTTCACTTATTTAACAGGTAAACTTCCAGTTAAATAAGTGGATCCGGATCTTTTTAAAAGCATTTTATTTAAATCTACTTCAAACGGATTATACTATTTCAATAAAGAGAAGGACGTGCCAAAAGAATTGTTCTTGGAATAAATTGATTAAGTTAGCCTGAAGCCGACATTATACCTTTTTTTGGCATTTCATAAAGCTCCAGTTACATTGGAAACAAAATTTCTAAAAAAAAAAATTTTTTTTTTTTTCTTGATAGGTTCTCGTTTGACCGCTATCTCACCTGATGGAAAGCGACGATGCGGTCGACGATGAAACGCGCTTACCTAGAAGTAACCTATTCAGTCTTGACTTAAAGATTCCCGGGTTGTAGCCATCAGGAAACACAAATTAGAAAACAAATTCAGGCTTTCGTACTCTTTCAAAACAATTGTTGTAGTGAATGTGACTTACAATGTTTTATTTGAATTTACAAATATATATTTATTATCCACCATGGTTCATTAATTACTCAGAATATATAACAAACAACGCCTATGAAAAGTAAATAAACAAAACGTTAATTTTCAAGCTTAATACAGAACTCCAAAAACTTTTTAAGTAATTAAGTCTCGGATGGAATATTTCAATTTAAAATTAAGTCATAAAACTAATTATTTTTTAATTCCAGAGAAGCCAACGAATTCATCGTCGAATATCTAATTAACAACTTTATAAACAAGATGGATGAAAATTTAAAAAAAAAGTACGATACTACTTCGGATTTACTTCATAGAATTTGTGGAATTATCGACACAAACGCTTTAGAAATTCGACTGCCTCAGGGAACTGAACTTAGCGCTTTGTACGCTATCACTTGCAAAATGGAACACAGCTGTATCCCAAACACAAAGCACACATCTTTTGCGTTCTCACCAAAAGACAAGAACGATTTATATGAAATAACCATAAAAGCTGTAGTTCCAATAATGAAAAATGAACACATATCAACAATGTATAGCCATGCATTGTGGGGAACTCAAGCAAGAAGACAGCACTTAAAAGATTCAAAGTATTTCGCATGTAATTGCTCAAGATGTAGTGACCCTACTGAACTTGGAACTTACCTAAGTGCAATGAAATGCTTGGGAGATGAAAATAACCCCTGCGATGGTATTCACCTACCAGTAGATCCGTTGAATGACGAAACGGAATGGACTTGCAATAAATGTTCAGTTAAAGTACACAATGCTCAAGTGAACATGGTTATGTCACAAATGGGAGAAGATGTGGAAAATGTTCTCATGATGGATGCTTCTGTGACAGTATTAGAGAACCTTCTTTGTAGATTATCAATGTTTTTACATCCCAATCATTATTATATGTACTCGTTAAAGCACTCGTTAGTACAGTTATATGGAAGAGAGCAAAGGTATATGACATTAAATATTCTTGATAAGAAAATTAAAATCTGTAAAGAACTCATAGCTACAACGAAGGCTTTAGACCCAGGAAATGCAAGGCTTAGTTTGTATAACACTGTTTTGCAGAACGAATTACACTCAGCTTTGGTGATGAAGTCTAAACATAGGGATATTAAAAAGATTGAAGATATAAAATCGTTGCTCACTGAAGCTAAATATGCAATAGAAGATGCTTTAAAATCGCTGAAAGATGATATGGACGAAATATCTGGAAAGAAACTACTGTCTGTATTAGAAGATAATAAAAGGGAATTTGATAAGTTTTGTAAACAAAAGAAATTGTTAATTGAATAATTATTTATTTAGGACTGTCATTAACCTAATTACCTTAAACATGAATATCACAGTGTTTTCTTTGACATTAGTATATTACAGTTTTTATAAAATCTTTTTCTATTATTAAGACAAATAGCATTGTTGTTAGTTTTACTATTATAACTATTTTCTATTGAGCTACTTCACAACGAACCCTGTTCATTTTTTTACTTCAACACAGCCAAGACACTATGTTTTTGCAATAAATGTTATTTATACTTTAGAAATATATATTATTAATTATCATTTATATAATTATAAAAGTTATATCTAAAATTATTTTTTTCTTACCCGTAGGTAAAACGGTAACAATTATAAAAATCTCTGCTATACCCTATTACAATTATCATTCTACTACCAAAAAGTTTATAACTGTAATATTATCAATGGCCTCACCAGTTAAATCTTTACCTATATTTCGGATGAGAGTGCCACCAACAAATCAGTTGACAGCTATAGCTGTATCCAATACATTACCAATACTGTTAACTTTAATATCTTTATCCAAAAAAGCTACTAAAACTAGGATACCAACTAAGTCCTCCTCTTGCCTTATCACCGTTAATACTTTGAACTATCCAGTCAGTATATCTGGATATTCTGGTATATACTCCGGGCATCTTGGGTCTTGCGCAGCCGCTTCCAGTTGAAACTACTCCAACGACCATTACATGACGTCTCTCATCTCTAACCATGAGGGGACCACCGCTGTCAGCCTGTGAAGAACATTTCTTGTTATCTTGATACTGGAGATATAAGGTATCGAAGTAACTGTTGTATTATTAAGTTGAATTATTTTTTAATATTCCGTTCCTTGCTTGATAGCTATTACCTGTATGAATATATGCAATAGAGCACTAATTTAAAGAACAAATAACAATGGGGAATGGAATAGTGGGAACTTCGTAAGTCAAAATTGTAGCTAAAACTATTTTTTTATAAATATGTTCATATCTCGAGTTTGAAGAAAATATTAGATTGTAGGTGTCAAGTATTTACATGAAACCGTTTAGTAAACAATATTTTCTTCGAACCTTATTTTAATGACCGTACACAATCGCAAAAACGGGGATCCTAAAGGATCTTTACGAATAACACTATATCTTTACGATTGGAGAAACTATATCGCAGACGATGGACCACTTATATTCCTTCCTTCTTTGCCCCATAACCTGCAGTCAAAGCAATGTTATGTGGGGGCACTGACGATGATGTGGAAGTATTGAAGTATCAGGCCCATAAAATTGTATTGTACTTTTGGAGAACGTCCTACTTGATTATAAAGTTATTACACAACTTTCTCTAGACATTTTGGAAACACAGATAACTCGTGGATATTATATATTCTATTGAAATCAAATCATAGAAGTCTAAGACTAATCCAATAAAAACCACCGAAAATTTGCTATTTGACGTGAACTAAGGCCTTTCATAATGTACTCATAAATAAATAACTATAGGAACCTTGCACATTTTAATCAAGATTTGGAATTCCTTTTTTCCCAAATTTTTTTAAGGTTTCTGGAGCAAGTTTTTTTTAAATATTCGAGTGAATGACAAAATTACCGAATGCCAATAGAGCGTTCAGGTGTTACGAGTATCTCTCTTTTTTCGCATTGCCTCTTTATCAAACATTGCGTTAGATGGACCAAAAAGCTTTTAAAACATGCTCTGGTTGACGGGTCTGGAACGACCTATATGAGATTTACTGTTGCTTTGCTGATAACAGTTTAAGCACATTATTATGTTACGATTGTACTGTGATATTTACCCAACAGGAGTCACGTCCTCCAACTTCATGGCCAGCACACATTTGTGTGGCTATGACTTTGACCTTACTGCCTTGAGACTTGTACCAGCTGTTGCATTCATCATTGGTTACTACTGTCACTTCAGTCTTCTGGAGGATGTTAGGTCTTGCACCTGGGAGGAAATAAAATTTGTTTTATTTACAACAGAATATATGCTTAACAGCTAAACACCAAAACCGCTATCAAAACGGTATCTAGTCGGTTCACTTTTAAAGTGAAGTCACGTGAACACATTCGCAGGAAATTTGTGTAACCATCACAGCATTGATTTGTTAGATTCGTTTCTTATAATCACATTGCTAATTTGTATGTATGTATCTAAGTATATATTTGTTATTGTATTTCTTTTCTATTTCTTCACTATTAAGCTGCACCTACCATTTTCATTATGATTCTGCACCACCCTAAGGTCGACTGGTAGAAAATGCCTAAGGTATTAAGTCCGCCTTTGTACAGTGTTTATTACTAGTGCATAAAGTTTTAATAAATAAATAAACAAATAAATGATTAAGAAACCAATCTACTAAACTAACTATAGGACCTGTACCATGACGTTTAAAGTAAGATTGTTTCATTCTTATATTCAGTGTGGGTAAGAGATGGCGCTAGATAACCTGTATAGCTTTGTCTCTTACCCACACTGCAATGAGAATGAAACAATCTTACTTTGAACGTCATGGTAACCCCGTAGGTACTACATATAAGAGTACACCGTCACCGTCAGCGTTCTGGCTGTTTTAGAACCCCATAGCCTGGCTAGCAATGATAATAAGAGACAGGATAGAATCCCAGGATTTAATCGTCATATTTATGACTCCACGGTTTTCAAGGGGGTATTATCAACCCATGTATTACTAACGACTTTGAAATTTAGGTAAATATACTCTACTTATTAATTACCTGGTACGTAATTACACAAGCCAACTGCGAGTCGGGCTCGCACACAAAGGATGCCGCTTAAAACATACACGTAATAGTATTGTTTTAAGCTCTCTTAATTATAATGATTTCATATGTATCATAGTATTTATTAGTTTATTATATATACGTATTATATAGTATGGTAATTAAATAATTATTCTATTAAATTATAAGCCACTTAATTTAAAAATACTACATTCTATTTCAAATATCTGTTATTTATTTATTGTGCACACCTACCACAGTGTTGTCTTTTTAACCCATTGTTTGACTGGTAGAGAATGCCTTGTGGCATTAAGTCCGCCTATGTATTACTACTGTACATGAAGTATAGGAGTCCTGGATTAGCATTCGCAAAGAGACTTCTACTTTTCAAGCTATTTATCAGCAACATATTTTATTGTAAATTTTGGATTTCTCACCTTTCTGTCTATCCTCATTTGTGAAACCCCACCCAGCTACTGTTGCTGATGTACCACTAAAGTCGTGAGCTGGAGAGTTCGGCAGACAGGCTGGTTGCAGACCAGTTGACCACCTCAGTTGCCGTGCAGTCTTGAGGAGAGCTACGTCATTAGACTTCCTATTGCATCTGGAGAGGAAAGTAAAATTAATTTAGATGAATTGATAGAAGAACATCAGAAAGCCTAGTGCGCGTTCGTATTACGTTAATGCGATTGAAACATTTAAGATGTTCGTCGCTCTGATTGGCTCGCTCCAAGCTATTAACCAATCAAAGAGAGAGAGAGATTGAAAACAATGTATGTGAAAGATATTAATTTTATATTTTTAGTGTCGACCCCCATCCGGACCGAGTCCGAATCATCGACGGCACTTAGTTTTAAAAGTCAGCAAAAAGTACAGGCGCCCAACAGGGCGGAAGCCTACTGAGGGCATGGGTCGACTTCTGAAAAGGTTACTCGTATCCCTGGGATCACAAGGGCAACTGAAGGAACATAGGTGAAGTTTTAGTCAATAAAAGTCTCTAAGACTCACCCTCCCACTCCACTCTAGAGCGCGAGAAATCAGTAGATGATTTCCACGTCAAAAAAAAAAACATCTTTATGAGGCGCTATTTTTTTGGGGTAGAAAATCATCACATAACTCCTCTCGTTTTGGGCTCTACCCAGAGAGAGGGAATGTTAAACTTTTACCGACTAAAACCCACCAGTGTTTCTTGAGTTGCACTTTGCTTTCCAGGGCCACGGTAACTCTTTGAAACAGTCTCGCAGTCTAAAGCGTGCCTTCAAAGTTGATTCAAAAATCAAGGAATGCATAGTCAAGCTCATTTGAATGATCAAGAGACATGATTTGGTACCAATATTTGGTTAGCTAGAAACTTACAATCTTTTTAATTTTAATTTACAAAAATAATCTTTAATTAATATAATATTATTCTGTAGCAAAATAAACATTTATCGTAAAAAGCACTTCAAATAGTTTACAATTTAAATTAGTATTGACATTAATAGGTGTTTACTTAGATCAAGTCAAGTGTACACGTATCGTCTTCGTAAAAAATAAGAAAATAAATTGATACCTATTTGTACAAAAGATTTTTCAAGTGTTATACGAATACCTAAATGTGAAATTTCTTTGAATGCTAAAACAAAGAATGATTCTTTAGTCATTATATATTCATTGTTTTTGGATGACATATTTTTTAACAAAAGACTTTTGATGACACTTCATAATGCATCAAGAGTCTTCTCAAAGAAACATATTTAATTCATTACAGTCTTTAAAGTTTTGGCGACGAGAACCTAAAATGAAAAACTCATGTATTAATTGGTATTTTTTTCAAAATCTAATAAAAAAAAATAGTAAAACTTATCTTGTAGTTGAACCCACGGGTGGCGGAATTCTTAAGCGGCTACTGCGCTTCGCAGAATAGATACCTACTAGATCTGGGTTTGTGTGTTTTCTTTATATGTTTTGAAAGTACTTACGATACAGGGGTAATTCAGTCAATTCTAGTTAGGGGTAACGTTTTTTTAAGAGAATCTAAGAAAGTCTTAATTTTTCAAAATCAATTAAAAACTCATTCTCTTTTATGAACAGATAGAGGATAGAGGCTCTAGCATAAGCATAATCAGCCTTTTAATGTTCTCACTGCTGGGACTCAGGACTCCTCTCTTGGAGGGAATGGGCCGTAATCCACCACGCGGGCACAGTGCGGGTTGGTGAATGTCACATGTCTTCGAATTTTTGGTTCTAGGACATGCCGGTTTCCTTACAATGTTTTCCTTCACCGTTTTGAAGAAGGCTCTAGGCTAAAACAAATTCTATCAGCATTAATGATTGTCGAAAACAAAATTATAATTATAATTACCCGTAGGGTTAGTCTATCGCATTTTACTCAATAAGATATTTTACTCTATATGAGAAAAAATCTATAAATGTATTATTAAGATAGCTTAGGCACAAAGCAATCGCTAAGTGTTAATTGTTGTTCATAAAAAAACAAAATAAATTTTTAAATTCAATTCATAGTTTTCAGTTTTTTTTTATCTGTTCTTTATCACCATGAAATAGCCACCACATTATTACGTCATTCGGCCGTGTAAAGTGTCAGCTGTCAACTGTCAACTGATCAGCCATACCAAGTGAATAAAAGCGCATTTGCTTACACAGCCAACTGACGTCAGGACCACAGAGTAAATATGGCGTCCAGTGCATTAGCTTTTTCGTCAAATTACGCGCGAAATTTGACAATGTAAATTATAAATGCATTTTTAGGGTACTACGAATAAAAATTTTGAGTTTTTTTTGTGGTTTTATTAGCACTATAGAATCTAATTGAGACACTTTTCAAAAATGAGTGTAATATCCTATTGTAAGTAGTCACACCTTACAAGTTATTGATTAAACTTATCTGATTATGTAACTAGTTGTACATACTCGTATCTCGTACTCTCTAAATTTAAAAGTTGACAATCGTTTCAAAAAAGGGCATGGCAACTCGTGTCAAATATGGTAATAACTTGTATTATTTTATAACTGGCTACTGGCAGTGACTTCGCAAGCGTGAAAGTAGATCATTGTCATGAATGAATATGCTCTCGAGATAAGTAGCGACTGGCTTGTTTTTTTTTTCCGGTGGGAAAATCATCTTATGACATCCCCCGCTCTAGGGCGGGGCGGGAGATAGTGTCAGACTTTTACTGACTAAAAACCCACTCCTGTTCCTTCGTTGCCTTTCGTACCGGGGCCGAGTCTTCCTTTCAGAATCAGACCCTTGGCCCCAGTAGGCTTCGACCCTGCTGGGCCTCTACGTTTGCTGACATCTCCTTGAGGCGCACGTGGAATAGTACGCGCCGTCGACAACTTGAGCTCGGTCCGGACGGTTACCGGACGGTCGGACGGCGAGCCACCCATTGCTCGTCGTCCGCAAGCCCGCGCCTACGGTGGCCGGAAGTCGGGATCGGAGTCCCGGCGACGGTTCGGGCGTGAGGACCGTTGCCTCACGCGATCGGCTGCCTCCTTTGCTAGCATTACTGCTTCGCAGAAGGAGGCGACCGCCTGCCACTCCTCCTCGCTCCGGACCATGGCCTGTACCAAGGCCCGGCGCGAGAGTTCGCCGCCGCCGATTGCCCCCAAGAGGACACGGCGTTGCTCTGCCCAAGCGGGGCACACCTCCACTGTGTGCTCCACCGTGTCCTCCGGGCGGTCTACGCAATGGTGACACCCGGGCGTTTCTTCCGCACGGATCCGGTGCAGGAACCTCCCGAACTTAGCATATCCGGTGAGGACCTGCGTCATGCGGAAGGTAAGGACACCGTGTTGCCTTTCCAGCCACTCCTCAAAGAGGGGACTTACCGCCATGATTATGGCGTGCTCATGCGACTGGCTTGTTGGTCTAGTGGTTAGTGGTCCTGACTGCTATGCCGGAGGTCGTGGGTTCGATGAAAATTTCATGACTATTGGTTAAGTGAGAAAGGTGAGAAAAGGAACAAGCAAACATACTTTCGCAATTATAATATTAGTTAGGATTATAAGCGTTTATACTTTGCAAATTTTTCCAATAAAACTTAAAAGTAGTTCTTACTTGTAATCGGGATGAGGTATTATTCTGGAAACTGCTTCATTTTCGTCTTTACTTGAGATGTCCGTGTATCCGACGACCACTGACAATTGCTTAGATCTGTAGAACTCATCAAACACGCTGGAAACATTTCCAATGGCATTAGTTAGTAACTGGACTATTCATACACTACAACTCACACACAAGATACAACATGTAACATAATATACGTACATATTTATTTAAAATTTATTTATTTTTTTAATAAACACACTATCTTTACAGGCTGAACCTAATATAATAGTGGTTCCCAAATCAAAAAAAAAATTGAAAAAAATGTCATCATCTTACACTAAAATTTACCTAAAAATCTAAAACAACATATTAAAATATATACTACAAACTATTAAAATAATAGAAGTACATAATAATAAAATAAAATAAACTTAACGTTAGCCTATATGTAAATAATATATTATAAATATATTATAAAATCAGACTTAGTGCAATAACAGTAACTAATATTTAAATATAACTAAGAAAATTACGTAAAATCCTGAAAGCTCTATGTTCAGAAATGGGTATTGAATCGATTTTAGCTATTTTTAACATTACGAAATTTAGTTAATTAGGCAATTTTTTAATAATTTCTTAAAAAAAAAAAAACACTTCCTAAGTGCATTTAAGTACAATTGCAGTGTTTGGTGTATTTATAATATAATAACTCACTCAAAGATGACAATCATATTAAAATAAAAATCGTGAGACTATAGTAAAAGAATTTATTCTTTTAGAAATACCCGCACATACCTTCTCAATTAAACAAATATAAATTCCCTACTAGCACAAAACGTAAAATAACATAAAATAAAGGAACAACCTGTATCACACTCAAAACATTCCTTAACTACTTTGCAAATAGATAATATGGCCAATTTATGGCAACGTATCTTACTTTCTTACCTACAAACGCAGTGCCCAGCAGTAAGAAGCCATCGATCACTCAGCACAGTGGCCCCACACTGGTGAGCCCCTTGCCTCCACACGCTAGCAGCCCAGGGGAACTCATCAGGGAGGCTGTCCTCACCACCCACTATGCGAGCACTGCGAGCTCTGTCTATCCCGCATTCTATGTCCGCCACTGAAGAGGGAATAAAAATGAAAAGAGATAAGTAGATGGTAGTCATTTTACTCACACACGAAACCCTTTGGGAATAATTTTGCTGCGCATATAACTAAGGAGTGGGTTTTCTCATAGTTGTAACCTGAAGATCTCTAAGTTAGAGTGAACAGATTTCTTCTAAGGAAGAGTGGTTCCTGTTCATTCCGGAGGAAGGATATCCATGAGAATTTGATTACAGAATAAAAGTCGTCCTTTTTCCACTCTCGGGCAGAGTGGACGGTCGTGTCAGACTTTCATCATCATCATCATTTCAGCTGGAAAACGTCCACTGTTGGACATAGGCCTCCCCCAAGCGTCGCCACAACGACCGGTCCTGTACGTCTAGCATCCATCGGATTTCCGCGACCCTCACCAGATCATCGGTCCACCTTGTGGGAGGCCTTCCAATGCTGCGACTTCCGGTACGTGGTCGCCACCCCAGAACCTTTCATCCCCATCGACCAAACTATTCTGCGTGCAATGTACCCTGCCGTAGTGCCCATTGCCACTTAAGTTTGAAGATTCTTCGAGCTATATCGGTAACCTTGGTTCTCCTGCGGATATCTTCATTTCTGATGAGATTATGCATGAAAACTCTGAGCATAGCTCTTTCTATTGCTCTTTGGATGATTTTAAACCTTCTTATGATCACATTGTAAGCGACTAAGTTTCGGAGCTATATGTTATTACTAGCAACACGTACTGGTCATAGACTTTCATCTTGACACACTGAGGTATATTGAACGAAAAGATACCACGCAGCTTGCCGAACGCTGCCCAACCAGTCGGATTCGACGATCAGACTCCTTCTTTGCCTAGCGTTCCAGAAACTTAGGTTTCCTTTTCGTAAGTGAACCCATAGTCCCAGTAGGCTTCAGCCCGACTGGGCCCTTATGATTTTGCTGTCATCTCTCGATCAATGGTTTGAGTTAGTAAAACCATAGTTTTTTTCAAAATATTTAGCTCAGTAGTTTCAAAAGTCAATATAACTGTATATTTAAAAATTATGAAATAAACAATTTTAAACTCTCACAATGGGCCTTTTCATTTCATATCTACACTAATATTATAAAGAGGTAAAGTTTGTGTTTTTATTTTTTGTTAGCAGGAGGTAATCTCTGAAAGTACTAGTCCGATTGCTAAAAATTTTTCACCTATAGAAAGCTGTTTTAGTCCTGAGTGACATAAGCTATATTTTATGAAAGTGGGCAAAGCCGCGCGCAAAAGCTAGTTGATAATATCTATATTAGAAAAGTAACTATTTTATTTAATTAGATAAGTTGTTTACGCGTCCGTCTGTTCATATTTTATGTAAACCAAAAAATTTAAACTGAATATGGCCATAGGATTTGAGATTAACTAGTAAAGACAAAGAATTTAGTATTATATTAAGTATCTGTTAGTAATATACGAAACTTAAAAAAAAAAAAAAAAACGATCCTGGCTTACTTTAAATTTCAATTTTTATTTATTTTATTAGGCTATCGATACCATTCTAGTAGGTATCGATGATCATTCTCATTAAAAAATATATATAGTAATCGAGATCTCCAAAATGCTAAAAGTTTGTTAAATTATTCAACACAATAAAAGAAACTACTTTCTGATCAGATAAGTTGATTCGTGTCTTTCCTTCATAATTTTATTGTTCAGGCTAAATATAGCCAATTCTTTCGTAATTGCTATATGGCTATATTTATTGTTAAAGACTATATATAGGATTACAGGTCTGTGGGTCAGAGCCTCGGTCATGGTCGACTTTTGTTATGATTTAACTCAGTCAAGGTTGACTTGTTATATATAATATGTATGTTATTTTGTGGTTCAATTATCTAAAAGTGATTATATATAATTATTTTTCAATTTGTTTTTTATTTGTTTTTTTTAATATGTTCGGATGTTTTCTGCGCTATGCATTTTGACGTTTTTAATAAAATAGTAGATTATTAATTTATGAATTAATTAATAATTGTTTTATTAATAACAAGAAGACAATTAACAACAATCCTATTTTCTAGTAATCAGCTATAAAAATATAGTTTTTGTCAAAAAATTTGAATAGTGTCAACTTAATTTAATGATACTTAATGTCAACTTAAATTAATGATACTTCGTTTTATTTGAAAAACCTATAATTTATACTCGTATATTGTGCACACCCCAGTGTTGTCTTTTTTAACCCAAAGGTTGACTGTTAGAATATGTCTTGTTGTTTATTAAGTCCGCTTAAATACCACTACCGTACATTAAGTTTACATAAATAAATCGTTAATTATATTTTATGATTGCTTATTCTTGCCGAGAAATTTTTTGACGCCATATTTTAGTTATAAAATACTGTCTCAAGTTTATATCATAGTTTTAAATAATTAGGTGTTTTTATTTGTCATGTTTTAGAATGTCTTCTTAATATAGTATCGAGTTAATTTATTTCAAGAAGGCCTGAAGAGGGACTTTTTTATAAGAACTTCACATACATAATATGTTAGATATTATTCTCTGACGTACATTATTATGTTAAATTGTTATCAGAGATTTTGAATAAACTTCTACATTAAGATAAAAATATTGTTTTTAAACTTAATGTTGAGGTAATTAATAGGTGTATTGATTAAGAATATACATAGGGGAATCCATTTTATGGGCAATATTTAAATTTTTGATCACCATAATATATTTGGAAAATAAATAAATATACTCACAATTAATAAAACACAATCCATAACTGACACAGAAAATATAAAACACGATAATCACACGACACATTTTGTCAAAAACAAATAATTATCTGAAGATTGTTAGGTAACACTGTCGTATATATCCGACAAATATAGGTCTAGGACATCACTAAAAATATATATAAAATAAATATATCGATAAAATTAGTGTATATGCACGTGTCAAAGTGCGTGCACCCACTACATGCTTGACGATTAACATAAGGATATTTAAGTGCTCTATGATTTGTATTGGCCCTCCTTCGCATCTTTGAAGGCCTGACCCCTATGTGGTGTAGTGAGGCGCACAATTTTTAGACGTCGATAAAAATTTTCGACCTGTGTTGACTCATATTGAAAACTTTAATTAATTTACTTTCATAATTTAAAATCTCAAGAATTTATGCTAGAATTAGATATAAAAGTAATATTAGGTAGAGTAATATTAATTCAATTCAATTCAAAACGGTTTTAATTGAACATATGCCTACAAGGGCCCTTATAGAATATCAGAAGCCAGTGCATGATTTCTATTAGTCGTTTCATATAGAGAAAAATTGGCAAAAAACTACATCTCTCTTTTTCTTTTTAAATGAAAGTTGATAAGAAAACAACTATAGAAAAGAATCACTTCAAAGCAAATATGAGTGTACCAAGCCAATCAGAAAGTTTTGCGAAAAAGAGTTTCTATGTATAAGGCACTGGCCACTTGTAATTATTTTAAAAACTTAGTTTATTTAAAAGTAAAAATACCATTTTTCGAATTTAGAAAATCCCTCCACATTTTTTTGAGAGCCAAATCAAATTTTCGTGTCTCATTTAAAGATGGATCAGCATCGAAAACATTTTCGTGCGCTGATTTTGTACAATTTTAAATGTGGCCTAAAACCTTGTGAGTCATTGTCATTTGATCGACTTCAAATTGAGGAAGGACCTTTAAATGCAATCATCTACTGCTGGTACAGCGAGTTCAAGCGCGGTCGCCTTACTTTGGGGAATAAACAAAGGAGTGGTCGTCCAATGACGGCTGTCACGAAAGAAAGTGTTGGGGCAGTAAAAAATTGAATAAAGAAAACAAGGCGAATTACATACGAAGAGATTCAGCATACACTGCAGATTGGCGTTCACAAGATTCTACACGAGCACCTTCGCGTGAGGAGGATAGTTTGCCGCTGAATGCTGCACAACCTCACCGAAGCTCAGAAGCACTATCATGTCAGCACTCCATGCGGACCTGCGTGGAGTGCTGATATGATTCAAAAATTGGAAGCAAGCTCGTCTCGGTACGTTTAAGACATTTTAAAAGGTGATGAATCCTGGATTTATCAATACAATCCACAAACACAGCGAAAGTCGACAGTTTTGCTGTTTTAAAACGAACCAACGTCTACGAAAATGAAGCGTTTGAGAAGCGCAGGGAAAATTTTTAACAAGACAGTTGAAAGATTTTGTGTATATATAGTACAGACATTTAAATTAAAGAAAGGAAGGTAATCAGTTGATAGTGCTGTCCATACATAATGGTATCACTTTTGAAATTTGTGTTATTCTTAAAATAATAAATTATTGATATCGATATTATTCAGACCTGCCTGAAACACATCACTATTACAAATTCAATGTCAGGTTCGCCGTAACCTCGGCGGAAAACGATTAGACTCGCGGAACCACATGTAGTTACGATAACCATAGCATTATCGAAATATTTCTATGCAATGTCATTTGTTGTCAGTATGGTGACCACATATTTTTAATTTATTTAAAAAATATATTGTAAAATGTTATTAATCCAATTATCTTTTTTAGTATAAAATTCTTCAATTAATGCTTTTAGGTTTTTTTTATTGGTACAACAAAATTAGCTAGAATTTAGTTTTCAATTAGTGAGTTTTTTTTTGCATTGAAAGTAGAAGTAATGAGAAATTCTTACTACAAAAGAAAAGAATTGCTCATTTACCTCAAGAATATTTGTAACCTTCAATTCAATTCTCTATTTATTAATTTTGTTCCAGTTGTTACAGATTAACGTCAAACTGTCAAAACCATGAAAAATGTTAATAAAGAACTAAAAACAATGAAACCAATGATATAGTGAATTTAAAATTTAAATTATTCCTTGTAAGTTACGTGGTCGGAATATTTAATGTTTCTCGTATGTTATTTCCTTTTAGTTTGTTAAATCATGTTAAATAACGTACCTATTGTTCTTGATAGTCTTTATATTATTTACATTTTAAGGCCACAGTTTTTGTAATTCTTACGTCCTTATTTCCGCATTTATTTGTATCCTATTTATCTAGAGAAATAATGATATCTGTTAAAACTTATATATGTAGCAGTTTCATGCAAAAAAAATGATATTTATTCAAATGAAAATAAAATACTGCTAATTTCACGCACCATCATTTATTTAATACATTATATGAATAATAACAATAATAATAAAATAAAAACCTCTATTTTAGTCCTTATATATATATATATATATATATATAAAAGCCAAATACCACTTACTGATTAATCATGAAATCACAGAAACTATAATACATTCAAACTTAAATTTTAGCAAGTAGGTTCCTTATAGGGTGTAAACATCCGCTAAAAACGGATTTTAGGAAATTCCACTCCTAACAGGTTAGAACGGGGGTATGGTAGGTAGGTAAAAATACACAATATAGAGATCAGGTTAAAACAATCACCGAGTTCAAACAAAAAGAAAACAATAAATTAACTTGAAATCAAAAATCTCAATGAAATTAAGTATGAAAAATAAAATGAAATAAATTAGGTTTAAATTTAAATACAACTATTATCATATTGTCAACTGACATTATGTTTACTGCGAAACAGGGGTCCCCCAAAAGTTGTAATTTTCTTTTCATTTATTTGCATACTATAATGTAGATAAAGATGGTACAATAGCCTTGTAGCAAAGTACAATTAACTGTACCTTAGCTACATACAGCACATAAGTAACATAAGCAACGAAAATAAATAAACAAATCAAATTAAATATTAAAATCAAATTGTCTTCTTTATAAAACATGGTCACTCTATAATCACATTAGCATAGAACTCTTGTCAATTACACTTGGTCAAGTGCAACACTAAGTGGAACGCATCTTGCTCCATATTTTATGATAAGTACTGTATCTGCAGTTGATTTATTATCTCACCTACTTGTAAACTTCCACCAATCCATAGATAATAATTATTTCCAAGAATTCAAATGAATAGTCATGCTAAACTTCGAGAGTGTCTGAAATAGTTTCACTGTGTCCTTGGTACGCAAAGGGCAACTTAAAGAACATTCATAGTACTTTTTAGTCACTAAAAGTCTGTCTAACATTCCTCTCGCTGCACTTATTGCGGAACTTATTTGATGATTGTCTACTCTAGAAAAAAATAGTTATGCTGAAACAAAGTACGAGTTATTTTGGTCGCCTCGAAAATTAGCCATTAAGTCACGTGCGGACTTGAGGACGGCGAGCAATGGGTAGCTAGCCGTCTAACCGTCCGGGAACCGTCTGGACCGAGCCCAAGTCTGCGACGGCGCGTACTGTTTCACGCGCGCCTCAATGAGATGCCAGCAACTACAGGGGCTCAGTAGGGTCGAAGCCTACTGGGGCCAAGATTCTGATTCTGAAAGGAAGACTCGGCCCCGGTACAAAAGGCAATGAATGCACTGGAGTGGGTTTTAGTCAGTGAAAGTCTGACACTATCTCCCGCTTCATCCAAGAGCGGGGGATGTCATAAGATGATTTTCTCACCGAAGAAAAAAAAAAATGTGCACGTAAAAGTACCGGCAGAGGTGGATTTAATGCTTTAAGCATTTTTGATTTATGGATGGCACAGGGAGAGATAGATAGTATGTGACAAAGAAATATAATGTAAATATTTTTTGTCTTTGCCGATTTAGATTACGGTGGTATTGCTTTCTGGTATCAGTGAAACTATGGGTTTTGATCATGAGACCTACCCCCTTAGCCAAGTTACAATCGTATCGTTCGCGCCGAACGCTTCGAGTAGGCCACGCCTCCGATTTCTTTGTTCTGACGTCATCTCAACGATCAGTCACGTGGTCAGAACAAAGGAATCGGAGGCGTGGCCTACTCGAGGCGTTTGGCGCGAACGAAACGATTGTAACTTGGCTATGGGGCTAATGTAGTTAATATAGCCTATATTTGCTGTAAATGTACGTGCAATTGTGGACACGTTAAGACACCACTGTTGAGGTATTGCATGTTGGAGGACGGCTTATTTTTTATAGTCTCTCACCTGAAGTCGTGATCTGCCTTCCGTTGTTATTCAAAGGTAAATTATAGAAATATTGTTTGATTAAATGACTCTAACTAGGTCTATCCTTTCCAACATCTCCCAACGAGATGGGTCTATATATGGAAATGGCTATCTTGTTTCCGATTACCAAACTTGGGTCCAAAAAAGAAAATACACTTAGATACCCTCTCATTAGGCGTGCTTACTCGTACTATGTGACCAGACCAGTGTAGCACAACGGAACTGCGCAAGTATTAAATCGAAGATCATTGATGGTGATTCCCTAATCATTTTCAGTTCTTACCTTACCGTACCTATATATATTGATAACACCGTACAGAATTAGATGGCTCATAAATAATTATCAATCAGTATCGTGACTATAAACTACGTCTTATTGTTTGCAAATTTGAAAATTTTGAAATTCAAGTACTAGAATATATCAGTTTGGGTATGAGCGCTAAGTGAGAGTTCCTGTTGATCGAGAAGTTTATGACGTTTCAATTGTTAACGTAAAACAAATTCGCACTAGATACTCAGAATCAAGATCACACTTCAGCCCCTCTAGCCAAGTTACGACCGTTTCGTTTCGATTCTCTTGCGTCGAACGCCTCGAGTAGGCTACACCTCCGGTTCCTTTATTCTGATCACGTGACTGAGCGTTGAGATGCCATCAGAACGTGTCCTACTCAAGGTGTTCGACGCAAGAGAATCGAAACGAAATGGTCGTAACTTGGCTAGGAGCAGGGTGTTTTTATTTTTAGCTGGAATATCTTCTAATGACCTCTCCCGCCTTTGTGTGGGGCGGGACGGCGTGTCGGGCTTTTACTGACTAAAACCCACCCCTGTTTCTTCTTTGCCTTCATTCCAGGGCCCCGGGGTTCTCTTTCGTATCACCCATGGCCCCAGTATGGCTTCGACCCTGCTGGGCCTATACGACACTAGAAAGTGTGAGGTAAACTTTTGAAAAACCAATTCTTGTGCCTCTGAATTTATGGCACTCCAGAACATGGCAATTTTCTCATGACCACAACCGGGTTAGACCGCAGGGCCGCCACAGCCATGTGTAGTCACTGTCCCTTAAGTCATAATGACGATTACCTATCGTAAGTATTTGTTATCAGTCGCCAGTAAACTTCCACTATAGAACGTCGGCCTCCACGTACCGTTACCAAGAAGGTCGGGGCGTGGGAGAGAAAATACTGCTTTATACATAATTTTTTGTTTTAATTTGGAAACAACAACAAAACCACATGTTACGAATTTAGGCTTAAAATATATTTTATTAAAACTTCATGCAGCACCAAGGTACAAAGGCGGAGTTAATGCCTTAGGCATTCTCTACCAGTCAACCAAGGGTAGTGAAGAGAAAACATGTAATGTGAAAAATGTAGGTATGTATGTTGTACATGTATGTATGTGTGTATATGTATGTATTTTATTTGTAAGTAATTTTTAACCGACTTCAAAAAAAAAGGAGGCGGGTATCAATTCAGTTGTATTTTTTTATTGTTATTTTTTTATGTTACCTCAGAACTCCGTCGTTTATGGACAATACAAACAAATAAATAGTTCTGAATAGTTACGTTGAAAATGGTATCATCAAAATGATTTGATGATGATGATGGAGCCGGAAGGTAGGCACTACAACTCTGTAATTAATGAATGTAACCTAGCCGTGTTTGGACTTATCAGAATTGTCATGAGATGCATTTTGGCTATAAGGTACTATCGAACTGATCTAATGATGGAGCCGAAAGTTACGCACAGGAACTCTGTAATTAATCAATGTATCCTAGCCGTGTTACCGCTTATAACAATTCTCATGAGATGCACTTTGGCTATAAGATACTATCGAACTGATCTGATAATGAGGCCGGAAGGTGGAAGGTAGATACAGGAACTTCATAATAAAACAATGTTACCTACCAGTGTTTAGGTTAATTGTAATTGTTAAGAGAAAAAGGCACTCTGGTTATAAGTGAATCGCAACTAAAAAGTGTGAAATAAAAACTTTTTACAAAAAAATATAACCGACTTTGATAAAACCGTTGTCCGAACCGAGCCCAAGTCGTCGACGGAACGTGGTGTTCCATGCGTGCTTCAAAGAGATGTCAGTAACCTATGGGCCCAGCAGAGTCGAAGCCTACTGGGGCAATGGGTGATGTGAAAGAGAACCCCGGGGCTCAAAGAAAGAACAGGAGTGGTTTTTAGTCATTAAAAATCTGACACGCCCTCACGCCCCGCCCAAGGGCAAGAGATGTCATTGGATGTTTTCACACCTTAAAAAAAAAATGTCCCTTCTCGGACTGTCGATCTATGAATTACAGTCAGAACCTTTTGTTTCTAACTGTAATTCATAATTTTTTTGTAAACCGTGCTTTCTGAGGAACGGACTACTCTTGATATGTTAAGAAGGCCACCCAGAGGGGTGGCCACCCAGATGGGTGGCCTTCTCAACAGACCGAGCTTAGCAAGCATTGCTTAACCCTGGAGATCGACCCATACGGTTTTAAATATTAGTAAGCCACAAACCACGTTTTTAATAATTAGCAGTTTTAAATTCGTCTTTTACCACGGTAACAGACCAAAAGCTAAGCGAATTAATTTAGTCCTTGCTAGCTTAATTAAGTTTTAATACTTTTACAGCGTAGTTAAGACTCTTTACTAAGCTTGCGGCCTCTTAGCAAATATAAAAAATAATCTCAGTTAGTCATAATGGTGATATGGGCGAGTTAAGCTAATAGGTATCAACATGGCTCAGCTATTAGTATTCAATGAGTAATTTACATCCCAAGTATTTTTTTTTCACAAGTTCGAAAGAAAAAAAGTGCAAATTTCAAATTAGTGAAATGTAGATTTTTTGTTTGCTTTGATCATAAAGAATGTTTATGGACGTGATTTAAAAAAAAAAAACGAAAAAATCCCTCTTTTGAAATAAAAATCGATAAATACAAAATCACCACCGACATAGCACGAAGAAACGCCAAACTTAAGTGGCAATGGGCAGGGCACATTGCTCGCAGAACGGATGGCCGTTGGGGCCAAAAGGTTCTGGAATGGCGACCACGTACCGGAAGACGTAGCGTTGGAAGGCCTCCTGCAAGGTGGACCGATGACCTGGTAACGGTTGCGGGAGTACGATGGATGCGAGACGCACAGGACCGTTCATTGTGGCGACACTTGGGGGAGGCCTATGTCCAGCAGTGGACGTCTTTCGGCTGAAATGATGATGATGATGATGATGAAATACAAAATCTATTCATAAAATAGCACCCTAAGCGCCTAGCGTAGATTCGACCATGTATAAAAAATGAATAACCTTAAAAAGACATACAATTATTCAAATTCAAATTCCCACCATAAAATCACAACAATACATTTATCTTTTCCACCAAAAAGGCTTTATCTTTTCGTCCTTCCACTAAAAATAGTCTTGTCAAAGTCGGAACTGCATTTGCGGAAAAGATCGTCGTTTGTTATGTGGGTGATAAAGAAGTGAGGTCGTCTGAAGGTAAGTGTCTAGTTGACAGTCTGGGCACACCCGCATGACGAAGTCAAGAGTACACTGTGTGTTATATCGCTGTATTCGGATAGAGGCGCGGCAAGTCATAGTTGTGAAATATGAGGTAGTCAGAGTAAGTTAGAGGTACTTTTTCCGGGTTTACAATTATTATATTATAGATAGATATAAAAATTTATTTATTTATTTGCTACAATACAAAGCACAATTTTTTTTTTAATATTTATACATAACCAAAAAATCATAATAAAAAATAAAAGTTTAAACCTGAGAAAGTGATACAGTGTAGGTACTTAATACAAAAAAAGAAATACATAAAATATATAGTTATAAAAGCCATGAAAGTGCGATGTACACATTTCAAACTGCACCGAATGGAAGTTAAGCTTAGCATGTGCCAGAAAAATATATAGATACCGGCCGATACCGGCACGGATCTTGAGCGCTGACTTTTACAGTTCTACTTGCGCAGAAGTGAAATATCGGGTCTCTTTAGTGGTTTAAAGTGAGTTGTGCTGGCGGGGAGTGCAATACTTGTACAGTGATTGACTTGCCGATATTATACGATGCACAAAATGATCCCCGCTCTTTTGCCCGCTCAAGATTCGTGCCGCTATCTGTACCTAGCGTAATTATTACTGAATTACAAAAGAAGTCACTAAATAAAAAACATACATAGCATATATATGTAATGAGAATTTTATTGCGGCTAAACACCTATAATTTTTTTATAACCTACAAATAATTCTATAATGTCCATAAATATTACAGTCATTTGGTTCGAAAAGTAATAGTTACAAGGAAAGTTTTCCGGGAGAGTTCCGCTCTTTGCAGCACTCGTACGCAAAAATGTATGCAATTGTCTCTAATTTAATTTTGTATAAACTGTTTTTATCATAAAATTAGCCGGAAAAGAGGAAATTGCCAAAAAAATGCTTTTAGGCGCCATTTTTCAAATCGGACGGCGTGAGCGGCAAGAATACTTTATTTTGTATATCTAGTTTATTTGACATTCAATTATTATATTTTTCAATTTTATTTCGTATATCTAATTTATTTGACATTCTCATGTTATTTTTAATTTTATTTCAAATTTTATTAATAATCTAAATTGCTTGTATAATAAAAAAAATTCTGGTGTATTAAAGTTAAATTAATTTAAATATCAAAAAATATAAAGCTGTGCCCAAACAGGGTCTACAATGATACAATAGCACTAAACCTGTTTGTACCAACTTACCAACATTGTAAATGCAAATAAATGAATGTGAATATGAAATACAAGGTGTCAAAGAAATTCAGAAAGAGCACATCAAAATCTATAAAATTAACAATTTTCGTAACTCCTGGACCACTTTACAGGCAAAATTACCAAATGACAGTACTATATGATTTCATTTACATATTTTTTATGCTCCATGCAAGTTTTTAGTTGAAATTACGCCGACTTAAATTAACTCAAATTATCGAATGGTTAAGTTACATTTACAATTGAATGCAATAAATTACAAAGCTGGCCAGTCTTCAAGTCATTCATTAAGTCATTCAGGTAGCGGGTAAGTGTAGTAAAATATTTACATTTAAATAAATTTCTGCTAATTAATAAATATCGAGCTTTTAGTGAAATTTTGACGACATTTTGGTGCATAATTGGGTACAGTAGATTCTTTTCAATGCCAGATTTGATCGCATTTTAATTATTTTTCATTAAGTAATAAACACTTTATACTCTTCATTTCAGGCTTATTAATTACAAGTTACCCTGTAATGATCATCCAAAAGTCAATCGAAAGGGCTATACTCCGAGTTTCATTGCGTGATCGCATCAGGAATGAAAATATCCGCAGGAGAACTAAAATTAATGTCATAGCCTGAAGAGTCGTCAAACTTAAGTGGCAGTAGACTTGCTCGCAGAACTGCTTTGCAGATTATGATTGTCGATGGTCCCAAAAGGTTCTGGAGTAGCAACCGCGCAGCGTTGGAAGGCCTCCAACAAGGTGAACTGATGACCTACCCCCTAACCAAGTTACAACCTTTTTGTTTCGATTCTCTTTTCTTTTTTGTTCTGACGTCATCTCAAAGCTCAGTCACGTGGTCAGAACAAAGAAATAGGAGGCGTGGCCGACTCGAGGTGATCGATGAGAGAGAATCGAAACGAAACGGTCGTAGCTTGGCTAGGGGAGCTGGTGAGGGTTGCGGGTATCCGATGGATGGTAGACGCACAGTACCGTTCAATATGGCGACACTTAGGGGAGGCCTATGTCTAACACTGGACGTCTTCCGGCTGAAATGATGATGTAATGATGCAATCTATTCACACTGGACATAATTATTTCCTGATTTAATAATTTAATCTTTACTCTGGCTCTTTATAAAAACATATGTCATCAGATATGTTGAAAGCGTATAAGCATCAACATAGCAAGCGTATCATATAATGGTAAAATATATATTATTTTTGTCATTCAAAACTCTAAATTGAAAATAATAATGCGCAATAAAAATTATTAATGGCGGAGTTCAGAAACAAACAAAACGTTAACAATTATGAAGTTTCCATTCCATTTTGAAAGAATCGTAAAATGCATGTACTTGAGGTGAGGTTATTGCTAAACATAAACAAAAGAGTCTTATTAAGTAACCTTATCATCCATTTTTAGTTTGCAAACTCATAAATTTTACAAGCTATGTCCGTGGCAAATTACAGACAGAACAATTTAGGTTAATCCTCAGATCAATGAAATTTTATAGACCTTGACAGTGTTGGCACCAAAATGAAAAAGGTATAAGAAACGTATGTCTTAGCGTGTGTGAATATGTGTTAGTTTATTCAAATTCGGAACGACGATGAAGTCGGAAGTTCTGAATTTTATTTGTTTTTTTTTCCGTTTTAGGAGAGGCCTATTATTGCCAGTAACCTTTTTTTTTAATCGATATATACTTACTAGTGCTCGACTGCGATTCTACCTGATGGTAAGCAATGATGCAATCGTTGATGGTGAGGCGCACTAGTTTATTAAGAGCCTGTTCACTCTAGCCATCTAGTACTGAACCAGTTTCAATGTTTTTTTTTTAGGTTGGAAATCATCCAATGACATCTCCCGCCCTTTCGTGTCAGACTTTTACTTACTAAAACCCATTCGTTTGTTTTTTCTTTGCTTTGCGTTCTAGGGCACCCGGGGTTCGAGCCTGCTGGGCCCCTACGGTTTGCTGACATCTTGAGGCGCGCGTGGAACACTATGCGGCGTCGACGTTTTTTAGGTGGGAAATCATCGAACGACTTCTCTCGCACTAGAGCGGAGTGGGCCCTCCCACTCCGCTCTAGTGCGAGAGAAGTTGTTCGTTTCAGAATTTTACTAAACAAAGCCACAGCTATGTTCTTTCAGTTTCACTTTACGTTCTAGGACCACGGGTTTTTCCTTTCAGATGTCCACCCATGACCTTAGTAGGCTTCGGCTCTGCCGAGTCCTACGGTTTTGCTCACATCTCTATGAGGAGCTCGTGCTCAGTCCGGACGGTTGCCGGACGGCCAGATGGCGAGCTACCCATTGCTTGTCGTTCGCATACCCACGTCTAAAGTGACTGGTAGTTGGGGTCGGGGTGCGAGCAGCTGAGGCGTGAGGATGTCCGTTCCCTCACGCATACGGCTGCGTCCTTCACTAGCATTACTGCATCGCAGAAAGAGCTGATGCAGTTTCTATGATGCGTTAGGTGCCACCATATTATTAAAAAAAAAACAAATGACTGCCTGACTTGGAAATTGATATGTCGATTCTGGCTAAATCTATGCTATGGAACACATGTGGAACGCGTTCTCTGATTTTCCAATAAACATTTATTTATTCCTGAAAAACTTTATATCAATCTACTATTACATATTAATATTTATTTGTAAATTCTAACGAATCAAATGATTATTTATGCTGACCTGGCGAACTTCGTACCGCCTTATAGTAATCATAACGCAATCTTATAATGACATTTTAATTAAAGATGGCGTTGTATTTAGATTTTATTTTTATTTTTTTATTTTTATTACCGTTTAAACCTTCCTTGACTATTTCGAATATCTCGAGACTAAAATTAGCCAAATCAGTCCAGCCATTTTCGAGTTTTGGCGAGACTAACGAACAGCTATTCATTTTATATATGTATATAGATATATAATATAGATTAGTAACACCAGATTTTTTTTAGCAGCTTCGCTCGTTTCTTCAAGAATTATCCCACGGGAAATTATATACGAAATATAAAGCATCCGATGTTCTATTTTTTGTATTATAAGATCCGATGTTCTACTCAATTCCCTTTAGCCATTGATAATTTTGTGCAAACCAAGGTCTTATAGCACTGGTAGAGGAATAAAACTGAAAACTGTGAATTTAATGTTGCGTCATATCAAAAAAAAAAAAAATTGTGATTCGGAAAAATCTTCAAGACTCCATTCGGGATTTGTATTGTTTATACGTACATAGGTAAGTTTGTACAGAACCCTCAGGGCCCGAGTTCAACTAGCACTTGCCCAGTTTTTTTTACTTTATCTTGCTAATGTATATTGTTATCTCCGCTCATCGTTCATTTTCTACAAATGTCACGTACAGCAGTAAGTAAACCGTATAGTTTAAAGGTCGAAGTGCACCAATGCTCGTAAATCGATAGCCCGTGACCCAGTCGTACTAAAATTATTACTAATCCGTCTCCCTGTGAAACCGATTTAATTTCTATTTTCATTCTGAATGAGCGTTAAAAAGATATTACCGTGGTATTAAAACTAATATGTCTAAAGAAATAATTTTATATTCTAGTTGTGTTTAACATCAAATAATTAATTAATTGATAATAATTAATTTATTATTATTTATTTATTTAATACTTCATGCACATAAAGGTACAGAGGCGGACTTAGGCATTTTCTACCAGTCAACCTTTGAGCGATGCAGAGAAGAATAGTGGTAGGTGCAATAAAAGAGAGAAAAAAAAGGTTAATATAAAAATAATAAATAAAGATATAGTAGGTAGGATATAGGACATATATTAGTATTTAATAATAATTAATATTTATGATAATAATACATTATAAAAGTAATTTAAATGTGTACCTAACAAGTGAAGAGAACTGTTTCACAAGTATAAAAAGAGCAAAAAAGGTAAAAGTCCTTTTAGTCACACGAGTCAATCAGGTGACACAACTTTGTAACAAAGCGGCCCTTGTCCCGTATTATTTGGGGTCGGCAAAACACGTTTTTCTTCTTTCGTTTTGTCTGTAAACCGTTGCGCTGTTGTAATAGCGCCTTTAACTCCTTTTTCTTTCATATGATTCTTTATACAGTCTACTCATTTTTTCTTCGGCATCCCTCTATCTCTCCACTCATCTACATGTGTAATAATAATTCTTGTAGTAACATGCGTTTTCTCTTTCTTCAATATACTCGTACTTATTTTATTCATTCTCGTGACGCCACAAATCTATCTCAAAAGTCGGAAACTACAAAGTCTTAGATTAGACAAAGTCAAAGCATAACAGTTCTTTGCAAGATTAGAACATAATACCATTTATATTATGTTCCAATCAGTTAAAATAAAAACAGTCTGAAATAAAGTATCAGGAAGTTACCCGAAAACCTATCTCGTATTTACAACAGAGGTAGTACGTAGAACTTAACACTCTGTTACGTACAACTATATCTCTAGACTATTATTTACCCTTCCATTTACACTTAATTTTAATTTAAAGATTCTAACCATTTTTTTTTTATTTTTCAAATTGTAAACTTTATCTCAAATAAATCTGCATCCGCACAAAGCTAGGATGCACAGCCAGTTATGTAAGATCACCGATGCGCCAAGGCGTTGTGCGTTGTGAATAATTTACGTAGGTACACACACAGAATGTGTTACAATGTCATGGCTAAGGATTCAGAATTGGGACAGTGTCAAATGTGCATCGTGGTCATTTGTGTTTAGATTTGTGCATATTTATTATGTTATTTGTGACTCAGAGATGAATCGATTTCCATTTAAATTTATAACAGTTTTAAACTTCTCTCATTCATGGCTTCATGCTAAGGTTGTTTGAAAAGGATTCCTTTTTTAAAAACACTAATATTATAAAGCCAAAAATTTGTGAGTGTGTTTGTTTGTATTTTTATTACTTCTACACGCTCGAAAGCTGAATGAATTTAGATGAAAGACACACGGACTGGCCATGTCCTGAAATAGCACAATTATGATAGTATGTTCCTTTGGGATAATATTGTTTACTGGATAAAATTGTTACTAGAAACTAGTTAGTGATAAAGAGTTACTTTGTGTTTGAGTGCCATAGTCACTTTTTTGGGGGGAAATTTACGGTTTTTGTAACATACTCCACGGGAGAGAAACCCGCATTTGGCTGAGCAAATGGCAGTTTTGCTGGATGTGTGGCATAACTCACACAATTGTATAGATTTGTTATTGTTTTACGCCATGTTTGTCTCTTTTTCTTTCTTTCTTTCTTTACTTGATAAAGATAGATACATATACATTTGTACTCTTGTATTTCTTAATAATCTATTTTTTTGTTTTTTATGCACCTGCCATGTTTTCTCTTCACCACTCTTGGTTTACTAGTAGAGAATGCCTAAGGCATTAAATCTGCCTTTGTACCTTTATGTTGCATGAAGTTTTAATAAATAAATAGATAGACACTATACAAAGAAAGAAAAAGTAGAAGGATTGTGATCTTGCTCTAACACTCATTGGTTTGCTGCGAGAACACTCAACTTCGATTTAGACTCACCTGCGTACAGGAACAATATTATCACAGTATATTATTATAACTTATTTTGGTATACCTACAGTAAATAATTAACAAACTCTTAGCATAGCATAGTCGGCCTTATAATGTTCCCACTGTTGGGAACCTCTCTAGGAGAGGGAACGGGCCGGAATCCACCACGCGGGCCCAGTGCGGGTTGGTGGATGTCACATGTCTTCGAATTTTTGGTTCTAGGATATGTCGGCTTCCTCACGAGGTTTTCCTTCACCGTTTTGAGAGCAGTGGTGATGAAATAAATTACACAAAGTAATGCGCCTGGGTGGGTTTGAACCCGTGACCTACAACTCGTAAGTCGGGGCCGTTACCACTCGGCCACCACTACTCCTAACCAACAAACTCTTAAAAGGAGGCAATGTGGTGTAGACGATGGTATATTGAATAAGATAGGACGGTAGATTTTTTATAGTACCTACATATCGACAGATGTAGGTCATATGCATACAAAGGTATCTATTTCAGCCCATAACGATAACATTGAAGATGAGTAGTTACTCGCGGCTACTTACAAATGTGTTACAATGTCTCGGATAAGGCTGCTCAATTAGGGCAATGTCAGAAGTGCATCATGACATAAGCTGATTAGATTTGCATCCGACGCGCACTTCACTTGTTTTTTTAAAGTAGACAAATGTTAAATGGTTGGTTACTAATAGGGATGCAATGGAAATGGTTATATCGGAACCAAGGTGTTTGACTGGCCTGTTGGTCTAGTGATTTGTGGCCCTGATTGCTATACCGGAGATCGTGGGTTCGATTCCCACCCAGGACAAATGTTTGTGTGAAGAGCAAGATCATTGGTTCTGTGTCTGGGTGTAATTTATCTATAATATGTATGTATTTAGAAATATATAAGTATGTTTATCAGTTGTCTAGTACTCATAACACAAGCTCTGCTTAGCTTGAGACTCGGCGGCGTTGTGTGATTGTTGTAGAATATTATTATTATTAGAAATTAGAACTGGAACCGGAATCTCAGGCAGAAGCAGAAACGGCAAAATGAAACATTACGAAAACTAATGAAAAAATCGGTTAAGGTCCGAGCGCTCATCGAGTTGTTTGGGATATCAGCAAACAGTTAATCGATTTTTCGCGTGACCAAGGCTAGGCTTTTCTTTGATCAAAGAATCAGTATTGCAGCGTTCTGGGTATTTTTCCCATTGACATCGACATGGATGAATTGTTTTGATGCTCAATGAATTCAATTCACTTTCTACCCAAAAATTCAGTGTAAAAGCAAGTACAAATAAAGCGCAAACTCACAACAAACAAAACAAAATAAAAAGTGAAAGAGTAATCAACAGAAGGCAAGGGGGCGAGGTCCCCACGTGACAAGTGTAAATTTGTTTACGCCTCCGATATAACGTCCAATTAAAATTTATCGGAACCGAAATCGGAATTGGAGGTACAAGATCGCCTACGTAACATCTCTGGTTGCTTGCCTCTGAAATATTAATAAGAAACAAAGGCCTTAAAAATGGTATAAAAGAGAGAATAAGAAACAGTAATAGATGAAATAAACTTGTCAATAATAACGATGATGACGATTATAAAACAGTAAAAATAAATAAATATAAATATTCATAAAATTACACTTCACACTAATATTAAAGAGACAAGATCTTGAATGTGTATGTGCATGTTTGTTTCTCCTTTGCACTCGAACGGTTAAACAGATTTGGATTGGTACACGGGTAAAGTAAACCCCATGTCATGTTCTAGGACATGGATCCTGGAATATGAAACGTGATTTTGCGGAGCGAGAACCCTCTCGCTCCGCAAAATCACACACGCGTGTCAGACTTTAACCGTCTAAAACCCACTCCTGTTCATTCTTTGTCCTCATTCCAGTGCCTCAGGTTCTCTTTCGCACAACCCATGACCCCAGTAGGCTTCGACCCTTCTGGCCCCCTACGGTTTTGCTGACATCTCCTTGAGTCACGCGTGACACACTACGCACCGTCGACGACTTGGGCTCGGTCCGGACGGTTATCGGATGGTCGGACGGCGAGCTACCCTTTGCTCGACGTCTGCAAGCGCACGCTTACGGTGGCTGGAAGTCGGGATCGGGATCCCGGCGGCTGGGGCGTGAGGGCTGTTCCCTCGCGCATGCGGCCGTCTTCTTTGCTAGCATAGGCCAGCAAGGAAGCCCACCGCTTCACGGGAAACCGTGGGGTATCCCCGCATTATCCGGATGGCCATGACCTTCTGGCACACGTTCAGCTTGACCGCTGGTCGCTTTCGCAGCGACGGCGCCCCTACCGGCGCTCCATAAAAGGCCATGGCACGAACGATAATTGTAAAGAACCTCCGATAGAAGGCGTCTGGACCCCCGAGGTTGGGCAGGAGCCACTTAAGGGCAACCCCAGCCTGATCATGTTTGGGAGCTAGACGTCGGAAGTGCTCCTCGAAATACCATCAGTTATCGAGGACGAGTCCCAGGAACTTCATCGTCGACTCGACGTCGGTCTGAACTCCTCCTACCGTTATTTGGGAACTCAGTGGTGGCGCGTTCCGAGGGCTGTGAAAACACATGGCCTCAGACTTGCGCAGTGCCACCTTGAGTCTTAACTGCTGGATCCTCTCCACGACTGTCGCAACCCCGCGTGTCGCTAGTTCGACCGCCACCTGGTACAACTCTCCCTGCGGCAGGACCAACGTGTCGTCTGCGTAACTGACCACGCTAAACCCATCAGGGAGGTTAATACACAGCACGTAGTCGTACTCGATGTTCCACAAGGGCAATATGAGGCAGTAATATTCCTTTGGGTTAATTTCCTACTTTCATGCGGGTTAAACTGCTGTCAGATATGTGACAAAAACCTATTTGTTAATATTATTTGCCATTATAGATTTTAAAGCACTCAAAATATCAATCCCGTTGTCACCTGTTTCAATAATAATCACAGGAAGTCCCAAATCGATATTTTATGCAAAGAAAATCATTGAAAAGAACGTCATCGTTCTAGTAAAGACAGGAACGAAAATCTGAATACAGGTGTGAAGCAATTTGATTAGCAAACCAAATTTTGTTGCAATTTCATATTACAGAATACACAGGTGTATAGAAAAGTAGAGTTCTTTATGAAGGAGCTTGTCGGAAGATACATATTATCACGTTCTGTCAATGCTACCAATTTTAGTCTTCCGAAATTTGACAAGTGATAGTTGAGATGTTGGCTTATAAGATATATTAGCAGGGTCGGACACAATTTCAATACCTTTGGCTGCTTGATCATTTGACTGTTTACTTTAATCTTTGGCTACAATATTTGTATGTGTAAAATTATATAATAAATCTAATGATTCTTAAATAATGACAGCCATGTTACAATTACAATTCTTGACTATGTTATGCAACATTATATTATTCGTATTACTTTATTATTCGTATTACTTTTATTTTTCTTTATTATTTATTATTCGTATTACTTTTATTATTCATTGTTATATAAATTTAAAAATAAATATGTAGAATATTTTTTTCCTGATGATACTAAAATCATGCCAGAAACTTCATAAAATATCTTGCAATCAAAGTTTAAGCAATATTGTGTCCTGAAGGTAAAAAAATATTCAGACTATTTTCTGTATATATATTTTTTTAATTACGTTAATTATTTTTCCTAAATATTTTTGGAAAAGTTCCTTAAGGATATTGATTCTTGGTCATTTTAAATCGAAACTGTCAAAATCATTTTCATTTTTTTTTCAGTTCCCAATATCATAGAAATCACTAATATAAATTAAATTTTAATTATATAACTACAAATAAACTAACAAATATTATGGCTTGATAATATGTGCGAACAGGTAGAAAGTGTAAAAAAATCGTCCACATCGATGTCAAAGGGAAAAGTGCCCATAACGTTAACAACATTGCCACGTTGGATAGCAATGCTGATTCATTGACCGAAGAAAAGCCCAGCCTTCTGGTCACGCGAAGAGTCGACCAGCTGTTTGCTGATATCACGAATAACTCGTTCGTGAGCGCTCGGCATGGGGTCCGATTGCTCATCGAGTTGTTTGGAATAGCCCTAGTGTTTCAACCCCAAACGCCTTAAACATATAACTTCCGAAAAAATTATTATACTTACGCTGTTCGAGGTTTTCTGCACCCACAGCAGCCGCAAAGAGAATTACACGATATGTGAAATAGTACATCATGCATTACATAGCTCAATGTTCACAACAATTGCATTACGTGTCACAAATAACAACAGCGCATATAATTTATGTACCTAGTCACGTGTTGCTAGCCCTTCATCAATTGAGGCAAGGACCGAAGTACTTTTCCATAGTTTAGTCAAAATGAACCAACCGAACCAACGTGGCATTACAATCATTTATTGCGGAACAATTTCTAATCGGTAAGTCGTCAAAAGGGTCAGAGTATGGTGGCAGATTCTCGAACAAAATTTTGCTGGCATATTTTTTTAGCGTCAAGTGATGATAAATATACAAAAGTATATAGATTAAATATCCAAACAATTTTGTCTTAGACATTACTATTAATAGAACCCTCGTTTTAAAGATATTCCAGTTGATGAGATTACGTATATTATGTCAATAATACCTAAGTACTTTTATTATATGCTTTCTATTTTTTTTCTGATAGAGACAAGTTTTAAAAGATTTATGGACGTAATTGCCTTAGTATCCATAGCTTCTACAGTCAAGAGACAAGACGAATATAATTGTTTTATTAAAATAAATTTTATTGTATTCTTAATAGTATTCATTTAATATTATGGTATTAATTAAATTATTAAATTGTAATGGAATTTAAAGGTATGAACTGTATGTTACTTGTAATTTTAATTTATATTTTGTTCACGATATTGCATTGGGTTAATATACTGATAGCTGTATGTTTTATCTGTATTAAACAATTAAGTTAAATAACAAAATTAATAAATCTACTAAGTGCCTGTAATAACGCCCTATTACAGCCACTAAGTAAGTTTATTAATTTTATTATTTAATTTAATAATAAAAATAATATTCCCCTATCCCAATATCCTATGTTCCTTTTAATAATCATAATTATTATTAATATCATAATAATGTAGATGAGCCTTTATCTAACAAAGCTACAATACAACGGACCAATTCAATTCACAAAAATATACAAAAAGGAAACATCGTATCACTTTTTGATTTTTGAACGGTTTTTCATCCGAAACAAGGCTAATGTTTTTTTTCTTGGAGAATACGAAATGCATCTTTTGTCAGAGCAGGTTGATATTATTCCGACGTTTTTCTCATGTTTGCTTGACAACAATGTCTTGTTATTTGAAATGTTAATTTTGCTTCATTTTTATGTCAGTTTCGACTGTTCCTAAAACGGTTGGAGATTCATCAATGTTATGCTTCTGCAAATATATTTTGCCATCATCAGGATTGCCTTCAACCTTATTACTTTGGAATAAGGTTGCATTCACATAAATTTTGGATTTTGAATTGTATCTTTTTCAAGATATTCCTATAGCTTCGATTCGATGAACTGATGTAAATTGTACTTTTTCATCTGCAACGTCTACTGGACAAAGAAATGTTATTGGCAGGTGAATCCTGTATTTTATATTAGGTACAGATTTCGGAATCGTTTTAAAGTGGTATTGCGTTTGTGATATGCCGAACGTGTGTGTTCCTGCATTAAGGTGTGTTCCAGAAGCTGTGCTGATAAGATTTGATAATACATTGATTTATTTTTTGAAAGAATTATTAAACTATATTTTTAAACGATTAACTGTATAATATTAATATATTCCTTCGATTTATTGAAGCATTAGGAATGTTTTTTTTTTGCTACTTATCATATATTATTTAAATTAATGTCTTTTTCATTATTCATTTCATCATTTTGTCAGACCAACGTAGTCCATGCAGTTTTTCAAATCGGCAAGTCAATAAAGTTAATAGTGTAGTCAAGGTTATGGTAGACTATTTAATTATGGTTTTCTCTTTATTTTCATTAATTACTGTATCTAGTTGGTCTCGGTCAACTTTGTTGTTGTATTGCTTTACAGGAACAACAGTAAGTGCACTTTTTTCAATTAAAAACTGTCAGTTACGAGCATTCTTCACGTCATTCATATACTAAGAAATATCTAGTATTTTGAACATCATTGTGAGGTTAAATATAAGTGGTTTTTATGTGACAAAAATATTTGTAAGGCTGACGGGAGATGTATTGTTAGCAGCAGGCCAAAATGGAACGAGGCTGTCAGTGTATTATGCCAGAAATACACAAAAAAGTGTATAATAGCCTTATACAGATAAAATAAATCGTGTTACGTCATCCTGCAATCTGAATACATAGACGTACAGTATAATGTGTGCAAATGTTTTTGAATCAAAATTTATAGATGCGATTGATGTCATAGGAGTACATACATAAAACTGATTTTTGAAACATTCATTTTTTTTTTGTTGCGGAAACTGTTTGAATGGTTTGGGGTCGAAAACTACATTGTTTGCACATTAAAGATTCAATAAATGAATGTATTTTATTTTACGATGGTAGATGAATGCTTTTATATAGAGAGTTCTTTAAAGAAAATTATGTTTAGGTAGCTAGTGAACTGCCAAAAAATTTAAGAAAACGGGCCTAGGCAATAGGCAGAAGTAGAGTGAAGTGAAATAGAGGAGGCCCACGTCACAAGGCAGCGTGACCGATGTACCTGAGACTTTAGAACAATGAAATATGTCAATATGTCCGAGAAATATGGGATGAACATAAAACATACGATATCTCAATGTCACATTGTCAATCTCAAATGTTTTAGACTTTTTCCAATCATTGTTTTTTTTTATTTTTTTGACTGGCCTGTTGGTCTAGTAGTTAGTGGCCCTGACTGCTGTGCCGGAGGTCGTGGATTCGATTCCCACCCAGGACAAATGTTTGTGTGATAAGCACGATCATTTGTTCTGTCTGGGTGTAATTTATCTATAATATGTATGTATTTAAAAATAATTAAGTATGTTTATCAGTTGTCTAGTGCTCATAACACAAGCTCTGCTTAGCTTGGGACTAGACGACGTTGTATAATAGTTGTGGAATATATCATTATTTATTGCCTAGAGATTCTGGTGGCAGATTGTTATAACATGGGGTTAGTTAGCATAGCATAGCATAGTCGGCCTTATAATGTTCCCACTGTTGGGACTCAGGCCTACTCTCTAGGAGAGGGAATGGGCCGTAATCCACCACGCAGGCCCAGTGCGGATTGGTGGATGTCACATGTCTTCGAATTTTTGATTCTAGGACATGTCGGTTTTTCGGGGGTTAGTTAGTTTTTTAATAATTTTTTATCTCTAAGAGTGACCACTAAGGAGATGGCAGGACGAACAGTACAGTTCAGGTGAAAGAACTAACCTTTGCTAAAGAGTAAGATCGGCTAGTACAAAATAAAATAGGAAATACTATGGTTATCTAATTCTTCGGGTACCTACAGTATAACTGCACATTTCTACAGCCTTGCAACATTGCGTTCGATAAAATTGCAGGAGTTTTTGACTATTTAACATGACCAGTAAACGTTCATAGTCTCGTTTTTCTCAGAAACGTATTATTAAAATTGTCAAAAAGTTTAAAACCTTGCTGATATTTATTATTTTTCAAGGGACTTTAGTCTCTACCCAGCTTAATTTAAAGACGGTATAAAACATGAACATCAACATTAATAAACGCTCACTAATTGTCACTCATAATGAATATAAAAAGACGAGGAAGCGCAATCACAATCATTCAATTTAAAACAATAAAGTCAAGGCGAGCAATTTCTCTCAAGGTTGACACCCAATTAAATCTTGAGGCTGGACTCTCCACATTAAAGTCAGAAATCATTCGCTAACCCATAATTTCGTCAGTACTTCAAGAATAATATGAAATGATGACTTGTGGAAATTACACCTCATTTTGAGGTAAACGAGAATTAGTTTTTAAGCCTTTTTTACTTCTCTAAGAAAAATGTGTCATAATCAGAAATAACGTGGAGAACCCAAAATGGTTTAACATCAAATAATCGAAGACTTATGGCCGGTGTTTCAGCAATGGGAACCTTTTACTTCACAGCAGGGTTGTCTCCAGAGTATCATGGTCATTTGGGTGGAGCGGGGATGCCGCACGGACTCACGTGAAGCAGCGAGTAGCCTTAAACGCCTGAAAACTCTGTTAGCGTTTCGTAATTTACACAAATAGTTTACAAAAAGTTGTTCCAGGAAATATATATATATATATATTTTTTTTTTTTTTAACCTCTTAAAAGTTTTTGAAAAAAAATTAACATCGTTTGAAATATTGATTATATTTGTAAAGCTTCTATTGTTACACTTTTAGACTATTTTATTTTTTTAGTAAATAATAAAGTGTCAAAGTTCCTTCAAAATAACAGATTTTCAGAGGTCTGTACTGGATTAGTTTTACACAATTTTATAAACTGATTTCAATAGAAGCCTATACAATATCCACAAGATAGGTGTGTTTCTAAAATATTTTATGAAAAATGTGTAATAACGTCATAATCACGTAAGAGCGGTTGTATGAAAAACAATCAAAATGTATGTTGAATTGCATCCCCATAAGCGCGTTCGACTATTTCTGAGACACTCAGTACAAATGTTAAATAGTTTTCTAAAACTGATTCCTATAAACAAAATTAACAGTAATTTAAACTGCAATTTTCCCCTTAAACTCTTTATCAACTGAATTATGAACTGTAAACAAACCTTCGCCAGAAACATCTATGCTAATTTATAAAGCCCCATAATGTCTGTAGAAACCAACACACCATATTTTTAAACGTTTTATAACTCAAATAAGTAAACACAAGCGATAATGATAAATAAATTGTGTAAAATCACCGGGCGTTCCCTGTAAATGACGTTATATTCATCATGTACAAGGAACGCCTGGTGATATTATAAAGCCGAAATTTTGCGAGTGTGTGTGTGTATGTTACTTCTTCACGCTCGAACGACTGAACAGATATCAACGAAATGTTTTACACGTGTAGACCATTTCTTGAAATTTCATAGTATATATACTATAGCATAATCAGCCTTATAATTTTCCCACTGCTGGGACGCAGGCCATCTCTCTTGGAGAGAGAACAGGGCCATAGCCCACCACAAGGGCAGAATGCGGTTTGTTGGATGTCACATTGTCTTAGAATTTTTTATTCTAGGACATGCCAGTTTCTTTTCGATGTTTTCCTTCACCATTTTGAGAACAGTGGTAATGAAATAAATTACACAAAGTAATGCGCCGGGCTGGATTTGAACCAGCGGCCCACAACTCGTAAGTTGGGGCCGTTACCAGTGAGCCACAATTGCTCTCAATCTCTCTCCTGAAATTTTATTTATTTATTTTTTTATCATCATCATTTCAGCCAAAAGACATCGCCTGTTGGATATAGGTCTACCCCGATTCGCCATAACTACCGGTTCTGTGCGTCTCACATCCATGGATTTCCGGCAACCCTCACCAGGTCATCTGTTCACCTTGTGGGAGGCTTCCAACGCTGCGTCTTTCGGTACGTGTTCGCCACTCCAGAAACGTTCGTCCCCGTCGACCATCCGTTTTGCGAACAATATGCCCTGATCACTGCCACTTAAGTTTGGCGATTCTTCGAGCTATGTCGATAACCTTAGTTCTCCTGCGGATATCTTCATTCCTGATGTGTTCACGCAAGGAAACTCCGAGCATAGCCCTCTCCACTGCCCTTGGGGTGACTTTAAATCTTCTGATCAGGCTCATTGTAAGCGACCACGTTTCGGAGCCATATGTCATCACTGGCAACAGGCACGTCTTGAGACACTGTGGTATATTGGTCGAGAAGATACCGCGCAGCTTCCCGAATGCTGCCCAGCTGAGTCGTATTCGACGATTAACCGCTTTCTCTTAATTAGACCTAGCCAAATGAACCGTCTGTCCCCGGTAAACGTAGTATCAATAACAAACGTATCAACTTCGAGTGTAATCTCCGATCTTGATAGGAATGGGTACTAAATGGATGTTTACCATGACTTTGGTTTGGTCCATAATCATTTTAAGTCCCACTCTTTCGGAAGCTCTACTGAGGTCATCGAGCATTGCATTGAGCTCTTCCGTAGTCTCAGCCATGACTACTATGTTGTTGGCAAACCGAAGGTGAGTGATGTACTCGCCATTGACATCAATTCCAGGACCTTGAAGACATTCATCATTGTAGCTGTGAACAGTTTCGGAGAAATGACGTCTCCCTGCGTTTATTTTTTCCTTTATTTATTTTCCTTTATTGGCCAACAAACAATCGTTTTCACCATAAATTGGAATACCACAAAGAATACTTTTCATCTCTTGGGACAAATTTTTACTAACACGCGGGCAAAGTCGCCGGCAGCAGCTAGTGGTAAATATTTGCTTTATTGCTTATCATTAGTTTTAAAGAATTTCCTTGAGTAATCACTTTTTAAATACACAGTGTACGCTTTGAGCATTAACTTCAAAAACTAATATATGCGACACATTTATCTGTAATAGCTTTTAATGAGTGACATGCTTTAAGATTGCGTCCTTCTGTGTAAAGGCTTCCATAGACAGACGACAAGTGACAATGCGACAACGTTTTTATAAAACGTAAAGAATTTTTGTATCCGGCAGTGGTGGAACAGTATTTGGCAGTGGTTCGAACCCAGTTAGGCGCATTACTTTGTGTATTCGCATAACGCTGACAGAAAACATCGTAAGGAAACTGGCATGTCCTTAGAATTAATATTCGAAGACAATATGTGGCATCCACCAATCCGTACTGGACCCGAGTGGTAGTTTACGGTCTATTCTCCCTCCTAGAGAGGAGGCCCGAGTCCCAGCAGTGGTAACATTATAATTTTTATAATATTGTCACTATCTGACTCTCTCAGATCTTTATATTTTTAACTAAGTAAATTCACATTTTCAAAAGATTTCAATTGGTACTTTACCGACATTGGTACTTTGTGTGTAATTAAAACATATTTTGACTGAAAGATATCTGTGGTAGGACATAGGCCTTCCCCAAGTGTAGCCACAACGACCGGTCCCGTACGTCTCGCATCCATCAGATTCCCGTGACTGTCACCAGGTTGTCGGAGGCTTACCAATACTGCGGCCTCCGGTACGCGGTCTCCAGAACCTTTCGGCCCTATCGACAATCTGTGTTGCGAGCCATTTGCCCTGCCCACTGCCACTTAAGTTTGGCGATTCTTTGGGCTATGTCTGTAACTTTGTTTCACCTGCAGATATCTTTATTTCTGATGTGATCACGCAAAGAAACTCCGAACATAGCCCTTTCTATTGCCCTTTAAGTGACTTTAATCCCTCTGTTTTTGCACTTATATTAAAACATATATTATTATAGTAACTTTAATGCAGTTGAAAAGAATATTTTCTCTGTTCTTGTTAGTTGGTATACTTTTGACCAAGTGGTCGTGGACGTTATGAGGTATTTGTGAAAGTTATTTATCTAGAGATATTCAAAACAGAGCGTACCATAACATAACTCCGTTACAAAGGGAGGATCTCTCGACCAGATAGATGTTATGCAATGAAATGAAAAATGCAATTCTAATAAATTTAATTAAATAAATTGTATAAAGTAAATTGTATTGTATTGAATTAATAAATAATGCTGAATTAAATTGAATTATAATAATTTATACCGAATTGATTGAAATGAAAATATTGATGTAAATTAAATGGACTTAAAAATAATTGAATTAAATGATGTACTATATTAATTATGATTATAGAAATTAATTATTTTGTTATACATGAGGCTTTCGCAGAAGGCACTGTATTCTGTATACTTTTACTAGACATTGGAGTGGGTTACATGTTTGTGCATCTAGTTTTAAGATATAGAATTAAGTCAAGTGCGAGCCTACCAATTTATTAAAATAATAAATAGGAATAAGCACAGTTCCTAATAGACCACAATAATTTGTTTTTAATTACAAAAATATATAAAGTATTGTATCATAATAATATTTAACAAAAAAAAATGTTAATTGTAGTTTCAAAAAGTGCTTATTTTTAGGGAAAATAAATCACTATACTTTAAAAGAAAGAAAAAATATCAAAAATCTAAATGTCGGCCCTATGTTTTTTTTTATACTTTGTCCTTGACAGCATTTTACTTTTTCTAGGTCCTGAGACAGCAATAGTATTGTATTTTCAATAATCCTCCTTTCAAAGAAGCCGTTGTATCTATTGTGAGTTTCACCCGCATTCCATACTGGCAAATGTTCTACTTAGATTTTTTAACACCAATATACATTACCTACCTTTGTCAAGTAGAGCATATTTACGTACATACAAGTCGTGTAGAAGCTAACTTGACTACAGAACAGCCGCTTCACAAGTAGGTCGTAAAATTTAATGACATTCCAACGAGCGGCTTTGGTCGCGAGAAACGCAATTTTTGCGATACCTTCGATCAACTCTTTATAGTAAGTTAAGGGCTTGTTTCTTTAACGCGTTTTTGTAATGTTGCGATTATTTGTGTACCTAGTTTATACAGGTAGTCTGAAAAGTTTCCGACCTAACAAAGTTACAAGACATTTTTTCATTAATATGCTTATTGAATTTATTTATTCATTGATAGAGGTAATTGTATATATGTACTAATACTAGTTTATAAGTTGTTGCTAAATAAATTATTATTTTTATTATTTTCTATCAATTTTTATTTTTTTTATTTTGTCTCCTTGAAACTCTACACATTGCCCCCAAGCCGTTTAAATAGTAGTTGGCGGTTTTCTTTGCAAAATAATTGTTCACGAAATTTTTCTCCGCTTTTGACAAAAATCTTTATCCTCTGAGCGCAATTATTAGATGTCGAAACAAAAAGAAGTTAATTGGAGCTAGATCTGGTAAGTAAGGCTCATGATCAAGCAGTTCAAACCGTAATTCGTAGATTTTCAACCGTAGAGGTGTGAGAGGGTGCGTTTTCTTTGTGAGAAAAGATTTTCTTTTTCTGCATCTCACATTGGTTCACTCAAATGGCTGTCAAATAACAACTGCGCGTCCAAAATGGCTGAAATTTTGGTGAGTACCAGTCAAAAAGTGCACAACTACACTCATTAGCTTTTATTAACGAGTAAGTACGAGTAAGTTTAAACCTCCTGATGTTTTTATTGAGCCGTCAGAGAGCCTCTCTCCTGGACACGAGTTGCCATGGCCCACCTGGAAAACTCTTAACAGAGTCCGCACTCAAGTTGGGCGCAGTAAAGACAATCTCCACAGATGGGGGTTCTCGGACGGTTCTGATCTTCAGTGTTTGTGCGGCGTCCCTCCGCAGACCATGTCCCACCTTCGATCCTGCATCACGTGCCCTGTTACCTGTTTACGTAAAGACCTAATGACAACATCAGCGAACGGCACTGTCGTGGCCGAATGCTGGGCCAAGCAAGGAATTTAACTATTTTTGCCATCGATACGCTAAAAAGATTGACGAGAGACCACCCACGTAGGTATGATGCAAAAAACAATATTAGTTCGATAGCAAAGTGGTATAGTACTGGTTCATTTTTCATTTTTGCTTCATATTCGACAGAGCGCTCGTTTTCATGATAAAATGTGCAGTTATCATATATATATATATATAATTTGATCTTCTCGCACATTAATAGTTACTTACAGACTTTTAATGTTGTCTTGGCTAAAATTACTTAAATTAATGTCTTTTGAAATGTCAAAGAGATATCAAGCATTATTATTGCTCGTAAAATCCCATAATTAACGATCATTCGTAGATCTATGAAAACAATATTCTCATCTACCAAATTGTTTAACAGTATTTGTTTGATGATTATTTAAAGATATTTTTTTTTTTATTGTGAAAGGAGTCTTGGAGTTATTTTCAATAGTTTAATGAAAAAAACGCCACTAAAAACACATTTTATTTTGTCGCTACTTCGCAACAATGGAACAGTTCTTTAACTAAATTGTCCCGTAATTATTTTAAACGTTTTAACTTAATATTTAAGGCGAACCAGCGGATGCATATTTTTATCGTTACACCAACGTGAATTATAAAATAATAGAGCTTTACCCGGAGGTGTAAGATTTAACGGCTATTTGTAAGTAATTAAGTACAGTGATTAAGCGAAAAGGGGAGTTTCTTTATTACCTAAACATATATCTCATAATTAAGGACCAACTTGATCAATACTAAATTAAGTAAGTCGTCTAAACATGAGTGTCCTCTAAAGTAACTTATTTAATTTACTTAAGTTATTTTCATAGAGAATAACTAAAAACAAAAATGTTTATCAAAATGTTGATAAACATGTTGTTGTTTGTTGTTGTTGTTGTTGTCAAAATTTTTATTAAATAAAATATGTAACTAGGAGGGTAGCTAGGGTGGTCGCACGTCCCCTCAAAAATAATGTGAATATCGTATTTACGCTTGTTTTTTTTAAGTTTCTCAATTCTCGTTTATTTTAATCTGATTAATATAATACACAATAAATTATTCAAGAGCTGGATAGTAATATTTTACTTATTTTATAATATGCTTGATTGTGTGTACGAAATAGATAGGTCTCTCTAACATTTTTTTTTTGTGTTGATTGATTGTAAATAGAATAAATGTCCCAGGTACTTAAAGAATCATGCAGTTAAAAAATAACATTAGAAAGAAAAAAAAGAACTCATTTACAAAAAAAATGCAGTTGAAATAAAAAATCACGAGTGAAGTCAGGCGGCAAGACACAATCTTCAAAAACAAGTTCTATCCACATCTGTGTCAATTTTAATGCAAAAATAATCATGTATTTATGAAGACGTTTCCATAAATTTATCGATAATGTGTTATTATTGAGATTTTACTATAATTGGAGGAATAAAGACTTTTTTAGTTTCTTTTACATAAATAAGGCTGAATTTGCGTGTTGAAACAAAACGAAGGTTGATGATGCGGTCATGCAAGTTGATATACTCAGTACAGTCGATATCATGTCCATGGTAACAATTTGAGTCTGGCAACATTTTTTATTTCGGGTTAGTTGCTAGGTAGAGACTGACGCCCAGTGGACTGTATCAATCTATTTTTAAATAGCTCTATTGTATCGGAGAATATTATTATTATTTAGGTCAAATATTATTGTTGAGTGACATCAAATTGGTTAGCTATTTTGTAATGGGTGATTCCAAAATAATTTTCTTTTTTGATGTGGTAAATTTTTAAATAACTCCTCTCTCGCTCTGGGTGGAGTAAAAGGGAGTGTCAGATTTTAACTGACTAAAACCAGTGTTCGTTCAGTTGTCCTTTGTGTTCCAACGCCGCGGTTACTCTTTTAAACAATCCCACAGCCCTGACAAGCATCGGCTTTAGCAGGTCAATTTTGTAGACTGCACATTATACAAATGCACTGTCGACCCGGTCTTGACCCTTATCAGATGATGAGTCACTCATTGTTCGCTGTCCGCAAGTCAGCGCCTACGGTGGCCAGGAATCGCCCTATGATTCCCGATACCTGGGGTTCCTCCTGCGGCGGCTGCGGCGTGAGGATTGCCTCTCCATCACGCTTTCCGTCACCTTGATCATTCATACTACTGCTATGCAGAAGAATGTTACTGCTTTCCAAGTCCTCTTACCATGGACTATAGCCCGAACTAGACATAACAACATAGCATATTCAGCCTTTTAATGTTCCCACTGCTGGGACTCAGGCCTCCTCTCTAGGAGAGGGAATGGGCCGTAATCCACCACGCGGGCCCAGTGGTGGGTGAATGTCACATATCTTCGAATTTTTTGGTTCTAGGACATGCCGGTTTCCTCACGATGTTTTTCTTCACCGTTTTGTAAGCAGTGGTGATGAAATAAATCACACAAAGTAAAGCGCCTGGCTAGGTTTGAACCCGCGACCTACAACTCCTAAGTCGGATTCCATTACCACTCGGCCACCAATTCTCCAGACCTGAAACAGGATCTGGCCTGAACTAGGGTCGGTCGCGAAATGTCACCACTGTCGATAGCCTCCACAAATGCACCTGTATACACGGCGGTGCTTCGCCCAAGCGGGTCCGACCTTCTCTGTATGGTCAACTGTTTCTTCTGTGTGATCTACATAATGGTAAATACCGGGCATTTCTTCTTGTCGGACTTGAAATAAGAATCTCCTTATTTAGTCTAATAGAAAAAAAAGAAATCTTTTTATAAATCATAATGGCTTTTAGCTTAATCTAATCCAAATGATTCGCTAACATTAGAAAGGGATCTGGCTGGATCTATTATGGTCACTGTTCTAACCTAATCTAACCCACAATGATCGCTTCGTGTGCATCGCGTTCTAATGGTCACTATTATATTCTGACTAAATCCAGGCGCGATTTTTAACTTAACCTAAACCAAATGTTTCACTAACATTAGAAGGGGGCCGAGGACTTAAAAAAAAATAATTAAAAGAGCAAACAATTGAAATTAAAATCAAAAGTTCTTTGTCTTCTTATAGCCAAGCTAGATTTTACCACGAAAGCTTTCTCTTGCCAATATGCAGTAACCTCAACGACCCTGTCGGTACAAATCTCCCTCCTACCGCGGTTATAGCGTACACTTCTAAGAACACACTATCTCCTATGGTGGTCTGTACAGGAGGCTAATGTTATATGAACGTTTAACGGCCGATAGTAAGTAGAAAATTACTAGGGGATTCCTAATAACAGCAAAGTGTGTACTGGTATTGCTTCCCATATTTAAATTAACGGGCAATATTTGAGATTGTGTTCAGATCTTTTATCGTTGCTCATTAACATACGAAACAACTTAGAAATATTTATTTTTAAAGAGTAACCATGGAGTTTCTTGCCGGTTTTATTTTTTAAGTTGAGAAATTAACTAAAGGCTTCTCTTGGTTTGAATTGAGTAGGAAGGCTTATCAGACTTTTGCTGACTATAACCACACCTGTACCCTTCAGTTGCCCTTTGCAGTCTAGGACTACGGGTTTCCTTTTCAGAAAATCCCCAAAATTTCTTGCTGGTTATTTCTCCATAGAAAACCACCAATTTGTGTATTCTGATGTTTTATAAGTGCCGATTGGTACCACTGCTCTATATAGTACACGAAAACTTAACATGCGAGTTTAACTCAATACTGAGTTTTCTCCCAGCAAATCTTTGAGCAGATAACAGACAGAGATTACATTTGAGGGTAAATAAGTAAATAAGTCTGATATATGAAAATGTAGATACATTATGCTAATAATTACACACATATACATCATCATTTCAGCCGAAAGACGCCCACTGTTGGATATACGCCTCCCCCAAGAGTCGCCATAACGACCGGTTCTGTGCGTCTCACATCCATCGGATTCCTGCGACCCTGACCAGGTCATTGGTCTACTTTATGGGAGGCCTTCCAACGTCTTCTGCGTCTTCCGGTATGTGGTCGACATTCCAGAACCTTTCGTCCCCATCGACCATCTGTTCTGCGCCCACTGCCACTTAAGTTTGGTGATTCTTCGAGCTATGTCTGTAACCTTGGTTCTCCTGCAGATATCTTTATTTCTGATGTAATCACGCAAGGAAACTCCGAGCATAGCCCTTTCCATTGCCCTTTGAGTGACTTTAAGCCTTCTGATGAGGCCCATTGTAAGCGACCACGTTTCGGACATATAATATTATACTAATATTATGTTAGTTAAATGTTACTAATATTATGTTGTTGTTGTTGTGATGTTATTATGTTTGTTGCGTTCGGCCGTTTTGTGCGGATGTGACGCATATTTTCCCTATTAATTGATTATGTTTGTTAGCTAGTTTTAAGATTGCGTCATTTCGCGTAAATAAACTGTTTTTCTTTCTTTCTTTCTTTCTAGTTATGAATGGAAGTGCTCTTAAATTCTTCTTCTGTTTCCGTAGTTTTTTTTATAATAAAAAAGTATCAAAATTAGCTCGGAGTTTCCTTGCGTGGTCGCATAAAGAATGAAGATATCCGCAGGAGAACTAAGGTCGCCGACATAGCCCGAAGAGTCGCCAAACTAAAGTGGCAGTGGGCAGGGCACATTGCTCGTAGGATGGTCGATGGGGCCGAAAGGTTCTAGAGTGGCGACCGTGCACCGGAAAACGCAGCGTACCGACAACCTGGTGAGATTCACGGGAGTGCGGTAGATTAGAGACGCACATGATCGGTCGTTGTGGCGTCGCTTGGGGGAGGCCTATGTCCAACAGTGGACGTCTTTCGGCAGAAAAGATGATGATGATGATGATCGAAATTAAGTTGCATACATCAGAATCACACCTTAATCACACTTAGAACCAAACACATCGTTAATTAATAAAAACAATTATCTCCAATCATCCTATCTAAAACTAGCCAATTGAATGAAACATAAAACCATCCACTTAGCCAAGAATAGGTACCTGGCTTACACGCAAACTTAAGAACCTAATTTTACCACGCTTTATTTCGCCTTTACAAACCCCTATTACCTTCAACCATTTTGTATTGATCTCTGAAACTACAGAGACGGTAAGCATTTTTGTGCTGTACATGGATCAAGTTGTGTTTGTCGGTTCGTAAGTGGCGGCGTCTCTCAAAGCTACAGATTGAACGGCGCCTGCGCATCTGAAAAGGTAAAGGATCGCGCTAAACGTGTCAGCCGTTGATTATGTCAAATTATTTTCGCTAACTTTGACATTTGAAGTTTGTGGTTCTTTGTTATGTTGGCGCCTTTAATTTAGGTAGTTACTAATAATTGTGTGTCAGTGCATATGATTGACACTTTATTAATATTTAATTATAATAATTAATCAAACTGTTGTGTCATAATCTCACCTATCTTGATGAGATCATGTTTTCTTAAAATTTCCTGTAAGAGCCGTGATTGATGCTAACATTTTCACGTTCGAAGAGTTTATTTTGTGTACAGGTGGGGCTAGTATGTCTTTCGATTCTCGCCAGTTCCTCAAGGACAGCCAGCAGCGCCTTGGTATTACTGACCAGTTTGCGGAGAGATCTTGGGTTTCTGAAGAACTTTGTGCTGTACACTACTGGACAGTTCAGAACAAGATGAGCTGATGGGCTGCTGTCTCGTCCTCATTCATGCAGAGTGGTATGTCTGTAACTCCAATGACAATGACTCCTATGGCTTATCAAAGGACTCGTAGCCGTAACGTCCGTGATTTTACGCAACCAAATATGGTAACATTAATAATAATAAAAAAATCCGGACTCCTTTCAATTATCCATATTATTTTAGTGACTGAAACTCAAGACTTCTTTTGCACAATTGTATTCAGATGCATTAATAATTCATTCGTAAATTAGTTCATAAAAAATCATTAAAAAATAAATAAGACATAAGTAATTAACAATGACAAAACAAAATGAAAGTACATATATAGTTTTCCAAAATAATAAGTCTATAGGCTTTCTTATCAAATGTAACAAAAGTGACCCCTCGAATTTACCTTTTATATTCTTGAGTATATCCTAATCATCAACACTGCTCTCAAAACGGTGAAGAAAAACATCGTGAGAAAACCGACATGTCCTAGAACTAAAAATTCGAAGACATGTTTTTTTTTTTCTTTTTTTTTCCGGTGGGAAAATCATCTTATGACATCCCCCGCTCCTGTCTTCAAGACATGTGACATTCACCAATCCGCACTGCGCCCGCGTGGTTGGATTACGGCCCTTTCCCTCTACTAGAGAGGAGGCCTGAGTCCCAGCAGTGGGAACCTGCTGGGACCATTAAAAGGCTGATTATGCTTATGTTTATACCCTAATCTATAGTGAGAGTAGGAAAAAAACTCGAATCCTTATTCCATAATGTACATAATTATATAGGTACTAGCTTCTGCCAGCGGCTTCGCCCGCGTGAAATTAGGTTTATCCATACAAAATTTGGACCCCCGTTTCATCCCTTTAGAGGGTGAATTTTGGAGAATCCCCCCTTAGTGCTCGCTTACGTCATAAAAGAAAACTTTCTGCAAAATTTCACGTTCCTAGTCCCAGTAGTTTCGGCTGTGCGTTGATATGTCAGTCAGTCAGTTTCTCCTTTTATACATATAGATTAATTAATATGGGTTAAATTATGAAATTGCCGTTTTAAAAAACGGGTTGCTTTGAAGCACACCCACCGCTATGTCAGCAAATACTCCATGGCCTGGACGTGATAAATAACAAGAAAAAATATAACAATCTTCGTAAATAAGGCGTCTTGCTGCCATAAAAATGATGTTACATCTTCCTTACCCGCAGTCAAGGAGATGTTACAAGATAACAAGAATAAAAACACGTCTGACACTAGGTAGAAACATAAAATACACAGATTTACAAGCAAAAATTAAAACATATGTTTCCTACGTACATAATTTATAGTGTAACATATCAATCTATATTTTATGGTCAACACCTTCGTCGACTTGACTAAAGCTGAGACATAACTACCACAAAAATATTTTCATCATCATCATCATTTCAGCCGAAAGACGTCCACTGCTGGACATAAGCCTCCCCCAAGTGTCGCCACAATGAACGGTCCTGTGCGTCTCGCATCCATCGTACTCCCGCAACCGTTACCACGTCATCTGTCCACCTTGCAGGAGGCCTTCCAACGCTACGTCTTCCGGTACGTGGTCGCCATTCCAGAACCTTTCGGCCCCAACGGCCATCCGTTCTGCGAGCAATGTGCCCTGCCCATTGCCACTTAAGTTTGGCGATTCTTCGTGCTATGTCCACAAAAATATTTTAAAGGTGAATAATTGTGTGTATGTTTGTTACTTCTCCACACTCGAATGGCTGGATGGAATTCGATGAAACTTGGTACACGGGCAGGTCTTATCCTGGAATTGCTCATAGCATACTTTTTATTCTGGGAATATATTCCCTTGGAATAATTTTCTCAACATGTCCAGGAATGCCTTTACCTGGGCCATGTGGTCTCTTTTCAAGCGAAGCAAGACGAAAAAAATCGCATACCGAACTGAAAACGCTTAGAAAAGCTACTGGTCCATGAAAGACTTATTTAAGACTGACCTGTTGGTCTAGTAGTTAGTGGTCCTGACTGCTATGCCGGAGGTCGTGGGTTCATTCATTCAGCACGATCATTTGTTCCGAGTCTGGATGTAATTTATCTATAATATGTATGTATTTAGAAATATATAAGAATGTTTATCAGTTGTTTAGTACTCATAACACAAGCTCTGCTTAGCTTGGGACAAGACGGCGTTGTGTAAAAGTGGTAAAAAAAAATGGAGATTTACATTGAAAAACACCTGTAATCACGTATGTTCAAAGGTAAGTCACCCGTGGTTATAAAACAAAGGCTCATGGATATGTGTTTATTCCCTGTCCTGATGTATGGCGCACAGACTTAGTCTTTGACAAACATCCAGAAGTCCAAACTGAAGGTTTGCCAACGAGCAATGGAAAGCATATACTAGGTTTTAAATTAACGGATCGAGTTCGAAACACTATATTGCGATCCTGAATAGTTTATATGGTTCAATAGGCTGCCCAACTAAAACGAGTCGAGGGCGGAATATATCTGCCGCATGTCCGAGAAACTGTGGGCCAAAGTAGCACAAAGTTGGTGCCCTAAAACAGTGCGACGGGGTCGTGGCAGATTCTGCTAGAACGGGCAAGAGAAAGCACGAGCCCGCGAAAGATGGAAGGAGTGGAGGAAGACCTTTGCCCAGAAGTGTTATAGAACAGGCAAAAAAATAAATTAAAGAAACGCAGGCAAAGCTACGGCTAGTAGCAAATAATGTTGCTATATTTTTTTGGATATTCTTGACTTTTATTAATCTAGCTTTTAAGTTCATGTAAAAATTGGTTACTATTTTGGCGTACAAAAAATTTAATTCTATTCTTTTCTATTCTATTCTATTCTATTCTATTTCATTCTATTCTATGCTTATCTTTTTCTTCACTATATTGGGATCAGCTGAATCTAGTATTTCCTCTCTGAACTCCACAATCTAACAGGTGCTTGACTTGTCAACATACTCACAGTTTGTGTCAGTGTCGGAACCCTGATTATGTGACGTGTCGGAATGCCCTACAATTCCGTGCTCGCTTCGCTCGCTCTTGAGTTAAAAATGTTTACTTGGCGTTGTAAAAAAAGCGAAAAGATAAGCTATCTCATTAGCCCGTTGCTTTGCTGTAAAATGAGAAGTTTAATCACGTAGACAATAAAGAAATATATGGCTTAACTAATAATTTCTCAAATATTATATAAATTTATAATAAAAAAAATATTAATCATGATAGTATTTCTTTAAAATATTTTAAATGCCAGCAGTTGGAATACTATAAGGTTAAATATGCAATGTTATATTTAAATTCCTACCTTTACGCATACACACTAAATCGCGATGTGATATCAGTACCAAGTTGTGAAAACTACAAAGATGAATGTCGTATTACAGTAGCAAATTCCACTTAAAAGGAAGCACCGGACTCGTCAAATCCTATTTCAATCACCGTTAATTACAATGTAGAGCTAATAATCACCAAAGCTCCAGACGTAGCCGTAACACGCAATGGAGTCATAAATATATTAATAGTTCGTCTGTCATCATTACACTATCCAACGGATAAGGCCGCAAACATACCAGTACCTCGTCTAAACGCAATGTATAAACAAACAAAACTCGAACCTCATCGTAAATGCTAACTTATAAACGTTTACCACGATAATTTACAGATAAATAAATATGAACTAGATCATGTGAGAAAGGAATAGGGGTGAAAATTCAGTGGGTCAAAATTTAAGAGAGGAATAAATAATTTTGCCCGATTTGCAGAATGAGTCGATATCGAGATCTGCCTATTAACGCGAAGAGCTTAGGGCGTGGTCACACTGACGTGTTGATTACAAGTTTTGGCACCGAAAAACTTGGTCCCGATTATATCATGGTTAGCCCGAGGTACTTCAGTGCTAATGAAATAATTTCACATGTAATTTAAGACTGTTTAAGACGTCAAATTTTAAATTGGATGGCCGAGAAGGGATGCTTAAAAATAATAAATTAATCGTTTCTGTGAAGACGTGTAAGTGACTACGGTTGAAGTAAATGAATTTTGAAAGAAGCGGCTTTCTTTGATTTCTTTTTTTTTTAGTGAGGTTAGTGTTAAAATTATTGATGGAGAGTGTGAAATGATATATGCTGTATTATTGGATCTTGTGACCTTATAATAACGTCATCCAAACCCTAAGTGAACGCCGGTTCGCGCCATTGACGTATGTCTTAACATTATTAACTTGCTAGCTTCAGCTAGTGATTTCTTCAGCTTAAAAGTCGAAATCTCTCTAACTGGAACTGACTACCAGGACAAAAAGCCAGTGGCTAATTTCTATTTCATATTCCCTTTTTTCCATTATTTATTTACATTATGCTCTTTATTAGAAGCGACGAGAAATATGTAACTTCTTGTAACTCCTAATATGATGTCGATGACAAAAATTGTCTATTTTCAAAGGATAGAATGTTTTAATAATTTAAAGTGAGAATTGAGATGTTTTTTTTATTAAGTACCTTGTCATGAGACGAGCTTATTTGATTTCTCGGTAGTTTTTTTTAAGTGTTTATGAAATATAGGCAGGTTTGAATTTTTAGGGTGTTTCATTTCTTAACCTACAAATATAACTATATAAAATAATAAGAATATCAAAAATATTGTCAGAATTAAACATATCTTATAAAAATATGTAAAGAATTATTTTTTTACTGATGTACATTTTGAGTTAGTCATTTACAATCACTGATGTTTTGATAAGTTCTCCCCATTCTCAAGTTCCCCCCATCCTCAAGTTCCTTCCATCCCCAAGTTCCCACCATCCCCAAGTTCCTCCTTTGATTAAAATTTTCGGTTAGTCTCTATGCTCTAGTTTCTATGCTGGACTCGATAATCGTAGGTTTAATTCAATAATTTTAAATATAATTTAATATAATATAATTTAATAAATAATTTTTAATTCTTCGATTCTACTTAAAAAGTAGAAGGTACAATAGGAAATAAAATGAGAGGACAATGTAGACCGGTCAGCTTTGAACCCAAAAACACAATAAACATAGACCTCCTCAAGCGTCGCCACAGGAAGGGAAATCATTAAACAGCTCTGTCCCGCCCTGGGTGCAGCGAGCCGTTTCAGAATTTTACCGACTAAAACTTACCTGTGATCCCTTCAGATACTATTGTGTTTTAGAGCCACGATAACTCTCTCATACAATCCAGTTGACCATCAGTTAGTCCCCAGCCGCCGCCGAAGGAGACGACCTGGGCGTCGCAAACTTCAGGGTGACTTCTGGCCAACATAGGCACGGGCTTACGGATGACGAGCAATGTAGCTCACCGATTTTGTCACTGATTGTGCATGTTCATTTTAAGTCCTACTCAGCAGGATAATAATTTTAAATATTTTTAAGATTCCATTCTTCAAAAGGAAAAAATCACTTTATTGGCAGTATGTTATGTTTGTCAACCAAGATCCTTTGCTCGAGAACGCGTGAAGTTATCAAGTTAAAAATAATATCAAATATGCAAAGCTTTATTTCCTTGGAACTATGAAAAGTAATCTTTTAAAACGCAATCAAAAAAATACTGCCGTTTATGAACCGCAGTACGAGTTTCAAAAATGAGAACTTTGGGAATAAACAAGGCCATCATTACCATCATGATCATTTCAGCCATAAGTCGTCCACTGTTGAATATAGGACTGTTTCAAGTTTCGCCATAACGACCGTTCCTATACGTCTCGCAACCATCAGATTCCCGCGACCCCGACTATATGGTCGATACTTTCCTTTTGAATTATGGAATCTTAAAAATATTTAAAATTATTAAGCCTGCTGAGCTTAAAATGAACATGCACAATCAATGACAAAATCGGTGAGCTACCCATTGCTCGTCATACGTAAACCCGTGCCTACGTTGGCCAGAAGTCACCTTGATGTTTGCGACGCCCAGGTCGTCTCCTTCGGCGGCGACTGGGGACTAATTAATGGTCTACAGGATTGTACAAGAGAGTTGATGATATCATCAGTTCTAATGCTGCATCTTCCAGTACGCGGTCGCCACTCCACAACCTTTCCACAATCTGATCTGCAAGCAATGTGCCAAAAAATAAAAATAGTCAAATCGTCAAACTTACGTAGTAGAAGTACTTAAGTTTGGCGATTTTTCGAGTTATGTCGGTAACAGGAGTTTTCCTGTGGATATTTTCATTACAGATTCAAACTCGCAAGAAAACTTCGAGCATAGCCCTATTGCCCTCTGGGTGACTTCAAGCCTATGAACTTACTACTCACTGACAGCATAAGAATGATTGAACACAATTAAAAAAACCTTTTTGTCTTTTTTTTACGGCAGGAGGATGTGTCAGACTTTTACCGACTAAAAATCTACGCCTGTTCTTTCGCTGCCTTTCATGCCTGTCTTCCTTTCAAAAGTAGACCTTTGGCCCCAGTTGGCTTTGACCCTGTTGGATCCTTACGGTTTGCTGACATCTCCTTGAGGCGCGCGTGGAACACTACGCGCCGTCGATAACTTGGGCTCGGTCCGGACGGTTACCGGACGGTCGGACGGCGAACTACCCATTGCTCACCGTTCACAAGGCCGCGCCTACGGTGGCCTGAAATCGGGATCGGGATCCCGGCGGCTGGAGCGCTCCCTCGCACGTGCACGTGCGGCCTCCTCCTTTGGTAACATTACTGCTTCGCAGAATAAGGCGATCGATCTCCCCCACTGGGCTTTTTTAGGCAGGAAATCACCCAACGTCTTTTTCCGCAAGTGGGATGGCGTGTCGACTTTTACCGACTAAAACCCACTCCTATGTTCCTTTTTTGCCTTTCGTTCCAGAACCCCGGGATTTCCTTTCAGAAGCGAACCCATGGCCTCAGTTGGCTTCGACCGTGCTGAGCCATACGGCGCTGATACCTCGTTGAGGCGAGCATGAAATACCTTCCGAACGGCGGCTATTCGACGGCTCGGGCCGGACGGTTATTGGACGGCCGGACGGATATTGCTCACCGTCCGCAAGCCCACGTTTCCGCTTTCAGGAAGCCCGCGCCTACGGTGGCCTGAAATCGGGATCGGGATCCCGGCGGCTGGGGCGCTCCCTCGCACGAGCACGTGCGGCCTCCTCCTTTGCTAACATTACTGCTTGGCAGAAGGAGGCGACCGTCTGCCATTCCTCCTCGCTTCGGACCATGGCCTTTATCAGGGCCCGGCCCAAGAGATTGTTGCCTCCGATCGCCGCCACGAGGACATGGCGGTGCACCGCCCAAGCTGGGCACACCTCCAACGTATGCTCCAACGTGTCCACACAATGGTGACACCTGGGCGTTTCTTATTTCTGGACGAATCCGGTGCAGGAACCTCCCCAACTAACCATGTTCGGTGAGGACCTGCATTATGCGGAACACCTGAAAGAGAAGACTTACCGCCATAACTATGGCATGCCCATGACTGGGCCCTAAGGTAAGAATTAAAATAGAAATATTGTTACATCCTGAAGATCAGAACGATGAAAAGTTAATTTTAGTACTTGTACAAATCGTCTACAATACAAAAATAAAGGTGTAATAAATCACTGCCAAGCACTTTTATTTGTTACCTAGCTAACTGAAAGTCCGATGAACATCGACAGAGACAAACAACCACTTAAGACGACAGTTTATTAATTTATGGTTACTCTCGTGTCATATTAGGTAGAAGAATTTAATTTCAAGCTCAGGAGTTATTGTAGAGAAGCTTTTGTAGCGAGCGGCGCGCTTGCGTAAAATTAGAAAATTATTGTAAGTATAGGAACATAGATACTGGATCGGTATTAAAAGTGAGCTTTAGTCTATCTGTGTTTAAAATCAATGCGCCACCGGTGGGCACGCCACAATTATGGCGGTAAGTCCCCTCTTTGAGGCGTGGTTGGAAAGACCTCACGGTATCCTCACCTTTCGTATGACGCAGGTTCTCACCGATCATGGTAAGTTCGGGAAGTTCCTGCACCGGATTCGTGTGGAAGTTACGCCCGGGTGTCACCACTGTCCGGACCGCTCGGAGGACACGGTGGAGCACACGGTGGAGGTGTGGCCCACTTGGGCAGAGCAACGCCGTGTTCTCGTGGGGACGATCGGCTGCAGCGATTTCTCGCGCCGGGCCATGGTCCGGAGCTAGGAGGAGTGGCAGGCGGTCGCCTCCTTCTGCAAGGCAGTAATGCTAGCAAAGGAGGCGGCCGATCGCGTGAGGCAACGGTCCTAACGCCCTGACCGCCGCCGGGATTCCGATCCCGATTTCCGGCAACCATAGGCGCGGGCTTGCGGATGGCGAGCAATGGGTGGCTCGCCGTCCGATCGTCCGGTAACCGTCCGGACCGAGCCCTAGTCGTCAACGGCGTGTACTGTTCCACGCGCGTCTCAAGGAGATGTCAGCAAATCGTAGGGGCCCAGCAGGGTCGAAGCCTACTGGCGCCACGGGTAGTGTGAAAGCGAAACCCGGGGCCCTGGGACGAAGGCACAGAAGGAACAGGTGTGGGTTTTTAGGCAGTGGAAGTCTGACATCTATCTCCCGCTCCGCGGAATAATTAAATAACCGGTACATGGTGGACATCCCACCTATAAGCACAAAATAAAAAAAATTCATTGTGCGTAAGGCTAAGGAGTGGAATTGCTTGCCGGAATCTGTGTTTCCTGATGGCTACAATCCGGGAATCGTCAAGTCAAGAGCGAATAGGTTACTTCTAGGTAAGCGCGCTCTATCGTCGACCACATCATCACTTTTCATCAGGTGAGGTAGCGATCAAGCACGAACCTATCAGGAATAAAAAAAAGTTTGTGATTGTTAAGCTCCTGTTTGAACGCTATCACATGTGATAATAATAATAATATTCTACAACTATCACACAACGCCGTCTAGTACCAAGCTAAGCAGAGCGTTGTGTTATGAGTAATAAACAACCGATAAAATCGAATCGAACCCACTAACCACTAGACCAACAGGCTAGTCAAAATGAAAAAGTCAGTGATAGTAAGCGATGATTTGGTCGATGTAACGTGCTCGCCTAGAAATAAACTATTCACTTTCGACTTAAAAATCCCCCAAGGAATAACTATCAAGAAATACAAACTTCGACTCTAAAACACAAAAAAAAAAAAAAAAAATAAAGACCGTACTCATTTCTAACCATCATCATTTCGGTTGAAAGATGTCCACTGTTGGACATAGAGCTGCCCCAAGTGTCGCCATAATGAACGATCCTGTGCGTCTCGCATCCATCGGATTCCCGCGATCGTCACCAGTTTTTTTTTTATTGATATATCCAACTATAATTTAGGTGTCTTCAAGGCTAGAGTGAATCTTAATAAACTAGTGGTAGTAATCAGGTGGGATCGCAGTGGTGGTAGTAATCAGGTGGGATCGCAGTTTTAAATGGTATAAACCAGTCCTTTGGTTTATACCATTTAAAAAAACAAAATATTCCAGTACTTGACTGCGACCCCACCTGGTGGAAAGCAGAGATGCAATCATTGATGGTGAGGCGCACTAATTTATTAAGAGCCTACACTCTAGCCTTGAAGACACCTAAATTATAGTTGGACGGGAAGACCGCAGCAGGCAAATTGTTGCAATCTTTCGATGTACGCGATGTAAGTTCATTGCTTATTTCAAAATTAAGATAGAAAATAGGACGACTTTGGCTTTAACCATTTCATTCATAGTATGAGTTTAAATGCCACTTTTAAGCATAGTAGAGTACTGAGTTCGACACTCGTGACGAAAAAGAAATTTTCGAGTTTAAAGTTTGTGATATCTTTGTTTCCTATAAAAAAACACAATTTACTTAAATGAGAAATATTAAAACTTTCTCAGAAGCCTTAGTGGTAACGTTCAGGTACAGGTTTAGCCAAAATTACAATAATTATATAAAATAATTAACCGAAAATTGGGGTAACTGGAAATACTTTTACCGTAGGGTTTGCTATTACAAACTTCTTGATAGCTGTTCATAGTGTGGGTAGCTTTTAACATAACAAAATAAAAAATTACTATAAAATAAATCCTTAGATTCCCTCTAACTATCTTTCAAGAAATACATGGCCTAACGACTAAGAGAATCATTTCAATTTTGCAGCAGATAATCAAAGACGACACAAACGTACAGATTCATAACAACTGTCTGGGATACAAATAATGTGTTCTTAGAATCGATACTGCCAACCTTTAAAGACATTCGCGAAAACCGTAATATCTAAAGACCATAGCAGACAGACAAGATACTTTTAGCACCGATGACTAGCGAGTACCAGAAGCTCGATACAGTTACAGACAAAAAGCGATTCATAATTGAAATGAGACTAAGCAAGCGATCAAATCAAAATCGAAAAGAAATTCACTGAAAAAAATCACTGCGATTTTGTTTGGTTTGGTTAATACGAGTTTGACAGACATCTTCCACCTCAGGGTGGAAGGCATCCATGACGTCATCATTTCAGCCGAAAGACGTCCACTGTTGGACATAGGCCTCCCCTAAGCGACGCCACAACGACCGATCCTGTGTGTCTCGCATCCACCGCACTCCCGCGACCCCCACCAGGTCGTCGGTCTACCTCGTGGGAGGCCTTCCAACGCTGCGTTTTCCGGTGCGCAGTCGCCACTCTAGTAGTAGTAGGAAAAAAGAATGTTAAAGAATATTAATGTTCCAATATGATGCTGGGGAAACATTATCATATTCCCCCGGCATCGAGGTTTGCAGAGCAATCCCCGGCCACCATAGGCTCGGGTTTGCGGATGATGAGTAATGGGTCGCCGTCCACCCGTCCGATAAGGACCAAGCCCGAATCCGCAGGATTCTATGCGCGCGAAAAGTATAGCGGCAAAACGTAGGAGCACGACAGAGCCGATGTACGCCAGGACCACGGAGGAATTTCTGAAAAGGATACCCGTGGTTCTAGTCCACAATAGGCAAAAAAAGAGACATGGGTGGATTTTGATTAGTGAAAGCCTGATGCACCCTCACGCTCCACCCTAAAGCGAAAGAAGTCATTAGATGATTTCCCACCTCCCAACAAAAGGAAAATAATGTTGATGAATGAGCGTGCGTGCGATATGCTTTATCGTGTCAACAAAACGCTATTGTCAAAAAATCGCCGATCTTCGACGTTCATAGTATCTAGCGGAGATAGACGATTGATACTGATTCTAACAATCGAATGGTTTGATACCACTAATATTAACAATCGAATGCAAAAACAATCGAACGCTAGTTCTTAAATTCGAATAAATACCGCTAGTTCATTCATTTACTTTACCCGTGCCATACAAAATAAGGCTGTTTTTCACGTGTAATAAAGTCTACTTTCAATTGGCATTCGTAGTAACAAGTAGGTAACTGATTTTTGAACCACTAGTTTTATTCAGTTTGCCATACAAAATTGAGCTTTTTTTCGTACAATAAAGATTACTTTTAGTTGATATCAATGATTATTCCGAGTAATATGTTGTCGAAAAATCAAAATAGTTTTTTTTTTCAATAAAAAACTACAAATTAATAATGTTGATTAAAATTCGTGAAAATTATTCAATTTATAACACGAAATTTGATTATTTTTTCTCATAATAGCATAGAATTTAATTTTAGATGAAATTACGGATTTTCGAATATACGAACTAGTAATCTGAAAGTTGAATCGGAAGAAACGAGACAACGCAATACATTCTCATTTACTTCTCATTCGTTTTCAAAATCGAACGAATTGTAAGGTTATTCGAATAATTTGAATGACTTGTACAATCGAATCATTCGAATAATGTCATTCACAATCGCCCATCGCAATCGTGTCTAGAAATACAGGATACAATTAATAATAATATATTTGTAAGATACATAATTTCTATAGAATAAGACTTCCGCCGATTGCATAAATAAGATCTAAAGAATATTTTATAGAGAATCTTAAGATTAATAATTAAAGCACATAAGTTATTGGTATTATTACTGTCATAATATCGTTAAGTGAAGAAGGTAAAATTCATTATTAATATTTATTAGCTACATTCACCATTCACATATAGAAACTATTTTACGAGCATATATGTAAAATAAACATGAGCACTGACTTGACTTTAAGTGTTAAAAAGCACTTAAAAAGTCTTTTTTTTTACGTTTTTTGATAGTTTCTAGACTACACAAATAACTTATTTAGTATGCAAAAGCTAAATAGTTTAATAATAATAATTTTCTACAATAAATAAAAAGGATTTTATGTCTCTAGAAACCTGTCGTAACCTATCATTTTAACTTCGCCTTTATTTGGATCTATCTTGATCTTAGCTATCGGTTTTGTTTAAGTATAAATAATAATAAAATAAAAAGCAAAAATGTCTTGCAAAAAATAATAATAGATAGATAGATATTCTTTATTGTACAGAGGAAATAAACCACCAATACAATAATAATGATTACTGCATGCAATCGTAATTCAATATTTAATTGATTTTAACAATAATGTTAACATACTTAATTCGGTTTAGTTTACGTATATTTTTTTATTTCAGATATCCGATTTTTTTCGGTTACGGTTATGGAACTCCATAACATCCCTGGGTTCAATGCACAAAAACCACCTTTATGAACGCAAGTCTACGAGTACTTGCATAATAAAAAAGTGTCAACGCTTACAGTGAAGGAAAAATAGTCATACTCGTAGTTATTAACAGTCGTTTATTGGTAAGGGACTCTTACAAGTCATATACAGTTTACATTCCAGTCAACGAATGATTAGAAATATGTTACATTGTCAAACCAATAAAAGATAATGAAAGAAACCAAAAAAAAAAAGAAAAAAAATCAAATCACACATAAAATTAATGAAATTAAAAGAAAAATATTCACAGTCATAGTCATAGTAAGGGATTCTTACAAGTCATCTAAAGAATGTTACATTATACTTAGTCAACAAATGATTACATAACAATGTCAAATAATAAAAAATGTTAATCAAATAAAAGAAAATACAAGAAAAACAAATAAATCGAAGTCAAATTAAAATAAAAACAATCGTATTAAAAGTCACAATAATTTTCAGTCCAATAATAAAATAATATAATAAATATTCGCGACAAATTTAAATTTTAATTATACATTTCGAATTTTAGATTTCAAAACCCAAAACGTGACTAAAATGTATAGAATATTGGTTCTATAAGAACTTTTCATCAATAGAGCTCTCGTATTTTTTTTATGTGGAAAATCATAAAGTAGCTACTCCCGCTCTGAATGGAGTGTGAGGGACTTACAAACTTTTCTTTATCTAAAACCCATCTGGGTTACTTCAGTCGCTAAGCTCGTTTATCGAAATTGTAATTTAAAAAAAAAATCTTTTTTTTATTGTCCTTTCGCAGGTCAACCTAGGAGGTTGTCGGCTGCTTAACCAGACTTGCCTGTGGCGGCCTCAATTATACAATCAAAGCCTCCAGCCAGGGCTTACGAAACTAATTTAAAACTAAGCTTCCAAATAACTTATTTTATTGTCACTTATAAAACGACAGAAGCTAGTGCTCAATTCCAAATGGTTATTTTCTATGAAGAAGAACCGGCAAAAAAATCCATGGTTACTCTTTATTATTAAAAATAATATTGAATACCTGAAAAATTACTCAAGTTTCAACATAGTTAAAGTTCTCCCACAAAAGTTCATGGTGCGAATGTATCAATAAATAATCTATATTATATATACAATACGAATTCCAAGTATTCCTGCAATCCAAATCATTTCATTTAAACTCCAGTTAAAAGTTGCGTGTTAAATCAACATACATCAAAATAATCTTTTTCTCATATCTGAATGTCGATGCTCTGAAATTCCTGAACCATTTATATCCAAGTGTTGGTCTATTAATGTCCTGTGACGATATATTTTATGAATATAGTGTATTCGTTAGTTTAGTCAGTGGACATAGAGATATGGACTGAGCGTTTCTTAAATTTTTTGGCTGTTATTTGAATACGATAAAGAAAATGAAAGAGACAAAGCGACCATGTGGTCAGTTGTTGTTTTTTTTTCTCTTTTTGTTTACATTGCGAGATTGTTCAAAAGAGTTACCACGGCTCTAACACTCAAACGGCAACTGTGATTTACTCAGTAAAAGTCTGACACCCATTTACGCTCCGAAAAATCCCACATCTCCTCCGGGAGAAATTTTTTGATGATAACCCATTCAAAGAGAAGGTTATCAGTGTCACTTTCATCACTACAATATATAGGATAAAAGCAAGTGTTGGCTACACATTCAATTTGTCATAAAAGTCACGGCACCGTCACAAATTTGACCAATGAGTCAATTTCGTGCCGGCAATGCTCAATCCAATTTTCTATATCTATGATTAAGAAGACTATTAACTACTATTACTACTACTATTATTACTATTAAGAAGACTATTTTATTATTATTATTATTTTCAAATCCATGTATTGTAGTTAAGTTTTGTGTGTACAATAAAGAATAAGAATAAGACTATATCTATGGTTTAGTCTTCTAAATCATAGATATAGAAAATTTAATTGAGCATTATCCATGTTCTTGCTAAAAAGCCACAACGTGTATATCACTTTCATAAATTCTATTAAACTTAATATAGATATTTGAAAGTGCCAGATCAAAGAAAATTTGACAAATTATTGAGTTGGCATAACTAAGGATGTTGTGAACAAATTGATGTTATTGTTTCTTATATATAATATTTACTTGGAAATCTATAAAGTCAGTTTAGCATAGCATAGCATAGTTGGCCTTACAATGTTCCCACTGTCGGGACTCAGGCCTCCTCTCCACTCCACTTTAATAAAGTCAGTTTATGGTAAAATATTTATGTTTATTTGAAATGTTGTTTTTTCAGCCTAAGTGAGATCTGTCAACTAGGAAAAAAACTAACAAAAAAGTGTTTAAACATGTGTGAAAAAGCTTATTTTATTGCTTCCTTTGTTAAAATAATTTTTATGATGAAATCTATCTTTATGTACTACGTCTTCGAATTCAGAAGACGTAGTAAATAAATCACAAACTGCCTGCCAAAACTTGTACCGAAACAAAAAAAAAAAAATACCAAAATCAATTCACATCAAAGCATGCAACATAATAATTCAGACAGACACACACAAGCTTTCAAAAGCCAATTTGTATAAACGATTAGCGCGATACATTCGCGCTCGGCACGTGTGTTCACTATCCTTGATTTAGATCGAGTGACGAACTGTCCATTGTCACCGGACAGTTTATATTTAAAACTGAACGCGGTCCGTGCATAACGCGCGTGCGCACAATTTTTTTTTTCTTCTAGAGTTCGATTAATTAAATGGCACATAAAGAGGACGATTGGTTAAACTGATAACGCTAAGTAGTTAGGGCTGTAGCTGCTCAAATGTTATTTATGGGAGGCAATTAAGAGTAGATCAGATTTTTTTGTTTGGTCTATTTTTTGTTTCGAAGATTATAGTTGAGGTACATTTCAGTTATCTAGTGTAATTTTGGATGTTGATTCATTGAGCATTCTTGTTTTATATAATTTCTTTTTTTTATCAGTATTTAGAGACTCATTTTACATACAACGAAAATATAATATCTGGTTATTGAATTCATTCATAATCTTTCCAAATCATTAAAATCGAGTTGCAAAATAACATAACTTCGAATAAAACCACAAAATAACCAGACGTAATTCAACAAAGCAAACACTCAAAGCAAAAACATCATAAACACATCAGATCAACATTAAATTAATAAATACATCCGCACCCAAATCGATACCGAAACCGCATCCAATACATTATTGCCTTAATGAAATTGCTAATAAAATTAACATTTCGTTCGAAGCTCGCGCCAAACTTGAGTTTGCAGTTTTTGTTTATTTGATAGCGCTGCATCGCTAGGTTTGCGCAGCACACGCATGATCGTTGCAGTCGCCTTGCAGCGCGTACGACATGAGCACCGAAAGCTCACTAGATAACAATCGGAATTGGTATCGGTATCGATTATAGTGTGACCTCGCCTTAACAAACTAAATTAAATGTCACTGATATTTTCGTTTTTATGTACGCTCTAGAATGTGCGGTGTGTGCGTGCTATTTTTTTTAATTTTAAATACGAAAGTTTTGTGTGATTGATTTTGTAGTATTTATTTTATAACAGTTTATTTTTATAATGATATAATAATGTGAAGAATAGACTCTTGAACAAAAATGTTTATGAAAATGAAATAACAATATAAGTACCTAAAGCCAGGAACAGGATATTGTGAAATAAAATTCATGGTTTTTTTTCGTAATAAAAATGCAACGTTCCACTTGCTAGGCGAAGTGCATAATTCATGCTTTTGATTTTGGTTTTATATTCAATCCTATTTTTCACGATCGCATTGAATTTCAAATATGTTGCTATAAACGGTGAATGTTTTTATTTTTGTGAACTATTTCCCGTTGAGTGTCCCAGGAGGGTGTTGTGTTCGGTACTGTCCTGTTGCTGAGCTGCATTGCGAGAAACCCGGAAATGGGGTATGTGGAAATTTTCATTTTTTTTTTCATTTAATGTAGATTTTTTTTGTTTTTTTTTTTCTATAATAACTGAATCAAATTGTTCACTGAAAAAATAATATTATACTCTTGCACTATATTACTATTTTAAAGGCAAAAAAAAAATTGCTGGTGATTATAACGTAATCTACAAAGAGCACATTTAAGTAAATGAAAGTACCTAATTTGAGAGCTGTTTTGTAGGTTTTTTATTTAGGTATTATTTGATGTTTTCATACATTAGTTATAAAGTAACAAAAATATTGGTGTTAAAATAATAGTAAATAATTGAGTGATAAAAAAGTCAAAGAGCAATTTTTATGAAACTGATGAATTGGTACTTGTGTCTATTTTTATTTAAAATTTTTAAGGCTACTAATCTATTAATGATGGCTAATATCCTAAAAATATTATATTTTTATTTATTTATTTATTTGCTTCAGATACAAGATCCATATTTTGTTTTAGAAAGTAGGCCCTTAAAATTATGTTAATAACAAAATTCAAATAAACATTACATAGATATTATTTAAATAAAATAGAAATAAAATGAATTATGGAAGTCACATTATTAAATCTTAAAAAAGCACGGTTAAAAAAATTAAATGTAATTCAATATTAGAATAATTAAAATAAAATAAATAATTAAAAATCATTAACATTGCTATAGAATTTCGATATAAATAGTTTCTTTTAAAATTATATACCACATGGTTGTCTTCTTAATAAATCGACAGTTTTTTTTAAGTTACTAGCTTCAAATAGCGGTTTCTTCCTCATGAAAGTAGAAAGTTATCTCAAAGACACATACTCCCGGCACAAAAAGTATCCTTTATGTACTCGGGACATGGTCTACCCGTATACCGAATTTCACCCAATTCCGTTCAGCCGTTTGAGCGTGAAAAGAAACAAACACACATAATATTCAGGTTAAACACACCTATAACATTGTTAATTTGTATGAATGTATCGAAGTATATATTTATTAATGTATTTCTAATCTAGTTTACCATTATGTTGCACCTACCATGTTATATTTCTGCACTACCCTAAGGTCGACTTGTAGAAAATGCCTAAGCCCCCTAGCCAAGTTACGATCGTTTTGTTTGGGTCGCCTCGCGTTGGCCACGCCTCCGATTCCTTTGTTCTGACGTCATCTCAACGCTCAGTCACGTGGTCAGAACATAGGAATCGGAGGCGTGGTCTACTAGAGGCGTTCGATGCAAACGAAACGATTGTAACTTGGTTAAGGGGGAAGGTATTAAGTCCGCTTTAGTACAGTGTTTCTTATAAGTGCATAAAGTTTTAATAAATAAATAATAACTTTCGCCTTTATAATATTAGTGTAATGTTTATGTAATAACTAGTTTGAGATTGGATAAGTGAATTAGGTATTCGTGAATCCTAAAAAGGTTTTTTTACTTAGTCAGGGTGTTTGGGGTTGACTTAAACTTAACGAAAGAATATAAAAAGTACAAGTAGCCCTCTTAGAGTTCCGTACCCGAAAGGTGCCAAAAGGACCCTATTACTAAGCCTCCGTTGTCCGTCCATCTGTCAGAATGTATCTCATAAACCCGTAAGACGTAAAAAGTTGAAATTTTCAAAGAATGTGTATTTCTATTGACGCTACTGGTTCCCATAAAAACAACGTTATTTTGTCGGCGTTTTTTTGCGCTATTTTAATATTGTAGTACCTACCTACGGAACCCTTCGTGTGCGAGCCCGACTCGCATTTGGCCAGTTTTTTAATAGGTATGTCAATAATTGCGACCTAAGTAAACTTAACAAATACACGTACATTGGTTCAGGGACTCATTAACACTGTGTGAGGATGACTGTATCACTAATACATTTTTTTTCCATGATTATATTATCAATCAATCAAACCACTTATTTAAAATAACTATTTACAGTCACTGAATTATCAAGAAGTCAGTCACTCAGAAAAATTATGCAATTAGCATTATTTTCACAGCGCACATTCCAAAGCGTAGATCTCTATAGAGAAGAATGTGCGAGAAACTCCATTTCTAATATCTCGGTTACTTTATATTTAGGAACTATGTAAAATAACCAGTAAAAAAAAACAAATCAAAATCATTATTATCTGATGACCATTAAATTAATACTGTTCAAATCCGCCGTTCACAATGTGTTATAAAGAGACAAGAAGAATAAAAGAGAAAAAAAGGTAAGTACAAAAGTGATGCTAATTTCTAAAGAATCTCAATCAAAATACCTGTAGATTATTTCATTAATGACAGTTCTAATATTTACATGGTCATTTAGACACTGTGAGGAGGTTGCAAACACGAACGAAGAAAAATGATAAAAATGAATTTTCAGTTTTTTTTTATTATTCCACAACTTTCACACAACGCCGTCTAGTCCCAAACTAAGCAGAGCTTGTGCTATGAGTACTAGACAACTGATAAAAATACTTATTTATTTATAAATACATACATATTATAAATAAATTACACCCAGACACAGAACAAATTATCGTGCTCATCACACAAATATTTGTCTTAGGTGGGTATCGAACTCACGACCTTCATCGTAGCAGTCAGGGCTACTAACCACTAGACCAGCAGGCAAACCACACTATTTTGTGCAACTAAATAACGAATGCTGTGTAGTAGATAGAAGACAAAGAAAAGTAGAGAAAAGAAACAGTAAAAACACAAAAAATCTGTTACTTTACTTTTGAGAAAATCAAGTAAAAAAAATTTTGAGGCAATTACTAGTCGGACTCTCGCACTGAGGGTTCCGTACAAACCACAATTCCCAAATGGAGTCTCGAAGATTTTTCCGAATTGCATAAAGTTTTTTTTTGTGACGTACATAGGTAACAACGAATTTACTGTTTTCAGATTTATTCCTTTATCTGTGCCATATGACCTTGCTTTGTGTCAAATTTTGCGGATTGTGGGTCAACGGAAAACACCTATGAATTTTGATTCCCTTGAGAGTCGAAATACAACGATAAAGACGTTTTATGCGACATAAACGGCCGTTTCTTTTTTTTTAGTTAATTTAGAAGTTTGATTTTCTCACAGGTTAAAGGGACCATAGACCTAAATATAGGGTTTTAATGTCAGCTAGATACCTCCACGCATTTCCGAGATAAAGGGTCTTGACAGACAGACAGACAGATGGTCGGACAACAAAGTGATCCTATAAGGGTTCCAATTTTTCCTTTTGAGGTACGGAACCCTGAATAGGAGCGAAAGGACCAGGATCATAAAAATCAAAGAGGTGTATGAAACTCATAGTATTAGTGCTTGATTACTTGAGACTCTGATATAGAGGGCACAGTTTCAAGTACTGATAAGTTACTGCCTGTAGAACTTTGCTTACTACTGCACCGTTACGGGCTTTTAAACATAATTTAAATATAAGCACTGCCCTCGGAAAGCATAAAGTAGTATCCCACACGTTTCAAAAATATTTTATCGTGAAGCTTGAAACATTCCGCATTAAGGTGGCTCGTCGAAAAATCTGTTACTCTATTGTAAAAATGAAAACCAACACTTTCTATACCTACTTATTTTATAAATGCGAAAGTAACTTTTAAACTGTTAAGAAACCACCCCGGTGATCACCAAATTGGGGGACCATCCCGGAACTCCCTCGGTGCAACGCCTGTTAAGGCAATCCCTGAAGAGACTGTATAACGGTCTAACCTGAGCCTCACTGTGTACGGCAGCACATGACTACTGTGCCGCCGTCCTCCCTGGAATCATTCGATGGGCGAGCAGTGTCCCCACTTTAAACGCCCGTGGTTCCAAATTCCCACCTTCATTGGATAATGCAAGAGGGGTTTCGGCGTGTTAGGCATCGAGGCGGTTGCCTCTCCGACGCTTTCTTCTCCGAGTGGGTTCTGCAATCTCACGATCTCGCTCGTCGGCCTGCTTCTGGACCATCACGTTCTCACAAAAGGAAGCATCTTCCTTCCAATTTTCTTACTACTACTTGCAGAGACAGATTTCGCCAAATCCTGGCAACCAGGACTCGTCGCTCATTGGTCCACGCTGGACACTCTTCCAGCGTGTGCTGTGAAGAATCCAGGCCACCACCTGAATGGTGGCAATTTTTCCGTAGACTTTCGCCCAATTCTGTTCAGGTACTCACCGAAACAACTGTGCCCGGACAGCACCTTAGTGAGTGTGTAGGATAAGAGTTCCTTTCTTGTCAGCCAGGCTTCGAAGTGCAGTAGGACGGTTTCGACAACGCGCTTACACGAGAATTCGCGCCACAGGACCGTTTATTGTGGCTACATTTGGGGGAGGCCTATGCCTAGCAGTGGACGTCTATCAGCTGAAATGATGATGATGATGATATTAGTAATACGATCCTCATCGTCGAAGACGGAGAACGACGAAGACGTCGATCTGGATCACCCTTGTCCCAATTTTATTTGAGATCGGCGCAACACGTTTATTTTCTTCATTGGATAGTACGGTCCTGTAGGATAGTACTTGATATTTACGTGGGCAAAATGACTGCAAAAATCAAGTTAAACCAAAAGCTCTACTCAAATCTGTGATCCTTTGAAGCTGTGAAAAAATTAAACTTCTCAAGTTAAAAAAAAAGATACGGCCATTTAAACCGCAAAAAACGTATATTTCAACACTCTCAAGGGAATCAAAATTAATAGGATACTTCCCGTTGATCTATAACATTGAAATTTAGCATAGAGCAAGGTCTTATAGCACAAGTATACCTAGGAATAAATCTGAAAACTGTCAATTTGTTGCTACGTTACAAAAAACTTTTTTCTATTCGGAAAAATCTTCGAGACAAGTTTTATTTATTTATTGCACACCTTAACTTATTACAGAACAGACATTTATAAAGAAATAAGTTTACAATAGGCGGTCTTATTGCACAGGGCAATTTGATTTAAGAATTGAACTATTTACACAAGTTAGTTTGTGCGGAACCCTCAGTGTGCGAGTCCGACTGGTACTGGCCCAGTTTTTTTTTTGTGTGTGTAACCGCGATTTCAAGAACATAATACTATTTAGAATCTGTATGTCATGATCGCTTACCTTATGCTAACTAGCTTGGGGTCAGCCTAACCGGGTCCGGCTGAATATCCTTGTTTTATATAAGGTGTTAAAAAATTAACTGTAAGAATTTCGAGGGGATATTGTACTCCTCATTATGAACAACTTTTACTATGGGACTCCATACATTTTAACGAGTTATGCGAACACAAACGTAGGGAACAGCTGATTTTTTTTTCACGATTTCAAGTTTGGTCCCATAGTAAAAGTTGTTCATAATGAGGAGTACAATGAACCCTCAAAATTCTTAAAGTTAATTTTTTAACACCTTATATAGAACAATTGCCTATCAGACCTCCACAACCCAGTTACTGGGCAAAACGAAGCAGAACCTTGGATAGACTGATGGTCAGACTTTCTGGAGTATGACTAGCTGTAACGACTGTCAAAGATCTAGGAACGATAACCGTAATCAACAGTTTTACGTGCTTTCCTTGTTTTTTCTCTCGTAAAATCATTTTTTTTTTTTATAATATTATATCTAATATTTGACTTTTTTTATTTTTAATAGTTACTTAATATTCTCCAGTGTTTGTGAATCCATTTGTAGTTCGCACGTGTTGCACTTGTGTGCGTTGGCAAAATTGTGGAGTCTCTTTTACAAATGACATTAATGACGAGTTTGAAGTTACGTGCTTTTCGAAGCACAGGGTGGTAGTAATGTTTTAGATAAACTACTTAAGAATAGAAAAGTACATATGAATTGAAAAATTCACATTGGTAATATTACACTGTTTCGACACCGCATCTTACGTCTTGTGTCTGTACGCGTATAAAAGATGAAATAATAGGCAACGTATCGACACCTGGGTGCCAGTTAGGTCATCGTCTTGATTATATAACCAGTTTTGTCTCAGTTACACGGGCATAATTTAATGATAATCGGTAAGTTCGAACATAATCATACATTCCGAGATTGTACACAAACGTCAAATTAGTGATAAAATATTATATTCCAAGCTTGTATCCACGAGCTATTGAAGTCAACTTACTGAATTTCGTAAAGTTGTAAGAGTAATCTATATTTATAGGATTTAGATTTATTATTAAAAAAAAAAAACAAAGCAAGTGCTAGTCGGACTCGCGCATTAAGGGTTCTGCACAAACTTACCAATGAAAACAGTTCGATTCCCGAATTGAGTTACGAAGATTTTTCCGAACTTTATTTTACAGTTTTCAGATTTATTCCTATAACCATACTATAAGAACTTGCTTAATGTCAAATTTCAGGATTCTAGTAGTAGTAGAGTGTCGAAATCTACGTTTTTTGCCACATAAACCGGAGTATCTTTTTTTCTCGTTAACTCACAAGTTTTATTTTTTTACAACTTCAAGAGTTCGCAGTACCTCTAAAAAAAAATGTTAAATACAATAAAGTTACATAATTAAGTTATTAATAATGATTAGTTGTTCATAGTATATTGTGGTTATATTATGAAAAATAAAAAATCGATTGACTTGCACTACAGAAATATGAAATAGTCTCAAATATTCTAGCATCTTGACAATCATTTCGTCTAGAGCTTCAAATTTTAATCAAACTATGTCTATGAAACAAAAAATTTAATTAAAATGGTGAGACTTTTCAAAAGTCCAGTTAAAAGCTAATCCCTTGATCAATCGTGTTGAATCAACAACGCTACACAAACAGGACGCAAGTATACACACGAGGACGTGCTAAAATCCTTTAATCACGTTTGTTTTAACCCATTACTTAGAAGATCTTGCAGACTTGGAAAGGTGCCGTAATGTTTGCATCTTTATCTTGTGATCACACACGTTGATTTCAAATCTTGCTACTTTGGTTTTCAAATGGTGAAAATGTGCGGTCCCTTTTACTTTCTAATGATATTCCATCATCTGTACAAATTTTAATTCCCAATTTAATCCCTTTAGGGTATAAAATTTTTACTCGTCGTCCAACAAGGGCCTAATATGGGTCGACGGCGTGTTGTTTCTACGTGTCACAAAGAGCTGCCAGCAAAATTGATGTGGGTACCGGTAGAAACAATTCATGTGAGGATTGCGGGATTTTTCCGCTTGAACGGGAAAATTGATGCTTACCCCTTATTGCTCAGCTCAAATTTAAAAGGCAATCATACGCACTACTTCATGCTGTTAGTATAGGCTGACCGTTGGCTTGCCTTCAGCAAGTCACTGTGACACTTAGGATTCTCCAATCTGCACCATAGAACGCGGTCCTCCATCTTCCGGAATTAGTCTATCTCGAATCTATCTAACAAAGGGGCGTCTCACACTATGCTGATCGCGGGGCTTCGAAAAACATTTTAAGCTTGGTTACACTGATAATCGAAACATAGCAAAATATTTCTAAGATTGACATAATGAAACTTTTGGGACTTGCATTATTGTCGCTCCATGAAATCTATTGATATTACATATGTCCGCCTCAACTGGAGATTTTAAAGGTACGGACCAATAGAGATTAAGGAATAAATATCTAATTGATAAAAAACTTATCTTTAATAATTATAAAATTTATTGAGCTTATAATTCCAAGTCAATCCGAAGATATCACCGTTCAAAGTAACCCGTTTTAAAGAACGCCAATTTAATAAGTAAGGACCTAATATTGGGAGATTGTTTGGACCTGTATGATAGCTTGTATTACGTATTTTAGTAAGTTGGAAGCTCGTCATCATCATGTCCTGATTTTTCAAAATACCTATCTAAACTAATATTATAAAAGATACAGTTTGTTGTTTTGTTTTTATGTTTTTTTATTTGTAGGAGGTAAACTTTGAAAGTACAGGTCCGAAAATTTTTTTTACCGATAGAAAGCTGCTTTATTCCTGAGTGATATAGGCTATATTTTATATATGCAGGAGAAGCCGCGGGCAAAAGCTAGTCTAATATAAAGTTATACTTCCATTTTCATTGTATACACAACTGTCCACGATGCCACAATTTTACTGTTATTGGAAACATCAAGTTAGTAGTCAAGGTTAGTGTGTTTATAGTAAATAATATGTTGGTTGTATCATCGATGTTACAACCAACATATTTTGCCCTTTTATCACTTTCAATATTGCCATTTGAGTATTTTCATTTCTTATTTTTTCATAGCCAACTCAAGAATATCTATGGAGAAACTCACGAATATTTATAAAGTTTCTTGCCGGTTCTTCTCCACAGAAAACGACCAATTTGGGACCGTGCACTAGCTTCTGGCGTTTTAGAAGTGCCCTTTAGGCCTATGTGAAATAAAAAACTATTGACATTTTTTTAAGGTGGGAAGTCATCCAAATGACTTCTCGCGCTCTGGGCGGAGCGAGAGGGCGTGTCAGACTTTTACTGACTAAAACCACACCTGTGTCCTTCAATTACCCTTTGCGTTCTAAACTATTGACTTTGACTTTTGACTTTGACTTTTATCTTCTTTTTCCTTACAGTTCTTCGCCGGAACAATCTGTCCTGGGTTGTCTGGCTGCAATTGGGCTTTCTTATCAATTCAAGAATATTTTACCCATAATTTATGAACCTTCAAAAGAGTTCTTAATATTGAACAACAATCATTTCGTTCCAGATTCAAAACAAATAAGTTCTCAATATATGAGATTGACATTTCAAATCGAAAATATAACATAGATTTTACTTGAACTGCTTTACAAATATAATAGGCATTGTTTTGAGTTCATTCTCATGTTATTTGAGCTAAACGGGGCTCGAACGTGCTACAACTTGGAATACTCCGTAAATAAATAACATTTAATATTGTTTCACTGGCACCGTAATAATGTTGGTATTGTAGTTTCTAAGTGTTGATATTTTGTTCAATTTATTTGTACTGAAGCGGATTCATGACTGTTTTGCGAATTGAGTATTTGCCTGTGCTTATTTTTGTTCAATATTTTATACTAAACAAGTAATAACAATAAAAAAATACCACAATTGGTTAATAAATGAAGCAGCAATTATTAGCATTCCAAATGTTGGTTTTGGCATATCTCGCTGTCTCTTTTGAGCATACTTAACCTAATGGTGGTGACGTCACATTTTATTATGTGCATCCTTCCTTACACCTTTATTTCACTTTTTCCCCTTCCACCAGATTGGAAAGATTTTTATCTTGAATAATATTGAACGAATTTGAAAATGTCCTTAAAAAAGTAATTAAAAATTAGAGTAAAAAGTAACTAAAACATAAAGTAAAAAGTAACTAAAAATTAAAGTAAAAAGTAAAAAAGTAGTTTCTTTTTGATCAAACAATAAAAAAAATGAGGCATTTACTTACCCAATTGTGATGTTGGATGGAACATTTCATCTTAGACTTGAGACCAATAATATTGTATTCTCAATCACATTTTTACTACTTTTATTTTGATTTACTAGAATTGCTTTTCGCATAATATTCATATTATTCACGTTTATAAGATAGAGTTATCTATCGTTGTCTGTTTACATTAGTCATAGTCATAGTCGGCCTTATAATATTCCCACTGTTGGGACTCAGGCCTCCTCTCCCTGGCCCTGTTTATATTATTTGTATTTATTATGTTATATATATCTGCTTTGTTGTAATATTCTTTATCATCATCATTTCAGTCGAAAGACTTCCACTATTTGGATATAGGTCTTCCCCAGGTGTAGCCATAGCGAACGGTCCTGTGCGTCTCGCCCTGCCCACTGCTACTTAATCTTGCCGATTCTTCGGGTTATGCATGCACTAAATAAAAAAAATAATAATATTAATTTCATGCATGCATTTATCAAAAACCATTTTATTTTGAAGAATTTTAAATGCTAATCTTTTATTGTAATCGTCTATAAAATGTCATTAATTTAATATGTAAAAAATAAAAAGACATTTAATATTTTATATTTATTACAAACTTATATTTAAGGAAGTTTTTACACGTTTCCACGTAGTTTGCGGTCTATACACAAGTATGACCACTTACCTCAAATAATGACATTAAACTAATTTAGATTTTCAATTTTCTTTTTATCAAATAAGAAGAAATACATACGGAGTGAAACAAACACAAATAGATTTAGACGCAAATTAAAATTATATTATTTAGAAATGTTTTCAGTATGTCTAGAGACTCACCGACCCCACAGTCAAACCATTGCTATGGTTTTGTGGGGCATATCTTATAATTTACTTACCTTTTTGGAATAAAGATAAAAAAATAAATGAGTCGCTAAGTTCCTATTTTCTATCTACCAATGTATCTTCTTCTAATTTTATAGCTCTATCAATCAACATTACGTGAGGTATAAATCAATATTGTTGTCCCTTGTAACCTGAAGACAGGAAGCCCCTCAGGTAGCCAATTTGTCCTGTCATATTTACACGGTGTAGCTGTCAATACTCTTCTCAATTACAAGGGGTGTATTACACCCTTTAAAGGTAACCTATATCGAAGAATGTAAGTACATTGTCGATGGTTGCATTTAGGATAGTTTTTTTTACACAACTGCCCAAAACAAAAGGAGTGTTATGTTTTCAGGGTTCATGTATGATGATGATGATGTGTGTATGGAAGTATGTTTTTTTTTCAACTGATATAAACTTGTACTTGACTGCGAGCTTTTATTTAGTTTCACCTGTCCCGATGCTTGTCCGTAATCAAATCCTGCAAATTAACTTTGATCCACTTCCCGCTTACTGACTGACCTTAAATTTTGCATCCATGTGTAAATCAGATGACAATGCAAAATTATTTATGTCATTGAGCTAATCTGATGATGGAACCTGAAGGTGGCCATAGGAACTTGATAGTTAAACGACACAACCCGGTAACCAGGACCTGATGATGGAGCTGGAAGATAACCATAGGAACTTAGTAATATGTGCAATAAGATATATCGTGATTGAGCTTTTTGGAATAGAATTGATAAGTATTAATAATAATAAAGCGCATATAAACTTTGCTATGAAAAAAAAAATTACATTGAAAACTTTTTAGTAAACAATTTCTTTTAGTAGAGACCTGGGCCTCAGGTTTGCTATTACAATAGTGTCAGAGTGGTCTATCATTGATTTCATAATTGTAGATTTTGACAAGTTTGGTAATCTACTAATATAATGGCGTCATTATGACTTTTCAATGGTCAACCACTGACACTCCATTGAAAGAAGTGGCATAGAATGGTAATCTCGTACGTATTGACAAATGAATATCTGACGTATGCGATAATCTGCTAAAATTTTGATAGTTCCTTTGATCAGTGATCTACCATTAGAACGTCATTGTGCAGTCATTGATTTAATAAGCTCGATATTGTCATTCTACTACAACTCTAGTACGAGACCATTGACCGAACAATGATCGATTATTATGAATTAGCAGTTTACGAACTTTCACGAAATTTGAAAGTGACGCCAGTGACTGAAAAGTTGAAGGGGAATCGTTTGTCTTGGTATGCTCATGTAAAGAGGAGAGATGAAACGCATGTTACTAAAAGAGTTATGAGTATACATGTGGATTGGTGGAGAGGGAGAGGGAGGTCAAAGAAAAGATGGATGGATTGTGTGAACAGTGATATGAAAGAAAAGGAAGTTAGTGATAGCATGATGGTTGACAGGATAGAATGGAAGAAAAAAACGTGTTGCGCCTACCTCAAATAAGATAGGACAAGGGCAAGAAGATGATGAACAGTTTACGAACTTTTAGCAAAATGACAATGGGATCGTGTTGGAATGACGAAATTATAAAAATAGCAGACTTGGGTTCCAGGATTACGTCTTTAAGATTAAACTTCTAGTATCCACAAAGCAACTCTAACAGTATCTATTTTCATACAGACACGTCATATTCAATTTGCACTTAGTACCTATAATTTATTCTCATTGTCAGCAAAAATAAAGAGAAGAAAAGGCAGGTTTTCAAAACATAAATCACGCACCGATCACAGACGACACTCCCAAATGCAATGTGTATAATTCAATCTTGTCACTTCTTTGAGACAGTTATTTACTAAAATGTTTAAAGCAACCGTATAATGCATTTTTTTCTTTTGTTCTGAATTTGTAACATGTTAACTTTTGTATGTTGTATAGGGAATCAATATTCACTTCAAAGGCAAATGTTGTGATTGTTAAACTCGAAAGATCATCAAATGTACCTTTTTTTTGGGTTCCGTACACAAAGAATAAAACAAGGACCCTGTTACTAAGACTCCGCTGTCCGTCCGTCTGTTTGTCTGTCCGAATGTCACCAAGCTGTATTCATGAGATGCAGCCTGGTGACCGAAATAGTTTAACAGTTGAAATTTTCACAAATGATGTTTTCTTTTTATATTTAGATTGAGACGATGACTATAAATACTAAAAACAGAATAAAATAAATATATAAGTGGGGTTCTCATACAAAAAGGTGTTTTTTTTTTGCCGTTTTTATGCTACGGACTGTACTGGACATCCGGACCAAGCCGGTGTCGTCGTGTAGTGTTCCACGCGCGCCTTAAAGAGATGTCAGTACAACCGTAGAAGCCCAATAAGGCCGAAGCCCACTGGGGTCATGGGTTGACTTTCGAAAAGGAAACCCAGGGTTCTGGTACGCAAGGCAAAGACGGACCGTAGGTGTGGTTTTAGCCAGTAGTAGTCTGACACGCCCTAGAGTGCTTCCCGAAGAGCGGGAGAAATCATTTCCCGCCTTAAAAAAAAACCCTTACCACTCTTACTCTCTCTTACTCCCTAACGCTTTTTATAACTTACTTTCATCAGATACATATCGATACCGATCACATCTGATTTTTTTTTCGACCCAGTATATATACCAGATAAAACACACCGTAGGCGCGGGCTTGCGGACGGTGAGCAATGAGTGGCTCGCTGTCCAACCGTCCGGTAACCACCCGGACCGAGCCTAAGTCATCGACGGCGCGTACTGTTCCACGCGTGCCTCAGGGAGATGTCAGCAAATCGCAGGGGCTCAGCAGGGTCGAAGCCTACTGGGGCTACGGGTAGTGTGAAAGTGAAACCCGGGGCCCTGGGACTAAGGAAAAGAAGGAACCCCACAACCCACTCCGGGTTTTTAGTCATTAAAAGTCTGACACTATCTACCGCTCCGCCCAAGAGCGGGATTTGTCATAAGATCCATCCAGATCCCACCCAATAAAAAAAGCATCAATAGAAATTATTGCATTTCACTGCTGAACAAACTTATTTATTTGATGGAAACACTTATACGAGAGTTACACAAACATTGATTCTGTTTAAAGAAGACAGACTTTAACAAAAAGTTCAACAAGGAACTTAAGAGTGCCGTAGAAAATAATTAGAAAACTTGGCAGGGTTATGGGGCGATGATAGATTTACGGCCCAGGTCGAACCAGAGACCGGTAGGCATGGGAATGAGGAAGCAATTAAGTTTCGCTTGTTAAATCGCTGGATAGAAAAGTGGCTATTGTTTTAGTGACGACTCAAATATTTTATGTTTTTTGGTGTCCTAAATATTTTTGAGCAAAGAGTTTTTACCCTCTCTGCAGGATTGTACCAAAGAGTTAACGTGGCCCTAAAACGCCAAGTGGAACTATAAGAATACAGGTGGGTTTTAGTCTTTAAAAATCGAACACTCCCTCTCGCTCCACCTAGACCGGAAGAAATTATATGATGATTTCCTAGCTCAAATTAAGAAGGTTTCTTTTATATGAGAAATCATTCAATGACTTCTCCTACACTAGGGTGGAGGAGTGTCAGACTTTTACTGACTAAAACCTACTCCTATGTTCCTTCTTTGCCTTGTGTCTCAGAACCCGGGGGTTCCCTTTCGGACGGCCCCAGTAGGCTTAGGCCCCTGCGGTTTGCTGATATCTCTTCGACGTTCGTTTGGCCAAGATTTTCTCATCCGATTATAATTTGATTGTCGTCAAGGCTTGAGTGAATAGGCTCTTAATAAACTAGTGCGTCTAACCGTCAACGATTGCATCACTGCTTACCATCAGGTGGGATCGCAATCAAGCACTAGATTATATCAAATTTAAAAAAAAAAGATTTTTTTTACTCTACCGATCACATAGTTAGCCTAATAAGTCTTCATCATGACGATTGGGACTGCGATTAGCTCTTAGCTGGAACACAGGAATAATAAATCCTTTTTTTTTTTTTAATTGATATAAACCTGCCATCAGGTGGGATCGCAGTCAAGCACAATGCTTGACTGCGATCCCACCTGATGGTAAGCGGAGATGCAATCATTGATGGTCAGGCGCACTATTTTATTAAGAGCCATTACTGGAACAATTTGCCTGCTGCTGTCTTCCCGTCCAACTATAATATAGGTGTCTTCAAGGCTAGTAGAGTGAATAAATCCTACTAATCCTACACCATATTGCTTTCTACCAAAAAACGGCATTCACAAGTGAACCTGCAAGTAAAAGCTATTGCATCTATAAATACAAGCAGTCTGCCCGTTCGTCTGTCTGCCACTGTTTTGTATTTCTGTCTGTGTTTTGATGTATTTTACTTTATGCAGGCGGATTCAGAAACGTCTCTTGTGTATAAATAAACTCAAGGTTTGTATCAGCTTAGTTCCTACTGAATGGTGCAGTCTCTTTGTATTTAGTTTGCTATTTTTGTAACATTTTCTTGTCTTAATATTATGTCTACGTGTCTGGGTGTCAATGTCTGGGAGATGAAAGGAGTGTACAGCAATTTGGGCGCGTCATCGGTCAGAAATGGCTGACCCTGCGGTCGGTAACCCTTCTGCCTAGCGGTGTGAGTCCTATTCTAAAAACAGCTGGTGATGAAACTTCTTTATCTCAATGTTTTCCTGGACTTTACTTTGAGGATTATCTTCGTACCAGTTAATACGCGTTGGTATTTAATTTGTATAACATAATTTTATTTTCAAGTTATCAAATATTTACATTAAAAAAACACTTACTTATTAAATTAACTTTAAGAATTTCGAGGGGACATTGTACTCCTCATTATTAACAACTTTACTATGGGACCAAACCTGAAATCGCCAAAAAAAAAACAGCTGTTCCCTACGTTTATGTTCGCATAACACGTCAAAATGTATGGAGCAGCTGATTTTTTTTTCGCTATTTCAGGTTTGGTCCCATAGTAAAAGTTGTTCGTAATGAGGAATACAATGTCCCCTCAAAATTCTTAAAGTTAAGTTTTTAACACCTTTATATAAACCTTTACCTATATATAAATACACTAAATAAAAATAAATTAAATAAAAGCCCATAAGAATAACTAAAAGTACCTAATCTAAAGTGTGGCGTAAAAAAACTCCTCCGCATCGCTGCATCGCTGTCGATTAGTAATGTACCCAAAAACCTGGCGGTATTACCACGCTGTATGAAGGTAAAAGCCAGCCCTTGGGTCACGCGAAGGTGATTGATTCATTATTTGATTTTGTATTAATTAAGATTTTGATAACTTTTCGAATTATTTTCGAGCACGTCAGACCTCGGTAAAGCAATCCTCATCTATTATTACTTATTTTGTTAAACTTACCACCTGTTACAAATATTTTTAGAGAATCTTCATGCTTACTTATGTACCTAGTAATTAATCATCTAGGTAGACTTTTTAGTTTTGTAAAGTAAATGTGCAGTTAGTCTTTAATCAATCTTGTACAGCACAGTGAGTTTTAAGGTTCCTACAGATCGATAGACGATATCAGTCTGTCAGTTTGTCACAATATGTCACAAATTCTTTTATTTTTTGTTTTTTTTTTTATATTGCACAACTTGATATTGTAGCTGATGCGCCCTGTTTCAACAGAGGAGATCCATGAAATCTTGAATGTGCTAATGGTTAAAGAAGTGATCAACTGCCATGGTGCCAATTACAAATCACGTCTCCAAAAGTACCCAAACCATCTAGCAGGACAGCTTACTATTCCTGAAAGTATTCGTCGACTGAAGAAGCGGCGTGACATCTTTGACTAGAAAAATCACCTATACATATGACTACTTTTAAGGAAGGGCAGGCCCCACAGGGGGCAGCACCCTACAAAACAAGCAGACTACTTCTCATCTGTTTATAGTCCATATGACTGATTACATGATAAAAATAATAAAAAAAATAAAAAAATATTGCACAACTATCACACAACGCTTCTAGTCTCAAGCTAAGCAGAGCTTGTGTTATGAGTACTAAACAACTAATAAACATACTTATATATTTCTAAATACATACAATAGGTAAATTAAACCCAGATACAGAACAAATGATCGTGCTCATCACACAAACATTTGTCCTGGGTAGGAATCGAACCCATGACTTCTGGCATAGCAACCAGGGCCACTAACCACTAGACCAACAGGCCAATTACTGTTATGTTTAAGGTTTCGTACTATTGACTAATGCGAACTGAAAAACTTGACAGTGGGCCGCCCGAAAGGACGAGGGTCTTCAGACGAACTGATAATCTGTGGAACCATTTAGCTAAATAACAATAAAGCGGGAATTATATTAGACTGGACGCACACGTGGGCGATGCTACGCCTGTATTGTAAACGCTACGTCGAACCGCATCGCGTAACCTCGTGTGGCGTGGGTCTAATGTAGCTCTACAAGTCTGACGGCGAGCAATGGGTAGCCCGCCGTCCGACCGTCCGGTAACGGTCCGGACCGAGCCTAAGTCGTCAACGGCGCGTACTGTTCCACGCGCGCCTCAAGGAGATGTCAGCAACTGTAGACGCCAGCAGGGTCGTAGACTACTAGGGCCAAGGGTCTGATTCTGAAAGGAAAACTCGGCCCTGGTACGAAAGGCAACGAAGGAACAAGAGTGGATTTTTAGTCAGTAAATGTCTGACACTATTTCTCGCTCCGCCCAAGAGCGAGATTTGTCATAAGATGATTTTCCCACCGAAAAAAAAAGCTCTACAAGTCTAGTTGTTTCATGTATGGAGACCGACGCGTCCAGATCGACGTACGTGGTCCACGTGGGCCAAAAGCGGGCCCAATGTGGTTCTTTAACCTTTAACCATATTTTAAAATTATGTCAGTATGCATTTTCCACAGAAGTTAGGTCATTTAAATAAGAATCCCAGTCAATCATTTCCTTACTTAATAATTAACCTACAAAATTTTAAAACATGCTGATCATGAAATACAGTTTTTATTTGTTTCTAGATTCAAGATTCAAACTATTTTATTTCGAATAAACCATTTATAGGCACTTTTGAAATGTCAACAAGTCAGTCAGTAAATTGATGCTGATCAAAGCGTTCTGCATTTCAAAGCGTAGACCTCTATGGAGAAGAATGGCCAAGAAACTCCATGGAAACCCTTTTCAATCATGCTATAATAATAATAATTACACAACTATCACACAACGCCGTCCAGCCTCAAGCTATGCAGAGCTTGTGTTGTGAGTACTAAACAACTGATAAACATACTTAAATATTTGTAAATACATACATATTATAGATAAATTACACCCAGACACAGAACAAAAGATTGTGCTCATCACACAAACATTTGTCCTAGGTGGGAATAGAACTCACGACCTCTGGCATAGCAGTCAGGGCCACTAACCACTAGACCAACAGGCCAGTCAAATGCTATGTATTACAAATATCTTGTTTAGATGTCTAAAAGAGGAATGTATGGCAGAACAATATATATAAAACAAATTCGAAATATATAAATTAAATAAGCCACTGGTAGCCAAAAGATCTGACAAATCTCAGCTGACAGCGCCCGTTCACGGACATGACGCATATATCAGCTCCACTGAGCTCAATCATTTTGAAGGGAAATGATCCAATAGACGCGCCACCATCAGTGAGACATTTGAGTGAGCATGACCAACTATCAACAGGTGCCATGCTCATTATGTCTAAACAGCATTGTATTAGTTCGGTAGGTAACTAAATAAGTTTTGAAGTTTATGTGTGAGCAATTAACGCTTAACTTACAAAACAATAATTACTAGGACTAAGTAATTTAGTTTTACTAGCATGTACTTTATTATTTTGAAGGGTAAAGAGGGCCATAACACCGTACTTCTGTGGTTAGGTACTAAAATTAAAAAAAAAACTTGTATAAGACTGCGGTACGGTAATTTATTTCATTCATTTTCGCGAGCCATATTGAAAAGTCTCAGCCCCTCTAGCCAAGTTACAATCATTTCGTTCGCGCCGAACGCCTCGAGTAAACTACGCCTCCGATTCCTTTGTTCTGGCATCATCTCAACGCTCAGTCACGTGATCAGAACAAAGGGATCGGAGGCGTGGCCTACTCGAGGCGTTCGGCGCGAACGAAACGATTGTAACTTGGCTAGGGGGGCTGGCCCTTGATCCAACCCCGCAACGATAGCTTTGACGGTAATCCTCAGGCTTCATAACTCTTTTAGTAACATTTGTTACATCCCTCCTCTTCTTTTTCCTCTTCTTGTATAACATTGTAAAATGTCTGAAATATGTTAATTGCCATCTGACGCACTATTTAGTCACAAAACTCATAAATATAAACGCTATTCTTGATTCACTATAACAAGAAGTATATAATAACGAGATACATAACAAGTTACCGCACTATATATATACACGTTACATTCCCTGTACTGTAAAACGTTCGTTTATTTAAATTGAAATTCCTATCCACACTTCCAGAGTAGCAAATTGGTTGCCCGATAATTGTCCATTGTGGTTTACCGTCAAACATAAAAACATAATAAAGAAGGAAATGTTACAGGCACATTTATTTCACCATTTCGCCGAACGAAACTGCCCATTTGTAATAGGTACGTCAATCTCCTTACTGAAGTGTCCAGTTATTTTGATGTTTCGGGATAAGTTTAATTATTCTTATAGTTTATTTTTATTTATTTTTTTTATTCTTGATAGGTTTACGCTTGACCACTGTCTCACCTGATGTAAAGCGACGATGCGGTCGACGATGGAGCGCGCTTACCTAGAAGTAACCTATTCACTCTTGACTTTAAGATTCCCGGGTTGCAGCCATCAGGAAACACAGATTTCAGCAAGGAATTCCACTCCTTAGCTGTACGCACAATGAATGTGTTCCCAAAAGGTTTTGTGCGTATAGGTGGGATGTCCACCATGTACCGATGGCGCATTGCCGTACGCCTGGTGGTCCGATGATGGAACGGAGTCTTTTAAAAATATATTTGAATTAGGTTATGCCAGCGGCTTCGCTTGCATAAAAGCAGGTTTTTCCATACAATCTATGGACTCCTGTTTCATCATTTTAGGGAGTGATCTTTGGAGGAAATCCTATCTTAATGCTCATCTAAGTCATAAGAGGAAACCTTATGCAAAATTTCACGTTTCTAGTACCAATATTTTAACCGACTTCAAAAAGAAGGAGGTTCTCTGTTCCGCTGAATTTTTTATTTTTTTTTATGTTCACCGATTTCTCGAACCGGTCGATTTTGAAAATTATTTTTTCGATTCAAAGGTTATGCTTCCAAGTTGGTCATGAACTTTGAAGATATGGAACGGAATTCCTCATAGGATCACAGCAGAACTGTCCTAACAAGTAAAATTGCTTTGTTTATACGTGTAGTCGATGACTGACTGAAAGAAGATATATCGAACTTATTTGATGATGAAGCCGGAAGATGAGCACCGGAACTCTGTACTAAATTAATTTAATCTAACCTTGTTTGGGATTATTAGAATTGTTATGAGATGTACTCTGGCCACAATGTATTCAAGTTTGGCTGAGGGGCACTTTTTAGTGGTGGTAAATACTATAAATTAACAAGTGTAAAATAAAAAAAACTTTTTACAAAAAATACAACCGACTTCAATGGAAAAAAAAACACTAAAAAGTACAAAATGACTTTATTTCGGAAGTCGGTGTTAATTAAGGAAGAGACAAAACTATAATATAACACCATTTTTTTTATTCATTGTGTTATAATAATTTTTTGTTTCCGTTTTTTTTATATTTTGGTGTTTGGAGCATTCAATTACTCTGCTACGTGTCGCAGGTTCGATTTCCGCACGGAATAAATATTTCTATAGGTAGGTAAACTACGAATAGTTGTTCTGGTTCTGAGTGTCTTGAGAATGTGAGTTCACAAGCTTGTGAACATATCCACGATAAATTTCCTAGTGGATTTATTCCTAGTGTAAAAATTTTCCAAGTTTGTAATATTTCATTAAATATATAAACTTTGAAAATTTTTGATATTCAGTAGTTCGAGGCAGAGAAAAGTGAAAGAAGAGTAAGGGTGGTCTTTATTTGATAATGGGAAAACCATACACATAACATATACTCACGCTTATTTCGATAAATTATGGTGGTAAACCCCCTCTTTGAGGAGTGGCTGGAAAGACGTCACAGCGTCCTCACCTTCCGCATGACGCAGGTCCTCACCGGATATAGTAAGTTCGGGGGATTCCTGCACCGGATTCCTGCGGAGGTAACACCCTGGTGTCACCATTGTGTGGACCACTGGACCGTCCGCAGGACACAGTAGTGGTGGTGGAAGTCAGCCCCGCTTGGGCAGAGCACCACAGTGTCCTCGTGGGGCGGCAACGATCTCGCGCTCCACCCTAGAGCGCGAAAATTCGTTGGATGATTTCCCACCTAAAAAAGAAAGGATGTAGGTAGATATTACAGAACGCATCCTGCTATAATACTTATACATACTCCTTTTGCTTGTCCATAAAATTCTTGTTAGTAATATCAAAGAAAACTTATTTTATAATTACCCACCTCAAAAAAGTTTAGCGTTTTACATTTTAGTGAAGACATTCCAAAGTCAAAATCTTCATTAAATCAAAAATGTTACCTTCATTTTCCTTTTTAACCATTTCATTTTTCTTTTTTTTCTTTTTTGTATTATTAATTATATAATTATTCTTTTCTCTTCCAGAAAAACGACGTTTCTGGTTTTGTTCATATCAGTTTTTGACACCGACTTTCCTAGTTGACTTAGGTTATGGAGTAAGTTGTATTTTTTTATTTCCTCAATATCGCTGTGGAATTCAACAGCTATAACTGATAGAAAATGTGGGTGTACCCTAATTTATTAAATACAGGTGCACTTCTCTTTCGAATGTACAGTCGTGATGTTATGTAGTTTGATTTAGTAAACAATGCATATTTAAGCAATAGCAGCAATCGTGGTTGATTTGCTGTAATTTTTTGAAGAGTTACATTGTCTGTCTTCGAAACTCATCATCAGATCTATATGAAATTTAAATAGAATCGTTTCGGTTTAAACCTCTTGACGGAATTACGAACATACAAAAAAACTATATGCCAATCTTAAGTGGCAGTGGGCAGGGCACATTGCTCGCAGAACAGATGGCCGGTGGGACCGAAAGGTTCTGGAGTAGTGACCGCGTACCGGAAGACGCAGCGTTGAAAGGCTTCCTACAAGGAGGACCGATGACCTGGTAAGGGTTGCGGGTATCCGATAGATGCGAGACGTACAGGACCGTTCATTGTAGCGACACTTGGCTTGGCTTGGCTTATGTCCAACAGTGGTCGTTTTTCGGCTGAAATGATGAAACAAAAAAAAATTAACATCTGTAGTGTGAAAGCGGAACCCGGGGCCCTGGGACGAAGACAACGAAGGAACAGGAGTGGGTTTTTAGTCAGTAAGAGTCTGACACTATCTCCCGTTCCGCCCAAGAGCGGGGATGTCATAAGGATGATTTTCCCAAAAATTAAAAAAAAAACATCTTAATTGATGATAATGATAATAATGATACCACGTTCCATTAAAAGCATCAAAGGGGCCTCTGCGAGTTGGTTTCGACTCCTCGTACGACCTCCAAAGGACCAGGCTCTGAGACATAATAAAAAATCTTAGATATACTCCTTCTTTTTGACGTCGGTCAACAAACAACAATAAAGATAATCCTGAGACAATAAAGATACCTGGCAATACTACAGGGTACCTACTCGTAAACCTCATCAGTGTTGGCCGTTTAAAAATAAACGTATTTTAAACGTATTATTATTGCCTATATTTCCTTCAGAACAAATACTTGGGTGTGTGGAGGTGACAGGTTCATTTCTGTTCACCATTATTGAAAAATATTTATTTTTTTACGACTTGGATTTATGCGAGCGAACCCTGGAGTACGGAGATTGTAATTCCGAGAGGTTAACGTGAGTCATAATTGCGGTGTAAATGAACTACATAGCATTGTGCCTTTATGGAGCTGGTATATGTAGGTACTTGATACATTTCTTCTTTTTTAGGGTTCCATACCTGTCGGGTGAAAACCGGAACCTAAAATTAAGCTTCCACTGTTCTTCCGCCCGTCTGTTCGTTATAAGGCTCTATCTTTGTAACTATACCTTGAGGTGTGGTAGTAGTACCTATATATTAATATACTCTTGTACTATTTAGTCAGTAATTAAAGGTAATCGCTAGAGAACAGTTGATGTGGGGATGTAGTGGTATTGAAACAACTGTTCTCTAGCGATTACCTTTAATTACTGACTAAATAGTACAAGAGTATATTAATATATAGGTACTACTACTACACCTCAACCTAATAGATGTGAAAATATATAAAAATAACTTAGTGTAAAAAGATATGCTTTTTTTTCAAAGTTCTTAGCGTTATTTTCATTTAACTCTTTATTTTATATAAAGGCTCGCTTTTGACTACTACCTCACGCTTGCCTAGAAGTAACCTATTAACTCTTGACTTAAAGATTGTATCAGGAAACACAGACTCCGAGGAATTTCACTCCTTACCTGTTTGGACAATGAATGTGTTCCGAAAACGTTTTGTGAGTATGGGTGGGATGTAGATACGGCGTTGAACCATTACATGATGGAAATGGTGGTGCAACTCCGTACGAATGATTGAAATTATTCGAATATGAAATTATAAGAATTTTCCGATGATGAAACGGGCTGGCTGGAATTAAACTATTCAATTCTGATGCACACTTCAAGAAATGTAAACAATAGAAAGCCGATAGGCTAGCAACTCGACGGCGATGCTCAAGATTTTGGAGTTTTAACTCGACGAGCGCATCATTGCTATCTTGAAAACGAGTTAAATATTTCACAAAATTGTACGGAACTCTCTCACGATTTTAATGCGATTTTCACCAATAGACAGATTAATTCATGAAATTTCTTTTGTTTTAAGTTTAGGTACAATGCATATTATAGTAAGGAAAATCAGAGAAATTCAAAGCTTCCTAATACCCATGCGAAACCGGAGCGTGTTGCTACTACGTTTTGGTACGTAAATCCCAAATCAAAATTCTATCCGTGTTTTTTTTTTTTTTTTTTATTGGGTGGGAAAATCATCCTAATGACATCCCCGCTCTTGAGCGGAGCGGGAGATAGTGTCAGACTCTTACTGACTAAAAACCCACTCCTGTTCCTTCGTTGCCTTCGTCCCAGGGCCCTGGGTTCCGCTTTCGAAATTCTATCCGTGTTCTGAATTTCATGAAAATCTGTTTAGCGGTGTAGACGCCAAAAGATCGGCACAGTGCTGAGCGATAGGCTGCTTGCTTGTCGCGGGTTCGATTCTCGCACAGAATAAATATTATTATAGCCTACAGATACTTGTCCTGGATCTGACTGAGTTTACACACCCACGACATAGCAGTAATTCCTATTGTGGTCTGGTTTTCGCACTTAGCCCTTGGCGGACCATTGTACGTGAACCATGGCGGCCTTCACTCCAGCCACTCCAAAAACAGATGAGTCTTTTCAGTTTTCTCAGGGCATCTATGTGTGAATTAGTAATTCCTAATGTGAGGCATTGTTTCTTTTACGTAACTTTAAGAACTTCTTTTACGTAAATATAGGTTCATAACTTAAGAAAGGCCGTATTTTATAAAAGTACAGGCCATGCAAGTCTTCACGTTCTCTCAATATATTTTTTAAGTGTGTGTACCTTGGAATCTGTAATAACAACGCAAAAACCACTTAGGTGGCCGATCTTTATGGTTATTTAATAGTTCCCATATATTTTCCCTTTAACGGATAATTGCTTGAATAAAAACAATAACTGTTAGTTCAACTATTTCGTATTAATAGTATTAATTGCTGTTTGTACGTGTTGAACGGCGATGCGATAACAGAAAACGTGTCTGTATGTTTGTACATCAACCACGATTCAATGGCTAAATGAAAATATCCACAGGAGAGCCAAGGCTGCAGAGGTAGCCAAAAGTATCACCAAACTTAAGTGGTAGAAGGCAGGGCACATTACTCGAATGCTCGCAGAAAAGATGGCCGTAGCAGATAGGTTGCATCATAGGTTGGTGATTGCATCTCCGCTTACCATCAGGTGGGATCGCAGTCAAGCACTGGTTTATATCAATTTAAAAAAAAAAAGTTTCTGGAGCGGTAACCGCGTACAGGAAATGCAGCGTTGGAAGGCCTCAGTAAGGTAGACCGACTACTTAATGAGGGTTGCCAGAGTCCAATGGATATAAAACGCACAGGACCGGTCATTGAAACGTCCTCCAAGGTGACCTATATCAAGCAGTGGACGTATTTTGGATGAAATGTCACAATGCTATAATTTTCGACCAATTCGAATTATAGCCCATATTTCAAGTCATATCCTCAAACTCGATTTCACCTCAAAACATCAAAATGGCAGTTGGGTCATTATTCTTTTCTAACAAAAATCACTCGACTCCAGTCCGTAAGTTAATTGCACCTATTTTTAATGTTTTTTTTTTCAAAATCATGCTATTTTCCAAACCTATTATATTTCCAAATATTTTACTTTATTTTTTTTAATTACGTGACATAGTGAAAGCATTTACGCCTCTGTCACACTTTTGTGTAGTAATCACGCCTCTGTCACACTTTTGTGTAGTAATCACGCCTCTGTCACACTTTTGTGTAGTAATCGATTGACGATAGAAAATAAGAATGCTCCAGTAATTAGTCGAGAGTACTTTCTCTGTAATCTGGTCTATTTTTATTTTTTACATAATATATTATTTAATATAATTTTTATGCTATTTATAGCTATATATTCAATCATCAATCATATAATATTGTTTATTTTAATTTTAATTCAAAATCAATAAAATCTTTATTATTTATCAATTTTATATTTTTTTTTGTCATGTACTTTTAATTGTTTGACATTTTGTACGGATTGGCTATGTAATTAACTGTGATAATTTATATAATTTAAATAATATTTACCAAAATTTATGATAGCACCTAAAGTAAAGATTTTATTAACCAAATCATCACTATATTTATAATTTATTTAAAAAAAAATAAGATTAAATATTTGTACAATTACTTATTGCATGAACTAAAAGGTTTTTTTTATTATTTATTTTTTGTAATAACAACTGGGGGAGGTCGATGGGTACAGTGCCTATAGCGCGTACAGGAATAAAATTGTTTGTTAGTACCACGTTCTATGAAAATTGCGAGTTGGGGGGTTACCATGACATTCAAAGTAAGATTGTTTCATTCTTATTTCAGTGTGGGTAAGAGACAGAGCTATACATGTTGTCTAGCGCCATCTCTTTCCCACACTGGAAATAAGATGAAACAATCTTACTTTAAACGTCATGGTACAGGTGCAGTTCTCGGCCCTTCGTACGCGTTCCTTATAGTTTTATAATACGTAAGGATTTATTATTTCTGTACATTTTATTTACATGTTTTGTTTTTTTTTTTAAATTTCCCCACACTAGTAAAAAATTCTGTATCGTGGTTGAGTTCCCAAACATGTGAACTTACATACACAAGATGGGTGCCCCGGAATATCCATTTGTAGACCATACAATTATTTGTTTCGTGAGGAAATTGAACCCGCGACGCCGTAAGTATATTCTTTAGTTATTTTATTTATAAAGGCACACCAACGACTTAATTACTAAACATTGACTACAACACTTATAGGTATGTACAGCACTTACAGTACCTAGGTCTTATTAATTAATTATTATAATTAGGTTTAAAACTAGAAATTGTCATTACAATATAAAAACTAAAATTAAAAACTAATGTACTAACTAAGAATAAATTAAAATAACATTATTATTACCTTCAATGATAGAATAAAATACATTACATTAAAAAAACATTATTTTTCTTGCGTTCCTCCGTTTCGGTGCTCGTACCGAAACGAAAGTCCATTATCAGTATTATCTATCTTATTAGTGTGTCTTTCATTAAAACCCATTCAAAATAGCTATTTATTATTTAACAGTTACGTTTTCAACGTTTATGTTGTAAACAACTGCCATTTACAGATATTTAATGATATTTTCATTCACCTTTTAAAGGCTATTCCGTTATGTTGTGAAACTTTTAATTACCAATGCAGTTATTTGTCTAAACAAGGCTGCAAAAATTCCGGGTCAACAATAAAAAGTCTCGTTATTATCATTTCAGCCGAAAGGTGTCCCACTGTTGGACATAGGCCCTCAACTGTTGCCACAATGAACGGTCTTGTGCGTTCTTGCCTCCATTTGATTTTCGTGAAAACATGTAGATGTTTCTTAAATATGAATTCATAGAACTGTAGCATGTATCTACCTAGATAACTAATTAATACATAAAAAAACACATAACACTTATTGTGAAAAGTTTTATTTTTATTACCAAAATACTAATAAAATACTTTAATATTATTACAGCAAAAAGACCTGTGTATTTTTGTAGTTAACCTTAAAAATTACTAGTAAAAATCTCTTGATATTTATAGCAAGTGTTACTAATTGGATAATAATAATAATATATGATTTATACGAGTGATCTATGTACACAAAATAAATTTGCAACAATCACAGTACGATCGCAGTTTTTTCATATGACCCTTTATTTTCGCATCCCAGTGTAAGAATAATAAAGTTTGACGAGTTATTGTTTTGTTGCTTTCTAAAGGAAAATACCGTTTTCTATGTGGTAATGTTAAGTCATGTGTCTCTTAAGCTTTAATTTATTAATAAGCTTTGATTTAATTTATTATAATATTATATCTAACCTATAATATCCAACAGCTGAGTAAAAGCCTCCCTCCATTTATTCCATTGTTTCCGGCTCTGAGCCACTTCTTGCTAACTTTTAATGGACGACTGACGTCTCGCCATCATCTTTCTGGTCTGCCGCGACACCATCGTGTGGCACAAATTTTTGTTTTGTTTTTATGTTTTAAAGGCCCACCAGTTGGTGAGCATTGGCATAGTTTTCGAATTTCTAATATAAAATAGTGAAGGTTTTCTTGTCATTATTTATACCAAAAGACGTCCACTGTTGGATATAGGCCTCCCCCATTCGTCGCCACAACGACCCGTCCTGTGCATCTCGCATCCTTCAGACTCCCACAACATTCACCAGGTCATCGGTCCACCTTGTGGGAAGCCTTACAACGCTGCGTTTTCCAGTACGCGGTCGCCACTCTAGATCCTTTTGGCCCATCGACAATTCTGCGAGTAATGTGCCCTGCCCATTGCTACTTAAGTTAATTGATTCTTAAGGCTACGTCGGTAACTTTGTTTCTCCGGAGGATATCTTCATTCCTGATAATATCACGCAAGGAAACTTCAAGCAAAGCCCTTTCCAATGCTATTTGGGTGATTTTAAGCCTTCATATGAGGCCAATTGTGAACGATCACATTTCAGAGCCAGAAGTCATCACTGGTTATACGCACTGATCGAAAACTTTCACCTCCAGACACTGTGGTTGTCTTGTGATGTAAAATTAAAATAATTGACAGCACGGTTGTCCCAGCAGTTGAGCGATTGTCTGCTGCGCTACGTGTCGCGTGTCGATTGTCAGCTGCGCTACGTGTTGCGTGTCGATTTTCTGCTGCACTACGTGTTGCTTGTCTATTGTTTGCTGCACTACGTGAAGCTTGTCGATTTTCTGCTGCACTACGTGTCGCGTGTCGATTGTCTGCTGCACTATGTGTCGCGTGTCGATTGTCTGCTGCGCTACGTGTCGCGTGTCGATTTTCTGCTGCGCTATGTGTCGCGTGTCGATTGTCTGCAGCATTACGTGTCGCGTGTCGATCTTCTGCAGCACTACGGGTCGCCTGTCGATTGTCTGCTGCACTATGTGTCGCGTGTCGATTGTCTGCTGCGCTATGTGTCGCGTGTCGATTCCCGCACGGAACAAATAATTTGTATGGCTAACAGATAGATGTTCCGGGTCATATGCTTATGAATTTACATATTTTTGAACGCACCCTCGTGTATACGAGTATTTTCTAGAACGAGCTAGTTTTTTTTTTTTAAGGACCAGTAAATAAAAATAAAAGAAAATACACTAAAAAAACAGAAAACACTACACTAGAAAAGGATTCCACAAGAAAAGTAGCATAATAAGCTAATTGATTATGGCAACATAGTTCTAAACAGGAGCAGCATATCGTTTTTATTGGTACATTTATGGCAATACCAGTTGTTATATTGTATGTTATAATAATGAAGTTTAACGACCTGTGACTTTATACAACATGGACGGCCTTGGCTAATTGAAATTTCTTTTCAACTTAAGCCTCTGTAATAATATATTTAAATACAAAGTTATCTGAATTATTATATTATTGACTGGTCTGTTAGTCTTGTGGTTATCAGCGTTGATTGCTATGCCGGAGGTCTTGGGTTCGTTCCCACCCAAGACAAATGTTTGTGTGATAAACACGATCTTTTGTTTTGTGTCTGGGTGTAATTTATCTATAATACGTATGTATTTAGAAATATATAAGTATGTTTATCAGTTGTCTAGTAAAGATAGCGGCACGAATCTTGAGCGTTCGGCGAAAGAGCGAGGATCGCTTTGCGCATCGTACACATCGGCGAGCCAATCACTGTACAAAGATTGCACTCCTCGCCCCCGCATCTCTTTTCATACCACTAAAGAGACCCAATATTTCACTTCTGCGTACTTCTGCGCAAGTAGAACTGTAGAAGTCAGCGCTCAAGATCCGTGTCGTGCCGGTACCTATACTCATAGCAAAAGCTCTGATTAGTCTGGGACTAGATTACGTTCTGTGATAGTTGTACATTACATTGCAGTAAAAATTAAAGGATTTTTATTTTTTCGGATTGCCGGTGACGTTGCCGGTGTGTGTTGCCTCATAATTATAACGTGGGGGTCTTTAAGTTAAAAGTGAATAGGTCTTTGATACGTCTAGCAAAGCAAGCAAGCTTACTCTATCGTCGACCAAATCACCGCCTACTATCAGGTGGGATAGTGATAAAATGCAAATCTAATAATATAATCTCAGGGTCTCATCATCATCATCATTTCAGCCGATAGACGTCCACTGCTGGACATAGGCCTCCCCCAAATGTCGCCACAATTAACGGTCCTGTGCGTCTCGCATCCATCGGATTCCCGCAACCTTCACTAGGTCATCGGTCCACCTTGTAGGGGGCCTTCCAACACTGCGTCTTCCGGTATGCGGTTGCCACTTCAGAACCTTCGGCCCCAACGGCCTTCTGTTCTGCGAGCAATGTGCCCTGCCCATTGCCACTTAAGTTTGGCGATTCTTCGTGCTATGTCGGCAACCTAACCAAGGTTGCCGACTCCTGCAGATATCTTCATTTCTGATTCGATCACGCAAGGAAACTCCAAGCATAGCCCTTTCCATTGCCCTTTGGGCGACTTTGAGCCTTCTGATGAGGCCCATTGTGAGCGACCACGTTTTGGAACCATAATTCATAACCAGTTTGTGTTGCCAGTGATGACTTTCGTCTTGAGACACTGTGGTATATTGGACGAGAATCTCAGGGTCTACTGGTACGAATATAAAATTTATTTTATTGCCCATTTATCGAGGCAGGCCATAAATTATATAACATCACGCTAAGATCCACGGAACCGAAGTAGTAACCAAAGACGCGAGACCGTGGTGGATAGCTAATAAATATTATACATATAAAATCCTGTGACTCTGCTACCCGGTTTCTGAAAATCTATTATCCACGGGCCACAAATTAAGCGCAAGTCAAGTGAAGCGATCACAACAGCTCGTTTGACAATTTCTGATATTAATTTTGTAACGACTTGATTTTCAGAAACTGAGAGAGTTCCTATTACGGGCTACTAACGTGATCCATTTTATATTATAACTTATACTCTACTGTTAAAGGAATGGAGCTGTATAGGCTATATAGCTCTATCCCTATTTCTCTCTCAGATGCCTGTCATTTTTACACTTAATGGTAAGGCCCCTGAAAAAAAAAGCCGAGCCAGGAGATTGATTGATTGATTGGTAAGGCCCCTGAAAAAAACAAGCCAAGCTAGGGGACTGATTGATTGATTGGTAAGGCCCTTGAAAAAAAACAAGCCAAGCCAGGGTACTGATTGATTGATTGCTTGGTAAGGCCTCTGAAAAAAAACAAGCCAAGCCAGGGGATTGATTAATTGATTGGTAAGGCCTCTGAAAAAAAAAAGCCAAGCCAGGGGATTGATTCATTGATTGGTAAGGCCCTTGAAAAAAACAAGCCAAGCCAGGTGATTAATTGGTAAGGGCCCTGAACCTACTTACAATTTTATTATATTTCAAATTAATATTACAAAGGCGAGTTTTAATGTATTTATGACTGTGTGTGTATATTTGTTACTCCTCCACCATCAAAAAGCTAGATGAATTTCGATAAAATTTTGCACACGGGTGCAACATGTCATAGAAAAGCAAATAGGATACTTTTTATTGCGAGAGTATGTTCCCTTGGGATGTTAAAATTTACCACTTTTATACGGACAAAGTCGCTGTCAGAAACTAGCGTATTATAATTCTGTTAGCTACACTACAATTGCTATAGGAAGGTGTGGGTGACAGCTGTCAGATTCATACAATGTAGCTGCCTATGCTTTTTTCTCATCTTAAATAAGCATATCGTCGTTGCGAATTTAAGGCCTCCTATGTGTCACTTTTGGAAAATCGCTTTTTTATTCCACCCTTTTTATCATTTTGAAGCTCTATCCAATAAAAAAACTCTCATGTTTATACGGCGATTTAATCATCATTTGTTTGCCAAATTCAAGATAAAAAATGTGCTTCCTAATAAAATAGGTACTTACTAATTTTACATTTAAACTATTTTTATTTGTAAACCGTTTTTTTTTACTATCATACCACTTTTAATTTCAACCAACAATAGCAAAATTAAAAGCAAGAAATCATATGGCTGATACCTATATTTTTTGTTGTAGTTAGTTGCATTATATTTTTCTCAGTAGCCGGTTTTTATCGATTTTCTTATCATCATCTTCCTGCCCCTATCCCGTGTTATTTGGGGTCAGCGCAACACATTTTTTTCTTCTATTCTGCCCTGTCACTCGTCATGCTATCACTAACTTCCTTTTCTTTCATATCACTCTTCACACAATCCATCCATCTTTTCTTTGGTCTCCCTCTCCCTCTCCATCCATGTAAACTCATAACTCTTTTAGTAACATGCTTTTCAACCCTCCTCTTCACATGACCATACCAAGACAAACGATTCCCTTTCAACTTTTCAGTCACTGGCGCCACTTTCAAACTTCCTCTAATATATTCATTTCTCACTTTATCCATTCTCGTTACACCACACATCCATCTTAACATTCTCATCTCCGCTACGTGCAATCTTTTTCTTTTGCATAGCCCAACATTCAGATCCATACAGTATGACAGGCCTTATCACGGACTTGTAGATTTTACCCGTCAACTTGAGGGGCATCCGTGATTTTCTCATGAAGTTGAATTTTACACATAAGAGGTGTTAAAGTTGCAATGAGGATATTTTCGTTCTGCTGTCATCCTACTCATGCTATGTAAGTGGGCTTGCGGACGGCGAGTAATGGGTGGCTCGTCGTCCGACCGTCCGGTAACCGTCCGGACCGAGCCCAAGGTGTCGACGGCGCGTGCTGTTCCACGCGCCACATGGAGATGTCAGCAACTGTAGGGGCCCAGCAGGGTCGAAGCCTACTGGGGCCTCGGGTAGTGTGAAAGCGAAGCCCGGGGCCCCGGGATGAAGGCAAAGAAGGAACAGGAGTGGGTTTTTAGTCAGTAAAAGCCTGACACTATCTCCCGCTTCGCTCAAGGGCGGGATTTGTCATTAGATGATTTTCCCACCCAAAAAAAAAACCTTGCTATGTAAAAGCAATTTTAGTTTACCCATGTTTGAACATCTTAAATATTATCCAATACCTATCTACGTTTTCAAAACGCGTGTCATAAATAATTGCAAAGACCGCTGACCTCGATGCAGCTAACCACTCCGAATCGAACAGATTTAAATCGATCATGTTGTATAATCAGTACACTCATTGAATAATCGATTTATAAACAAGTGACATGGGTATCTATTTCAAAAACTTGTTTGGTTTTTCTACGCATAATCTTTGTTTAAAACAATTATTGTGCTGACATTCGATAAATCGATTTCCTAAAGAAATTATTCTAATGTCCCGCTATTTTATTCTAAAATGGAACTAAGAAAAAAAAAATTGTGGGGTACTAGCTAATTAACATCTCATAGAATTGGGTTCCGTAATTCGTCCATTTCAACTTGACCGGTGGTGAAATAGGATACTACAAAATGTATTGAATTTTGTACCTTCGCCTTCACTAGTAGCGCCACCGTGATGTTTCAAGATATTCTGGGCGGTAAATAGTATTCAAATATCGAAGGACACGCTTCCAGATTTTTTTCGGACCGGATGTTTTTCTAGAATAATTGAAATAAAGAATTTTGTTAGTTTAACAAAATAGCTCCAATTTTATACTTATTTCTATTATTAGATTACTTGAGATAGTCAAATGCGAGCCTATCAATAATAACAAAAAAAACTGGGCAAGTGAAAGTCGGACTCGCACTCTGAGTTCGGTTCCGTACAAACTTACCTATGTTCAATTCCCCAATGGAGTCCCGACGATTTTTTTTTTTGTTTAGTACAGAACTTTTTTTTTTTTGACGCAACCACAAATTAACATTTTTCAGATTTTTTCCTATACTTGTGCTATAAGACCTTACTTCATGCCAAATATTAGGATTCTAGGTCAACGGGAAGTACGTAGGTACCCTATGAATTTTGATTCTCGTTACTTATGCTGACCACTTCTTGTGGGACAAATCGTCAACTCAGGCCTGAGACCACGAGCACTTAGCGCGATCCATTTGACGACCTAAACTGAACTGTTAAAGGGATGGAGCTATATTGGCTGTATAGCTCCATCACTCTTTCTCGCTCGCACGCTTGACATTTTAACATGTCATGGCAAGGTCCTTAACAGATGTCGAGCTAGCTTACGGGCTCGTCGTCTACAAACCCTCAACCTTAACGGCTGTCGAGCTAGCTTACGGGCTCGTCGTTTACAAACCCTCAACTTTAACGGATGTCGAGCTACCTTACGGGCTCGTCGTCTACAAACCCTTAACCTTAATGGATGTCGAGCTAGCTTACGGGCTAGTCAACCACAAGCTTTCAACCTTAACAGATGTCGAGCTATCTTACGGGCTCGTCGTCCACAAACCCTCAACCTTAACGGATGTTGAGCTTGCTTTCGGACTCGTCGTTCACAAACCCTCAGGCTTAAACCTAAAAATTGTATGTCCTTCATTTCAGAAAACTAAGCATCTTCACAATGAGGCTAGCGAGTCTGCTGGTTCTTCATGCAGCTGGAGCAGGCCTGGCATCGCCCACAGTCTTGGTCACCAGGCCTATTTCCAAGGTTCCGGTGGAATGGCTGCCGATTGACAACCAAACGGTCTATAGACTTGCTGAAGGTGAAAGTCGAAGGTAGGTTTGATGAAAATGATGATTTTGCAAAATTTTTTACGCAAACATAACTTACTAGTTATAGATACGTCATTAATATAAAGCCCAGACAAGCGCTTTATTTTATGTAATTTTATTTATGTAGCTCTAAAAGCGGTGAAGAAGAAATACTTCAGGAAACCGGCATATCTTGGAACCAACAATTCGAAGATATGTCACATCCACGAACCCCCACTAGGCTTGCGTAGTGGATTCCATCTCTTTCTCTCTTCAAGAGAGCGTCTGTGTGTGTGAGGGGCGTCTGTGTCCCAGCACTGGGAGTATTACAAAGCTGATTATACTTATGTATGCTTTTGGATCAATACCTTCTTTTCTTTCAAGAGTGGAAATCATCCATTGACTACTGACTAGAACCACACCTGTAACCTTCAGTTGCCCTTTCCGTTCTAGGACTACGAGTTTCCTTTTCAGAAATTCCCCGCGATTCTCACCAGCGGGCATCGGCCCTGCTGGGCCCCTACAGTTTGCTGACTTCTCTTTGAGGAGCGCGTGTATCACTACGCGCTGTTGACGACTGGGCTCGGTCCAGTTAATTACCGGACGACTGGACGGCGAGCTACCTATTGCTTGACGTCCGTAAGCCCGTGTCTACCGTGGCTGGTAGTCGTGATCGGAATTTCAAAGGCTGGGGCGTGAGGCTCTTCATTCCCTCGCGCGTGTGGCCTCCTCCCTCGCTAGCATTACTGATTCAGTACCTGTAGATAGGTTAGTGGTCATGTAGGTAGATACGAGTCAGATACTTGCATTCGGACTGGAAGCCAACATCCCAATGATTAGTAAAAGTCTCGATATTTAGTTTTTGTGATAGATGAAATCATGGGTAAAATTTTATGAATGTAATATTTTCAATTACTTGTACCTATTTATTCTCAATATTCCTCGAAACCACATTCCAACGATCTGAAATACCTACGTACATATCTGTAACTGCAAAAGCAGACACTAAGCAGGTGTTATCAATATGCAACTAACTTTGAGTAATAATTACAATTAATGTGTTTATTTTTATTTGTTTATTTACATTCATTACAAGGTACATACAATTAGTAAGACCGCATTTAGATAAAAGGCTAATATAATGACTAATAGCGCGGGCTGCACGATTGCTCGAAAGAGGTACCAACGCGGCCCTAAAATACAAAAGTGGACTGAATGAACACTGTGAGTTTTAGTTGGAAAACTCACAGTATTTTTACCTCAAAAAAGGCATTATCTATATTATAAATGTTATCTCTCCATGTTTTCTCTTCACTACCCTTGGTTGACTGGTAGAGAATGCCTAAGGCATTAAGTCCGCCTTTGTATCTTTGTGTTGCATAAAGTTTAAATAAATAAATAAATAAATGCAAAAGTATCTCTTTTTGTTTGTTACTAAAGTACGCTTTAGCAGCTGAACTGATCTAAAAAAAACTTTTGCGTAACCTAATATCCAGAGAAGAACTTCTTCTTCTTTTCGTGTCGATGTACACAAACTATTTTTTTTCTGACCAGTATTTGGCAACCTTTACGGCTTTGTTGGCCTCGTATAGATCCTGAAAACTGCAGTTGGTTGTGCAGGATGGACAGCATAGCAAATGACGCATGACCTGTGCAGCGGCTCCAAACTAGCACTGTGTTAGAGATGGGTCGAGGAAGCCCCATTTGGCCAAATTGTTTTTACAGCGGCCAACCTGGGTCCACAGTCGTTTAAGAGATTTCCAAATTGCTGTTGTAGAAGTATCTTAAGTTCTTCTCCACTGCGAATTGCAGTGAAGAAGAACTTAAGATAATTTTTATCAACTATGTGGCTACTTTTGTATCATTAAGGTAACGGAAATATATTTTGTAAGAAACTCTTTTTCACTTGAAACTATTTTTAATTGAGTTGCTAGTGAAGTTTGTCGAGAAAATGGACTCGATACAATTACAATCAAATATTGCAAAAACAACATTTGTTTGCATTCTAATGGAAAACAAAGGGACTGTATTCTGTATATATAAAAATAAATATATGCTTACTGAACTTGACACTGCCAAAATGAACAGTGCGAAACCCAAAACAAAAAAAAAAACAGTAGATACAAAATGAAATAAAAAAATATGATGAGCGAAGTATGGGATAGTTCTTGAACTTACAATGTATAATGGTAATAATTTGTCCTATTTTTAGAACAATCTTGATAGGTATGAAATAGGAGAATATTTCTTATTTACTTTGTAACGATGCGATGGTAAAAGGTATGTTAGTCTAGAGTTCCTTCTTTAAAAGGATATTGTTTTTGTTTTGTATTAATGACATAAGTTATACTTAGTAAATTATTTTACTGCTGAGAAATATCATTATTTATGTAAGTTATTATTTTTTCAAAATTAGTTATAACCATTTATTTATCATTTGTCTATTAAAAAGTAAGTTTATTGAAAATTGCAAAAAGGTATATATTTTTTTTCAAATTCAAACATTAAAACAATCTCACGTAAGATCGGGATCGAGTAAAATCACCGAATCGAGTTAATTTTGATTATTTTAATGTTATATTTGATTTTAATTTTGTATGTAATTTATGGACTACCTATGTCTGAAGTAAAAGAATAATAATAATAAATCTTGGGATGTGAAAAAAAATCGATTATTAATTGTTTTTTTTAGTAGGAATCCTTTTTAGATTAAAACAAGAAAAAAATCGATAAATTTAACAAAATCGATTATTATTCAAAGTAAAATCGGATTATTATTTAAAGTAAAATCGGATTATTATTTAAAGTAAAATCGGATTATTTATTCATCAATTATTTTTTGCTGAAAAAAAACAATCGATGAATGAATAACCGATTTTTGATGTAGAATGTCACAACCCTAATTAAATCTCACGATATTTTTTTTTTTTTTTTTTTTTTTATTGGCTGGGAAAATCATCCTAATGACATCCCCGCTCTTGGGCGGGCGGGAGATAGTGTCAGACTCTTACTGACTAAAAACCCACTCCTGTTCCTTCGTTGCCTTCGTCCCAGGGCCCCGGGTTCCGCTTTCACACTACCCGTGGCCCCAGTAGGCTTCGACCCTGCTGGGCCCCTACGATTTGCTGACATCTCCTTGAGGCGCGCGTGGAACAAAACGCGCCGTCGACGACTTGGGCTCGGTCCGGACGGTTACCGGACGGTCAGACGGCGAGCCACCCATTGCTCGCCGTCTGCAAACCCGCGCCTACGGTGGCCGGAAATCGGGATCGGAATCCCGGCGGCGGTTGGAGCGTAAGGACCGTTGCCTCACGCGATCGGCCGCCTCCTTAGCTAGCATTACTGCTTCGCAGAAGGAGGCGACCGCCTGCCACTCCTCCTCGCTCCGGAGCATGGCCTGAACCAAGGCCCGGCGCGAGAGATCACCGCCGCCGATTGCCCCCACGAGGACACGGCGTTGCTCTGCCCAGGCGGGGCACACCTCCACCGTGTGCTCCACCGTGTCCTCCGGGTGGGCCACACAGTGGCGACGCCCGGGTGGGCGTCGTTTCCGCACGAATCCGGTGCAGGAACCTCCCGAACTTACCGTGTCCGGTGAGGACCTGCGTCATGCGGAATGTGAGGACGCCGTGAGGTCTTTCCAACCACGCCTCAAAGAGGGGACTTACCGCCATAATTGTGGCGTGCCCGCACTATGGCGGGTCAGAACATCGCCAAAATCTCCTCATGTAATTTATAGACGCTTCCTAAACTGAATTGTAGTCTGGTAGGATGTGTTTATTCGAAAACCAACCTTGCTTGATTGAGATATAGTTTAAATTGCAATAAATGATTTTTAGTGTATGAACCTTCTGTATTTTTGCAGTTTGGAGCTGAATACCTCATCTATATCCCAGACTGTGGTCTATATCACCATCAGTCCATGTTCCAGAAACTTCCACTGGTCGTTGTATTACGGGAAGACTGGAAATAATAATGGTAGGTATTTTTTTTTCACACACACACACAAACACACATTGCACATTGCTCGCAGAACAGATGGCCGTTGGGGCCGAAAGGTTCTGGAGTGGCGACCGCGTACCGGAAGACGCAGTGTTGGAAGGCCCCCTACAAGGTGGACCGATGACCTGGTGAAGGTTGCGGGAATCCGATGGATGCAAGACGCACAGGACCATTCTTTGTGGCGACATTTGGGGGAGGCCTATGTCCAGCAGTGGACGTCTGTTGGCTGAAATGATGATGATGAAATGCATGAGAAAAAGAGGGGTTAACAGAGTGATTTTCAAATTACCCAGATGCTAAATATTTTACAGTGGCGTGCTCTGTAGAAAACGATAAGTTGGTAGCCATGTTGACGCGCCTGAGTCGGCCGCTCGTTCTAAAATGTCGTTCTAAAATAACAAAGGATGTAGCGTTGAACATTGTAGAAACGATAACAATTCACTTTATCATTTTGACTGGTGTGAACTTGGCTACGAATTCTCTACTCGTTTGTTCTGACCACGTGACTTAACACTGAGATGATGTCATTCCCATACATTTGATTAGTTTTCGACTAGCGTTAACGATTGCAGATTATCAACTTGGCCTTACCTTGGCCAACTGGCGCAAACCTGCACCCCTAGGTGCAGGTTTGCGCCAGTTCTCCTCAGCAAGGGAGAGCGAAATGAATCCCTTGTCCACTGCCCTTGACCACTTTATCTTGATGCATACCCACGTCGGCAGCTAGGAAATATTCCCTGAGACTACTTCGCGGTTGTGCAGGGCCTTTAGCATGTATAATAGTATATGCTTGTTTTTAATTTTCTTTTTCTTTTTAGGTCAACTCATCCTGCAAAAAGAAAGTGGTAGCGGTGACATGAGTACATTCTCATTAAATATATCACAACATGACAAATATGTTATGGTCGTAAGTATGAAATATAGAACCTTGTCAGATATAACATTAAAAAAAATAAGCTTTGGTCCCATACAAGGAATTACTCCTGTATTATGCGTTCACAAACATGTAAGACACTCAAACCCGGAACAACATTTTAGTAAAAGTCTGACATGCCCTCTCACCCTAGAGTGAGAAAAGTCAACTGATGATTTCCTACTTCAAAAAGAAGGATCCCGATCCCGATTTTCAGCCACCGTAGGCATTGGCTTACGGACGGCGAGCAATGGGTAGCACGCCGTCCCACCGTCCGGTAACCGCCCGAACCGAGCCCAAGTTGGGGCCATGGGTGATGCGAAAGAGAACCCTGGGGCCCTAGAACGAAGACAAAGAAAGAACAGGAGTGAGATTTTTAGTCAATAAAAGTCTAACACGAGAAGGGCATGAGAAGTCATTACATGATTTCCCACGTAAAAAAATCTCAATAGGAAGGATACTTTTATTCCGGAAATATGTTAGTTTGCGATAATTTTCTGCTTTCATCCGGGCGAAGCCACTGGCTGAAGCAATTATAGTAATGAAATGAAAAAGCTCATGGCTCATTATTTTTTATCTTAATTTTTTTTTAGTATCTAAAATCACAATCAGTGAAATCAAAATATTTTAAACTAGCTTCTGCCAGCGGCTTCACCCCCGTGACATGGGTTTCTCCATACAAACTTTAGATTTTTGAAAAATCCTTTCTTGTGTGCTCGCCTACTACGTCATAAAAGGAACCCTAGCGCAACATTTCACGCTCCTAGTCCCAGTAGTTTTAACTGTGCGTTGATATGTCAGTCAGTTTCTCGTTTTATATATGTGGCCAGTACTTACAAATTGATCACTTCATGAAATGGCCAAGCAAAACTGGCCAGCCCACCTAGTCAAGTTACGATCGTTTCGTTTGTATCGAACGCCTCGAGTAGGCCATGCTTTCGATTCCTTGGTTCTGACCACGTGACTTAGCGTTGAGATGACGTCAGAACAAAGGAATCGGAGGCGTGGCCTACTCGAGGCGTTCGACGCCAACGAAACGATCGTAACTTGGCTTGGGGGGCAGATCGTTTTAAATGTTAATGTTTGATGATATTTCAATCTTCGTTTGGCTTACTTTCTTTAGACCTTTTATTATCGTTGAAATCCTACATCAATTTATGACCAAACGAGGATTAACATATCATTAAATGTTAACGTTTTAATGATCTGGCCAATTTTAGTTGGCTTTATCATGAAGTGATCAATTCTAAGATTTGGCCCACGACACATAATATATAAATTTACGATGACTTATTTCGTTAATCTAACTATATTTTAAGTTCTGGGGATGCAACTCGACATACATTTTCACTGTTTTTCATACAACCGCTCTTATGCGATTATGACGTTATTACACATTTCTCATTAGGTATTTTGGAAAACAGTATCTTGTGGATATTATATAGGCTTCTATAGTAATCAATTTATCTAATGTAAAACTAATCCAGTAGGGAAATCTGCTATTTTGCATGAACTTTGACACTTCATAATTTACTCAAAAAATTAAAAAGTTACAAAGGTATAACCATAGATGCCTTGAAAATTTAATCAACATTCTATATGACGAAAATTTTCTTCAAAAACTTTTAAAAAGTAAAAAAAACACGTATTTCTTGAAACAAGTTTTGTAAAATATTCGAGTAAATCACGGAATTACAAAATGCTAACAAAGTTTTTAGGCGTTATCTTTATTTTTTCGCGTTGCCTTTACGTCAAACATTGCGTTGGATTGCATTAGATAAAGTAACAAGCTTTTAAACCATTTTTGATGTTGACGATAGGTGAGTGAAAAAGGACCCTCATATAGGATACTTCCTCACTAATTATTTCACTCGATTCAGTTACCATGACAACGATATACAACTCTCAAGTGTAGAAAGGTTGTGCCAATAAGAAGGGCGCTATAAACTGTTAAATTTATTGAGGGAATCTAAATCGTGTGGAGGAAATGGCTTTGAATATCGACCTTAGTATTTTAACAGTTGGTACAATAGAATTGATTGTTGCACTGCGTGTTCCCGCACAAAACAAATATTTGTATGGCCTTAAGTTGTTAAAGGTCTGGATGGGCTAATATGTTTGGAAACGCACTAACGACACAGGAGTAATTCCTAGTGTGAGGCAACTTTTTTTTAAGAAAAAAAATCTTTTTTCAAATTCAATTTTTTTTTATTACACATAGGTTTACATGGGTCGGTGCTTATAAAACGTCAGAACCTAGAGCATGGTACTAGAGAGGTTTTTATAAAATAACATCCACCAATTGGCAGCACTGAGTCATCAGTTTCAGACAGCTGTCAAAACGGTTATGTTAATGACATTGGTTAAATTGACGTCAACGCCATGTCTACGTTTTCAAAAGTAGAAGACCTCTCGGCTGTGGCGCCAAGTGGTGGTATGAATTTTCTTGTAAACCCTTATAGGTCGTTTCCTATAGAGAAGAACCAGCACGAATCTCGATTCTAACACTTTAAAAAAAAATGTGGTATGTATCTACACCACTAATTTTTAATTAGTCAAAGTCAAAGTCAGAGTATTTTATTTGTTGAACATAGGTATTAATGTACATGATATAAAATACTTAAAGGGCTTATTAGAAAAGGACTTGTTATTATATAATTAAAGACTCAATAAATAATATTTATAAACAGCAAATTTATTAGCGTATGTTTAAATCCCAAAATATTATTATTTATGGAAATATTGTACGAGCTATTTATTGATTATTATGAATGAATAAATGACAATCAAAATGGAAAAACACTGCGTCGTATTTTCTAGTAGCAATTGTTATGAATGATTGATTCTATTATTTATTTACCAATTACGACAAATATTCGTGGACAATTTTGGGATTTGGTTTTTTTTTACTTTAGACTACAAAAATATCAACAGTAACGGATACAGATAGAGCTCCAATTTTTTATACTATTTAAAAAAATGCATAGCATAGCATAGTCGGCCTTATAATGTTCTCACTGTTGGGACTTAGGCCTCCTCTCTAGGAGAGGGAATGGGCCGTAATCCACCACGCGGGCTCAGTGCCTGTTGGTGGTTGTCACATGTCTTCGAATTTTTGGTTCTAGGACATGCCGGTTTCCTCACGATATTTTCCTTCACCGTTTTCAGAGCAGTGGTGATGAAATATATTACACAAAGTAATGGGCCTGGCTGGATTTGAACCCACGACCTCGCGACTCGTAAGTCGGGGCTAATACCACTCAGCCACCACTGCTCTCCTACTCGGCCACCACTGTTCGCCTACTCGGCCACCACTGCTCTCCTACTCAACCACCACTGCTCTCCTACTCGGCCACCACTGTTCGCCTACTCGGCCACCACTGCTCTCCTACTCAACCACCACTGCTCTCCTACTCGGCCACCACTGTTCGCCTACTCGGCCACCACTGCTCTCCTACTCAACCACCACTGCTCTCCTACTCAACCACCACTGCTCTCCTACTCGGCCACCACTGTTCGCCTACTCGGCCACCACTGCTCTCCTACTCAACCAACACTGCTCTCCTACTCGGCCACCACTGCTTTCTCTCTCAATTAATAGGGGTTTATAACTCCACAACAGAAGTGAAAACTTTATTAAGGCTAGGTTAATAAATAATACAAAATTGTAATCATTCCGGTAACGCAGGCCGACTCGAGTCGATCTTACCCGAAAGAACGTTACACAGCCGAGCGTGACGTTTCAGTTTAATTTAATACTTACAAAAAAAGTGGTTAACGCGTCTAAAGTTTTCTCTTTAAAAAGACTGACATTTTTCTTTGCCAGCTATCATCGACTCGAGGTGGTGCTGCTGTGGTCAGCGTTCGAGGAGAGGCTACGAGACAAGTGCGCATGCGTCTCAGGGTGCGCTCACGAAGAAGGCTAGCAGCTAACTGGGAACCCAGGTAAGATTACAATGGCACCTTTGACATATCAGTTAAAATAAAAATCAGTATTTTTGAATGTCAGAAGACAAGTTGTTTGCCATTTTTTTGTCATTCAATATGGCCGTCATCTATCACGTGCTTTAGCTGGGAAGGAGTATCATAACCTAACTCCCTCATTGATGGAGATAACTGCGGATTGATCGAAGGTATGATACCATCGCATTTTTTGACATCGTCAGTCCAATGCACTTCACGATTGGTTCAAGATGTATGCAAATAACTTAAAAAAAAAAAAACGGGAAAGTGCGAGTCGGACTCGCGCACTGAGGTTTCCGTACAAACTTACCAATGAAAACAGTTCAATTTCCGAACCGAATCTCAAAGATTTTTGCGAATACCTGTTCAAATTTTTTCCTATACTTATGCTATGAGACCTTGCATCTTGCCAATTTTCAGGATTCTAGGATAACGGGAAGTACCCTATGAATTTTAATTCCCTAGAGAGTGTCAATATATTACGTTTTTTGCATCATAAACAACCATATCTTTTTTTTTCGAAGATTGATTTCACAGCTTCAAGGGACCGCAGACCTAAGTATAAGGTTTTTATTTTCTACTCGATACCTTTACGCGTTCCCGAAATGAAAGGTCTTGACAGACAGACAGACAGAGAGACTGACAGACGGATAACAAAGTGATCCTATAAGGGTTACGTGTTTTCCTTTTGAGGTATGAAGTCCTAAAAATGAATAAGGGCATTACTAATTTCATTATGAAATACTACCTACCTAAGTGCATTTAAGTAAAATTCCAGTGCATAAATTATTATTGTAACTTAATTTTCTAATTAGAGTGTATTAGGATGTGCACGATTCCAGAATACATGTTGTAGACGTATAAAATTAGAGCAAAGACGCGACGTAAGAAACAAACCATAATGCTGACCATCTGAGTAATATCTCAGTAACTAAGCCTTGTAACTTACCGATAGCTCGTTACACAAGTCATGTGTTATCTGGTCTGCTATCTGTAACTCGTAATAAAGTAACTATGTGGCCGTTAAGTGAATTAAGTATTGGTTAATCTTGGACTGTGTCGTTTGAAACTGGTTAGTTTTGGACACGAGGTAGAGGTTACTTCTAAAGGGATGGAATTGCTCATTGGGAAAAAAACAAACTTTTTTATAAATTTTCTGCTCCTTTTTAATCCATGGGGTAAAGAAGACTTTTCTAAGTTCCTTTGATAAATGATAAATGCTATTTATTTTGTAAGTAGGTTTAAAAAAACACTTTTACACGCCAATTTTTTTTTTCGTCATTTTAAACTAGATGAGGCCTTCGCTTTAGTTTTCACTTTTGTTATACGTAAGATTTTTATTATGATATTAATATAGAGCTGTTTGAACACGCGTATCCAAGGAACTATTGATTCGAATTGAAAAATTCGTTTAGTGTTGGATAGCCCATTTGTCAAGAAAGGCTTATGCTATGTGGAATCACGCTACGACTCATGGGAATCGAGTAGCAACCAAAGACGCGGGTACAACCGTGGGCGAAAGATAACAAACAAAAAAAAAATTGCTAAAAAAATTAGATAGTGTTAAAATTTCTGGCTGTATTTAGGAAATCTTAATATATAATATTATTTAATATATAATATTTTGCTATCAGCCAAACCCAGTGTTGAGGCTGCTTAGTTTGACAAAAATGGATTAAATTTTTTTACAATCGAGTATAAGAAAAAAATGGCTTCCGTTAATATTTAAACCATTGGAAACTTAGTCCCGTCTTAAACTTATTCATATTCCTGAGAAAAGAGAATAAGTGAAATATCTTCTATTTTCTACGATTTTTTAATTTTTTTTCTATTTTATGTTTTAAAAGTTCTAATGACAATAATATTGTCACTTCTAAATCATATCCATCTTGAAAGTTCGGTAGAACATGCCTCAGAATCAATAAAACATGCTCTTAAATCACATCGTCAGTTGACACTTAGAAATATCTCAATAAAAACAAGTTGTACCGAGGCACCGTTAGAAATAAATATCTAACATACATGTGTACCTCACAAGTAAACGATGAATTTATAACACTATGCCTTTTAGAGCTAAAGCATTTTGCAGCGCGTAATGATAATTGTATTATTAAGCCTACTATCAACGGACGCGTAGCTTTATACACGCGTATATATACGCATGTTGTACGCCTGCTGCTGCTGCTCACTGTTTACATATAAAACTATGAAAGTCTGACGGCAAAGCGGCAACGAGTCGAAGGCACGACGTTGCGGGTCGAGTCGAAGCGGCAACGTCGTGCCTTCGACTCGTTGCCGCTGCGATGACACGCAGGCGTAGCGTACACCAAGCGTATAATGACGAATACGCGTATATGAAATTACGCGTCCCTGGACAGTAGGCCTTAGTCTGACTGATTCATCCATATACTGACCACGGCATGTGGTGCTTAACCTTCGAGTATGGATCCTTTTTTTTTTTTAAGGTGGAAAACCAGTATTGTTTTCCACTCTGAGTGGTGCGAGAGGACATATTGTTAGACATTAACTGACTACAACCCACCATTGTTCTTTCTCCTTATGCCCCAGCCACCGGGACCCGACTTCCAGTCGCCCGTAGGCATGGGCTTGCGGACGATGAGCAATGGGTAGCTCGTCGTCATTAAACGATAGCCCAAAAAAAATTTTTTTTTTTTCGTTTCAAATAAATCTCATCCAAATTCAATAATGCACAACGTAGGTACAAGTATTAATATTATATATTAAAAAAAAATAAGAGTTTACAATTTTACGTTATTTTTATATATCAACGGAGTTTTTACAATCATCTAGTGACATGGATAATAAATATAACGCACTAAACTGAATTTTTAATTTGTATAAGACTAGTTTCTGCTGTCGGCTTCGCCCACAGCAGGCGCAAGGGTTTCTTGACCCCCCTGAAACTTTGGGCCTGTTTCATCTCCTTAGGGGGTGAATTTTGCAAAATCCTTTCACTAAGAGAGGATTTTGCAAAATTCACCCCAACGTCATAAATGCTCGCCTACGTCATAAATGGAAACTTGATACCAAATTTTACCCTAGAAGTCCCAATGGTTTCAGCTGTGTGTTGATATGTCAGTCAGTTTCTCCTTTTATATAATTATAATATTCCACAAATATCACACAACACCGACTAGTCCCAAGCTAAGCAGAGCTTGTGTTATGAGTACTAGACAACTGATAAACATACTTATATACACTTCTGGACACATCTATTGGCCCACCTTGTATTTTCAGTTTCGTTTGGTCCTAGCTAAAATTTTATATTAGGTCGAGCAAAAAGTTTTTATGCAGTTTTGAACCTGGCACATTCACAATTTCATTCAATAGTCTTTTTTTGAATTTCGAACACAGAATTTAAAGAAACAAAAGACAATTTGGAGCCTGTTTGTTGATATCAAACAATCGAATACTAAGAAAACTTGGTTATATTGGTTTACTTGGATTTAATTCTTGAAAAAGTGATTGATATCTTTGGTTTTGCAACAAACATTACTTATTCTTAACATTAAGGTGAGGTTCTATCAATAATCTATGGATACTTCACCTGAAGTCGCCGCACAAGCTGTGGCACTTATTCAGGCCGGACACAGCCAAAGAAACGTGAGTGCTCAACTTAATTTAAGTCGATCTGCGGTCCGAAATGTTTATCGGAGGTACCTAGAGACTGGCGGCTTTGTTCGTCGCCAAGGAAGGCCACGATCTCGGGTCACAACTGAAAGGCAGGATCGATTCATCGTGACGACCAGCTTAAGAAATCGTCACCTTACCTCCATTGAGATACAAAACCAACTTCGCGACTTCCACGGAGTATCTGTGAGCGCTCGAACTGTTCGGTGTACTCTTTTCTGATGAGTCTAAAATTGTGTTACATGGCAATGATGGAAGGAAGAAGGTCTACCGACGTAAGGGAGAGCGTTTTGCACAATGCTGCTTTGAAGAGAGGGTTGCTTATGGCGGTGGCTCATGGACTGTCTGGGGCGGTATATCCGCGAGCGGCAAAACTCAACTTGAGGTTGTTACAGGACCACGGCTGCCAACATTAAATGCTGAAAGGTACATTCGTGAGTGCTTAGAACCTCACGTGATACCATACGCGGACTATGTGGGCCCAAATTTCCTTTTTATGCATGACAATGCAAGAGCCCATGCGGCCGGCATCGTCAGGGAATATCTTCGGGATGTGAACATCACAGTTATGGACTGGCCAGCCAGAAGCCCAGACATGAACCCTATTGAGCACATGTGGGACGAGCTAAAAAGACGAGTTAGGGCTCGTCAGCCAGTTGCCCAGACGATGCAGGAGTTGAAAACTGCCATAGAAGAGGAATGGGAGATGATCCCTCAAAATTTCATAGAGCGGTTGATAAACTCTATGCCTAATCGTATGAGAGCTGTGGTAGATGCCCATGGAGGCAACACGCGTTATTAAATTAAACCTTTATTTGATAAACCATGTTTTTTATTCAAAAATCAGGCAATGTTAGGCGTAGCTCCATGTCGTATGGTATTCTGAATCCAAATTTAAAACAATACGATCGAAAAAGATGGTAAAATGTATCAGGTTTAAAACTGCATCAACAGTTTTTGTTCAATCTAGCAATCATATTTCGGTAGGGGCCATCGAAACCTAAACTCTAAGGTGGGCCAATAGATGTGTCCAGAAGTGTATTTCTAAATACATACATACATATTATAGATAAAATACACCCAGCCACAGAACAAATGATCACGCTCATCACACAAGCATTTGTCCTGGGTGGGAATCGAAACCACGACCTCCGGCATAGGAGTCAGGGCCACTGTCCACTAGACCAATAGTCGATCTATATATTTAAGTGGTGAATTATTAATAGTTTTTTTATTAAATTAATTTGATTAGGTGATGATTGTTTACTAAATAAGGCGTACTTATAATAAAAAATACTCTAAAGATACACATACAAAAAAAAAATGCAATGATAAACAGTTAAATAACTTTGAAAGAATGTTTCATATTTATCTTGATCACAGTTACGTACGTTTCCTGGTGTGTTTTAATGTCCAATGTTTTCTTTTGCGGCTCACATAGCCTATAAATCATCGTCGTAGTTGCAAAAAAACATAGTATATTGGAATTCCAATGGTTTTAATTGTATAGGATCTATGGATAAATGTGAAGCCAGCTGTAGGAGATGCCAATGTCTAGTCCCGTTACTATAGACGACATGGTTGCTTAGTTTTACAAAATTGAACTTTTAAGAAATGATAGGTCCTTTTAGTAGTAGGCGTGACAAAAGTTGTAAGTATGAATATGAATTACGGGGTTACCATGACGTTCAAAGTAAGATTGTTTCATTCTTATTTCAGTGTGGGTAAGAGACAGAGCTATACAGGTTGTCTAGCGCCATCTCTAACCCACACTGGAAATAAGAATGAAACAATCTTACTTTAAACGTCATGGTACAGGTCTCAGAATTGCTAGGTATCATTTTCAGAAGCTCTTCTACTAAATCAAAAAGGAAATCGGAGTGAAGCACAAAAAAAAAAATCTTTAGACAACAAAAATAAAATTTCTGAGTCAGTAAAAAAATATAAATCCTAAGAAAATTAAAAGTATATTTTCTATATACTGATCTTCATATTAATTCCGTATAGCGCATCCTTATTAAAAAAGAGACGTAACTCAAAAAATTGAGTATTTGAAAAATGAACCTTATTTTTGAAACGTATGTTTTCAGATTCATATAGCATATTTTTGAATTAGGTCTATTTATGGTTAAGCATGCGATATAATGATGGCAAGTAGAGAGAGCCCCTTTTTGCATCAGCTGTCATCAGCCACGTTTGCTGTCTAACAAAGAGTGCATCCCTTCTCGAATTATGTTTTATTGTTATACAACATGTAAATGAAATTATATATACCCTTGTACACCCCAAATATAAAATTAAGATACCATAGCAATTTAAGCACTCAAGTTTTACTTAAATGCATTCAGGTAGTGTTTTTTAAGAAATTAGTTATCCTAATACATAGTAAATAAATAATTTGGGCATCAATGGACTATATTTGTGGTGCATTGATATCGGTATCTACGCACACATACGAAAGTTTTATCTTGAAATTTTTTTTTTTATTCATTTATCATTGATTATTGTAGGATGAAAAAAAAAATATTTTAAAAATATCTGAAATCAATTCAGTAGCCGATTTAAAAAATTCTACTTTAAGGACTTTTTTAAGGTTAAAAAAAATCTATTACCATCTAAGAATCGATTATCATCGAGTTATCATTAGCTGATAAAAAATTTGTTAAAGGTTCATCTGGATGAGTAAAAGTGATTTTAAAATATAACCATTTCTTTGGTAATTAGTCACTTCTCCCACATTAGGGTGAAGTGGGAAGGCGCGTCAGATCTTTGCCTCTGTCTAAAATCTACCTGTGTCCTTCAGTTGCCCTTTACGTTCTAGGACCACGGTAATTCTTTCCAAGGCTCCTGCAGTCTTAGTAGGCATCGGTTTTACTGGTCCCCTTCTGGTTTGGTGACAACTTCTTGAAACGCGCGTGTAACACTGCGCGTCCTCGATTTGAGTCTAGTCCATAACGAACGAAGCTACCCATTGCGTGCCGACCCACGCTTACTGAGTTAAGAAATGATCAAATATTTTATATCCGCTCTATAGGATGGAAAGGGCTTGTCAGATTTTTACTGACTAAACCCACCTATGTTCCTTCAGCTGCCTTTTGCATAACAGGACCATGATAACTCTTTCAAACTATTCCGTAGCAAATCGTATTGACACACATACTGTATCCTGATCCTCATTCTTGAACTCGTGAATCCTTTTCTTTGTAAAGCTAATTACACGTGTCCGGGTTCGTTCTGTCTTCGTCGCATTTTATCGACAAGTTCATTATGCTTTAGGCTTTGTTAAATAAGTACTACACTAAATATGTGTAAAGGAGAAAGTTTGTATATACGCACGCAAACACGATCAAACTGCTGTACAGATTCGAATACAATTTGGTTCACGGCCAGACCATGTTCTGGAATAGTACATACTTTCTACCTTGGAAGTATGTTCCCTTGGGATAAATAATTTACTACTTTCACGAGGGCAAAGCTGCTGGTAGATGCTGACCATAAAAATAAGGTTCTGCTTACTTTGAATCCTCTTTCAATTATAATAAACTAGCTTTAAGAGCAGTGGTGCCCAAGTGGTAACGGCCCCGACTTACGAGTTGTAGGTTGCGGGTTCAAACCCAACCAGGCGCATTACTTTGTGTAATTTATTTCATCACCACTGCTCTCAAAACGGTGAAGGAAAACATCGTGAGGAAACCGGCATGTCCTAGAACCAAAAATTCGAAGACATGTGACATCCACCAACCCGCACTGGGCCCGCGTGGTGGATTACGGCTCATTCCCTCTCCTAGAGAGGAGGCCTGAGTCCCAACAGTGGGAACATTATAAGGCCGACTATGCTATTCTAAACTAGCTTTTGCCCGCAGTTTCGCCCGCGTACTTAAAATATAGCCTATGTCACTCAGGAATGAACCAGCTTTCTATCAGCGAAAAAATTTTTAGCAATCGGACCAGTACTTTCAGAGATTACTTCCTACAAACAAAAAAACAAACTAAAAAAAAACAGTAGATTTCAAAGAGAATGCAATATATGACCATGTTTCCCTAAAATCAATAAATCAGAGTTATTTTGATGTCTGATTTTTGTGGGACGTCTTTATTGTAGTGCCGTGGCTAAGTAATAACAGCCGCACTGGTCCCCAAAGTTAAGTAATCCTTGCCGAGGTCAGTCTGCGGCGGATAGGTAACCATCTTACTACGCCGAGACACCTCCGTGCCTCGGATAGCACGTTAAGCCTTTGCTCATATTGTGACCCAAATTATAGTCCTTGAATAATAGTAAGAGCTAAGGGCTCGGAGTTTCCTTACGTTATCGAAACAAGAAAGATGATATCCGCAGGAGAAGCAGCACTGGACAAGGTCCAGCCTCCCACTAGGTGAACCAATAAGAATAATAATAATAAGAACCCGACCGATTACATGTTTACCAACGGTCTATAAAGTTCTTACATCCATACTGAGAGCCAAAATTAATACTCACATTGAGACAAATTCTATCATGTCTGCCTCTCAGAATGGATGTAGGAACGGGTCCCGCGGTACTAAGGAGCTGCTCCTTATTGATGTTGCCATTAGCCAACAGGTTCGTCGTTCTCGAAGAGATCTGTCGACATGTTGGATAGATTATAAGAAGGCCTATGACTCAGTGCCGCATACATGGCTCATGAGGGTGCTGGAGCTGTATAAAATTGACGCAACTCTGCGCACCTTCCTGATGTCGTGTATGGGGCAGTGGAGGACAGTCCTTCATTATCCAGGATGTCGACAAATTTTGGAGAACAGCGAACCGATAAGGATCGAGCGTGGCATATTCCAAGGCGACAGTCTGAGTCCGCTGTGGTTTTGCCTAGCCTTGAACCCTCTCAGCACACTGCTGGAGAGTTCGGGCTTAGGCTACCGGTTGAGAAGAGGTGGTCAGGTCATATCTCACCTTCTTTACATGGATGATCTGAAACTCTTTGCCCCCAACAACTTGCAACTGATGGAGCTACTGAAGGTAACTGAAACCTTTAGTAGTGCCATCAGGATGGAATTTGGTGTGGACAAATGTGCAGTCATGCATGTAAAGCGAGGAGAGATTATGGAATCCGTGGGAACCCAACTCTCGGATTCTATACACCTTAGATCCCTCTGCTCAACTGAAACTTACAAGTATTTGGGTATGTCGGAAGCGTTAGGCATCAATACTGCTGACGTGAAACAATCGTTGAAGGAGCGCTTCTTTTGCCGCCTGAATAAGGTACTAAATAGTCTTTTATCAGGCGGGAACAAGGTGCGCGCTTTCAACGGTTGGGTCATGCCGGTTTTAATGTACTCTTTCGGCATACTCAAATGGACTCAGACTGAACTTGACGCCCTGGATAGAAGGGTCCGGACACTGCTTACCGCAAATCGGATGCATCACCCACGGTCATCGGTGATGAGGCTGTATATCCCGCGGAAGTGCGGGGGTCGTGGTTTCTTAAACGCTAAGACCCTACACAACCGTGAGATATGCAGTCTCAGGGAATACTTCCTTAAAACCGACGTGGGGATGCACCGAGATGTGGTGGTGGTGGACAAGGGCCTCACCCCGCTCTCCTTGGCTAACGAGAACTGGCGCAAGCCTGTAGTACTGGACACTAATGAACGCAAGGAAGTGTGGCAGAGCAAGGAGCTTCACGGACGCTTTTACCGGGCCTTACATGGGCCCGATGTAGACCTGTTAGCGTCCGTATCTTGGCTGCGTTTCGGTGACCTCTTCGGGGAAACCGAAGGTTTTGTCTGTGCGATAATGGACGAAGTTATGATGACGAACAACTACCGGAAATACATTGTGAAGGACGGTACGGTTGACATCTGTCGGGCATGCCACCGGCCCGGGGAATCAATCCGACACATTATTTCTGGGTGTTCTCGTCTGGCTAACGGAGACTATTTGCATAGACACAACCTCGTAGCCAGGATTATCCACCAGCAACTTGCTCTTAAATACAATCTTGTTGAATCAGAAGTACCGTACTATAGGTATGTGCCCGACCCAGTTCTTGAGAATGGCATCATTACGGTGTATTGGGATCGATCTATCATCACTGACAGGACTATTGTTGCGAATAAGCCTGACATAGTGGTGATAGATCGACTGGAGCGTCGCACAATGATTGTTGATATAGCGGTCCCTCATGACGAGAACCTTGTGAAAGCTGAGAAAGATAAACAAACTAAATATCTTGACTTAGCTCGCGAGGTTGTCGACATGTGGGAAGTGGACACAGCAGTCATTGTGCCGATAATCGTGACGGCCAATGGCTTAATTGCCAAGAGCCTCGACCACCACCTGAGGAGGCTCTCGTTAGGCAGTTGGATCAAGGGCTTGATTCAGAAGGCAGTACTTCTGGACACGGCGCGTATAGTCCGGAGATTCCTCTCTCAGGAGCCCTGACCACCGGTAGCTTGGACCCTGTTCCCGATGCCGGTGTGCTACTATTTTTTATATTTTTAAATGTTTTTTTTTATGAGCTTTGTTTTTAAAAAAATATTTAAAAATGTAATTTATATGTATGTTAAACTAATAAAGGAAATAAGAATAATAATAAATTTTATTTTCCAATTTATTATTATTCAATTACCAATGAAGTGAGGGTAGTGGAAATCCGATGGATGCGAGACGTACAAGACCGGTGGTGGTGACGACTCTTGAGAGAGGCCTATGTCGAACAGTGGACGTATAGCATAATAGCATAATCAGCCTTTCAATGTTCCCACTGTTGGGACTCAGGCCTCCTCTCTAGGAGAGGGAATGAACCGTAATCCACCACGCGGGCCCAGTGCGGGTTGGTGAATGTCACATGTCTTCGAATTTTTGGTTCTAGGACATGCCGGTTTCCTCACGATGTTTTCCTACACCGTTTTGAGAGTAGTGGTGATGAAATAAATTAGACAAAGTAATGCGCCTGGCTGGGTTTGAACCCGCGACCTAAAACTCGTACCACTTATATACACACTTATTACCACTCGGCCACCACTGCTCTCAAATTATCACTCTCACTTGGGCTAAAATTATGATAATGATAATGAATAAGAATGTACTTTACAAACAAACCTAAAATAAATATAAAAAAGAATTCAAGCGTACCTATTTAGGTATGCTCTTCTCGGAAAATATTTACATTAATATCGTATCGTATCGTCTCTGAGAAGAGAGGCAGTCGTCGGTAAAAAAAAACAAAAAAACGTCGCCAATAAAAAACTTTCTTCCTATAATAAGGTACTAGTTTCCAACTGTACCTAGTAGGCGCGGGCTTGCGGACGGCGAGTAATGGGTGGCTCGCCGTCCAACGGTCCGGTAACCATCCGGACCGAGCCCAAGTCGTCGACGGCGCGTGCTGTTCCACGCGTGCCTCAAGGAGATGTCAGCAGCTGTAAGGGCCCAGTAGGGTCGAAGCCTACTGGGGCCACGGGTAGTGTAAAAGCGAAGCCCAGGGCCCCGGGATGAAGGCAAAGAAGGAACAGGAGTGGGTTTTTAGTCAGTAAGAGTCTGACACTATCTCCCGCTCCGCCCAAGAGCGGGATTTGTCATAAGATGATTTACCCACCTAAAAAAAAAAACTGTATCTAGCAATAAACTTAATCAATATGACAGTGAACAACATTTTAATTAAGACTGTACTCAGCTATGCATTGAGTCTTGATTAAATATGCGAGAACATTCTTAGTTTTTATCCATTTAATTGTATGGAAGCCACCGTAGTATTGAAGTGATATCTTAACCGTTTCTTTAAGGTACGGGATAGTATTCTTAAAGCACTCGATATCGCTTGCTTAGCATAGCATAGTCGGCCTTTTAATGTTCCCACTGTTGGGACTCAGGCCTCCTCTCTAGGAGAGCGTATGGGCCGTAATCCACCACGCGGGCCAAGTTCGGGTTGGTGGATGTCACATGTCTTCGAATTTTTGGTTCTAGGACATGCCAGTTTCCTCACGTTATCGCTTGATATTACATTAATAACAAAACATTTTTGTTTGTTATTTTTAAAAATACTTATAATTATTGTTATGACAACTTCGAGATAAATATACTAGGGTGAGGGGCCGGAGTAAGAGAGATACAATCCGCAGGGTAATTTTGTGGCGAACTGTAGATTATTAACCACAGACCTGATCTCCCGGGGGAATTCTTGTTCTTCATCTCTGGCCCGAGTGAACACTGATGAGGAACAGAGCTCCCACTTCTCTTTTGCCTTTATTGGCTGGCTTGAGTGGAGATTCGCAAGAGCAAACGTGCTCGGGAGAGAAGTATAATCCAGTAAGGGTTGTCCTGATAGCCGTGGTATCACTTCTCAAGCACTTTAGGATATGTTGCCCACTTATAGCTACTTCACGTCGTGCTATGGACCGTTTTTGGGGGCTCATTTGCTGTGTGTGCAAGTCACTCTCTGCCTTTATCGATGGAAATTAATAACATTGTTCAGGCAGGGGCCATAGTCTTAACATAGTTCCTGGTAACCAGTCTATTTAAAACTGCAAAAACCATCGCCTTATGTCTTAGTTTTCCATATGTCGCAATAGTTTCCCACCAACCGGGGGTTGTCCTTGGATGCACTAGCGTAATGCATACAGGGATACTCGCCGGTTGGTACCACAATCCATTAAAAGCGTCTAAGGGGCCTCTGCGAGTTGGTTTCGACTCCTCGTACGCCTTCCAAACGTCCAGGACCCCAGGGTTCTGAGATATAGTAACCCATAATGAAATAAGAATAATAAATAATTTATTATCAGGCATCTTGGCCCATAGATCTTACATATATAAACACATACATATATACATTAGGGTGTTTCATGTATTTTTACGATTTTCATTTGACTTTGCTCTAATTCGTTCCACTTATGCAGTGTTCATGTACCAAAAATCATCATAATCAGTTAATATTTAGAGATTGCACAACGCCAATAAGTACGTCGTCAGTGAAGATTAAATTTTTAATATTATCCCCTCGCGGGTATAGGGTTAGGTTATTATTATTACGTAATTGCGCGTTTTAACATAAAATCACCAAAAAAAAAAATTAAAAAAAAAATTTATATATCACATACATATGTTTAGGAGTAATCATTGCAAAACATTGAATACTTTCTTATTTTTTGGTCGATTGATGATCTAAAATATTTAGGTTTACGCAAGATAGCTTTCTTCATTAAATATGAAAAAAAAATTGATTGGCCCATAAAGTCCCACTGCTGGGCAAAAGCCACCCCTACTTCCCATCACATAAATCTGTCTTCTGTCATTACGGGTCATTCGTTCCTCTAAATCATTATTCATCACATACTTCACCCACTCTAAGGTCCGCCACCTAAGAGCGCGAGAAGTAAGAATAATAATAACAAATTTGTTCACAATTTTTTTTTACAGGAATCCTTTGAAATCCCTGACTTCTGAGCTAGTTAAAAATCTGTATTACAGAAGTCACTTTGTACTTCATATAATTTGTGAATAAAAAATATTAAAAAAATAAGACGAAATAAATCAAATAAGTGATGGGTAAGGTTACTCATGTTGTGTTTATGCATGTAAATGACGTCATTGGACGCCACGCTAAAAAAAAACAGCTGAACAGGGAAGGAATATCGATCGATCATCATCATCTTCCTGCCCTTGTCCCGTGTTATTTGGGGTCGGCGCAACACGTTTTTTTCTTCCACTCTGCCCTGTCACTCGTCATGCTATCATTTTTGAATATATTGATAATTGAATATCGATCGATAAGTTCTAAAATCTAGTACATTGAAAGTTGAGAATCACCCTCATGTAATAAACAAACAACTTTTTACACACTAGATACGTATTGAAGCTACCCGTACTACCATTAAGGCAATTCAATAGAATTTTTCTACGTTTCGACGAGCGTCGTCAATTTAACTTCTATAATTGACTCCTTATAAAGCATGTTAGGAAAGTAGCAAGTTTTCTAGTTCTGACTCGATTATTAATGTACAATATCTACTTTTCTTCTGTTTTTATTTGAGTTTAGGTTTAATATTTAAAAAGGTGGAGGTTTCTAGGCAGTTTAGGTTTAAGCATATCATCCAAAGAGTGAAGTAGTTATTTCGATGATTTTTTTAGCTTATGCCAGCGAAAATAGAAAATAAGTAAGCAATATCACTCAGTTATAAGTTAGCATTCTACTAGTGAAAGAATTTTTCAATTAGTACAATAGTTTTTGAGTTTATATTACAAACCAAAATATAAATATTTTCTCTTTATAATATAAATATTGTATTGTAATATAAAAGATAATAAATCACTTGACAACAAAACGTATGTGTATCTACATAAACGGAATTGTTTGACAGAGTGTGGCCCTGGAACATAAAGAGCAACTTACTTCAAAAAAAGTGACACGCACAAATTTCATGCAGTCCGTGTCTACACATCAAGGCAATGATTTAGGGCAGTGCTGCTAAATACAGCCCCAATATAAGGCATTATGAAACTTGTTGTATAAAACTAAGTATGACCAAGACCCAATGGGGGCAATTATCTTGGTATTAAAGCCACTTATATTATGTTATAGTAAAGGGAGATATATTGGTGATATTTTTTAAACACAAAACTATACAGTTTCCTAAGCATAATATGTTACTAGTGTGAAGATATTTATTCTCCTCACGCTCGTAACAACTCACTAACGTTGTTTCATGGATGTTCTTGCTTGGAACTGCGTGGTATTCTATTTTGAAAAAAATATCATCACATTACTTATATCACCAATATATCTCCTTATTATATCACCAATATATCACCTTATTTGATAAGATTCTGTTGAGCAATATTAATAATACGTGTACTCTCTCTTCTTTAAACATATGTTTAAACCGTAATCATCTCTGTTGGTACAAAGAGCATGGGCGATGAAATTGTTGATGAAATTAGCTTAGAACTGGGCGTTGATAGGTTTATTTATTTAAAATTATGTAAGTAACACCAATGCGATGCTATGATGCTATTACCAGCTATACATACATCTGTATTCATTTTATACAAATAACAAATAATATACATAAACTATTAAACCAAAAAACATACAGTATAATATTAATTAACCTGTACCTATATTTTCAATGCACTTTAATCATAATCATAATCATTTATTTTGTTTGTAAAACATAGCTATTACAGAAGGTGGTATAAATTTACATTGCGCTGTTTTGCCAAATATTGGCATACAATCTTATAGTAAATGTCAGCACGCATAGTAACAAATATTTAAAATTATATTATAATGTCAGAATAGATCTACGTCAGTAGTAATAATGTTGAATACTCTTATAGCGTGCGACAAGGGGGCAAACTTGTTCAAGTTTGTCCTAGAGAAAGGCTCCAGAAGCGTGGGTGTGGGATGGCATGACCGTGGCTTCCATCTCATACAGATGCTCCCGAGGTTCCTGCGCGCGAATTTAAATCATAATACAGCATTTGGAGATTTTGAAGTTTAACTGGTTGTCTACACTCCACTTCACTACACTATCAATATCTCGCTGGAGCCGTTCACAGTCTGACGTATTTGCCACCGACAAGAACAACTTCAGATCGTCTGCAAATAGCAAACACCTCGCCTCCTTTACAACCTCTGGGAGATCATTGATCAGTAGTGTGAATCCTAATGGACCGAACTTGCTACCTTGATTCACCCCCGGAAACGTGAAATAAGGTTTGAATACGTATCCACCATATTCAACATACTGCTGGCGATCGCTAAGGTAGTTCTCGAATAATTTCAGAAGGTGCGGTGTGAAACCGCCTACCGCAAATTTGGCCAACATGACATCGTTATCAACGGTGTCAAACGCCATCCGGAAGTCGAAGTACGCAGCGTTAGTTAATTTGTTAACCTTTCTCTTTTGGTTTCAGCCCCATTGATCCGCAAGCAACCACTTACTGCGTTGTAGCATCACACAGAAAGAACTACACATCACTATGTGCTGCACAACATGATATAAAAACCAGTCGTTTGGAAAACAAATCCAATAGGCTGAGTCAAGAAACGGAACGGAAAATTAACGAGCGGTTGGATAATGAGACCCGCTTGGATATATTGACAGAAGTAGATAACAAGATCAACATAGATTCGGACACTTTTAACATTTATGAAGGGAATTTCAACAACGTGTTCAGAAGGAAGAAGTTTGGTAAAAACCTTTTACTGTTTGTTAAAAAACATAAAGACGACAAATTACTCACAATAATTACTATAGCTGCGGATCGAACTCGCGGCAAATGTCGTTCAATACCAACATTTTGGAATATTGCTCACTCCCCATAGCAAATAGTGTATTAATTTATAGCCTATAAGTTGACCAGACCTACAAAAATTATGTATGCAAAATTTGAGCAGAATTGGTTCAGTAGTTTTTGCTCCAACTAAGTATAAATATTGCTCAACAATTTTACTTTTTTATTTTTCTATTAAGGTGAAATTTTATTTTCTAGGACGTAGTACGAAAGTGACCGATGAAGATCCAGTAATTGCCTGCGTAGGAGGGAGAACGCATCATTTGATTGAGAATCTCGACCCGAGTACGGTAAATAAGAACAAAATAAAGTATTTGACGCTTGTTTCCACGACTAATTTAAATGAATATTTTGTCACTTGTTTGAGCTTCTCGCCAAACCCAGCTTAGCATTAGAAGATTTTAATTATAAAGCCATCATTAACATACACTTCTAGCTATTTGACTTAAAACAAAAACCTTTTTGGTGTCACACCATTCAGTTTCGCTTTGGTACTTCTTGATTTTTTAAATCCAAAAAACATATATATTTGAATTGTTTGGAAACATATGGGCATAATTTTATAGACTGAAGTCCATGTTACTATGTATATCGTATTTGTTTTTTTTTTCCAGACTTACTTCGTGAGTGTTTTCGGTGTAGCTAAAGACCGTCGATCAGGGTCTTTATTGGCTACGGGCAGTGTGCGTCCACGCACATCCACTGCCAAGCGGCTCCGAGAGAACATTCCTATAAAATCGGATATAAGGGGGAGAAGCGTGTTTTATTTTAAAGTAAGTTCATCATCATCACCATCAATATCCCGATTTCACCCACTTCTGGGCATAGACCTCTTTTTCTTGTCTTTTCTTTCCAACTTCAGATTCCAGAATCCAGGTTTTTCCCACATGTTGTCTACTTAGTTCACCTGAAGTACAATACTTTTTCTTTCAGTGCTTAGACGCCAAGGTTCATAAAAGACTTGTATTTAGTCGATCTCATGAGCTTGTTGTAGTTTTTCCATTACGAAACACTCGATCATGGTCTGCGACGTCAGCAGTTGAAGTCGCAGACTTAAGTCATAATAATCAATCATGCTTTGTGTTTTATCTTTTCAACTAGGGAGCTCTAATACTCCAGGCCCATATCATTTCACATGTGTACAACGAAAAGTACTATCTACATAATTGTACCTATAATTCAAAGAATCATCAGTCACATCTGTAATGTTGCAGGCCACATTAGGCGCAGGAGGTGGTCTCTGGCTGACTTTATCAACTTGTGGAGGTGCTGTCGATGTCGAAGTACTTGTTCGGGGGAAAAGGCTCCATATGGCTAGAAATATTGGTAAGTACTATATATAGGTCCTCCGACCGACCGAATATTAGTATGTATGTAGTATAATAGTAGACCAGCCTTCAGTGAACTTTATTATAGTACACATGTGAATTCCATGCCCTCACTATTGTAGTCCAATGGAACGGTAATCTACATGACCAGAGAAAATTAGTTTTTCGTCGAAAAACTAATTTTTATTCAATGATTTGATCAAAAATGTTATTATTAATTAGTAAGGCCTTTTTAATTGATCGTAGTGTTTGAATATAAGATCTATGATTGATCTTAATTTGTTAAAATAACATATTCCTATAATGAAAATTGCCTATGATAAAGCAACAACCGGAATTGGATTAATCACCATAAAAATGTTCCTTTTTTTTCAGACCCTCACTCCAAATTCTTCGTACCAGCACCAATTTCGACATCTTCTATCCAAGAGACGAGTGATGAAGGGTCAGTTCAGTTTGACTCCAGTTCAGAAGAAGCCAGAATGAGATATGTCATCAAAGTTGTACCAAGCAGATGGGATAGAGATGGGGCTGTTGGCATAGATGTGAGTATATTCAAACAACTAAACTAAAGAAGTTGTAGGTGTGAAATGATGACTAAGCACAATGGTCATTCAATATAATTTCCATAAGCAATACAGATTTTTTTACCAAAAACTTCGGATCGATGAGTACTTTCTAAATTTCATTTATGGTGATGTTTTGAACAATCCTACCAATTTTCAGCTAGACGCGAATTTTTGTACCCTTGGACGTCTAAATTGACTGGATTATTAGACGATAATACTTAAATTATGTTAGTAAAACCAAACAAAATGATTACTTAAAACAAAAGGAAGGAAGGCTTGTAACCGAAAAGCAAACTCAGAATGATTCTGTGCCATGGCAGACCCATAGCTTTTTTATCTTGGTCACCTTTGACCTTTTCTGTCAAAATTTAAAACATATTAAAATCTCAATTGTTTTCTCAGATGCAGCATAAACGTATTTCTTGTAAACAATGTTTATTCAACAAAAGTCAACTATTTCAGTTAACAGCATCGACCACACGATGGGGCGTTAGTACTCCAGAACTGACTGAAGATGGAGCCAACGTCAGGGAGCTTCGACCAATAAGATCCTGCAGGTCTGTGGATGTAGCATTCCTGCCAGCCACTCATAACGCTACAGATGTCATTAGGTAAGATCACTGATAAATCTGAGCAAATTTTGATTATGTCAAGCGTGCGAGCGAGAAAAAAGTATGGAGCTATACCTATAGTCATAGTCATAGTAATTTATTGGTAAGGGATTCTTACAAGTCTTATACAGAATGTTAATTATACTTAGTCAACAAATTAATGATTACATAACAATGTCAAATAATAAAAAATGTCAAACAAATAAAAGAGAATACAAGAAAAACAAATAAATCGAAGTCAAATCAAATTAAAATAAAAAAACAATCCTATAAAAAGTCACAATAATTTTTAGTCCAAATTAATATTTGCGTCAAAGTTAAATTAAATTAAATCATAAATTCGTCAAAAGAATAAAAAGCTTGCTCGATAAGCCATTTTTTCAAACGTGCTTTGAAGCTCCCTATAGTTGAGGCACCAGAAATAGCTACAGGCAGTTGATTTAAACTGTCGGGCCCATAACATGAGTCGTCTTAGAAGATTTGGTAAGCGTTCTCAAGACCGTCGATAACTGACTCCTGCTTTTGGTACACTATGAATGACGGCTGCCTACCTTTGGGTAAAGGTCGAGGTACACCCTATACACCCTATATAGCTCCATCTCTATAACATGTCAAGCGTGCGAGCGAGAAAAGTGTATGGTTTTTCTCATATTTACCCCGCGTCGATCTTTCGTAAAATTAATCTTTTTATATTCAGATACTGTATCCTGGCCCGAGAAACTATGAGTGGAGAAGCGTATGGATGCTGGTCTGGTAGAAAAGCTGCTAAAGGTCAATGCATTAACCATGCACAGAAAACGTAAGTCAATTCTATTATTTGAGGATTTTACCGTACTATCTCGTTTAATAACATTCTTTTTTTTTTTGCAATCATAAGTAGGGGTAGACTATCCCAAGTTATAGTAGGTACCCACTAGCTTCGCGAATTCTTTCTTTTTTTTTTATAAAACGCTGCCCTACACCAGGATTTACTCCTTTAAGGAGTGCCTGGAGAGGTGTCACGGCGTCCTCACCTTCTGCATGACGCAGGTCCTGTCCCTTCGGACATATTAAGTTCGGGAGGTCCCTTCTCTGGATTCAGGCAGATGAAAAGCTCGGGTTTGACCATTGTGCAAACCGCCCCGAGGACACGTTAGAGGTATTATGACCCGCTTGAGCGCAGCAACGCCAATCGATACAGTGCATTTTTAGGGTTCCGTAGCCAAACGGCAAAAAACGGAATCCTTATGGATTCGTCATGTCTATCTGTCTATCCGTCCGTATGTCACAGTCACTTTTTTCCGAAACTATAAAAACTATGCTGTTGAAACTGGGTGATTAAATGTATTCTGTGAACCTCATTAAGATTTTCACACAAAAATAGAAAAAAAAACCAATAAATTTTGGGGGTTCCATATTTAGCACTGAAACCCAAAAAAAATTTTTTTCGTCGAACCCATACGTTTGGGGTATCTATGGATTGGTCTTCAAAAATGATATTGAGGTTTTTAATATATTTCTTTTTTCTAAACTGAACAATTTACGCGAGAGACACTTCCAAAGTGGTAAAATGTGTGTCCGGGGGGGACATTATTGTTTTTCATAGTGAACTAAATTGAAATAATAATTGTAATTTTTTTTTTTGCATGAATTATAACAATAAAAAAGCTTGTGATTTGCATACCTCAACGCAAAGGCAAATAAGGAATATTGGTGTGGTTTTAATCAGTCATCATTAGATGATTTCCTACGTCTAAAAAAACCTTAGAAGTACCCTGAAGCGCTGCAAAAATACTTAGAAGTACCCTGAAGCGCTGAAAAAAAACCTTAGAGTACTTCTAAGCGCTCTTCTGTAGCGCTGAAAAAAACCTTAGAAGTACCCTGAAGCGCTGGAAAAAACCTTAGAAGTACCATGAAACGCTGTTTTGATATTAATTTGACAAACTTTTTTTTTCAGATCCAAAGTTATTAAACAGAAAATCAGGGGCTTAAAGGCTGGAAGGAAGTACGCCATTCAAGTGATCGCATCGAATAAAGGTTACTCAGTACCTTACAACACTCTTTACGTTGACACCAAAATTTCTTGCAAAGAGGATTAAATTGTGACGTCACTTTTTGTTGCGCAATAGGGAATGTAGTCAGGGTAAATCATTTCACCATTTGTTGAATGCCCATTGCATGACATTCAACGTTAAGAGGTTCTAGAAAACTGATATTCTATCAGCGATTATGAAATGGGCAACTGAAGGAAAACGGGCGGGTTAGTAAAAGTCGTAGGAAATCATCAAATAACTTCTACCGCAGTGGGTGGAGAGATAGAGAGTATTAGATTTTTACTGGCTAAGACCATGCCAAGTACCAATCAGTTATCTACTCTGCCACGAGTTTGCCACGGCTAAGGGTCAGTTCACACTGAAACGCGACACGACGCGACACTGCGCGAATTGCGACTCAAAATATAATTTTATTTTACACGATACATATTTCAGATCGAGATACCTCGCGGCGCAGCGCTGCGTGGTGCAATGTATTCTGAATTCTCACAATGAAATATGTGTCATTTCGTGTAGTAAATAAAGTTATATTTTGAGTCGCACTTCGCGCAGTGTCGAGTCGCGTCGCATCGAGTCGCGTCGCGTTGGTTCTCAGTGTGAACTAAAGGGCATATTACACTACGCGGTATTCAGAACACGATATTCAGACTGACTTATTTTTTGTTCCGAGTAAGACCGGTCTAACCCTTATTACACTACGAGATACCGACTTAGTCTGTCTGAATATCGAATAGTGTAATAGGCCATTAACGCTAACTTTTTCGAACAATTTCGCATTTTCTCCACATTCTGTACAAATCAATCCCCCTATTGCGTAGCAAAAAATACCTTTGGTAACAGTATTAGTAGATTAAATGAACGACAGTGTTTTACTATTATGTTCTTAAATATTAATATTTATAATCTTGCATGATTTTAATGCATTACAATGCGTTCTAAATAGGATAGAAGAAAAAATGGGATCGATTACCATGTGTGATGTCACGTCATACTGTCAAATCAAAGAATTAATGCCTTGTTGTGACGTCACGTCATACTGTCAAATCGCAAGAAATTGGGAAAAATTGAACTCAGAGATGAACAAAATTGAAAAACTGGATTTTCATTAAACTTTTTTCGTTCACAATTCGTAAATAAATTGAATTTTAAAAAAAAATCTTATTTTACTCACCCTCGTACTCAGCTTTAGCCCAAGTTGCCCTACACTAGGAATTACGCTTATAAATCTTGGGTGCGTTCACAAACATGTAAAGTATAAACTTACAAATGACACCCAGACCCAGAAAAACTATCACAAATAGTTGCTACGCTAACCGACCCATCAATTTGTAAAAACTTTGGAAATTACGCGTTCTAGGCAGCTCTAAGTATATACATAGAGCTGCCTAGAACGCGTAATTTCCCAGCAGTACCTTCTCGGAGTAAAAATAGGTTTATCACTATAAAGTCTATTTGTGTTTGCTGAACAATAGTCCCAAATACCTACTGCCGGTAGGTACTGCTGTTGTCTAAAACTCATGGTTTTCAGAATAGCTTACGTTAAAGTTTGATATACGACGAACTGGGGCCGGATTAAGGCAGGCAATTTTTTTTTTCATAGTTTTGGCAATTCGTTGGCAAGTCGTAAAAAATGTTTTGTTGTAAAAAAAAAACTGACTCTATTACATATTTACTACTTATATGTAATAGGGTCAGTTTTATTTCATATATATATATATATATATACATTATTTGCTGTAAATGTACAGCACTAAGTATAGCCTAAAGTTGTTTCATTATAGCATGGCAATATCGGCCATTGACCGATCTAGATTTATTGACATTCATGATTTAAAAAATGAGAATTAAGACTAAAGCCGTTTAATGCATCTGTCACAGTCCTCAACACTTGTTACTATTATGAAACGAAATACTTTGTTGTTGGGGTCTTCAAAGACTAAAGGCCAATGACCGCTTTTGCTATGCTAAAATGATATAATTTGGAATAATGAAAAATTGTAAATAAATTTTAGTAATTTAAACTATTAGATACATAATAATAATTATAGTAATGTATCTTACTTAAAACTAGTAGATAAGTTAGGTCAATAAAGTTGGAGCTTAACTACCTACCTACTTGTGTCTTCAAGTATCGTTAATTGTGGCATTTATATTTGTTTTAATTTAATGTTTACTACCTAATTTGCAGTCATTGTATATTTGTGCTTACTTTTTGACGTCTCTATGTCATAAGGTGTTAAGAAACAAATAAGGTACAGTCACACTCAAAGCACTTATGTACTAATGATGTCTAGATTGAAGGAGTTCAATAGTGCACAACTGCAACAATTTATGTTAGGTACAAATTATGAGATTCAAAGATCACAAATTCAAATAAACCATTTACAGACACTTTAGAAATGTCAAGAAATCAGTCAGTCATAAAAAAATATGATAATTGCACATTCCAAAGCGTAGAACTCTATGGAGAAGAATGTGCAAGGAACTAAATAGCAAATAATAAAGAATAAATTAGACATGGGCCATTAACATTTTTATATGTAGAAGTTTTAGGTATCTACTTTTGTTTTTAGTGATTGCAATTTCTATTTTGACCCTTGACTGTACCTATTTAGCTGACATTAGGAATCTGAATTTGGACGATTTTTTTGCAAAATGTTTTTCAGTTTCTTATTAAAAAATAATTACATCGTACATCTTCTGAACATTTGGTATGACAACATTCTAGAAACAGTACCTTATTTTGTAACGATTTAATTATGAAAAAATGTATCAGTTCCTATCATTTTGTTTGTATATACATAGAGTTGATAAAACAATTATTATTGTCTATATCTACAAATTAAATAAAACCAGCAATTCATTTGTTTTCTTTATCGTTATTTCCACAAACTATGAATATTGGTAAATGGTATACAGTATGTGGATGTACCACAGACTGACTGTTTTCCCCGGAACAACCTGAACACTCTAATTTTAACGTTAATTCACCCCGGATTCAATTCTAATATACTCTAGATAGGTCCCCTCTTTGAGTAGTAGCTAGCTGGAGAGACTTCACGGCGTCTTCACGTTCCGCTTGACGCACTTGTTTGGGAGGTTTCTGTTTTGGATTCGGGCGGAAGAAACGCCCGGGTGTCAACATTGTACAGATCGTCCGGAGGCCACGGTGGAGCATTACGGTAGTAGTGTACACTACTCGTTCAGACCATGATCTGGTGTGAGAGGGAATGGCAAATAGCTCTATATGTAAAACAGAAATGCTAACGCCGAAATTAAAGTTATTTTGTTTGTTTCAGTTTATTTTTAAAGTCGATTATTTTTTTTTTTGTATTTTTTTTTGTTTATAAAAAAGTTTTTTATTTCGAGTGAAGTACGGTAGCTGTTTTAATAAAATTTAATTTTTCGTGGATATTGTTATGTACAATTATGTGGTTGTGTATGTCAAGTGTCAGTACACAATAAAATGTGCATTTATTGAAAGAGGTGCGATCTCAGTTTAATAAAGCTGAAAATTTTATTGTAGTGGTGAGTACCTCAGGAACACTTGCCAAGGCTGACTCGATATATTTGCTAACAAATAAGTACTACAAAAACTTTAGAACTTGTAACCATCGGCATTCTAATGTTAAACAAAGGATATTGCTTAAAAGACTTAGTATCAAAGCCAAAACCTTTATATAAAAAAATCTAAGTCCTATTTAAGTGTCACTGTCATCCATCACCACTGCTGCTACTGTCATTGTACGTATGACACTGGTAGTGTTCCCACATTAGGGTATATCTTCCTAAAATTAGGGATATTTTATTGTTAAAGGATTTTCAGGACGTTCAATATTATTTAGAACATTTTTTAAATATCGTATTAGTATATGGAAAAAAACACCTCGGAATATTTCACAATGAAATTTGTATAATTAATATCATAAAGCTGAAGAGTTCAGAGTTGGATAGCCCATTCGTTGAGGAAGGCTATAGGCTATTTATAATATAACGTTACGACAGCAAGGGACAGATAATGTAATAATAAATGCCTGTACAAATCAATCGGCTTAATTGTACTATACTGGACAGCGAGTTTTACACTCATAATTTTTTATTGAAAAGGTTTATGTCTAAAAAGTAATAACGCAAGTCTTTAAACAACCCAAAAAACTACATTTCAGTGCACAAATATTCTTATACAATCATGGTAGTGCTATTGCTCTCCAACAACAAAATTTATTTTTTTCATTTTTAAATACAAGAAAGTATACAATTGCTATTGTGGGAGGATGGTTCAAGGGGTTGAGGGTGACCCTTTCCCCAAAAATCTACAAATCTGCCCCAAAAATGCTTAAAATGTACTATTTTTTTTATTTCTAACCTAAAAATTTAAACCAGTCCAGTCCATTTATGATTGATTGGTAAAACTGTACTATAGGTAATAGTACAGTTTTACCAATCAATCATAAATACTAAACTTTTTTGTTAATAAATTATGAATTAATATATTAATACTAATCGCAATAAACGATCACATTATAATCTCGCTTAGTTTTAGGGAAAATTATAAATCAGAAAATGGCAACATTAGTAAAACAATTTTTAGTTTTAATCAGCTCATCAGCTGTCTAATTATTTCTCCCTAATATAAACGTCATTACTAATTGTATTATTAAAGATCGCTCTCTAAATAAGCAAAAAATAATACAAAAAAATGTCAGTGAAAGAGAAAGAGTTCTTTGGGCCGCTAACTCTTCACCAGAAGACAGAAAATCCTTCAATTTTTAAGAGCGAGGAGTTGTACGAATGTTCTTGTGTTTTGTGCGAAGAAAATTTCACTCTACCGAAAAATGAGAAGCAGCTACTAACTCATTTATTTATTGAGCATCGCCTTGTCATAGCAGATGTTAATCAGATCGCAGATTTGAAGGAATACATTCGGTATTGGCGACTCAGATTTAAAGGTTAGTTCTAAGTGTTAATATTGTTTAAAACATAATAATATTAATAGTCTTTACATGCTATATTTGAAACAGAAAATCTTAATGCTATGAATAACATTAATTTATTTTACAATGGTCTTGCAACTCCTGTTTGTATCAACGACAACCTCCCTGAGCCCTGCGTTAAAAAAATACTTGAGTTGCAACCCAGGGTTGTTCTTTTGTTACTCGAGTAGCTACCCTAGAGTTAACCCAACTAACTCTGACTCCGAGCAGGGTAGGTAGGTGTAAGCGGCCATAAGTGACACTTGCTTGATATTGACAGTTGAACGCCACGTTCGCGTTAAAAAATTCGAGCATAGAGTATATACCCTAATGATGTCATTAGAGTTAACTCTAACCACATTTTTAAACACAGGGCTGATGTCTCCACAACTTTTTGTCTTTGAGTGATTTTATCCACAAACCTTTTTAGTTTAATTAAAAAAAAAAATTAAACCCTAAGCAAACACCAGCGTTCGCTCTCTCATTGTCTTTCTATTGTGTCTCTAATTATGGTACTTATGTGAAGGTTAAAGTCAAGTCTCTTCAAGTCAAAAGTGAATAGGTTACTACTAGGTAAGCATGCTCCATTGTTGACCACATAGACGCTTTCCATCAGGTGAGATAGCGGTTTAATGTGAGTATATCAACAAGAAAAAATTACTCAAAAAATACTTCAATTTTTTATCCTGTTTTGCTGATTAAAATAGTTTTGAAGTAAAGAACTGCAAAATGATTACAAAAACATAATCATGTAATTCAGTCTTTTGAGTTATTTTTGGGTTCATTATCGGCTTCATCTAGTTTAAATTAAAGAAAAAATTTAAGTGTAAAATCATTTTTAAAAACCTATTTCCTAAAATAATTTCATCTATATATATAAAAGGAGAAAATGAGTGACTGACATATCAACAAACAGCTGAAATTATGGGGTCTACGGGTGTGAAACTTTGTACAAGGTATCCTTTTATGACGTAGGCGAGCACTAAGAAAGGATTTTCCAAAATTCACTCCCTAAGGGTATGTAAGGGGATCCAAAATTTGTATGGAGAAACCTACCTTCACACGGGAGAAGCCACTGGCAGAAGCTAGTTTATCATATTTTTCAAATATTCATAATTATATTTAAAAAACACTTAACTAAGTATTAATAATAATTATCTATGTACATACTAATTAGAACTAACTACAGCCCTTAGGTCCCTTAAAGTATTAACAGGGCATTTGGAAAGGATACAATTTGTGAGCAGTCAAACCCAACAATCCGTGAGTTACAAGCCCAAATGAATTGATATTATAACTAAGTACCAACAAAGCAAAACAGTATAATACGTGTCATTAATGTTTATACAGTAAATTTTAAGGTGTGTCCATTACACAATAGGTTTTGCTGTCAGATTTGCCACAGTAAATTTTTTGATTGCAGAAATTTATGATTGATGGAATTGATTGACGCCATCATGACCGTGTAATGGACGCCTTATATATCTGCTTATCAGATTATAGGCATCGGTTTACGTAATACAAAATCTTAAACATTGAAAGGTGTCAGGACTTGTTAAGAAGGTAAAATAATTTCATATTCACACAAACACATACAATATAATAAAGATGAAATGTATTCAGTAATTCCACAACTCTACAGTGATTGTCCAGCCATTCTGATATCAAAATGAACCGAAGGTATAAGCAATTCACTTATCATAGTAACCATCCGGTGGTTGTGTGCGGGGACTTTAATGCCAAGAACTTGGCTTGGGGTTCCTGGTTCCCGAACCAGTGGGGTCGGATGGTGGAGGACTGGGCTCTGGAGACAGGCCTGGTCGTCCTAAACCGTCTGTCCCCACGTGTGTGCGGATGTGCAGGGTGACTTAGTGGTGGACATCTCGTTCTCCAGCCGCGCTCTGTCGCCGCGTGTCGTTAACTGGCGCGTTATGGAGGGGGTGGAGACGTACTCAGACCACCGGTACATCCAGTTTGACGTCTTCGCCCAAACCTCGACCGGGCCGATCCGACAGAACCCTTGTGGTCCGTGGTGGGCGCTGAGGCAGATGGATCGGCAGCTACTCCTGGAAGCCGCGACGGTACAGGCCTGGGAGCAAGCACCGGACAGGCCTGTAGACATCGACGTCGAGGCAGAGTGGTTCCGGGAGGCCATGTCTGCGACGTGGCAATGCCCCGAGTCCATCCAGGACGTGCTCAGCGCACTGGTATACTGGTGGACGCTGGAGATTGCGGCACTGCGCAACGCGTGCAATGCCGTGCGACGCCGGTATGTCAGATACCGCAGGCGCCGCATCCGTCCACCGGATGCGGAGGCCAGAGAGGCGGAGCTGTACGAAGGATAAAGAAAGGTAAAGCTCACCCTCCGAACGGAGATAAGGCAGGTCAAACTCGAAGCTCGCAACATGTGGCTGGGGACTCTGAATGGGGACCCATGGGGACGCCCCTACGAGGTGGCGGAACAAACTCCGCCCCTGGGCTCCCCCGCCGACGCAGTCTCCGGCCCCAGCTTGTAGAGGGTGTGGCGAGCACTCTGTTCCCCCGCGAGGGGAACACTCTCCGCCGCCCATGGCTCGGCCACTAGCGGTGTCCGACGCGGACCGCGATGGCGACGACGACGACAACGCTCCAGAGGTGACCGAAGTAGACCCGATGGCTTGCCTGGGAAGGCAAGCCTTTGGGTCTACCTCGGTCTACCTCGGTACCATCTGGGTCTTGGCCATGGAGGCTCTCGGGCCGGCCCATTGTGCTGCTCGACGGGGCCGGGGCCGGGCCGGATCTGGCGGACGGCCAGTTCGGTTTTCGCAGGAGGCGCTCCACGGTGGACGCCATCATGCGCGTGCGAGCTCTCACGACGGGGGATGCGGTGGCCCAGGGCAGGTGTGTCGTGGCGGTGTCTCTTGACATCGCCAACGCCTTCCACTCCCTGCCTTGGAGTAGCATTAGGAGGGCACTGCGGTATCACCGGCTACCTCTGTCGTGTGGTCGAGGCGTACCTGTCGAACAGGTACATCATCTAGCCTGATCACCAGGGAGAGTGGGAACGTCGAGAGATGTCGTGCAGTTTTCTGGAGGGATCGGTACTAGGGCCGCCCTTGTGGAACATCAGATACGACTGCGTGCTGCGGTTACCTCCCTGACGGGGTCAGCGTGGTCTGCTACGACGACACACTGGTTCTGGCGCGGGGAGAGTCGTACCAGGCGGCGGTCGAACTAGCGACACGCGGGGTTGCGACAGTCGTTGGCTGGATCCAGGAGTTGGGACTCGAGGTGGCATTGCACAAGTCCGAGGTCATGTGCTTTCACGGCCCTCGGAACGCGGCACCACCGGGTTCCCAACTAACGGTAGGAGTCCACATCGGCGTCGGGTCGACGATGAAGTACCTGGGACTCGTCCTCGACAGCCGGTGGAATTTCGAGGAGCACTTCCGACGTCTGGCTCCCAAACTAAATCGAACTGGGGCTGCCCTCGGGCGGCTCCTGCTCAACCTGGGGGGATCAGGAGGTTTCCTGGAGGGTTCTGGGGGCCTCCTGCCGAAGGCTCTACGTGGGATCGTTCGGTCCATGGCCCTTTATGGCCCACCGATATGGGCGCCGGCGCTGCGGAAGCAGCCGGCGGCCCGACTGAACGCATGCCAGAGTGTCATGGCCATACGGATGGTGCGAGGATACGGAGCCTCCTTGCTGGCCAGCCACCATGGAATCTGGAAGCAACAGTCCTTGCACACATGCACAATCTGTGCATGTGTGTGATGGACTCGGGCATTGCCGCGTCGCAGATTTGCGACTTGGCCTCCCGGAACCACTCTGCCTCGACGTGGATGTCGACAAGCCTGTCCGGTATTTGCACCCAGGCCTGTACCATCGCGGCTTCCAGGTGGAGCTCCCGGTCCATCTGCCTCACCGCCCACCACGGACCACTAAGGTTCTGTCGGACCGGCGCGGTTGAGGTTTGGGCGGAGACGTCAAAGCGGATGTACCGGTGGTCTGAGTACGTCTCCACCGTCGTCACACGTGGCGACAGAGCGGGGCTGGCGAACGAGATGTCCACCACTGTGTCACCCTGCATCCGCACACACGTGGGGACAGAATCCCGGTTTAGGACGACCAGGCCTGACTCGATGATGCGGAGGCCAGAGAGGCGGAGCTATATGAGGAATACAGAGAAGTAAAGCGCTCCCTCCGAACGGAGCCGGAGGCTCTACGCAGGGATCGTTCGGTCCATGGCCCTTTATGGCGCATCGGTGTGGGCGCCGGCGCTGCGGGAACGGCCGGCGGCCCGGCTGAACGCGTGCCAGAGGGTCATGGCCATGCGGATGGTGCGAGGATACCGGACGATTTCTCGCGAAGCGGCGAGCCTCCTTGCTGGCCAGCCACCATGGGAGCTGGAGGCAACAGTCCTTGCACACATGCACGATCTGCGCATGGAGATGCAACGCCGGGGCTAAACTCCGCCGCCGCGCCAAGTCGCAGCATGGCGGACAGAGCTCCGGCGAGTTCTCGTGGAGAAATGGCGACAGCGACTGTCGCAACCCAGTGCTGGGCACGCCACAATTATGGCGGTATCTCACCTCTTTGAGGCGTGGTTGTAAAGACCTCACGGCGTCCTCACCTTCCGCATGATGCAGGTTCTCACCGGACACAGTAACTTCAGGAGGTTCCTGCACCGGATTCGTGCGGAAACGACGCCCTGGTGTCGCCACTGTGTGGACCGCCTGGAGGACACGGTAGAGCACACGGTGGAGGTGTGCCCCGCTTGGGCAGAGCAACGCCGTGTCCTCGTGGACTCGTCTTGATGTGGCACTCGCTACTGACAGCATCGCGAGAAACGCTTAGGAGTCTCGTCGATGCGTATGTTTGTGTGAGTGTGCCGTTTCGAACATTTGTAGGTAGTTTCCGTACTGTTCCATATCTATACTGTGATTCTGTATTGCGGACAAGATTACAGTCTCATTTGCACTTTCATTTTGGTTAGGCTTGTTCAATTTGTCTTCAACGTCCTGAAAGTAGGAAACAAAAATTATCCGGTATGGGCGCCGTCGCTGCGAAAGCGACCAAGCTGAACGCATGCCAGAGGGTCATAGCCATCCGAATGGTGCGAGGATACCGCAGTTTCCCGCGAACTGGCAAGCCTCCTTGCAGGCTTGCCACCATGGGAGCTGGAGGCAACAGTCCTTGCACGCATGCACAATTTGCGCGTGGAGATTCAACGCCGGGGTGAAACTCCGCTGCCGCGACATCTCGCGGCATGGCGGACAGAGTTCCAGCGGGATCTCATGGTGAAATAGTGACAGTGACTGTCGCAACCTAGTTCTGGGTATGCCATAACTATGGTGGTAAGTCCCCTCTATGAGGAGTGGCTGGAAAGACTACACAGCGTCCTCACCTTCTGCATGACGCAGGTTTTCACCGGACATGGTAAGTTCGTTCGATTCGTGTGGAATAAAGTCCGAGCCTCTTGTCACCATTGTTTGGATCGCCTGGATAACACAAAATCCAAAAGTGAGGCCGAAGCCATAGCAATGACAGGCGTTGAGATGACGTTTACTTATTTTACGTTTTTAACATCTAATAAACAGTTATACTAAAACGAAGGCGTATTATTTAATTATTTCAAAATCATCGATTTCCACTAAATCTATTACATTATTAGGATACGCTCTAATGTCATAATGACAGCGTTTGTGAAGTTAGTGACGTATTAAGAAATTACTTCTGTAACAGTTTTCAAAACTTGTTTATCAAAAGATGACTTACTACTTATATTTCTGTGATAATTATATAATTTGTTTCAGTTATATTGTCTTTCACTAAACTAACAGAAGATAAAAACGAGAGTATCCAACACGGGCATAAAACTGTATTTGTTTTAAATGGCTTTAATCCCTCACTGCTTTCAGGATTTAAATTTAGCAACCTTCGTTTTATTCAGAATTCAACATGCCGCCCGCGATTTTAAGACAGTGCTGTATTCCTTAGTCACATAATCTACTATTTATTAGTGAAGTTTTTTTTTTTCTCAATTTCAGATCAAAGCCTGGGGTTCTTCTGCACCACAATGCTTCTAGATAGCAAACCAGATGGTACAAAGTCTAAAAATGAGGAATATTATTTACTCAGTGATGTACTACCTGAAGATAAAGAGCTCCGTGCTAATCTTCAGCAAACAAGACTTGAGAAGCTGCTAGAAAGACACCAGTTCGAACGCGAAGACAAAAACTATGTAAGAGAATGCCTTTTTTGCCGGAACATATCAACAACAACCAGAGCAAACTACCTGAATCATTTGTACGAAAAACACAACTTTCACATTGCTAAACCAGATAACTTAATATTTATCGATGAATTAATAAACACAATTGCAACTAAACTAGAAAAATTACAGTGCATTTTTTGTGAAGGAAACTTCAAAGACAGGACAATACTCAAAGAGCATATGCGTAAGAAAGGACACAAGAGGATCAATCCGGAGAACAAAGAGTATGACAAATACTTCCTAGTTAATTATGTTGGTGATAAGCAACAGCACAAACAAAACTACAGACTTAGTACAAATCAGCAAACAAAAAAAACATTGGAGTTTGAAAATGATTCCAATGTAGACAGTGACCCAGAATGGTCCGATTGGACCGAGGAGAATGGTCCACTAATTACATGTCTCCTATGTGAACATACAGAAAAAGATTATGACAGAATACTAGATCATATGGATCAACAACATGAGTTCTCATTTTTAAAGACTACAGAAGGAATGGACTTTTATCGCAAAGTCAAAATTGTCAATTACATACGTCGTCAGGTACACTTAAAGCAATGCTTGTCATGTGAAACCAAGTTTGACGACTCAAGGAATTTAGAGAAACATTTAAGAGAAACGAAACATTGGGTTTTATGTAAGGAGAAGTGGGATCAACCCGAGTACTATTTTCCAACATATGAAGATGATTTATTCCTGTGTTTTATACAAGACGATGACGAGAGTTGGTGGTCAAGTGATGAACAAGATGTAGAAAAAAGGAACAGTATGTCTGATAGTATATCTAAAGAAATGGCGATGGCCGTTCTAAATGATTAAACTGCTTGGTTTGTAAGATTACTAACACTTCCAGAGCTAAGGACCAGGGCGTCAAGTCTGCTATTACAATAGTGTCAGAATGGTCTATCATTGATTTCATAATTATTGATTTTGACAAGTTTGGTAATCTACTAATATAATGGCGTCATTATGACTTTCCAATGGTCAACAACTGACACTCCATTGAAAGAAATAGCATAGAATTGTAATCTCGTACATATTGACAAATTAATGTCTGACGTATGCGGACATTAGACCGTCATTTTGCAGTCATTGCTTTTATAATAAGCTCGATATTGCCATTCTACCACAAGTCTATTACGAGACCATTGACCGATCAATGATCGATCATTATGAGTTATCAGTTTACGATCTTTTAGCAAAATGACAATGAGATCGTCTTGGAATGACGAATTTATAAAAATAGCAGACTTGGGGCCCCAGCCGGGGTGCCTAGAAAATCAAAGTTTGTTAAGCATACTAAGATTTGGACTCGTCAGTTGAATATTGGGCATCAAAACAAGTCGAATATTATAAAGTTTGTTTGTTTGAACGCGGTAATCTCAAAAACTACCGGTTCGAATTGAAAAATTCTTTGTGTTAGATAGCCCATTTATCGAGGACGGTTACAGGCTATATAATATTCCTCTACGACGCACGGGAGCGGAGCAGTAACCTAAGATGCGGGAAGTAGAGTTAGTAGCTACATATGACAACGACTATGAAGACGGGTTCTAGGCACAGAAACGAATTTATTGTATGTTCTTCGTACTGAAAGTGAATGCTAAACTGACTTAAAATTATATTATGTAGTCTACGTTTATGTTATCAATGGATTAATCAATAAATAATTCTAAATTTACAACGGAAATAGTCAAATTCTATTGTTTTTGCAAACATGTTAGCAAGTAACAATGTGCCAGCAAACTTGGACATAATAAACGAGTTTTAAAATTATTATTTATTAAATTATTTATTTACTGGTATGGCCCACCATTAAAACATACTTTGGACAACAGTGGACATATATTAAGACAACTTCAATTCATAGTTTATGAAATAATAAACCTATTACAGCTTTTACAGGTTTAACTAAAAGTTGGAGGAAATGAGTTAAATCAGTTTTAATTTTTATATTGTTAGAGTCGAAATGGCGGCGGTAGCACAGCAAATTAAACATTTTTTTTTTTTATCATTTGGTTAATCATTATCTTTGTCGTTTAAAATTAGAACAGCGTCTTAAAAAAAATATCTTAGTGACTTTTAAGTATTAGCTTGTTTTTATTCATTTACAAGTATCATTCAACATCAACATCAGTCTGTAGTATTTTATTTACATATTTTTATTTTTGTTAGTTGTTAAGTATTGGTACAAATTAAATAGTTCTTACCTGCCGTGGACAATTCCATTCTTGCATCACGGATCACGGATTACAGCAACTTCCAGAGAATGTGTCATTTGAGTAATATTTAAAGTACAATTAACACAGCGTTGGCTTCTGCTGGTCGAAATATGGTACATCCGTTTCCATCTGTCGGACGCTGGAGTTATTCAAAGAAGTAGAAACAGAGTCCGAGATAGAGCGGCCGGGGTCAAAGTGGTACATAGCAGATTCAGAATCCATGCAGGCTGGGGTCATCGGGAAAAGCGAGTGCAGAGTTCATTATGAAAGCTAATAGCAAATAGTAACAAACTGAAGCAAATAGTCGCAATTAAAATGTTGCGCGGCAAAATGTGACACTTTGCCGCCGCTTTTCACCCCATTTGGGTAGGTCTTAAGACCATACAGCCACTGAAATTCATTCAAGATGTTCCGCCAAAAACACCCAAACATTTTAACCCTTTAACCGCCAAAGTTTGATATTTGTGACAAATCAATTTCTTGCCCACGACGCCACGGTCTGATATATAAGACAAATAAATAGGTTAAAACAAAATTCAATTTTGATGTCAATATACGCAGTTAACGCTATAAGAGTTTGTTTTCCAGATAGTTTATACATTCAAGATAATAAAAAGTGAAATATTACTGAATATTTATACGTTTATTCAATTTTATTTCTATCTTCTTGACCTCATTTTTAGGTCTAAACTGAAGTAATATTTACTTTAATTGGGAGCACCAAAGTGTGATATATAAGACTTTAGTGATGTGACAATTAAAAATGCGGCATTACTGCCTATCTACTATCACCAGTTTTTATGTAATCAAATAACTAAAAAAGCAACACCGAAACGCTTTTTATATTCAGCATCACAAAAAAAATTCAAATCCTATATATTTTTATTTTATTTTACCGTGATTAATATCACGGTAAAATAAAATAAAGACCAAAGAAAAGATGGATGGATTGTGTAAAAGGTGATATGAAAGAAAAGGAAGTTAGTCATAGCATGACGAGTAAGAGGGCAGAGTGGAAGAAAAAAACGTGTTGCGCCGACCCCAAATAATACGGGATAAGGGCAGGAAGATGATGATGATGATGATGATTAATATCACGGTACCTAAGATATAATAACATAAATGAAGTAAGTATATTTTCTTAAATGGTTATGCATGAATAGCGGTAAGTTTACAACACTATAGTTTCATAATATTTAATGAGTCTCGTACCCAAATGTCTGATTTATAAGACAGGCAATGACGTCACAGGTGATAGATTTTTCTCGAACTGCTTATTTTGTGATGTGGAATGTAGTTCAGTGTTTTAATAAAAAAATTATCGATATTTATTTAAAGTAACCTTTTAAATATTATATAATATGTGTTACTTAAATCTATGAAAATGACTACTGTGGATGAATTTACAATTAGGAGTTTGGAAGATGATGCCAATGAATTTGAAAGTGACCAACTACAATTACATGCTCAACAGGTGTTTACGAAGTTAAATTAAATTAAATTAATCTTTATTAAATAAAAAGCTGGGGAGCAGTGGTAAAAACGGTGAAGGAAAACATCGTGAGGAAACCAGAATGTCTTAGAACCAAAAATTCGATGACATGTGACATCTGGAAACCCGCACTGGGCCCGCGTGGTGGATTACGGCCCATTCCCTCTCCTAGAGAGGAGGCCTGAGTCCCAGCAGTGGGAACAACATTATAAGGCCGACTGTGCTATAAATAAGAAGTTATACACTAAGGGTCTCAGCACACATATGGGATCGTCACCGTATCGCCTCGAGCCGTTCAGAATGGTTTGTATTAAACTCCCTACTGCAACGCACACTAATCGGAATAATAACGTAATCGCCTCGCCTCGGAACAGGCTCCGAACTTGAATTCCCGCGCTTACGGCTCATCGTCCCCGCGCTTACGTTTCTCCGTCCCCGCGCTTACGTCTCTCCGTACCCGAGCTCACATCTCTTCGTCCACCCTTTCCCCTTTCCCCTCCCGCGACTTGCCTGCTAAAGACGCCGCCATTCGCAAGGAGTATTTCATTCGTGTTGCGCGTATGTTTTATTTAAAATTTTAAGTTCGATTCAAACACAAAATAACGATGCAAAGGGAGAAACTTATTGAAGAAGTGAGAAAATATCCATATTTATATGACTTAAGTGATGCTAAATACAGCAATACTATAAAAAAGGACGAGGCTTGGAAACAAATAAGTATTACTTTAAAGCAATCTGGTAAGTACCTACTCCTATTTAATTATTTATTTAATGTTTTTCGCGTATGTAGGTATGTATGGGAAATAAAACAGTTGTGATTAATATAATTATAATGAAAAATTTAACTGGAATATCCATTAAGAATTAACATTAATATTTAAAGCTAAAAGCTACTGCCATGGAACTCGTCCGGTAGAAGTTTGAAAATATGTTTTGAACTTTTCACGTACATTAAAAGCGGTAGCCATATGGGCACCACTAATACTTGGTAATTGACTTAACAATCGGTCTTCGCCGAATTCAACTGTAATTTCCTGTTCTGTTCTGTTCGGTTCCTGTAAATTCATCTCAATGTTATATGTCCTCATCATATTGTTTAAAATGCAAGTTGTTAATACCACTTTATCTACAAACTTTGGATGCAATTTAATATTTTTGTTGTAAATCGCAAATTTTTGATATAAAATTCCAAAAGCGTTTTCAACAACCCTTCTAGCTCGTGATAAGCGGTAATTATATTGCCGTTCAGGATCTGATAGTCTCCGTGTATTTGAGCGAGGATATGGTCTTAATAAATATGTCTTCAATGGAAATGCCTCGTCTCCCACAAATACATGTGGCATTGCATGATTAGTTCCTGGTAATGGTTTGTCACATGGAATATTGAATGTGTTTCTTTCAAGTGCCTTTCCAAATGTAGATGATGAATAGATTCCGCCATCGCTGTTTTTTCCATAGGCTCCTACATCAACCGCTATGAATCTGTATTCAGGATCAACTATAGCTAACAAAACAATAGAAAATGTTTTTTTATAGTTAAAAAACAACGATCCACTATTGGGAGGTGCAATTATATTTACATGTTTGCCGTCAATGGCGCCTATGCAATTCGGAAAGTTCCATTTATTTTTAAATCCTTCTTCGATTCCTTGCCATGTGGCTGTAGTTGGTTGAGGTATATGAATTGGCATTAATTTATTTATTATTGCATTGCACACATCTATTACTATCAAACGAATAGTTGATTCTCCTAAACGGAAGCTCGATGATAAATTAGTAAATGTAGATCCAGTTATGAAGTACCTGCAACAATAAATGTATATTTAATATACGTTTTATAATACGTGTATATGTTTATGTGATTGTGTGTACGTACTCCCTTTCCACATACATGTGTAACTACATGCGCTTGATATAGTTAACCATGATTTATTTTATTTCAGAATCTGAGTGCAAGAAAACTTGGTTAAATCTTAGAGAGTCTCACCGACGAGCTATGAAGAAGCTTAAAACTAAAAGTGGTCAGGCAGCCCCGACGACGAAAAAGTGGACCTTTGAAGATGAAATGAGTTTTTTAGTACCTCATTACAAAGAAAGAAATACGATCTCTTCGGTTGATGATGATGACGGTTCAGATGTTAGCAGTTTCTTGGGTAATGATGATTCACAGAACTCAATAAACATAATTCAGTCTCCAGAAAACTTACAAGCGGAAACTACTCCACTTTCGCCGCGTCCTGAGTCTTCTGCATCTTCAGTTGCATCCAAAATTTCAAAAAAAAAAATCTTAATATTGAAAAAAATTCAGCGTCACAAACTTTAATGAAATATTTATTAAATCACAACGAAACCAAAAAAGAAGATGAGATAGATACATTTTTTAAGAGCATTGCGGCAACGGTTAAAAAATTTTCAGAATATAACCAAGCTGTTATGAAAAGTAAAATATATAACGCAGTTTCGGAAATGGAGTTAAAAGAAATCGCAGAGAAACAAAGCTATTATAGTTATCGCAACCCTTACATTCCCCAAAGAGAAGATGACATGCCTCGAGGTTATACCACTCTAAATAACATTAGCCACGAGATACAATCAACATCTGGCGCTTCAAACATTCATGATTTTAATATTTCAAACTTAGAAGAAAATGGCGCGTCAAATGCTGACGATCTTGATACTTCAAACAATCTTTAATTTATACAATGATTGTATTTTTGTTGTGGCGCTATTTTTGTTTAATTGCCATAATTTTTGGATTTAATAATATAGTTTTGTATAATAAAAAAATATGTGATTTATGGGTATTTTTTTTTTACCTAAACTACAAAAAAGTTGCATTTACTAAAATACCTTACGCAATCACACAAAATATATACACACATACACCAGACATAAAACGTACATCCCCTGTGCACACCTGATCGCAAATGAGGGTTATCGACAGAGGATAAAAATTAATCTATCTTGTAGTTTCGGAACCGAGTATTTTATTTGTACACTTAAAAAAAAGAACAATAGAGATAATACAAACATTAAAATTATAGTACAAATATTTATGTAGACCAGATTAAAAATTCCAAAAACAAATGCAATTTCTCACCTTAACGTTACAGCTAGTTTTTCTTCGGGCGATATTGTTTCTCTGAATGTTGTATTCTTCTTCCTTATACATTCATCTATAGACTGCAATATGTTATAAAAGAGATATTTCGGCATATGAAAATAAATATAAAATTTCTCTTCATCATCCATCAAATGTTTTTTTATAGTCCGAAATTCCCCTTCAGTACTCCGTGCTTTATTCATACTGTGTACCCAATATCTTTTTCTTTTTTTCTTGCTATTTTCTTTTTCCTCTTCATCAAGTGCAATGGCTATGATAGCCAACTCACGTATTGTAAACCAAGACATAACCGTGCGCTACACTTAACGTTTGGATTCAAACTGATCTGGTGCCAACCAGGTCAGCCAGGGGGCGGCGAGGCGTAAGCGCGGTGTCGCCTAGCCGTAGCCGAGTTGACGTACAGGCGCTGCTGATTTACGTGCATACGGTAGGTTGACGCCTGGTTGACAGCGAGACGAAAGGCGTTACGGTTACGATCCCTTTCCGATCCCATATGTGTGCTGAGACCTTTAAAGGCAAAGCTTGGTCATTAGTGGCATGACCGCACTATTTCACTTTTTATTTTGCTGTCTGCTTCTTTTAAACAGATCTTGGTTTAGAAATTCGCCACGTACTAATACGTATTCGGATTTGATTGGGTACACCACTTAAGGTACCTACGATCTGAACAATATTAACTCAAAATTATCTTATTTCAATACCTACGAGCAAGAGAAAAAGTGAATTTTGGCAATCAGTTTACAAATTATACGCAAGTTCGCTTCTTATTATTAACTACCTTTTGCCCGTGACTTCGTTCGCGTAGAAGTCGATAATGGTTTTATTAGGTTTTTTGAAATACGAAAATATGAAATATTATTAATTATCTTCGTCGTGTGTGATAGTTTATTGAATTGTATGGCGAGCGATATTGTATCTTAAGATAAAATATTATAGTATCTTAGCCGTATGCAGCGCCCCTTAGTGAACACCACTGGGGGTGACGTAATCTACGACAAACTTATTATCTACGGTTGTTACAGTAATCGGGTCTAGGGATCGAACCGCAAAATTAAGTTTGTTTTTTATTGTATATACTTTTCCGGGATAAAAAATACCCAGTGTGGTGCCCAGGATATTAAAGAATAATTATACCAAGTTTCGTCGTAATTGAACCGGTAGTTTTTGCGGGATGCCTGAACAAACAGACAGACAGACAAAAACTTTTTAATTACATTTTTGGGTTCGGTGTCGATCTAGTAACACCCCCTGCCATTGTTTTTTTTTTTTGTTATTTTCGATGTACCGAATTTTCACTTCTACAGATTTATTATAAGTAAGGTCAGGCGGGGCAAGAGCGCCATACTTTTTGCAGAGATGATTTTGATACACGATAATTTTTATTTATGCTGACTTATGAGTAAACATTTATTAAATTGTCAATATTTGGAATATTTTAGCTCCAAGAAACGTCGATTCAATCAAATCCATCAATATTTTTACGATATTTTCTATTAAATTCGGAAACATGGATATAGGCGCACATGCCCCTGGAAACGGGGCAAGTGCGCCTATACAAAAAAAAACGTTAAAATCGTACGTTACCAGAAAAACAGTTAATTTACATATTAGAACATAAACAAACAAACGCATTACTCTTGTTTTCTTTTTGATTCACTCGTCCTTTAGGCTACTGCAGCTTTCACAACAAATTTGGGGCAAGTGCGCCATAGACAAGTAATCAAAAAAAAAAAGTCAAAGATTTTATTTCACATAGGCCTACATGGGCACTTATAAAACGTCAGAAGCTAGTGCACGGTTCCAAATTGGTCGTTTCCTATGGAGAAGAACCGGCAAGAAACTCCATGGTTACTCTTTTAAAAAAGAATTTGTTGATACAATACCTTCTGTTTACAATATATTGGATTTATTATGTAAGGACAGTGTAGACTGGTCAATAAAGTACAATAAAAATAATCATAATAAAAACGAACCTAAGAATTCGCGGAGTCTACAGTGTTCTCACATTCACATTTCAAAAAAGAGGCTATACAAACAAAAGCAAGCAAAATAAATAATTACAATTATTAATAAACAATATGTCAACAATATAAATAATAATAAATAAATAAAAAATAAAAAATATTGCAAAAGCAATGTATATTTTTATTACAACAAATGTGGAGCAGTCAATAGATAAATTTACAAAATATTATGAGCTACCAGGGGGCCACATGTGCAGAAGCAGTCATTGCCAAACAAGCGTGTCTTCGACATAGTCTTTGACCCACTGGCGTGCCTAGGGTTTCAAAATAAGGCAAGCCCAATAAAATTTTAACCGATTTCAAAAAAAGAAAGTTCAGTTTTCGACTGAGTATGTAGGTACCTATGTATGTATCATCGCAAATTTCTCATAAACTACTGGTTAGGTACAATAAATTAAAAGTGAATTCATCCATCTTCTTCTTTCCTCTTCTTCAATTTCACTCTTGCTTATCGTGCGGTGAATGTGGTAACTAAAGCTCACTGAAAGCATACTAGTGCTAGATTGAATATAATAAACATATCTGCAATTGCATACCTCCGGTGGCTTTAAAAAAAGCCGTTTGGTTTGCTTCATTGCTTGAGGGAACAAAGTTATGGTAAGTAGTTGCTTGCTTTGTAACAGGACTAACGGGTTACAGACAAAAACAAAACAGAAAGTTACAAAACGAAAGTTAAAAAATAGCTAGATAAAATGTAATAAGGAATTTAAATGAATTATTTATATTCTAATTGAAATCGTCTATCTTTATTAAGAAATGATTTAATTACATCAGAGTTAAATGTTGGTGATCGTTTTAATTCTACCAACAACTGTTTTTCAATAGCTATCATTGATAATTCGAAAAGACGCTCTTGACCTTGTGTATTTCTCATGGATACGTTTAAGAGACGAAAAAGCACGTTAAAATAGTTACAACAAGATACGCTAACTTTAACAGCTTGAATAAATATGCAGCACTAGCAATACAACTTAATAGTTTGCGAACAGCCAACAATCCAACTAGTTTTATACACTGATCTATTTTTCGTTTATGCGATTTACTAGTCTGAGAAATACACAGATTAGGCGTCGTTTTTAATGAAGAAATTAACTGTTTTTTCTGAGCAAAGTTTAAAGATTTTACCTTATCTTCGCCAATCAAAACTAGAACGCATTTTAAATCCTCAAAAGGTACAATTGCCTCCATTGTTGTAAGTGTCACCAAAACAATTGTATCACTGAGAAAATCTAAGAAAACACGAAAAACAACAAACAACAAAAAACAAAAAATCTATTTTCCACTCAAGTAAATAAAACTGAAGTGAGTTGCAAACAGAGTTGCAGTGTTGTCATTTAGGCAAAAAAAAGTCGCAAGGTATATGAAAAATCTAGCAAGATGTCGCAAATTTTTTATTTTTAAGATATTGCTTGAATATTTAATTTCATTGTTTTAAAAAGTCGCTAGTTTTATTGTTGCTAAATCTTAAAAAAAGTTTCCAAACTCGTTAAAAATCTCCAAGATCTCACAACGTTGCTAAAACGGCAACACTGCAGAGTTGGCAATGTGACGAGGTCACGCATACGCGAGCAACTTCATACGAATGCCCGGCTTAAATCTTCCATACTGATCGGTTTGTAGACGCAAAAGGTCCTAACTCGTTATACGGCACGTCGCCATAGGTGCGAAAGAGACAGATATAGTATTTGAAAGCGTATGCTGTCTACTAAAAATGACTTGCTCAGAATGACTTGAATCAGGGGATCTAAACCTTTAATGCTGTTTTTTTTTTATAAAAAGTAAAAACTGCTAAATTTTAATAAAAAATTTTGCAGGTATGACTGAAATAATAGATATCTTTAATTAATTAATTTGATTTTTTTTTTAAATACAAAAGTAGGTAACAGTTTTTCCTTTGACGTGATAGGGCACAAATAATTAGTAATCTAGTGGATGGCACGCAAGAACTTACATGGTAAAATAGAAAACATTGAAATCTTTGTTAGGCAACTTGACACGTTAAATTCAAGCAAAAAATAATCTTATGTGTAATAATTTAGGTAATCAAACTTGTTTTAATTCTTGATAGGTTCGCGCTTGACCGCTATCTCATCTGACCAACTATTTTTATATGTAAGTTTTAGACGCTTCATATCCAGATAACCCTGATCGCACAGCGTCAACTGCCTGACATAAAATGTCTCTTGATCAAAAAGGCTTATCGGTTTTTCTTTTATAAGTACGAACATCTGTAAAATGACAACAATTTTAGAACCCGTTGTAGTAATTATCCAACTGCTTCTTCTTGTCGAGAGATCTGTGGGCAAACTAGTGTCAAGAGTTGTTCAGGAAGCCCAAAGGCCTCTGACATGGCTTAAAGACTGATGTTTTATGATAACAGCCGGATTAATAGTTTACCAGCCACCCATTCAAAGTAGCTTGACTTTGATCATCGCTTCCGATTAGTGAGCTTAGGCACGCTTAAGCGCGCATAAAGTAACGAACAAAGGAAATGACAACTACATTGGATTTACTGTTAGCACTAATGATCAACGAGCTAAATGGTTATAGCGTCCCAAAAGTAAATCCCAAGAAAATACAAATAAAATTATTTAAAAATAGATTATAGACTTGCTACGAGGCTTTTACTGTAAACCCATCACCCAACGCCTTCTCATCACAAGACCCTCACATAATCACATCTAGGCAGTAATTTCTCAATACAGAAAAACATTACCCTTATTCAGAGGCGGTTGGGTAAGAAAATATCTAATCTCAAAAGTTGACGACTTCTGGCTCGGGGGAAGTGCGCCATACTACTAAAAACTTAGGCGCACTTGCCTCACTTGACTATTTTGAGGGTAAGATTTTAAATTTTATAAAAAAAGATTAATTTCACAGTCTAAGACTAAAATACAGACAAAGATTTAAAGAAAAACAACGAAATTCTGTACTCACCTCATTGGTTTGCCGCAACACGTAAAATATTTTAAGATATCTAAGGATTAATAACACGTGCTGATCTCTGGTAACCGGTTTAAATGACACTAAAACTAAAATGGAGGATACATCAAGTTATTGTGAACACAGGCATCTGTGATTGTGAAATGGAACTGTATTTTAGTTGGTTGCATGGATGTATAATGTCGTTAGTTGTATTAGGGCTGTAGTTTTCGATATTTTTATGGTAGGTGCGCTTACCCCGTCGGCGCACTTGCCCCGCCTGACATTAATTATAGATTAAAATTAAAATAACTCATCTCAATTTATCATGTACATTATTCAACAAAGTACTTTGAAAACGTTAATCTATACATAACTATAGGTACTTAAATGAAATGTTTGATATAAAAATAACATTTTTGTTTAGATTTGGCTAATGTTATAACGCGTGTTACGCAACGGTGTAACATAAGGATCGCTGATATTACGATTAGGTATTACACATGGACTGTGGACAACGAGACCTCGATATTGCGCATCGCAACGAGTTGCACACGCTGCCGACTCAGCATTTCACAACCGTGGGACCAGACATCGGCGATGCCTTCCACGACTCCACGTTTGCGGCCATTCTTGGTACATACATCGACCATTTATCACCTACATAATTTTAAATTACAATTTGTAATTTTATTATTTCAATAAATTAGTCTTGAGTAAATTGTTTTTTTTGCATCCTCCGGCTCCAGCTAACGTAATTGGCGCAGTCGCGGTCGGTAGGATACTCGCGAGACTTAATTAATAGGATCGATCTTAGGATCGCGACTCGCGAGTCACCCGGGTGACTATCAAGCACCGTACGAGTATCTGGATCTTCAGAAGCTGTCGTCGGGAGGAGTATCTAGACATCGATACAGCAGAGGGACCAATTATGTTTATGTGAGTACTTTAGAATAGTTCTTGAGTTGCTCATCCCTATCCTTAAGTGTTTATCATAAAAACCCAAGATTTTCCATCCCAGGCGATCGAGGACCTCTGGGTTAGATAGATCGTCCAGATCTTCATTATTAGATTCATTTAGGCAATTAGAAAATAGAGAAATAACTACAGAGATGTCGGCAATAGACGAAATTTACAAGGCCTTACGCATAGTTCCCGAATTTGACGGAAGCCCTAATGTTGAGTACATTAGGGCTTCCGTCAAATTATACTAGGTTCATAAAACTGTGCGACTAGTTAGTACAGGCCTATGTATCAGCTGAACCAGTGCGAGATTTATAATTTGACTCTTTAAAAAAAATACAAAACATAAGTTGTGTATTTAAAAATCATTGGTTCATTATATACAGGCTACTAATTTTATCTCTGCATTTGTCTACAGTTTAGTGCTCACAAGATATGTCAGGTGGAATGACTCAGGAACACAAGAACACGTTAACCAGCTATATAATGGACGTGTTCGAAACAGCCATGCCTAGTTCCTTTTGCGAGGCAATCAGAAACTGCCGTAGTCTAGTCCTGAAAGTATTGAGACTTTTGATATTCCTTATAGGCGGGGGTATGTTGTTACATTTGGATGCTGCGTACCTAAAACTGCCTCTAAAAGCCGCTGTCTTATGCGGTTGCGTGGAAAGCTGCTGCAAGCACTGTCTGCTGGCGCATTCCCTTCTACCAGCGATCCAACTCAGTTTGGCGTACAAGTCGGTTGCTTGTACTTTATGACTCCAAAAAGTAGGCAAGCCAAGTGCAGCTTACGGCGCGACTTCATCTTCAGGATTGAGTGCTTATTTAAAAATGGTGTCACGTGAGTTTTTGGTGGAATGTTGAAGCAGAAACGGGCGTAGGCGTTTTGCACCCTCTGCGCCATTCGATCAGTTCTTGCTAACAGTCGAGGGCCAATAACTGTGTCCGCATAGTTTAAATTAGAGAGTACGAGCGACTCTACCAGCTGTATTCGCAGCACTTCGAATAGATATGGTCTTATTTTATAAACTGAGTATGACTTAGTGAATCATTTTAGTTAGGTTAGATTAGAACAGAGACCATAAAAAGCAACGAGCGAGCGAACGAGTTATGCTAAATTTGAACAGGATCGGTTCAGTATTTTTTGTGCCAATTAATACCATCGCAAAATAATTTTACTGTTTTATAATATAATATAGATATATATATATAATATGTAATAATATATCTATATTATATATTATTACATATTATATAATATACTTGTTCTGTACTGCCTGATTTATTACCAGGGACAACGACTGCTTTTTTTGAGGCACTCAGGAAAGACACTCAAAGATAATAAACACATGCGAAAAAAAAAAGTAACTCAGCGGTGATACCAAGAGTGGCAGGCGGTCGCCTCCTTCCGCGAAGCAGTATTGCAGCAAAAGAGGGGGCCACACGCGCGTGGTAATGGCCCTTGCGCCCCAGCCGCCGGGATTCCGATCTCGATTTCAAGCCACCGTAGGCGCGGACTTACGGACGGCGAGCAATGGGTAGCTCGCCGTCCGACCGTCCGGTAACCCTCCGGACCGAGTTCAAGTTGTCGACGGCGCGTAGTGTTTCACGCGCGTCTCACGGAGATGTCAGCAACTGTAGGGGCCCAACAGGGTCAAAGCTTACTGTGGCTAAAGGTGATGCGAAAGAGAATCCAGGGGCCCTGGAACGGAGGCAAAGAAGGAACAGGAGTGGGTTTTAGTCAGTTAAAATCTGACACACCCTTCCGCCCCGCCCAAGTGCGGAAGATGTCATTGGATGATATCCCACCTTAAAAAAAAGCGGTGGTACCAAAATATTTCTGAATATTTTAATAATTTTATGCGATATTATTTTTATCCCAATCAACTGCACATTTGTCTTTTGTCTCTGTCTGCCCAGAATAGAAGTGATCATCAGACAAAGTGATTCCGGTCTTTTTTTTCTGCCAGACATTTTCCAACATTAGCATTTTGATTCGTTACGAGCGCCCGAGGTTCGTTTGGTAAATATAATGAAGGTCACGTCCGTGCCGTGCAATGTATTATGCATATAACATTAGTCTCGTTGCTAGTAGGTTTATATTCGCATGTTTTCTTTCGAAGAGTTTTTGGTACTTATTCTCTGAAGTTAGTAAAGTAATTATTTGCTATGTTAGCAGATGTCGGCTGCAATGTTTGTGAAGACGAGTCATTTGGTTTGAGGATAATGTATTCTTAATATATTTAGTGCAGTGCAGTTTTATCGTAGTTGCTGCTGACCGTTGTAGTAGGTACTTACTGTATTCTCTGGATAAGATTTAGATTTTATGTGCAGTCTCTGTGTTTCATACAGTCGATAAGACATGTCGTGATCCACGGTTTTAAGTTGCAACTTTTGTTGCTCAATTGCAATTTGACAGTATTTTTCTGAATTGCATAACGTTGGTACATTTTATATAACATACAAAACTGTGGGTGAGCGGAATAACAAGTACACTGGATTGAAGTTCATGACCCGTAAGTCCTTTTCAAACAATGAGAGTGTTTTGTTTAGTTAAATTATACCAAATTTAAGAGTTATTAGAACAGCATTGTGATCTGTTATTGTAGAGTTAATAACAGGTGCAATTGAAGAAAAATTTAATTTAAGTACCTACGGTAGGTAGGTACTTGCTTGGACCATAATATCATACATATTATGATCCAGGCAAGAGCCCCTGTGATGTGTAAGAAAACTGTGTGCGAGGAGCAGGCTATGATTCACATAGGTTGAGTCAGTCCTGAGCAGATGTATCAACACTTCCTGGAAGAATCTTAACATTAACATCTCTCGTTCGTTCTTTTCATCTTCGTTTCTCACACGTGCGGCCTCCGGACCATAGCCCAAACCATAGCCGAAAGCCGATTGCCTCCACGAGGACAGAGCGGTGCTCCGCCCAAGCGGGGCACACCTCCACCGTATGCTCCACCGTGTTCTACCGGCGGTCCATACCATGGTGAAACCCGGCCGTTTATTCCGTCTGAATCCGATGCAGGAATTTCCCAAACTTATCATGTCCGGTGAAGACCTGCGTTATGCGGAAGGTGAGGACGCCGTGTTGCTGCTCCAGCCACTCCTCAAAGAGGAGACTTACCGCCGTGATTATGGCGTGCCCAACACTGGCTTGCGACTGTCGCTGTCGCCATCCTGGAATGATATCTCGCCGGAACTCTGTCCGCCATGCCGCGACTTGTCGCGGCAGTGGAATTTCGCCCCGGCGTTGCATCTCCATGCGCAAATCGTGCAAGGACTATTTCCTCCAGATCGCCACGGTGGCAGGCCAGCAAAGAGGCTCGCCGCTTCGCTGGAGACCGAGTATGTCACATAATAAAGTCCTGTTATTTATTTATGACAGGTATTCTCTGAACTTACAGTCGAAACCAACACGTGCAGTGAGTCATTATTATATTACAATAAAATATTTAGAAAAAAAATAACACAATTAATAAAAACACATGATACAAATTGATGACGTAATAGACATTTTTTCTCGAATGACCCTTAAGCTTATGTTTTTGAAGTAGAAAATATCCGAAGATACGAATGTTTCTGCAAAATGGACAAACTTATAAAAAGTAAGTACTATATAGGCCCACTGTACAAATTGAGGTTTTTTACATACATTTTCTTGATATTTTTATATATTCTATGCAAAGAACAACACAATTAAGAATTATTAATTATTATTATTAAGAATTACATTTGACAATGTTGTGACAATGTAATGAAAAGTAACATTAATAAATCTCGTCACAAAATCGCTAGAAATCTGGGCAAAGTTGAACGGTTTTACGGTATGTAGTAATTTCGCGAATCAGTTAATCCTAGACTAAACCCTTCGTCAGACCTTCTTCGTCAGAGTCTACTATGATACTTCTTGCATGGGTTAAAAAAAAGTAGCAGCCACGGGCCACAAGTTTAGTGGCTCTTGCAGGATGGGTAAGTTCAGCAGATTACCTATGTCACAAAAAATGAGTCAATTTACCGATAATGATAAGTAGGGAATATTACCGCAAAGCTGGTCTATTTTAGTTACTTTCATAGTATGTATTTTGCAGTGGGGACGGGCTGCATATTGTTTATTTTTATTCAGCTCAGTTGCGCGGGACAGTTGTTACTTATCAGTCACTGGTGATTGAGATGTGAAGATTCATGTAAAATTGTAAGCAAATCGTGTTTTGGATGTGCCTACATTGCCAAAGAAAGCTCACAAACGTACTTACACTTGTAAGTATCCAGAGTCTTCGGTAACTAATCTCCGAGCAACGTAAGTACCTACGTAAATGCAAATTGTTGTCATTTTTATAAATAACCAACTTTATAAATATTTTTTATGTTCCTGATTAAATGTTAATGTTTTTTACTCAAACATTTATAAATAAGAGTCGTTTTTATTGCAGCATGGTTATCCGACTGATTTGACATACGCTTGCCCTGTCTTCTGTCTGTCTGTCCTGGCTGCAGTCGCTCCAAAGAAGTTAGAGGAAACTTCTTTAGAGCGACTGCAGCCAGGCCCTCATTTGAGACCCTGTATTGTCCCTAGTGAGAGTCTACACTAAAATCACAAAATCAACATCGTTCAGCAATTCATGAAACGCCTTACTAAACGTTTTTTTAGATAGGTAATGTACTGCTGTAAAACACCGCAACCCTCTAATTGCATCGACCGTCCAATACGAGCCATTCCGCATCTTCAACATTTAACTTGTTTTTTTTTTCATCACAGGCATCTCTCTTCAATCCCGTCGACGCTGCTCCAGGAAATCCGAAGGGAAACTAGTACCGTTCGCTATCACCGAACGACGTCCTCCCGACCTTGCTGCCGAGGCTCGCTGCGACGCCGTCGTCGATGTCAGCGCCATCCCTTGATTGAACCACCTGCATCGCTGAGCTGCAGATAGGTAGTTTGAAAGTCTGCGTAAATAATCAATTGTATATTTATATTATTTTTATATATGTTACCGGCAATCTGTATAATTCAGGAAATCTATACAATACATAGGCAATGTAGGTATAGAATACTTGGGGCGTCCAAGCAATGTAGGTAAGAAATATGAATAAGTATTATTGTCCATTACATACTTTACTTAGGTACCTACCTAATGTATGCTATTCCTAGGGATTATAAACTGCCGGTGGATCAGCAGGTACCTACTCTTCCACAGGTCCACCGGCAGTGTGCAAAATAAATAGATTTTGATCCATATTTATCAGTTTTGACCCACCTACCTATAGAATGACGGGCAAATGAAACATGTTTTATCCTTAAAAATTGATGTGTGTAAAAGACGAAAGCAAGGAAGAAATTGACGTAACTTTAGGGCACCTCCACACGGACAAGTTAGATAATATAATATAGATATGTGACCCACGCATGCCCCTTAAGTTGAAGGGTAAAATCGACAAGTTCGTGATAAGGCCTGTCATACTGTATGGATCAGAATGTTGGCCTGTGAAAAAGACGGATGAAAAATAAATTGCACGTAGCAGTGATGAGAATGTTAAGATGGATGTTTGTTGTGACGAGAATGGCTAAAATAAGAAATTAGTATATTAGGGGAAGTTTTTAGTTGAAGTTGTAGAAACTTTTTAGTTGCGATACACTTATAAACAGAGTGCTTATTTCTCATGATAATTCCAATTAATCCAAACACTGCTAGGTTACATTGTTTTATTATGAAGTTCCTGTGTCTACCTTTCACCTTCCAGCTCCATCATAAGATCAGTTTGATAGTATCTTATAGCCAAATTGCATCTCATGACAATTCTAATAAGCCCAAACACGGCTAGGTTACATTGATTAATTACGGAGTACCAGTGCCTACCTTCCAGCGCCATCATCATCAGCAGTTCCCTTCGTTGATACCATTTTCAACGTAATTATTAAGAACCATTCATTTATTTGTATTTTCTATCTTCATTGTGATATCTAGGCGAGTAGGAAGTTCCGTTGACCATTTCTGGTCTTCTTCATTAGTTCCACTTCATAAAATGTTACTTTTTGACTTACGTTCTCAATGAAAATACTAAAATCACTATATGGTTGCTTATAATATTTGAAGAGTTACCTCGATTTCGCCAAGATTCCATCATCAGATCCCAACTTGGTGACTATGAGACCATTTGGGAAGTATACCCTTTAAAACGAACGAAAAGCGACGAAGTTATGCGCGAACAAACATAAAAAAAATACAAACATCCGAATTGAGAACCTCCTCCTTTTTTAGAAGTCGGTTAAAAATAAATGAACTAAACAATAACAACAACACACAAACACAAAAACTCATAAACCACAACAAAACAGTACTTAGGTACTTATAATTAAATTTAACTGAAATTTTAAATGATTAAAATATATACGTTGCTCAAAAATTTATCCCCAACAGGACACGACAAACCTTCTCGCTCCAACCTAGAGCGAAAGAAGTCATTGGATTATTTCTCACCGAAAAAAAAAACACCAACCGGAGAAATCTTAGAGTTATAGACAATAAAGTTTTGTAGGTTTCATACAAGGAAAAGTTCAAATTTTAATGGAATCTATTTTATTAGGGTTTTTTAATGAATTAAAAAAAAAACCGTTTGTAGTTTTTTTTTTAATATAAAATAATATGCCACAACTATCACACAACGCCATCTAGTCCCAAACTAAGCAGAGCTTGTGCTATGAGTACTAGACAACTGATAAAAATACTTATGTATTTCTAAATACATACATATTATAGACAAATTACACCCAGACACAGAACAAATGATCGTGCTCATCACACAAACATTTGTCCTGGGTAGGAATCGAACCCACGACCTCCGGCATAGCAGTCAGGGCCACTAACCACTAGACCAACAGGCCAGTCAAAATACTTCGGTTGGTAGCGTTAGGTTTTATCTTGAATTTTATAAATTCCAGGATAAGTTTCCAGTATTAAGTAGTCGATTTGGCTTTGTTGACATGATAAATACCTAGATATAAATTTCCATGGTGACACCGTTTAGTAAGGAACCCTAATAAGCTAAAGTCTAAAAATCTGTTTTCATTTCGTTTTCCTTAAATAATTATAGAATGGATTTTCCGTTTCTTTATTTTCTTGTCTGTGAAAATAAAATACCTACATTCTTTAGTTCACTTGGCCATTTGCCTAGTTTCTTGTTCTGTTTTGTAATTTTTATATACCTAAGTAGATTGGAATTTCTTACGTGGGAAATCATCATATGACTTTTCCGCTCTGAGTAGAGGTAGAGTGCCAGTCTTGAAGACTTGACAAGAAGCGGTTGTAATGAATGTCAAGATGACGGGACCCCACCAGGTGTTTCGAAATGGGCAAAGCAACGCCGTGTCCTCGTGGGGGCGATCGGCGGCATCGATCTCTCGCGCCGGCCTTGGTACAGGCCATGGTCTGGAGCGAGGAGGACTGGCAGTCGGTCGCCTCCTTCTGCGAAGCAGTAATGCTAGCAAAGGAGGCGGCCGATCGCGTGAGGCAACGGTCCTCACGCCCCAGCTGCCACCGGAATTCCGAGCCCGATTTCCGGACGGCGAGCAATGGGTGGCTCGTCGTCCGACTGTCCGGTAACCGTCCGGATCGAGCCCAAGTCGTCGACGGCGCGTACTTTTCCAAGCACGCCTCAGAGTGATGTCAGCAAATCGTTGGGGCCCAGCAGGGTCGAAGCCTACTGGGGCCACGGGTAGTGTGAAAGTGAAACCCGGGGCCCTGGGACGAAGGCAAAGAAGGAACAGGAGTGGGTATTTAGTCAGTAAAAGTCTGACACTATCTCCCGCTCCGCCCAAGGGCGGGATTTCTCATAATATAATTTTCCCACGCAATAAAAAAAAACCAGGTGTTTCGAATATCAAGTGAATTGGATTTAATAATAGCATATCATAGCCGGCCTTATAATGTTCCCACTGCTGGGACGCAGGCCTCCTCTCTAGGAGAAGGAATGGGCTGTAATCCATCAGGCGGGCCTAGTGCGGGTTGGTGGATGTCACATGTCTTCGAGTTTTTGGTTCTATGACATGCCGGTTTTCTCACAATGTTTTCCTTCAGCATTTTAAGAGCAGTGGTGATGAAATAAATTACACAAAGTGATGCGCCTGGCTGGGTTTTAACTCACGACCTACAACTCGTAAGTCGGAGTCGTTACCACTCGGCCACCACTGCTCTTAATAATATACTTCTACTATTTCGTACATACATAGTAATAAACTAGTTACGCGGCTTCAGCTGCGTGAAAATAGGTTTTCCCATACGAACTTTAACCACCATTTCATCCCCTTGGGGAGAAATTTTAGAAAATCCTCTCTAAGTGCTCGCTTTTGTCATAAAAAGAAACCTTGTACCTACTCTCAGCCTTGTAACGTCATGCTTCTAGAACCTGTAGTTTTGGCCGTGCTTTGATATGTCAGTCAGTCAGTTTTTTAACAATTAGGCAATAAGGTCTCCGTCGTTTATGGACCTATTTGCATTTTTTTTTCCTCTTAGAGAATATGCTTTCCGATTGGTCCCATTTTTCCAGAATCCAGTTCTTATGATGGGATCCATGAGGAATCGAGGGAACTCCTCAATTATTATAGGCAACCATATGGTTATTCTGATATTTTCATCGAGAAATTAAGCATTTCCTGTCAAAAAGTAACATTTGATGAAGTGGAACTGATGAAGAAGACCATAAATGGCCAACGGAACTTCATACTCACATAGATATCACAATGAAGATAGTTAAACGACTATGACAATACAAATGAATAAATTGTTCTGAATAGTTATGTTAAAAATGGTATTATCGAAGTGAACTGGTGATGATGATGGAGCCGGAAGGTAGGCACTGGAACTCAGTAATTAATCAATGTAACCTAGCCGTGTTTGAGCTTATTAGAATCGTCATAACTGGTCATTTGGACTGATCACTTTGGCTATAAGGTACTACTGAACTGATCTGATGATTGAGCCGGAAGGTGGAAGGTAGAAACAGAAACTTCATAGTAAAACAATATAACGTGGCAGTGTTTGGGTTAAGCCAAGTTATCATGAGAAATAAGCACTCTGGTTATAAGTGTATCGCAACTAAAAAACACTAAAAGGATTAAACAAAAAAACAAACAATACCGAAAAACACTGACTTCCGAAATTAAAACTATTTTGATCATTTTAGTATTTTTTTTTTGTGAAGTCGGTTAATTTTCGTTTTTGTAAAAAAAAAAAATATCCTTTATACTAGCTGACACGGCGAACTTCGTATATCCTAATAGTAAAAATAACGTCATCTACTGGCAATACCAGAACAGCATAAATCATTTTATAATGACATTTTAATTAAAGATGGCGTTGTATTCGGTTTTTTTTTATCCTGATAGTTTTTCGTTTTTTCTCACCGTTTAAACCTTCCCTGGACTGTCACGAAGATTTTAAGACTAAAATTAGCCAAATCGATCCAGCCGTTCTCGAGTTTTAGCGAGACTAACGAACAGCTATTCATTTTTATACATATAGACTAGCTGACACGGCGAACTTCGATACTTTTTAGCTAAACTGTCAAAGAATAATGCCATCTACTGGCATTACCAGAACCAGTATAATTCATTTTAAAATGACATTTTCATTAGAGATGGCGTTGTATTCGTTTTTTTTTCGAGAACTTTTCCATATTTTCTCATCGTTTAAACCTTCTCTGGAGTATCAAGAATATTTCAAGACCAAAATGAGCCAAATCGGTTTAGCCGTTCTCGAGTTTTTGTGAGACTAACGAACAGCTATTCATTATTATATACGATAGCCGCATCCAACAAGGCAGTATCTCGGATTACAGTCGAAACAAAATTCAAACATGGCACTATCACTTTTAGGTTCATTTTGAAAAATTACTGAAATAATGTTACAATATTGTTCGTTGCGGGTGTCGATATATAGATATCGGGACTCCATAAATTAACACCTTATCTGTTACCTACATTATTGGCAAATAAATGATTTCTATTTCTAGATTTAACACTCGTAAAACTTTTGAAAAACATTCTACTAAAAAAAGTAATACAAGAGTACCTGCTCTGATATCAAAGTAGAAGAACCACTTCGATTTAGTACCTCTACGTTTGAATCGTAATTATTCCTAATTTGAAACCGTATAGAAACCCTACCACACCACGAGCTCTTAACGCGTTCCATTTTACGACCTAAAGAGATGGAGCTATAGGTATAGGGTGTACCTACGTGTATACCTCTATCCAGGGGCGTCGACTGCGTGGGTGCTCGGGGGCTTGAGCACCCATGAGAAATAAGTGGTTGCCGAGCACACCTGAGAATAGGCATCAAGAACAAGATCAGTAGTCACTTAACCTAAAAAGCGATCTTTTAGATTAAGTATAAATTATAATATTTCTGGATACTAAAAACTAGTTTCATGTATATAGGTATAATGGTTTCATTTTATACTTTTATTAAACATAATTAGTAATTAAGTACGCAATATGTAAGTAGGACATTTATTTATTATTCGGTCTATCAGTGTGCATTTCCCTTCGCACACTTCGCAACTTTTTCGAGTCCATCAAAAGAGCATGAGCACCCATGAGGTTTTCTAAAAGCCGGCGCCCCTGCCTCCATCCCTCTTTTTCATTCGCACGATTGACATTTTACCACGTCACGACAAATAACATGCAGCTATTTACGTCGGCGCGACTTTGCGACTGTCTGTTGAGCTCAAATTTGGCTACCTAAAGCTGGGTCTGTTTTTACGGGCTACAGCGTAGCACCCACAGGCAGGGTAAGAAACCACCGTGACTGCTGCCTGATACACAACTTCAGCTCTCTTATTCCTGCGACGCCGATGTGTAAAGCTAGGTCATGTAATAATATTTATATTTAAACTAGCTGACCTAGTAAACGTTGTTCTACAATACAAATTATCAAAGAAATATCGCAATTTAAAAGGGCGAAAACAGGGCGTATTTAGGGCAAAAAAACACTCCTGGAACACAAGGAGCAATTCAAGGAGCACAATCATGTGCTCAATCTCGCTCCAATCCGGGAGAAGTTATTTTATTAACCGACTTCAAAAAAAAGGAGGAAGTTATCAATTCGGTTGTCTATTTTATCATCATAATTTTTTTTTTATGTTTGTTACCTACCTTACGATTTGCCATTTTTTTTTCCATTTATAGGATATGCTTCCAGATTGGTCCCATATTTTTTTAAAAATCTAGTTCTGATGATGGGATCCATGAGGAATCGTATAAATGATGGTTCTGAATAGTTACGTTGAAAATGGTATCATCGAAGTGATCTGATGATGATGATGGAGCCGGAAGGTAGGCACTGGAACTCCGTAATTAATCAATGTATCCTAGCCGTGTTTAGGTTTATTAGAATTGCCATAAGATTCACTTTGGCTATATGGTACTATCGAACTGATCTGATATTGGAGCCGGAAGGTATTTTTTATTATTTTTTACATTTACTGACGAAAAACCCATTCCTGTTCCTTCTTTTCCATTTTTGCCAGGGCCCCGGGGATCTCTTCCGCATCACCCATGGCCCCAGTTGGCTTCGACCCTGCTGGGCCCCTACGGTTGCTGACATCTCCTTGAGACTTTCGTTACCTACTTATAATAAATCTGTAGAAGTGAAAATTCTGTACATTGAAAATATCAAAAAAAAAAAAAAATGTCAAGGGGTGTTACTAGACCGATACCGAACCCAAAAATGTGATTAAATTTTTTTCTGTCTGTCTGTTTGTTCAGGTATCACGCAATAACTACCGGTTCGATTACGATGAAACTTGGTATAATTATTCATTAATATCCTGGGCACCACACTGGGTACTTTTTATCCCGGAAAAGTATATGCAATAGAAAACAAACTTAATTTTGCGGTTCGGTCCCTAGACCCGATTACTGTACCAACCGCAGAAAATAAGTTCGTCGTAGTTTACGTCACCAGTAGTGGAGTTCACTAAAGGGCGCTGCACTCGGCTAAGATACTATAATATTTTATCATAAGATACAATATCGCTCGCCATACATTTAATGGACTATCACACACGACGAAGATAATAAATAATATTTCATATTTTCGGGTCACAAAAAACCTAATAAAACCATTTTCGACTTCTACGTGGACGAAGTCGCGGGGAAAAGCTAGTTAAAATAATATACTAGTTTTTGCCAGTGATTTTACTCGCAGTTTTAGGGTAACACACACTACTTTCCTACACAAATGATTATTACTATTATTTATTTACGCAGTAAAAGTCTGATATATCTTTCCATTCAGAACGAGAGGAGTCATTTGATGAATTTCCACTAAAAAAAAAACCTTCGAATCTAACGCTACTATTGTCATTTTAGTACGCATATTCGTCCGGTCGTATAAAAGGCTTATAGCAATTTTAGGCAAAATTTAAGATTCAAAGCATTTTATTCCAAATAAACCATTAACAGGAAATTTTGAAATGTCAAAAAGTCAGTCAGTCTGAAAAATGATGCTAATTACACATTCAAAAGCGTATATCTCTATGGAGAAGAATGTGCAAAAAACTCTATGGACACTTTTTTCAATCACGTTATGTATAACAAATATCTCGGTTACATGTTTCTTGTCGTTACTAAATAGTGAGAACAATGTAAATGAAGTAAAAATAAAAGCTAAATATAGATATTAAAATAGCAACTGGCAGCTAAGAAATGACCAGTCTCTACTGACAGTACCCGTTCACGGACATTACGTGAATATTAGTACCACTCAGTTGGATGATCCAACACACGCGCTGCCATCAGGAGTGAGAAATTCTCAACTGCTATGCTCATTAATGTCAAAAACTTCAAATAGTAACCTAAAAACCATAAATAGCTCCAAGGTACATTCACAAATTTTGAAAAAATGAAATGCTTCTATAAAACATTATACAATACTATAATATTTTAAAATATCAAAAAAAAAAAATTCCACCCAATCAATTTGTACACCTTAGTGGTAGTGGAGCTGGACCGGCATTGAGCCAAGCATTTTTATCTTGTATATAATCCTCCAACTTATAATATGCTTGCCTGCATAATATCAGTTTAATATAAGATTTAAATTTTAGTTTCCTTGAGTTCAAATTTGGGGAGGTATTTTATTATAGCATTTTAAACAATACCATGAAAGAACAGGCTACTTTAGCTAGTCTGAAATCTGGTTTAACTAATTGGGCCCTATTACTTGTAACAAAATTATGTATATCGCCTCTTTTTCTAAAAAGATGAAGATTTTTGTAACGTACATGATGTCGGAGGACACGGTGGAGCACACGGTGGAGGTGTGCCCCGCTTGGGCAGAGCAACGCCGTGTCCTCGTGGGGGCAATCGGCGGCGGCGATCTCTCGCGCCGGGCCTTGGTTCAGGCCATGCTCCGGAGCGAGGAGGAGTGGCAGGCGGTCGCCTCCTTCTGCGAAGCAGTAATGCTAGCTAAGGTGGCGGCCGATCGCGTGAGGCAACGGTCCTTACGCTCCAACCGCCGCCGGGATTCCGATCCCGATTTCCGGCCACCGTAGACGCGGGCTTGCAGACGGCGAGCTATGGGTGGCTCGCCGTCTGACCGTCCGGTAACCGTCCGGACCGAGCCCAAGTCGTCGACGGCGCGTTTTGTTCCACGCGCGCCTCAAGGAGATGTCAGCAAATCGTAGGGGCCCAGCAGGGTCGAAGCCTACTGGGGCCACGGGTAGTGTGAAAGTGGAACCCGGGGCCCTGGGACGAAGGCAACGAAGGAACAGGAGTGGGTTTTTAGTCAGTAAGAGTCTGACACTATCTCCCGCTCCGCCCAAGAGCGGGGACGTCATTAGGATGATTTTCCCACCCAATAAAAAAAAAAAAAAAAAACGTACATGATGTTTTCATAGATATACTGACAAAGCACCGTCCATGATGTTAATATCTTTAAACAGTTCCCTTGGAGAATCGCACCGGCGGAGATTGTAAATAGCTCTGATGGCTCTTTTGTGTAGTATAAAAATTGAGTCGATGTCTGTAGCTGAAATAAACTATTCTAGCGGTATCAATATCTGTAAATTGGTGGATTTTTCTAATAGTATACTCAGCTGAGCTAACACGTCCTTCAAGACATGTTAAATGAGGACCCTTGTAGCCTTAAGTCGAGCGTAATAAAAATAATTTGCCGATAAAACAGTTTTCCTGGGGGGAAAACTGTTTTATCGACAAATTCTAGTTCACAATCACTACTTTTGATATTCGATATTCGTTCTGCAACCAATGGGGTAAATCATTACTAAAAACTAAAAGTAAAAACAGGACCTAAAATTGAAACTCGTGGTACCTCCATTTTCACATTTAATCCCGACGAATTGACACCGTGCATTTGTGCAATGATTAAATATTAGCTCGGTACATACATTATTTTCTTTGTTTGCAGGTAGATTAGTGTTATCAGCTGCATTTGTCTAAGTTTCATACTGCTGAGTGCCCTGTGTGAACGTGAGTACCTTCTGCCTCAGCACTGTATGTGAGAAGAGAGAAGTGCCCCGAGACTAACGAAGATGTGTGCTATGTATAGTAAACGTGCAGGGACGTCAGGAGTATCCGGACAGTTGTATGAATCGAAACTTATTAGCTTATTATATTTTAGAGCACTTCATGACGATAGAATAAAAAATTTTAAATTGGCTTCGAATATCAACAACATAGGTGATTTCGATGACATTTGTTTTACAGCTGAAGTGGTTGGATTTGATAAACCGGTCGCGGTCTTCATTCAAGCTAAACACAGGGAAAATAAAAATCAGATCCTTAAAATAGATTTAGACATTTACTTTAATAGTTACTTAAAAGTTAGGCAATGCTTTGACCAGAGTAAAGAGATGTTTTTTAAGGGTTCATATGATGATGTAGAATGTTTATTCGTTTTTTATACGACAGCAAAAGATCAATTTAGTAATGATTCCAAATTAGAAAGTAACTTTTGCTCCATTTTGAACGATTTAATTGGTACAGACGGTACAGTCAAGCAACCAGACAAGCGAGAAAAAGATGTAAAATTACTATGTGAATTAGCAATGAATGAACAAATGACCTTCCTGGCCAAACGATTAGCAAAATTTATAAACAATGACGGTAATTATCAAATGATGCTGATTGACGATTTAGTGCGAAGCTATCACGTCATTCTGGCGGAAAAAGTATTGAATGTTTCAGAACTTCAACCTGATGGATGTAGATTTGCAACGTTTCGCCATGATTTTTTTGACACCCAGGACGAATATCTCGTTTTCTTCAAAAATACGCTAATTAAAGAGATATTAAAATTAGAATTCAATAAACAATCTATAAGTGATTTTAAACTTGATATGAAACTAACAGATGTTTCTTCATCGACTGTTAGTAAAGCAGTAGAACTTGCTGCCAAAGAAATATTATTATCATCGAAATTTAAACTAAGAGTCCCGTCTGCTTTTGGTAATAAAGACTTAACACTAAGCGGTAGTGAGACCAAAAAGACAAGAAGAATAAATCATCTTGCGTCGAAAATCGCCGATTTATTTGTTAATTGTAAATCCAATAAAATAATAACTATTGATGAATCTTTAGGTGATAAATTCCTGCAACTCAATGGAGGCATAGCTAGTGGTATCGGAAATATTTTCGTACTTGATGATTCAAACTCCAAACTGATGAAGATAACAAACAATAAAGATTCTTTAGGAATTCTTGCTAAAAAGCTGTATGAAAGATTGAATGAAGAAATCGAATTGATTAATAAAGCCAAATCAGAAAATAAAATTTCGAATTTGTGCGAATATAAATTTTTATTTAACTCGAACAAATTTCCTAAACTTTTATTGGAATGTAGTGAAAATGAAGATAAAGTGAGAGATTTTTTGAACAAACTGGTAATTTTCTCTTCCCAGGCGGATGAAGAAGTTGTAGAGACAATTTTAAAAAATGAAATAGAGGAGAACCAGGTCAATGAACTAAACTACTTTCAGGCTAAATCTGACGCAATATTTGCAAAATTTCATGATGAAATACAAAAATGGTGGATGCAACCAGAACAAGCACCGTATCTTACACGAGAAAGTGACTTATTCCAAAAGGCAAAACATATTATTAAAGACCAACTGGTGAGTGTCGTTAATTTTATGTATCAGATTAAAATAAAACATTTTGATTATACTTTTACTGAAAACGCAGTGAAGAGCTTGAACTTACAGGATCAACAGTTGAACACTGTTATTACTACAGAAAACACTGCACTGACTGTTGTTAAAGTCATTCAGCATTTAAGGAATAAAAGCCATATTATATTAGATCTCGAATATGTTGTAAACCTACCACCAAAGGACCGTAATGTACTGCGAGAAGAGTTAAGAAATATACATAAGGATACAGTTTTAATATTAGTATGCGACGTAATACAATCAAACAAAACGAAAATTCTTGAAACTATAACAGAAGCGGTAATCAGCAATAATACTATCATTGTTACAAAACATGCGTGTGTTGAAATATTTAAAAAAAATTGCCCAGAACCTTTTGTACACGACAAAAAAAACAGTCTTATTAACATGAGTGAAGAATCACAGAAAAGTATAATGGAGAGCGCCAAAGTGATGTTTCAAGGCACAGAAGTAAAATTTGATATGATACTCGATGACAAATCAAAGGCATTTATAAAAGGAGATATTTTGCATAAAATGATCAATAAAGAAACGATTGTATTAGGTACATTAAATATTAATAGGAATTATGATGATATTAAATACTTGTATACTGAGAGACGCATTAAAAAGGCAGAAATTAATTCAAATCCAATGATGTATTACTTGTGTAACGCCAGTTGCAGATTACCAGAAATTAAAAAGACCGAAGGTTTAAATGAAACACTTGAAGAAGAGCCATGTTGTTCGAGCAAATATATTCAAACTTCTGACCATTTACCAGAGAAAACTATTATAAATAGAATACCTATTGATCTCTATAAAAATGAGCAAAGTCTTTCGACTGACGTGATTACTACCCTTGAATTTTTACTAGGAGATTCAATCGAAGAACTTAATGACGAAGTTCCCGACGAAACATTACAAAAAAAAACAAAATCGAGTGAGGTAGTTGAACATTGTAACAATATGCAAATAAACGAAGTTTTTGATATACTAGAGACGTCAAGCGTTTCGGGTATATTTGTTAAAACTCTTACAGTTACATCAGAGCTACCAGACCACGTTGTACTTGTATTAGCAGAACCCGGAATGGGCAAGTCAACTTTACTCACGAATTTATCGATTAAAACAAAAGAGCTTAAACCAGAAGTTTGGATCATAAGAATTAACTTATTGGAATACTCGGAAGAATTTAGCAAATGGAAGGACAACGACACAACCATTGACTTATTAGAGACTTTAAACTTTATGTGTCAGGTTATACTTCGTGATAACCTAGGAAAAAAAAATAAAGTAGAAATTGTGCTAGAAGAAAAAGATAATGTAGTCTCTCTGAAATATTGTACAGCAGACCCTGAGATTGAGTTTGAGTTGACTTTGTTTTTACATTTTTATTATGAAAGAGAGATAATATTCCTGTTTGATGGTTTTGATGAAATCTGTCCACATTACGCAGATGTGGTCATAAAATGTCTAAAATGTATTGGTAACAATCTTCGAAACCATAGAATGTGGATAACAAGCAGGCCTTATAATGAAGTAAAAACTATTTTAGAGAAAGAGTTTGGATCATCTTATGAAATAGATAACCTCTCTGCAATAGAAACTATACAATATTTGCATAGGTTTTGGAAACTAAATTTGAGATTAGAGGAACTAAACAGCACACAACTCGAAAATGTTAAGGAATTCCTTGAATATATATTGGCAGAGAATACTGAACAAATACCTATGGCTGAACCATCACAGGCTATTAATATAATCGCAGCCGGTTATTTGATTAACGAAATTATCAACTCGCATATTCAATTATTATGGAAATATGATAAAAAAATTATTGGGATGTTCTTTGACTCATGCTTTATTCCAATAAATCCTTTATTTCTTTACTTAGGAGCGTTTCGTGTTTTGTACAGCATAAAAGAAGAACACAAAAGCACCAAAAAATGGTATTTAGATTTCGAAACTTTTACCGTTTACAAACGTTTTTTGGAAATTAAAATTGAAAGACGATATCGAGAGAAAAACGAATATAACATGAAAAATCCTGATACTATTAACGCTTACCAAGAAGAAATCAAAAAATCAATTATTAATCATAAATTATTGGGTGCTTTTGCCATTTTTAATCGATTTGTTTCAAAATTGTTTAGTGCGAATGATTTAGAAAAAATTGAAGAGAACATAAAAGTAGTCGAAATGGCAGTAGAGAAGACTGGGCTTATCGAATGTGTTTCAAATGGAATCCCTATATTTACACATATGTCGTTCACTGAACATTTTGCAGTTGAATATGTTTGTGATTGTTTGAAACAAACATATGGACTCTCTTACGACGACAAAACGAGGGTAGTGTTACGATTTATAGAAATGATGTTTATGAGGCGTGTATACAGGAACATACGTAAAATTTTTGATCTTAAACTAAAGACCGACAACACATTGATGTGTATTTTGGAAGATAATCCTGACGTGATATTCTATTGGATATGGAAACGAACGCTTATTTATTCAAAAAAAAAATCGGTTATGTTTTTTTCTTTTTCATTATTCATAGCAGTGCAAGAAAATTTAAAAAATTGTGAATTATTGTTTCGTAAAACAATCTCTCATGCCCTATTCTATACTAATATTACCGGTATAATTGGTGTTAGTCATCTTTTTAATATGTTCAATTTACGAAATTATAGTCGAGAAACTTTTAATCATATCATTTCAAAATATAAATTTGAGGCCCGGCCGCAAGATGATTTTTTGCAGATGTTCTTTTTTTATTAACATTTAATATTTGTGATAATTGTCTATAAAGTAAATAAAAGTCATCACTACACTACAACTACACTACTACTATAATTACTACAATTTTGACTATAATTTAGGTGTCTTCAAGGCTAGAGTGAATAGGCTCTTAATAAACTTGTGCGCCTGACCATCAATTATTGCATCTCCGTTTACCATCAGGATCGCAGTCAAGCACTGGTTTATATCAATTTAAAAAAAAAATCCAATAGATTTTTTTTTTTATTCGGTAGGAAAATCATCCTTATGACATCTCCGCTCTTGGGCGAAACGGGAGATAGTGTCAGACTCTTACTGACTACAAACCCACTCCTGTTTCTTCGTTGCCTTCGTCCCAGGGCCCCGGGTTCCACTTTCACACTACCCGTGGCCCCAGTAGGCTTCGACCCTGCTGGGCCCCTACGATTTGCTGACATCTCCTTGAGGCGCGCGTGGAACAGTACGCGCCGTCGACGACTTGGGCTCGGTTCGGACGGTTACCGGACGGTCGGACGGCGAGCCACCCATTGCTCGCCGTCTGCAAGCCCGCGAGTTAAAATTCTAAACTGAAAATGTGATACCAAATGTTTGTGATTTCATACTGTGACAACATGAAAAAACCTTAAATCATGAAACTCATAATAACACTGCTTGCTGGCAACTGTATACAAGAGGTGCAGGGATAATGATGGTGGGGACCGTCGACAAGTCCAAGTCGTTAACAACGAGCAGCAGCAGAATTTTAGTCTAGTATCTTTCTCCCTGACTTGCCTGGCTCGGATGTTTTGCCGCTCTTTGGAATTCAAATCTGCTTCTAATTGCGTTGCCATTAAAAACACGAAATTGGCCAAATGTCATATTCTGTATTTTGGCAAATAGCGTTTAATTCAATCCTCTTTATTCATAATTTTTCCTCACTTAGCCTCGTTCGGCTGCCTAGCCGCTATTTTGAATTCGAATCTGTTTATTAAATAGATTTGTCAGTCAAATTACGTTGTTAAAACTAGTCATTTTTATTTTGTTATTAGATTACTATAAATAAATAAATACTATTATGTTGCCGCAAATGGCCACAGTACAAAGAGGACGCGCGGACGCTTTTACTTTTTCCACGCGCTCAAAAGGTATCTTAGCCGCAACACATCGACATAACACGCACGCAAACATAGAGCCCATTGTCCGCTTAATTTTATACTTTTACTGAACATAACTCTATATTTATGGTATTGTTTTATTTTTCCCAGTATTGATTGAGTCAAGTTTGTGTTTTTATTATCATTGATTACTGATTTTAGTGCAATATGTTGGTGCCTACTTATCCAGTTTCGAATGCTATTCGTAAATGAAAAATAAGTAGTTGCCATATTTTTACGGTAAATCGATGGGTCCTATGTATATGGGCCAAAATGCAAAATTACAACTTTACAGGAGAGGCTTCCAAAGTTTAAATTTACTATAACTTCAGATTGATAAAACTGAACTTTACGATTATTTGCTTGTTTGCTAAGATAACTATCCTCCTCATTTATACTATAGTATTTTATATATACATATATAGGTTTTTTTTTTACGTCACATTGACCCTTCTACGTTAGTTTTTGTTTAAATTATTTTTCTTTAAAAACACCCTAAAAGGGCCAATGTGTCATATTGGCCATTATACGCGTATTACGCTAATTAGCATAAAGTATATATTTTTTACATTTTTTACCTATAAAATCAAGTAACAATTGAAGTAGTTGATAATTAATTAATAAGAATATAAGCTATTTAGATATTTAGTTATTTATGTCACATTGACACTTATACGTTTTACAATCTACTAACCTACGAACTGAGATTTCATTTAGATCATTTGATTAATAAAAAAACACGCAGTAGTTTTATTCATTTATTGAAATAAAAATTGAATTAGCCTTAAAACTTCACTCATGGAGACGTATTCAGTCTTTTTGGTATTTTCATGATAAAAAAACTAACAAAAAAAAAGTAATAAGGAAACTGTAACTGGAGATCTTAGTTTGATTAACAAAATAATGTACTTCACATTATTATTTTCTTAATAAAATTACAAAAAAATAACAAAATTTTAAACCTATCTGGTGAAAAACAAAATTAAAAAAATCTCCGTAGTATAATCAAGTAAGAAATAAAATTACCAAAATCAACAGTACTAGAAATTCCTAATAAGTCTTCATTAATTTTCTTCATTATTGTTTTCATATAATAATGTACTTCACATTATTATTTTCTTAATAAAATTACAAAAAAATAACAAAATTAAAAACGTATCTGGTGTAAACCAAATAAAAAAAATCTCTGAAGTATAATCAAGTAATAAAATTACCAAAATCAACATTACTATAAATTGTTAATAAGTCTTCATTAATTTTCTTCATTATCGCTTTCATTAATTGACACAATGTCATTCGTTGTTACTAAATTTTCATAATAACTGTGGTATGCAGGTGGGATAATATTTTTTCGACATAAATCAAGCAAGTCTTTCTTTTTGGAAGGTTGTATTGGTAACAGCTGATTGTAACATAGTTGCAGAGGAATATCTGTAGGTCTATCGGCAATTTGCCTTCTTGTTCGTACTGGCTGATCTAAGATTTTAATATGATTTTCAATAGCATCTTCACTTAAATCATTTTTATAGTATAAAACGTATGGTTCTTCTCGGCTTACACGAATTTGTTTTATTTTAGACCAAAAAATTTTTTGTTCTTCTGAGTTTTTAGTCCAGTTAAAGTGTGTATTTGTCTGCATCTTTTTGAAGTCATAAATCATATTTTGAGCTACGTCTATGACGTTATAAGGACTTCCTTTTGATTTTGATCAATGAGCTCCATTCAGAGGGTGTGTAAATATTCTTATATTTTGAAGCTCTTTCAATAGTGGCGTGTATGGAGTCGCCTTCATTTTGAGTGTGGCCTACTTCAAGAAAAGTATGCTTTATATTCAAATTAAACTGTTTAGCAGCGTACAGATACATAAAAAACATAATCCTGTTTCGGTTTTGGCCAGTACAATTGTCTGACCAAAATCTGAAGTCGTCACAACCTTCTTGACTTTTTAATTTAATTATATCATAGATACAGCTCGCTATTTCGTTCGAACCCTTCATTGCAATTTGTTCATTCCATAAGTAACAGGTACCAATTAACTTCCCAAAATCAAATATTGATAAGTTATGTACTTTCAACCTTTTACTGTAATAAAACAGACTAATTTCACCACTTGGGGACAACAACACTTTTTGCAAATCAAAAGTAGCGCAGAATATTTTCGTGTCATTTTGTGAATCACGTTTATCCTTTTCTTTTAAGGATCTAGCCTGATTTTTGCTGATTATGTGATTATCAAAAAATATTTTATTATCAGGAGTCACAGAACCGTTTTTAAAAGAATGACAAACATGGCATTTAAAGTGTCAAATCAGCTGATTGGTCCAAGCTACGAAACAAACGCGCGGGAACTCCCCACGTATAAGTCTCTAACTACTCTTAGGACCTTGTACGTTTAAATTCATGTTACTTATGCCGTTATACTGTAATAAAAAAACGTGTTTCTATGCAGATTTTTTTTTTTAATAGCTCACTTAATTCATTACATCTATAAGATGCGTTTACCATAAAAAAGTCTAAATGCCCAAATTGTTAGTTTGGCCCATATACATAGGACCCATCGAAATAACGACCAAATTCTTTGTAAACCTACGATTATTTCCCAGGCTTACTACCTATATTACTTTGAAAATATTACATTTTTTATCTTACAAATATTATATAACGATATACATACATATGGATACAAAATCAAATGGGTATTTGAGATTAATTTAACGACATTCAACACCGTTATATCCGTTTCCCTAGAAGAAAAAATCATTCTTACTGTACGCGTAGAGGTAGGGTCAAGGCGGCAACAGTGGGTCACTTTTTTTCCAGTGATGTAATTTGATTTGGGTCATCATCTTCCTGCCCTTGTCACATCTTATTTTGGGTCGGCGCAACATGTATTTTTCTTCAATTCTATCCTGTCAACCGTCATACTATCACTAACTTCCTTTTCTTTCATATCACTGTTCACACAATCCATCCATCTTTTCTTTGGCCTCCCTCTCCTTCTCCACCCATCCACATGTATACTCATAACTCTTTTAGTAACATGCGTTTCATCTCTCCTCTTTACATGACCATACGACATAAGACAAACGATTCCCCTTCAACTTTTCAGTCACTGGCGCCACTTTCAAACTTCCCCTAATATACTCATTTCTCACTTTATCCATTTTCGTCACACCAAACATCCATCTTAACATTCTCATCCCCACCACGTCATCACCGCTACGTGGATTTTTTTTTCTTCCGTCTTTTTCACAGGCCAACATTCTGATCCATACAGTATGACGGGTCTTATCACGGACTTGTAGATTTTACGCTTCAACTTGGGGGGCATCCGTGGGTCACAAATTGTTCCAGTGACCTATCGCCATTTCATCCACCCTGTATTGATCCGATGTGATACGTTTCGGTCTACCTCGCCATCTCCTTAGATAAGCGACCCGAGGTACCGAAAGTCTGAGCAGATTGGTATGGGCGTTCCAGCGAGAGCTAAGGGCATAGGACCAGAGAGACCACCGAAATCGCAGAACAAGTATTCCGTTTTGGTTCTACTCAATTTCAGGCCAACACTCTCCAGTCTGTGCCACCATAACTCCAATCTGTTCTGGACCTCTAGGCCACTCTCGGCAACCAACACAGTGTCATCGGCAAACATCATACATCAGGGAGCCTATTCCTGAATGTCCGACGTCAGAGCGTCCATTATCATCAGGAATAGGTAAGGGCTGAGAGCCGACCCTTGATGTAAGCCGACAGCCACATTGAAGCTGCCAGTGTTGCCCACTGTAGACCGGACTTGGGTACTGCTTCGACTGTACATCGCTCGGATCAACTGCACATACATCCCAGGCACACTTTTCTCCTTAAGGGCCCACCACGGAACCTCACGAGGTACCCGGTCGTATGCCTTTTCGAGGTCAATGAATACCATTTGCAAGTTTTTATAGTTATTTCTGGCACAGCTGGTGTATAGCAAATATGGCATCCGTTGTACCCCGATCAGGCATAAAACCGAATTAGTTCCGTGAAATTTCACTCTCTTCTCTCAGCCTCCTTTCAATAACTTTTTCCCAGGCTTTCATAGTATGTGATATTATCTTTATTCCTTTATAATTGTTGCATTCAAGCACATCACCCTTGTTTTTAAAGATGGGCACCAGGGAACTGTTGCACCACTCATCAGGTATGGTATGCAATTTGATTTGGGTGAGTGTTGGAAAGATGTTAAAAGATTAGTATTATAGTGTAACTAATTTATATTGATTATTCCAATCGGTTTAGCTCAACAAGATAATATTTTGAAAAATAAATAACATTTTTTAAGAAAACACATTTAAGGCACTATGTACTGAGGGTGGGATACAGTGAATCGGCCCTCAGTTTACAGTGAATCAGGCAGGTTCACAGTGGATCATCTATATTATAACTCAAATAAAAATGCAGTTTTTTGCTTATAATTGGTATTTATTTTTTGTTCTAACCAAAAAATAAGTTTCGCATGAAAAATAAAAGCTTTTTTGACTACTCAGTCTCAAATTGACCTATCAGTCTTACACAGTCATAGTATTTTTTTTTTGACTTAGTTAAAAATCAACAGATGATTTCTACAAAAATTAAGTAACAACCATTACTTAATCACTGTCTTGCATAAACTATCGAACAAAACACGCTATCATACCATTTTAATTATATCTAAAGCGTTTTTCATGTCATCAGCTATGTGTTTCCCTATTTTACGGGGCCTTGCTGGACAAGCTATCCTAAAAGGAAAAATGAACAAAAAATATTAAAACTCGTTAAATTTTCTAAATTAATATAACTGGGTAACCATTATCCAGTACCAATAATATACAGTGGATCGTGAACCACTGTGTACTTAAGTGATTTGAGCCACTGTGTACAAAACCGCCATTTCAGATTTAACTCATACCACGTGTGATGGTTTTACGTAAACCAAAGTGCGGTATCCGCCAAAATGACCTCAATTAAGTGTATTTTTTTAATTTCTTAGCAAAAATATTAATTCATTGGTAAAACAAAACGTTTGTAAAAAAATACAACTCTGTCAAGAAAGTACCGGGAAAAGATCAATAATACACAAAATGTCTGTTATCCATCCAAATTTATTTTATCACCTTCAAAGTATGCTCCTTTAGAAACGATACACTTGCGCCAACGAATAATCCATTCATCAAAACATTTTTTAAACGCTGCTTCCGGAATTGAGTTCAGTTCTCGCCGCGAATTCTCCTTTATGTCTTCTATCGGTTGAAAACGGGTGCCACGAAGTGGTAATTTGAGTTTAGGAAAAAGAAAAAAGTCAGCAGGAGCCATATCTGGTGAATATGGTGGTTGCTGGATGGTATTTGTTGAGTGTTTGGTCAAAAATTCGTTCACAATGATAGCCTTGTGCGAAGGCGCATTGTCGTGGTGCAAAATCCAAGAATTTTCTTTCCACAAATCTGGCCTTTTTCGTCGAATTCGCTCTCTTAAACGCCGCATAACGCTCAAATAATATTCTTTATTTACCGTTAGACCTTCCGGTAAGAATTCAGAGTGCACAACACCGCGATAGTCAAAGAAAACCGTCAACATGACTTTGACTTTTGATCGACTTTGGCGTGGTTTTTTCGGTTTCGGTTCAGTTGGAAGGCGCCACTCCGAAGCTTGTTGACTAGTTTGTATGTCAAACTCGTAAACCCACGTCTCGTCATCAGTAACAATGCGTTTCATGAATGTTGGGTCCGAACTGACTCGTTCTAGCATGTCCTCAGCGACTTTCATGCGATTAAGTTTTTGGAGAAAATTCAGATCTTTTGGGACTAGCCGAGCAGCAACATGTTTCATACCCAAATGATTAGTTAAAATGGTACGGATCGACTCGTGAGTTACAGAAAGTTCGGCGGCTATCTGTCTCAGAGTTGAATGGGGATTTTCAGTCACTATTTTCTTCACTTTTGCGATGTTAACTTCAGTTGCAGACGTTGACGGCCTACCAGAGCGTGGCAAATCTTCCATCACGTCTCGACCGCTTTTGAACGCTTTGAGCCACTCATAAGCACGAGTTTTTGATAAAATCGATTCACCGTAAGCCTTCTGTAACATTTTCAGTGACTCCGAACACGAAATTCCATTGGTGATGCAAAATTTAAGACAAACTCTTTGTTCGATATTTTAGTCCATTATGAAATTCGCAATACACACTATATATGATATTACTAAAACCAGCACTGTATTTAATATAAATATCAGATGCAACTCAAACTCCGCGCCAAAATGGAAAACAGTTGTGCCAATCTAACAACTACAAAAAACCAAAAATTTGAATTTGGAACCATAAACAAATCATCCATTCCCGATACTTTTTTGACTGAATGTATATCTTACCTTAAAACTCACTATCTCCCGTCAAAACGAAAAAAACACTCACAACACGGGTTTGTTACATGGCTGACGCAAGGAAACTGGTTGTGACCTGTATTTATTTTTTTATTTATTACGGCACTCCAACGAATAGTTCGCCGATACATTTACAGAAAAAAAGTCTTATTAATATACAAATAACCCAGCGAATTCTTCACTTAAAGGTGTGCACAGCACTTACAAAATTTGGTAAATTAATAATAATTACATTTTAAATTAATTGTTCTAAATTATATGGTAATGAAATAATTAATAGAAAGGTATGGTATCTATCGGGAAACCTTCTGGGGAGTCAGAGAGATAGAAAGCTACCTATAATACTTTTGAAACAACGGCCAGTGCGCCACTGCTGTCGCTATAGCCACTGTTGCCGCCTTAACCCTACCCTGAATTTTTTAAGTTATCATCCTAATACTGCAGTCACATATATCTGGCTATGGTGAGTATTCGGGTTACTTAAAAAATAAAAATTATACTTACCTTTTCCTGTATTAATAAGGTTCATTTTGCATTATCTATTATTTAACGTAAATTATGCAAAATGAACTTTATATAATTATATAGCTTACCAATATAGGAATACTGGTAAGCTATATAATTATATTAATGTCACCTGACTATATTGCATTAAGTTTTACCTAAAGATTACAAAATGTTATTATTGTTAAGAGGTCGAGTCCTTAAAAAACACCTCTTAAAGTTTTCAATATTTCTAGTAAAAATACACCGCACTGAATTACACAAAAAATAATAATAATGAAGAACCTAAATAGATGGGCCAACAGTTTCACCACGAGATATTTGCAAACCTACCCTTAATTTCGAGAAAAAAAAATGTAACTCACAATAATACCATTTGCTATGCTTGATAAAAGGAAATTGAGAATTTCTATAAACTCAAAGAAATCATATTAAAAAGAGCAAATGTTTAAAGTTGGACCCTATTCGAACATATTAGGTGCAAGGATGCATTTGGATAACTATGTTACAAACGAAAGAACATTAAAACACTGTATGTGAATGTGTGTCGATTTAATTTGGTACCTTCTATATGTATTTTAATTTAATATAATTTTAATATGGTTTAATTCAATTTGATTTAAATGTATTTTTGTAATTGAATTTATCTTTTTTTTTCATTTTACTGAGACTTTTTTTGTGTAACTAATAGCAATTGCAATTTTATAGTTTTTAGCCTAGATTTAATCCAAAAAGAAAAAGGTGGTGGTGGTGGTGGTGGGGTGGTGATGGTGGTGGTGGTGGTGGTGGTCAAAAGACCTTTGTAATAAAATTATCTAGTTTTGTTTGTTTTTATTAAGGTTACATAAGCTTTAATCCTGTTATTTTTTTTTATTTTTTTTTTTAATTGATATAAACCAGTGCTTGACTGCGATCCCACTTTTTTATCTTTTTTTCATTTTGCTGAGTAACTACCTACTTTTTTTAATTTTACAATATGATATAATATATTATATTTATACATATACAAAAACACTTATTAAAACTATATATATATACTAAAGTCTACTCCTAATTAAAATATGGCGTCATATAACTCCTCCGCATCGCTGTCCACTGGAAGTGTGGGGGCATTGCCACTTTGTACGGCAATGCTTAATCTTTGACCGAGGTAAAAGCCAGCCCTTGGGTCACGCGAAGTGTCAACTAAGCGTTTGGATAGTTCTTTAAAAAGCGCATGAGCACTTGGACCAGCGATGAGGAGAACAGCAAGGAGCGACAAGGCGTACGGCAACAACTAAGCGGAAACCTGACTCCTAATTCCCCACAGCAAGCAAGCGCGCACGCTCCGTAGTAGTAGCTGATGTTAGCATTAGGTTTTCCTGGACTACTTTGCAGAGCGGCTCATTCCACCATCTCTGGGAAGTTGGGATGCCGGGTGGATTTGTATTCGGGCAAGCGAATCTCCAGGTATCTATAGCCTCGATGAAGAACGGCACATTGAAATCAATCAGTGAGGGAAAAAGGATATTCCTGATTAATTTCTCAGTGCCGTGAACCGAGGATATAAAAGCTGGTAAACTAATATTTGTAATTTTGCGGACGCCAAGGCCTCCCATACGGACGGGAAGGGTAGCTTGAGCCCAAGCTCGGTCATCCATGGCCACGTTTAAAATTGACGTTAGTGTATGCTGGATAGTTTGGTCCATTTTTTTCCAAAAGATGGGGGCATTTCCATAAATGAAAAGCGTCGAGGAAATATGTTAAATTAGGGCTGAAACAGCAAAAACGAATAAGGTGGTGGCCGAATGCATGTTAATTTCTAGCAATCTTCCGAAATATTATAAAATTTTTGAATTTTTTCTTGTTACGGTCAGATACGAAAAACTCACATTTAGAAAAGTTGAGGTCAAGACCTATTGATTAGAGTTGATTTTTTATGAAAAGCAAATCATTTAAAACCGTGTCTGCATCGCCTCCTAGGGTTCTGTCGTCGTGATACCAAACGTTGAATTTGGAATTTAACTGTCGAATAATAGGGTGAATGGCTAAATTGAAGATCACTGGCCCGAGAGGATCACTTTGTTGACAGCCAACAGCGGATTCCAAAAGGTGTCCTGATATAATAATTTAGATGGTTGTCTATAACATTGCCAAAGAAAACTAAAAATTTGAGGTACTTCTCTTTTAGATTCTGCAGGCAAGGTGTCTCTATTAACCGAATTTAAGGCATTTTTTATGTCAACCTTCAGGATGACCCCTCCTAAGTTAGAATTTAGGTAGGTCGACAAGGCGTGTACGGCAGCCTCGCAGCCCCCTTTGAAGCCGAAACCTAGCTGCAGAGGCTGACATTTTTTCGAATCAGCCTCACCATAAAATTTACAGCGAATTTTGGCTGCCATACGATGATAGGTAGTGTCCACGGCAATGGGTCGGATGGCGCCATCTCTCTTGCGCAAAGAATACAAATTGGCCAATTGGGTACAGAATGTCGATGACGGCCTCGTTCACTTTGCCGGAGAGCATAAGGTTAACCAGAGCCATAAGCTCCTTCAAGAGCAACTCGCCAGCTTGCAAGGAGCACATGAGGTCCTTCAGATGTTGAGGACTTAGGCCGTCGAGGCCGCTGGCAAAGCCTCTCCGAAAAGAACAAACGGCTGAAACTACCCGTGGACCCGTAACGGTGAGGGTATGAATGTTTGAATCAGGAGGATCAGGAAAAGAAAGGCCATCCGCTGGGGAAGGGTGTTTGCTCTCCAGAGCTACTAGAGTATCTGGAGAAAACGGAGCCAACACATCACTACAGAAAAGAATTCTGGCTGCTCCGCCAATGTCACCTTCCCCTAATTTAGTTTCGACCACATGGGAAATACCTCTTGAAGAGGTAACCCTCTGCTTCGATAATTTTAAGTCTAAATTATGAGCCGAAATGTTACAATTTTCTTAAATTTTTGTAGTCAAAGTTTTTTTTTGCCAAATCCTTTCGAAAATGTAATATTCTGTAAGGGAATGTGAGAATTTGTTCCTAAGCACTTAACGAGTTCTCCTAGGCAGCAAGGCGGACACAACTTGCTAAATTTTGCGCTACTAGATGCCTGTTGCCACGGGGAACTCGTTTTGAAACTGGAACTGTTTTTTTTTAATTTTGTAAGGATTCTCAAAGCCGGTCAAAAGTGGATGTACCGCGCGTAGGGGAAGTAGAAGTAATGACAAGGTCTGAAGTGAATGCATTTTGGGGTTTGTGTGCCTTCCCAATATGCACATTCAGATCCCGCTTACCATTAAAAAAGCCGTGCTTCTGTGCAGAGAGGGCACCTTTCCAGAGTATTCAGTGATGTTGAAGGTTGACACGCACTGTCTTCTATGACATCACAGCTGCCATTCAACATTTATGTATAACGTCATAGTTAAATAATTGACTTATTCAATAGTAATCAATAAAATAAAGTAAACGAAATCTTAGCAAAAAAAAAAAAACGAAAAACACTGAAAAATATGTCATCAATGACAGATCACGTCAGCGGAGCGGCGCAGTCGCTTTGACGGCCGGGGGTGCCACAACGCCGATAAAGGCATTTCGGCGGCAGTGCCCTGGCAACCGTTGCCCGGTAACTTACGTAGCGTCGTCGCGTCGCCTCTAGACAGAACGCATAGAATTGTTTTTTGCACTCGTACAATAAGTACTTGACTGTATGGACACTTAATCGTTGAGAAAATACTTTTTATTGGTCGCTTAAATAAAGTAAAGAGTGCTTCAGTGTTCAAATTGTTCTAAATGATGCATTTAAAACATTACTGATGTTCCTATCCTTCAGAACACTATAATGTCGCGAAACAGTGTTTCGGTTCAATAAAGAGTTATACAGGCCTATAATAAATATGTGTAGTATTACAAATAAATATCCACTTGTTAGCTGTACGGTTTCCGTACAATGACTTTGTTGCTGACTATGCGACCCCAATTTATTCTACTTAACTTAATTCCACTATTTAATGTAAGTTGACAATTTGTATTCACTGCGATTGGCACGGTGGGCAGCCAACTTATAACTATTGTGTAACTTTGCGGAATAAACTACTTTTAGTGCTCTACCGTGTTTTACCGTCAACTCAACAACTCAACTTAACTACACTCAACTTCAACTAGCTCTGAGCCATATATTAGCTTTGATATATAATATTCCTACCGATTTCTTTTGTGTGTTATTCATAACTTACAAAAAGTGTAAGAACTATGTGAGATTTGAACTCACAGCTCACTAATTCACTTATCTATCTGAACATACTAAACCGCTAGGTCATCATGACTCTAATTCTTAAGATGAAATTATGAACTACAATCAGTTTTTGACGACAATGATGACGCATGTGTTTATTTTCTGTCAAACTAAAAGTCAAGTTTATATTTTGTGAGATAGGCTTTGTTGGTCGCCACTTAGCTGTAAAGAAACGAACGCCATCTAGTTTAATTTTCAAAAACTTGAACTTTAATGTGCAAAGGAAAATAGGCGTTAAAGTATCCAAGCACTTTTGCTGGCCTGTGTATATGATTTTTTCCTTTTGTATACTTATAAAAATAAGAAATATTTAAAATTGTATGACGTTTATTGTGTATATATTCTTTTTTTTTTACTTTTAACTAACTTTTACTTGAGATACAGATGTCCTAGTTTGGGTGTCAAAAACCTCAAATTTTATGCACGTGTACCATATGGTGTAATCCTAATTGTGATAAGGTTAAATCCCTAATCACAATTAGGATTATACCATCAATAATAAAAATGTATTTGCTCTAGAATATCTTGCATTGTAAATATGAATTAAAATTTATTAAAAAGACATTGTAAAACTCTTAAATGTAACTCGAAATGTTTTATTATTATATGTATCGGTGATGCATAGCTAAATAATATAATTAAACCATGTGTTGTGTTAATTATAATAAATATGTGTAAGATAGTGTGTTTGTTTAAAGTGTGAAAAATAAATAATATACGAATAAAATCAAACTGTAACAACAGAGAAAAAAAAAACGGTAAAATTAAGATACAAAATATGGGTAGATAAATCTCGAACGAGTTAGGATGCAATCTGTGTATTTACTCACTCCCCCTCACTAGTGTTTTGTACGCAGCTGTATGCGAAGGAGCGATTATGAACGAGGTTTCTCGCTGCGAGTTGCATTGAAGGTGCAATAACTATATACAAATATTATAAAAGTTGAATGCAGAGTTGTGCATTAAGTATTTTATAGATAAAAGAGAACTACAAGTACGGAAGGTAAGGGCTAAACTTTCCTTTATGGACCGTCGATTTGGAAGTTCGTTTTTTTTTGTAGATAGTACACATAAATAGAAAGCTTTTTACAAATTATTAAGTTACAATTTGCGGAAACTCACGGTTTACGAGATATAATTTTTTTTAATTTTCCATAAATTGAAAAATAGGTATTACGTCATTTAGGCTAGATAAATGGTCTTTGTAGATGTCAAAGTTGACATTTCACGTTTCGTTAAGCAAAATTGAATGAAACAAACCACAAACAAGCATAGAGCTTGTTGTTCATTCAATTTGTTATATATTTTCACATATTAAGTATGTAATTAATGTGCACAAAACCATGCTGTAATAAGCAACTATATTGACATTTTACATAAAAAATAACGAATATTTGTTTACACTGTGGAACGGAACGTGAAGCGACGACATTTTGTTTTATAGTCGTCATGACGTCATGACTGACATGACCGTCCGTTGGTTTTTGGAGCCCTTGCAAGTTGCATTCGTATGACTTATTGAATCATTTCAGTTAGGTTAGGTTAGGTTAGATCAGTGACCATAAAAAAGCGCGACGAGCGAGCGTGCCGCGGTAGCGGCCGCCGAGCGCCAGATTCCCTTCTAATGTTAAAAGCCATTATGATTTAGGCACCAAACCGCCCCATAAATCGATGGAATTTAGTGTTCTAATCTAACCTAACCTCAAACTTTAAACATGAATATCTCCGTAACGATGGGGTTGCGCACAAGGGGGTAGCCCTGCCAAAATACACCGACCAGAAGGCAAGCTAAGTGCAGTTCACGTCTAGACTTCATTTTCACCACAAATTGCTCGTTTAGATAGGTTACATGAGTTCTGCGAGGAATGTTGTAACAAAACCGAGTGCAAGCATTTTGTACTCTTTAGATGAGCCGATCTGTACGAGCTAACAGCGGGCCAAATACCGTGTCTGCGTAGTTCAACCTAGAAAGAACTAGGGCTTCTACCAGTTGCTCTCGTAATGTTTTCGACAAGTACGGTTGCATCTTGTATAAAACCTTCAGGCGATAGAAACAATTTCTAACTGAGTCTGCTACGTGTTTCTCAAAACGCAGGTCTTTACCCATAACTAGTCCTAAATTCCTCGCCTCATACACTCGCTCGTTCTGCTCGCCCATTAGCTTTAGGTCAAATGATAAAGGTAGCTTAGCAAGCTGCTGTGCTGAGCCAAATACCAAATATTTAACTTTTTGTAGGGTTTAATGATGTAGCGACATCTGTGGCGTTATATAAGAACTAATCCTGCATCGCGCAATTAAAGTTCTCCGTGCGATTAGAGCATATAGAATAGCCTGAAATCATTTATCGGGCAGTTGCCCACCAGACATTACACCCGTCTGGTCGGAGGATCCTCCCTTTTCAATGGACGTTTGCGGGACTTTAGACTCTGTTCTGCCTCCCTCCAAACTGGTGACCCTCGACAAAGAACGTCAGCGCAGCCTTTTTGCAGTTTCTACTTCGTGACGTCATCATCACTTCCTCAAGGTTTCGAGCAGCGAGCATACCTACCTGGGAAGAAAACCATTATAAAAAAACATATTGTAGTGAATTATATTTGTTTCAAATGTTAAAACTTGTCGAGTAATAAAATGTCTAAATTTGTCAACATCCATCTAACACAAAATAAAATAATTTTGGTGTACATTGTGATAAATATAAAGTATACCCACGTCTCAGACTTTTATTTACAAACCTTACTTACTATATAGTTTTGTAATTTAGAATAATATCTTCTAAAGGATCAAAATTGTTTAAGCGGTCACGGAGCTCGATTTTTACGCGTGTGTGCGTGTAGTTGCATGAATGATGCACACAAACATATCATTGCTACGAATTTGCCTAAACTCTAGCGAGTGAATTTTATGCTCGGCGTCTTAAAATAGGTGTTCTTATATAAAAGTCAAATTGATTGCTTGGCTCTTTATCAATGATAGCGTGATGATATTCGTCTAAGATATTAAATTTGTAGCTAAATAAAAAAAATATAGTAGGTATTTTTTCGTTTCGCCGCTTTGATTTTGTTATGTATTGATTATTTTTTATAAAAATGTGAAGTAAAAATGTTGATAATATGTTAAATATATGCTGAAAATTGTTTTATTATTATAAACGAAGTGCCTTCGTATATTAAATGCAAAACAGACGACAAATTACTCATAAAAACAATTACTGTAACTGGGGTTTGAACTCACTGCAAATGTCGTTCAATACCAACATTTTGGTATATTGCTCACCCCCCATAGCAAATAGCGTGATAATTATAGTCTATAAGTTGCTATGACCTAGAAGGATTATATAGGTTTGCTAAATTTGAACAGGATTGGTTCAGTAGTTTTTGAGCCAATTTATATCATCGCAAAATAATTTTACTGTTTTATAATATAATATAGATAAGTTGCCCTGACCTAGAAAGATTATGTAGGTATGCTAAATTTGAACAGGATCGGTTCAGTAGTTTTTGCGATTTTACTGTTTTATAATGTAATATAGATTTATATATATATATCCCGGCGGCTGGGGCGCAAGGGCCATTACCACGCGCGTGTGGCCTCTTCCTTCGCTAGCATTACTGTTTCGCAGAAGGAGGCGACCGCCTGCCATTCCTCGTCGCTCCGGACCATAGCCCAAACCATAGCCCAACGCCGATTGCCTCCATGAGCGGGGCATACCTCCACCGTATGCTCCACCATGTTCTACGGGCGGTCCACAAAATGGTGAAACCCGGGCGCTTATTCCGCCTCTTCCGCCGAATCCGTTGCAGGAATTTCCCAAACCCCCATGTCCCGTGAAGACCTGCGTTATGCGGAAGGTGAGGACGCCGTGTTGCTGCTCCAGCCACTCCTCAAAGAGGGGACTTACCGCCGTGATTACGGCGTACCCAGCACTGGGTTGCGACTTTCGCTGTTGCCATTCTGCCATGAGATCTCGCCGGAACTCTGTCCACCATGCCGCGACTTTTCGCGGCAGTGGAGTTTCGCCCTGGCGTTACATCTCCAAGCGGAAATCGTGCAAGGACTATTGCTTCCAGATCCCACGGTGGCAAGCCAGCAAAGAAGCTCGCCGTTTCGCTGGAGACCGAGCGGTATCTCCGGACCATCCGGATGGCTATGACCCTCTGGGAAGCGTTCTGCAGGCCCACTGGTCGCTTTTGCAGCGACGGCGCCCACACCGGCGCCCCGTAAAGGGCCATAGACCAATCGTTCGGTCGTGTAGAGCCTCCGGCAGGAGGCGTCTGGACCCCCGAGGTTAGGCAGGAACCGTTGAAGGTAGCCCCGATCCGTTCCAGTTTGGGAGTCAGACGTCGAAATTGCTCCACGAAGTTCCACCGACTGTCGAGGACGAGTCCCAGGTATTTTCACTCCAGTCGGCTGTAATAAAATGTCAAAGTTGGTGGTATAATTTGCTGGTCAAAAGTCGTGTGAAAACCTTTTTCTGTAACTCGATTTTTTATTACAATCGGTAAATAAGTGTTTAACCAATGTTAGTTTATAATAAATAAACAAGAAAGATCGGGATATCCAACGCAAAATTTCTCTCAAATTAGAAAATATGATGGTGGGTAATGTCAAGTTCATCTTTTTCAAACAGGTGTTTCGACTTTGCCCACCAAAATATTACCGATGTCACCTCAATGTTAAATTAAATTTGAGTTTAGTAGACTGCGTAATCATATTGATCAGTAGTAAAAATTGACAAACATATAATTTTATTTGTATGCAAAACCACGAAAAAATGATTTCGACTTTGCCCACTTAAATTTGACAGGCAATATGAAAGTTTACTTCTATTGTAATAAAGTCCTGTGATTTATTTATTTATTTATGACAGGTACTCTCTGCACTTACAGTCGAAACCAATACGTGCAGCGAGTCTTTTATTGTAATATCAATAAAATATTTAGAAAAAAAAATAACACAATTAATAAAAACACATGATATCTACACATTAATGACGTCATAGTCATTTTTTCTCGAATGACCCTTAAAGCTTATGTTTTTAAAGTAGAAAATACCGGAGATACGAATGTTTCTGCAAAATGGACAAACTTGTAAAAAGTAAGTACTATATAGGCCCACTGTACAAATTGAGGTTTTTAGCACATAAACATACATTTTCTTGATATTGTTATATATTCTATGCAAAGAACATAACATTTGACAATGTTGTAGCATAATCATTAATTAAAAGTAACATTATCCAGTGCGAAATATAAAATCGCAAGAAATCTGGGCAAAGTTGTACGGTTTTACGATATGTAGTAATTTCGCGAATCAGTTAATCTACACTAAACCCTTCGTCAGACCTGCTTTGTCAGAGTCCGCTATGATACTGCTTGCATGGGTTAAAAAAAAAGTAGCAGCACCACGGGCCACAAGTTTAGTGGCTCTTGCAGGATGGGTAAGTTCAGCAGATTACCTATGTCACAAAAAATGCGTCAATTTACCGATTAAGATAGGTAGGGAATATTACCGTAAAGCTGGTCTATTTTAGTTACTTTCATAGTATGTGTTTTGCAGTGGGGGCGGGCTGCATATTGTTTATTTTTATTCAGCTCAGTTGCGCGGGACAGTTGTTACATATCAGTCACTAGTGATTGAGATGTGTAGATTCATGTAAAATTGTAAGCAAATCGTGTTTTAAATGTGCCTACATTGCCAAAGAAAGCTCACAAACGTACTTACACTTGTAAGTATCCAGAGTCTTCAGTAACTAATCTCCGAGCAACGTAAGTAACTACGTAAATGTAAATTGTTGTAATTTTTATAAATAACCAACTTTATAAATGTTTTTTTTATGTTCCTGATTAAATGTTAATATTTTTTACTCAAACATTTGTAAATAAGAGTCGTTGTTATTGCAGCATGGTTATCCGACTGATTTGACATACGCTTGCCCTGTCTTCTGTCTGTCTGTCCTGGCTGCAGTCGCTCCAAAGAAGTTAGAGGAAACTTCTTTAGAGCGACTGCAGCCAGGCCCTCATTTGAGACCCTGTTTTGTCCCTAGTGAGAGTCTACACTAAAATCACAAAATCAACATCGTTCAGCAATTCATGAAACGCCTTACTAAACGTTTTTTTAGATAGGTAATGTACTGCTGTAAAACACCGCAACCCTCTTATTGCATCGATCGTCCAATACGAGCCAATCCGCATCTTCAACATTAACTTGTTTTTTTTTTCATCACAGGCATCTCTCTTCAATCCCGTCGACGCTGCTCCAGGAAATCCGCAGGGAAACTAGTACCGTTCGCTATCACCGAACGAAGTCCTCCCGACCTTGCTGCCGAGGCTCGCTGCGACGCCGTCGTCGATGTCAGCTCCATCCCTTGATTGAACCACCTGCATCGCTGAGCTGTAGATAGGTAGTTTGAAATTCTGCGTAAATAATCAATTGTATATTTATATTATTTTTATATATGTTACCGGCAATCTGTATAATTCAGGTAATCTATACAATACATAGGCAATGTAGGTATAGAATACTTGGGGCGTCCAGGCAATGTAGGTAAGAAATATGAATAAGTATTATTGTCCATTACATACTTTACTTAGGTACCTACCTAATGTATGCTATTCCTAGGGATTATAAACTGCTGGTGAATGAGCAGGTACCCTACTCTTCCACAGGTCCACCGGCAGTGTGCAAAATAAATAGATTTTGATCCATATTTATCAGTTTTGACCCACCTACCTATAGAATGACGGGCAAATGAAACATGTTTTATCCTTAAAAATTGATGTGTGTAAAAGACGAAAGCAAGGAAGAAATTGACGTAACTTTAGGGCACCTCCACACGGACAAGTTAGATAATATAATATAGATATGTGACCCACGCATGCCCCTCAAGTTGAAGGGTAAAATCGACAAGTTCGTGATAAGGCCTGTCATACTGTATGGATCAGAATGTTGGCCTGTGAAAAAGACGGATGAAAAATAAATTGCACGTAGCAGTGATGAGAATGTTAAGATGGATGTTTGTTGTGACGAGAATGGCTAAAATAAGAAATTAGTATATTAGGGGAAGTTTTTAGTTGAAGTTGTAGAAACTTTTTAGTTGCGATACACTTATAAACAGAGTGCTTATTTCTCATGATAATTCCAATTAATCCAAACACTGCTAGGTTACATTGTTTTATTATGAAGTTCCTGTGTCTACCTTTCACCTTCCAGCTCCATCATAAGATCAGTTTGATAGTACCTGATAGCCAAATTGCATCTCATGACAATTCTAATAAGCCCAAACACGGCTAGGTTACATTGATTAATTACGGAGTACCAGTGCCTACCTTCCGGCGCCATCATCATCAGCAGTTCCCTTCGTTGATACCATTTTCAACGTAATTATTAAGAAATATTCATTTATTTGTATTGTCTATCTTCATTGTGATATCTAGGCGAGTAGGAAGTTCCGTTGACCATTTCTGGTCTTCTTCATCAGTTCCACTTCATAAAATGTTACTTTTTGACTTACGTTCTCAATGAAAATACTAAAATCACTATATGGTTGCTTATAATATTTGAGGAGTTCCCTCGATTTCGCCAAGATTCCATCATCAGATCCCAACTTGGTGACTATGAGACCATTTGGGAAGTATACCCTTTAAAACGAACGAAAAGCGACGAAGTTATGCGCGAACAAACATAAAAAAAATACAAACATCCGAATTGAGAACCTCCTCCTTTTTTAGAAGTCGGTTAAAAATAAATGAACTAAACAATAACAACAACACACAAACACAAAAACTCATAAACCACAACAAAACAGTACTTAGGTACTTATAATTAAATTTAACTGAAATTTTAAATGATTAAAATATATACGTTGCTCAAAAATTTATCCCCAACAGGACACGACAAACCTTCTCGCTCCAACCTAGAGCGAAAGAAGTCATTGGATTATTTCTCACCGAAAAAAAAAACACCAACCGGAGAAATCTTAGAGTTATAGACAATAAAGTTTTGTAGGTTTCATACAAGGAAAAGTTCAAATTTTATTGGAATCTATTTTATTAGGGTTTTTTAATGAATTAAAAAAAAAAACCGTTTGTAGTTTTTTTTTTAATATATAATAATATGCCACAACTATCACACAACGCCATCTAGTCCCAAACTAAGCAGAGCTTGTGCTATGAGTACTAGACAACTGATAAAAATACTTATGTATTTCTAAATACATACATATTATAGACAAATTACACCCAGACACAGAACAAATGATCGTGCTCATCACACAAACATTTGTCCTGGGTAGGAATCGAACCCACGACCTCCGGCATAGCAGTCAGGGCCACTAACCACTAGACCAACAGGCCAGTCAAAATACTTCGGTTGGTAGCGTTAGGTTTTATCTTGAATTTAATAAATTCCAGGATAAGTTTCCAGTATTAAGTAGTCGATTTGGCTTTGTTGACATGATAAATACCTAGATATAAATTTCCATGGTGACACCGTTTAGTAAGGAACCCTAATAAGCTAAAGTCTAAAAATCTGTTTTCATTTCGTTTTCCTTAAATAATTATAGAATGGATTTTCCGTTTCTTTATTTTCTTGTCTGTGAAAATAAAATACCTACATTATTTAGTTCACTTGGCCATTTGCCTAGTTTCTTGTTCTGTTTTGTAATTTTTATATACCTAAGTAGATTGGAATTTCTTACGTGGGAAATCATCATATGACTTTTCCGCTCTGAGTAGAGGTAGAGTGCCAGTCTTGAAGACTTGACAAGAAGCGGTTGTAATGAATGTCAAGATGACGGGACCCCACCAGGTGTTTCGAAATGGGCAAAGCAACGCCGTGTCCTCGTGGGGGCGATCGGCGGCATCGAGATCTCGCGCCGGGCCTTGGTACAGGCCATGGTCTGGAGCGAGGAGGACTGGCAGTCGGTCGCCTCCTTCTGCGAAGCAGTAATGCTAGCAAAGGAGGCGGCCGATCGCGTGAGGCAACGGTCCTCACGCCCCAGCTGCCACCGGAATTCCGAGCCCGATTTCCGGACGGCGAGCAATGGGTGGCTCGTCGTCCGACCGTCCGGTAACCGTCCGGACCGAGCCCAAGTCGTCGACGGCGCGTACTTTTCCAAGCACGCCTCAGGGTGATGTCAGCAAATCGTTGGGGCCCAGCAGGGTCGAAGCCTACTGGGGCCACGGGTAGTGTGAAAGTGAAACCCGGGGCCCTGGGACGAAGGCAAAGAAGGAACAGGAGTGGGTATTTAGTCAGTAAAAGTCTGACACTATCTCCCGCTCCGCCCAAGGGCGGGATTTCTCATAATATAATTTTCCCACGCAATAAAAAAAAACCAGGTGTTTCGAATATCAAGTGAATTGGATTTAATAATAGCATATCATAGCCGGCCTTATAATGTTCCCACTGCTGGGACGCAGGCCTCCTCTCTAGGAGAAGGAATGGGCTGTAATCCATCAGGCGGGCCTAGTGCGGGTTGGTGGATGTCACATGTCTTCGAGTTTTTGGTTCTATGACATGCCGGTTTTCTCACGATGTTTTCCTTCAGCATTTTAAGAGCAGTGGTGATGAAATAAATTACACAAAGTGATGCGCCTGGCTGGGTTTTAACTCACGACCTACAACTCGTAAGTCGGAGTCGTTACCACTCGGCCACCACTGCTCTTAATAATATACTTCTACTATTTCGTACATACATAGTAATAAACCAGTTACGCGGCTTCAGCTGCGTGAAAATAGGTTTTCCCATACGAACTTTAACCTCCATTTCATCCCCTTGGGGAGAAATTTTAGAAAATCTTCTCTAAGTGCTCGCTTTTGTCATAAAAAGAAACCTTGTACCTACTCTCAGTCTTGTAACGTCATGCTTCTAGAACCTGTAGTTTTGGCCGTGCTTTGATATGTCAGTCAGTCAGTTTTTTAACAATTAGGCAATAAGGTCTCCGTCGTTTATGGACCTATTTGCAATTTTTTTTCCTCTTAGAGAATATGCTTTCCGATTGGTCCCATTATTCCAGAATCCAGTTCTTATGATGGGATCCATGAGGAATCGAGGGAACTCCTCAATTATTATAGGCAACCATATGGTTATTCTGATATTTTCATCGAGAAATTAAGCATTTCCTGTCAAAAAGTAACATTTGATGAAGTGGAACTGATGAAGAAGACCATAAATGGCCAACGGAACTTCATACTCACATAGATATCACAATGAAGATAGTTAAACGACTATGACAATACAAATGAATAAATTGTTCTGAATAGTTATGTTAAAAATGGTATTATCGAAGTGAACTGATGATGATGATGGAGCCGGAAGGTAGGCACTGGAACTCAGTAATTAATCAATGTAACCTAGCCGTGTTTGAGCTTATTAGAATCGTCATAACTGGTCATTTGGACTGATCACTTTGGCTATAAGGTACTACTGAACTGATCTGATGATTGAGCCGGAAGGTGGAAGGTAGAAACAGAAACTTCATAGTAAAACAATATAACGTGGCAGTGTTTGGGTTAAGCCAAGTTATCATGAGAAATAAGCACTCTGGTTATAAGTGTATCGCAACTAAAAAACACTAAAAGGATTAAACAAAAAAACAAACAATACCGAAAAAACTGACTTCCGAATTTAAAACTATTTTGATCATTTTAGTATTTTTTTTGTGAAGTCGGTTAATTTTCGTTTTTGTAAAAAAAAAATATCCTTTATACTAGCTGACACGGCGAACTTCGTAAATCCTAATAGTAAAAATAACGTCATCTACTGGCATTACCAGAACAGCATAATTCATTTTATAATGACATTTTAATTAAAGATGGCGTTGTATTCGGTTTTTTTTTATCCTGATATTTTTTCGTTTTTTCTCACCGTTTAAACCTTCCCTGGACTGTCACGAAGATTTTAAGACTAAAATTAGCCAAATCGATCCAGCCGTTCTCGAGTTTTAGCGAGACTAACGAACAGCTATTCATTTTTATACATATAGACTAGCTGACACGGCGAACTTCGATACCTTTTAGCTAAACTGTCAAAGAATAACGCCATCTACTGGCATTACCAGAACCAGTATAATTCATTTTAAAATGACATTTTCATTAGAGATGGCGTTGTATTCGTTTTTTTTTCGAGAACTTTTCCATATTTTCTCATCGTTTAAACCTTCTCTGGAGTATCAAGAATATTTCAAGACCAAAATGAGCCAAATCGGTTTAGCCGTTCTCGAGTTTTTGCGAGACTAACGAACCGCTATTCATTATTATATACGATAGCCGCATCCAACAAGGCAGTATCTCGGATTACAATCGAAACAAAATTCAAACATGGCACTATCACTTTTAGGTTCATTTTGAAAAATTACTGAAATAATGTTACAATATTGTTCGTTGCGGGTGTCGATATATAGATATCGGGACTCCATAAATTAACACCTTATCTGTTACCTACATTATTGGCAAATAAATGATTTCTATTTCTAGATTTAACACTCGTAAAACTTTTGAAAAACATTCTACTAAAAAAAGTAATATAAGAGTACCTGCTCTGATATCAAAGTAGAAGAACCACTTCGATTTAGTACCTCTACGTTTGAATCGTAATTATTCCTAATTTGAAACCGTATAGAAACCCTACCACACCACGAGCTCTTAACGCGTTCCATTTTACGACCTAAAGAGATGGAGCTATAGGTATAGGGTGTACCTACGTGTATACCTCTATCCAGGGGCGTCGACTGCGTGGGTGCTCGGGGGCTTGAGCACCCATGAGAAATAAGTGGTTGCCGAGCACACCTGAGAATAGACATCAAGAACAAGATCAGTAGTCACTTAACCTAAAAGGCGATCTTTTAGATTAAGTATAAATTATAATATTTCTGGATACTAAAAACTAGTTTCATGTATATAGGTATAATGGTTTCATTTTATACTTTTATTAAACATAATTAGTAATTAAGTACGCAATATGTAAGTAGGACATTTATTTATTATTCGGTCTATCAGTGTGCATTTCCCTTTGCACACTTCGCAACTTTTTCGAGTCCATCAAAAGAGCATGAGCACCCATGAGGTTTTCTAAAAGCCGGCGCCCCTGCCTCCATCCCTCTTTTTCATTCGCACGATTGACATTTTACCACGTCACGACTAATAACATGCAGCTATTTACGTCGGCGCGACTTTGCGACTGTCTGTTGAGCTCAAATTTGGCTACCTAAAGCTGGGTCTGTTTTTACGGGCTACAGCGTAGCACCCACAGGCAGGGTAAGAAACCACCGTGACTGCTGCCTGATACACAACTTCAGCTCTCTTATTCCTGCGACGCCGATGTGTAAAGCTAGGTCATGTAATAATATTTATATTTAAACTAGCTGACCTAGTAAACGTTGTTCTACAATACAAATTATCAAAGAAATATCGCAATTTATAAGGGCGAAAACAGGGCGTATTTAGGGCAAAAAAACACTCCTGGAACACAAGGAGCAATTCAAGGAGCACAATCATGTGCTCAATCTCGCTCCAATCCGGGAGAAGTTATTTTATTAACCGACTTCAAAAAAAAGGAGGAAGTTATCAATTCGGTTGTCTATTTTATCATCATAATTTTTTTTTATGTTTGTTACCTACCTTACGATTTGCCATTTTTTTTCCATTTATAGAATATGCTTCCAGATTGGTCCCATATTTTTTCAAAATCCAGTTCTGATGATGGGATCCATGAGGAATCGTATAAATGATGGTTCTGAATAGTTACGTTGAAAATGGTATCATCGAAGTGATCTGTTGATGATGATGGAGCCGGAAGGTAGGCACTGGAACTCCGTAATTAATCAATGTAATTTAGCCGTGTTTAGACTTATTAGAATTGTCATAAGATGCAATTTGGCTATACGGTACTATCAAACTGGTCTGATGTTGGAGCCGGCAGGCAGGCACTGAAACTCGGTAATTAACCAATGTATCCTAGCCGTGTTTAGGTTTATTAGAATTGCCATAAGATGCACTTTGGCTATATGGTAATATCGAACTGATCTGATAATGGAGCCGGAAGGTATTTTTTTATTATTTTTTACATTTACTGACGAAAAACCCATTCCTGTTCCTTCTTTTCCATTTTTGCCAGGGCCCCGGGGATCTCTTCCGCATCACCCATGGCCCCAGTTGGCTTCGACCCTGCTGGGCCCCTACGGTTGCTGACATCTCCTTGAGACTTTCGTTACCTACTTATAATAAATCTGTAGAAGTGAAAATTCTGTACATTGAAAATATCAAAAAAGAAAAAAAAATGTCAAGGGGTGTTACTAGACCGATACCGAACCCAAAAATGTGATTAAATTTTTTTCTGTCTGTCTGTTTGTTCAGGTATCACGCAATAACTACCGGTTCGATTACGATGAAACTTGGTATAATTATTCATTAATATCCTGGGCACCACACTGGGTACTTTTTATCCCGGAAAAGTATATGCAATAGAAAACAAACTTAATTTTGCGGTTCGGTCCCTACACCCGATTACTGTACCAACCGCAGAAAATAAGTTCGTCGTAGTTTACGTCACCCGTAGTGGAGTTCACTAAAGGGCGCTGCACTCGGCTAAGATACTATAATATTTTATCATAAGATACAATATCGCTCGCCATACAATTAAATGGACTATCACACACGACGAAGATAATAAATAATATTTCATATTTTCGGGTCACAAAAAACCTAATAAAACCATTTTCGACTTCTACGTGGACGAAGTCGCGGGGAAAAGCTAGTTAAAATAATATACTAGTTTTTGCCAGTGATTTTACTCGCAGTTTTAGGGTAACACACACTACTTTCCTACACAAATGATTATTACTATTATTTATTTACGCAGTAAAAGTCTGATATAATAATATCTTTCCATTCAGAACGAGAGGAGTCATTTGATGATTTTCCACAAAAAAAAAACCTTCGAATCTAACGCTACTATTGTGATTTTAGTACGCATATTCGTCCGGTCGTATAAAAGGCTTATAGCAATTCTAGGCAAAATTTAAGATTCAAAGCATTTTATTCCAAATAAACCATTAACAGGAAATTTTGAAATGTCAAAAAGTCATGTCCCGGAGGACACGGTGGAGCACACGGTGGAGGTGTGCCCCGCTTGGGCAGAGCAACGCCGTGTCCTCGTGGGGGCAATCGGCGGCGGTGATCTCTCGCGCCGGGCTTTGGTTCAGGCCATGCTCCGGAGCGAGGAGGAGTGGCAGGCGGTCGCCTACTTCTGCGAAGCAGTAATGCTAGCTAAGGAGGTGGCCGATAGCGTGAGGCAACGGTCCTTACGCTCCAACCGCCGCCGGGATTCCGATCCCGATTTCCGGCCACCGTAGGCGCGGGCTTGCAGACGGCGAGCAATGGGTGGCTCACCGTCTGACCGTCCGGTAACCGTCCGGACCGAGCCCAAGTCGTCGACGGCGCGTATTGTTCCACGCGCGCCTCAAGGAGATGTCAGCAAATCGTAGGGGCCCAGCAGGGTCGAAGCCTACTGGGGCCACGGGTAGTGTGAAAGCGGAACCCGGGGCCCTGGGACGAAGGCAACGAAGGAACAGGAGTGGGTTTTTAGTCAGTAAGAGTCTGACACTATCTCTCGCTCCGCCCAAGAGCGGGGATGTCATTAGGATGATTTTCCCACCCAATAAAAAAAAAAAAATGTCAAAAAGTCAGTCAGTCTGAAAAATGATGCTAATTACACATTCAAAAGCGTATATCTCTATGGAGAAGAATGTGCAAAAAACTCTATGGACACTTTTTTCAATCACGTTATGTATAACAAATATCTCGGTTACATGTTTCTTGTCGTTACTAATAAGTGAGTAGTGTACTTCCGGTTCGGCACTGTCACGAGAAACATACTCTGTAAGTGTTCCTACAATTGTGAATCGAAAAAAGTGTAAAACTCACCACTACGTCAACGAGGCAGCAATTAACGGCTGGCGTTGACAGAAAAAGCTCTGCTCAAATAATATTTATCAAGCGAATCCGAAACGAAGAGAAGAAAATACAAACACAAAACTTGATTTTAAGGTTAAAAAACCATTGTGAAGTTAGCCGCAAACAGTGAGTACCAACATAATAATATCATTCTACGCACTTAACTTTTACTTGAAACTACCCTCGATCACTTGTTAAAAGTACCCAGTGTTGCCAACTCAAATAATTAACAGAAGGGTTACCATTTGGTAAACTTCAATTACCAACAATGGAAAATCAAATGGACTTACTTCTCGAAAAAATAAAAGAACAAATGTCACTACAAACAAAAGAAATCACAGAATCAGTAACTAAAAGTGTGTTAGAGAGCATAGATAATAAACTAGCATCAGTTATTGAAGAAAATAAATTCCTAAAAACTAAAGTTGAAACTTTACAGCACAAAATTGATTCCCTGGAAGATAACAAAAGGAGATATAATTTAATTTTCTTCGGAGTAAGCGAGACAGAGCAAGAGGGTTCCTTAATTGATTACACAAAAACGATAATTGAAAAAGAAACTAAGACGACTATACAACCCTACGAAATAAATACAGTGCAAAGATTAGGGGCCAAAGAAAAGGAAACACCTTTACTAGTGAGCTTTACTACAATGTGGAAAAGAAACTTAATCCTTAGAAATAAAAATAAAAAAGAGAATTCAACCAGTTCAACCATCACGATTAAGGAAGATTTCTCCAAAGATGTTCTACTAAAAAGGAAAGAACTTATGCCCCAACTATTGCAAGAGAGAGAGAAAGGTAAGATTGCCTACTTAAAGAGAGATAAACTGATAATAAAGGATCCAAAGGAAGTCAACCTAATCAAAAGGAAAAGAGACCCAAAGGAGTCGCCTAACGACAAAACAAACACAATTATACCAGCTTCCAAAAAAATAAACACCAACAATATTTTTAATTATGTAACTCGAGGACAATCTTCACCTTCTCCATCGAATTCGGATTCAAAAAACTAAAAGACAGCGACAACCGGATCAAGAACATTACAACAAACAAATATACTACAAAAAAACGAATAAGCACCCCAATCCGGCCGGTCACCGTGGGGGAAGAAGACCGCTACCCTCCAACCAAAAATAACAGCAAACCATTAAATCAAAATTTACTAAAAATTTGTACCTATAATGTACGATCCCTATCATCTTTTGAAAAATATCTTGAATTAACTTATGCTCTAATAAATATCAACTGTGACATAATAGGCCTATCAGAAGTCAGACGAATGGGCTGTAACATCGAAGAGTACCAAGACTATGTTTTGTGTTATATAGGACAAACAAAAGGTCTACACGGAGTAGGATTCCTCATTAAAAAAGAGCACAAAGACAAAATAACTAACTTTACCGGAATCTCAGAAAGAGTAGCTCTCTTACAATTGGAATTTGATAAATTTTCAATATCTCTGATACAGGCTTATGCACCAACAGAGAGAGCAAACGAGGACGAAATTTGTCAATTCTACGAAGACCTAAACCAAGCCCACGCTCTATCAAAACACAGAGTTCTGGTAATTGGAGATTTCAACGCTAAAATAGGTCACCAAAAAACTGACAATATGCAAATCATTGGTCGATTCAGTTTCGGTGAAAGAAATGAAAGAGGCAAAAAACTAATAGAATATGCCTCGGAATACAAATTAGCAATAATGAATACCTTTTTCAAAAAGAAGAACAGTAGAAAATGGACTTGGATATCTCCGGATAGAAAAACTACTAACGAAATCGATTTTATATTGACAAATACTCCAAAAATTGTAATGAATGTTGAGGTTATTAACAATTTAAAATTCCCCTCTGACCACCGACTTTTAAGAGCTACTATTACCCTAAAACCACCGAAATTGTCAAGGAAAAACTTCAACAACACAAAAACTTCGACAAGCAGACCCAGAACAAGTGAGGAAATTGAAAAATATTTGAAAAATCTGTCAGAAACTATGAAGACTTCAGACAATCTAAGCAAAGTTACAGACGTACAGACTTACTACAATCAGCTTGAAAACATCATACTCGATAGTCTAAAAACACAACAGGCAACAGAAGTCAAAACACATAAGATATTCAGCAAGGACACAGAACTATTAATCAAAAGACGCACAGAACTAATAAAAACAAAAAACAAGAACACTGAAATGAAAACGGAACTGAGTAGATTGTATAAAACAACAAATAAACTAATAAGGAAAGATTACGGCAATTACAGATACAACATCATAACTAAAAACGTAGAAAAATTTAGAAGCACGAAAAGAGCATTTAAGGAACTAACCACACATAAAAAATGGGTACATAACTTTAATAATGTATCTGAAGAAACCAAGACCAGGAAAAACGTGATCGAACATGCAACCAACTTCTATAGAAACCTATACAAGAAAAACGACAAAATTATCTCTGAAAACGAAACACACTATCAAATAAAAGTTAACAATATCCAACCATTTGATGGAAGGGAGGTGTACACACATATAAGACAATTAAAAAACGAAAAAAGCCCTGGCCCAGATGGAATCAGCAATGAAGCTATAAAAGCGGGAGCGCCAATTTTATTATACCATTTGACTCAATTATTCAATATGATACTGAGCACAGAGACAGTTCCCAAAAAATTATGCTCGTCAGATATTATTCTACTTTTTAAAAAAGGTAATCCGCAAGACATAGGAAACTATAGGCCAATCAGTCTTCTAACAAGCATTTACAAACTCTTTGCTTCAATAGTTCTCAAACGAATAACTAAAGAAATTGATAATTCACAACCTATAGAGCAAGCAGGCTTTCGTTCAGATTTCAGTACTATCGATCACATTCAGACAATTGAACAAATAATAGAAAAATATAGAGAATTTAACCGACCCCTCTACGTGGCGTTTATAGATTATAGCAAAGCCTTCGACAGCATCAGTCACAGTTCCATCTGGAATGCACTCAACTCACTAAAAATCGACCAAAAATATATCAACATAATAAAAAACGTATATGAAAACAGTACAAGCAAAATAAGACTTGAGACTAGTGGAGAGCCCTTCAAAATTGAGCGAGGTGTAAAACAAGGTGACCCGCTGTCACCAAAACTTTTTATAGCGGTTCTTCAAGACATTTTCAGCAAAATAAATTGGGAACAAAAAGGTATACTGATGAACGGTAAGTACCTCAATCATTTAAGATTTGCAGACGACATTGTGATACTAGCTGAAACACCTAAAGATTTAGAGGACATGATAACGACACTCGATCAGGAAAGTAAAAAAGTCGGACTTGCTATGAATACAGATAAAACAAAAATAATGACCAACTTTTACAGAAGACCAATAAAAGTAAACGGACACTTAATAGAATATATTGACAATTATATTTATTTAGGAAAACAAGTCTCATTTAATACAAACAGTAACTTGGAAGAAGTAACGAGAAGAATAACTTTATCATGGAGAAAGTTCTGGTCATTAAAAGAAATATTGAAGGGAAACTATAGTTTACATATGAAAAAAACCGTGATGGACACCTGTATTATGCCTTGCCTTCTATACGGTTGTCAAACCTGGGTATTCACAAAAAGTATCAAACAAAAAATAAAGAATACACAAAAAGCAATGGAGAGAAGCATACTACGGATCAGGAAAATACATAAAATACGGAGCGAGTACATAAGACAGAAAACAAAGATTGCGGATGCATTGAGTCACGCACTGACATTAAAGTGGCAATGGGCTGGTCACATCGCACGCTGCACAGACAGAAGGTGGGCAATAGAGACTACTAAATGGAAGGGACCATCAGGCAAAAGAAAAGCCGGCAGACCAAAGCAGCGATGGGCAGACGACATCGAGGAGACGGTGGGGAGAGACTGGATAGACCAGGCCAAGGACAGGAAAAGGTGGAAAAGGTTGGGGGAGGCCTATACCCAAAATGGGGTCCATAACCTAGATGAAGCAGATTCACATAATAACACTAGTTTTTTAAGGTAATATATTATAAGAAAAAGAAAAAAAAGTACTAACAACATTTGAAATGTAAAATTTAAGGGTTATAGAATAAATGGCTTTATTATTATTATTATTATTATTACTAATAAGTGAGAACAATGTAAATGAAGTAAAAATAAAAGCTAAATATAGATATTAAAATAGCAACTGGCAGCTAAGAAATGACCAGTCTCTACTGACAGTACCCGTTTACGGACATTGCGTGAATATTAGCACCACTCAGTTGGATGATCCAACACACGCGCTGCCATCAGGAGTGAGATATTCTCAACTGCTATGCTCATTTATGTCAAAAACGTCAAATAGTAATCTAAAAACCATAAATAGCTTCAAGGTACATTCACAAATTTTGAAAAAAATGAAATGCTTCTACATTTTACAACACTATAATATTTTAAAATATCAAAAAAAAAAAAAAACCACCCAATCAATTTGTAAACCTTAGTGGTAGTGGAGCTCGACCGGCATTGAGCCAAGCATTTTCATCTTGTATATAATCCTCCAACTTATAATATGCTTGCCTGCATTGTATACGTTTAATAGAAGATTTAAATTTCGTTCTTGAGTTCAAATTTGGGGAGGTATTTTATTATAGCATTTTAAACAATACCATGAAAGAACAGGCTACTTCAGCTAGTCTGAAACCTGGTTTAACTAATAATAATTAGTTAAACCAGGTTAATTTAATTAATAATTGGGCCCTATTACTTGTAACAAAATTATGTATAGTATATCGCCTCTTTTTCTAAAAAGATGAAGATTTTTGTAACGTACATGAAGTTTTCATAGATATACTGACAAAGCACCGTCATGATGTTAATATCTTTAAACAGTTCCCTTAGAGAATCGCACCGGCGGAGATTGTAAATAGCTCTGATGGCTCTTTTGTGCAGTATAAAAATTGAGTCGATGTCTGTAGCTGAAATAAACTATTCTAGCGGTATCAATGTCTGTAAATTGGTGGATTTTTCTAATAGTATACGCAGCTGAGCTAACACGTCCTTCAAGACATGTTAAATGAGGACCCTAGTAGCCTTGAGTCGAGCGTAATCCCTAGGAAAACTGTTTTATCAACAAATTCTAGTTCACAATCACTACTTTTGATATTCGATATTCGTTCTGCAACCAATGGGGTAAATCATTACTAAAACCTAAAAGTAAAACCAGGACCTAAAATTGAACCTCGGGGTACCTCCATTTTCACATTTAATCCCGACGAATTGACACCGTGCATGTAGTATGTGTGCAATAGAATCACAATAGGCTAGCATTTCTGCAATGATTAAATATTAGCTCGGTACATACATTATTTTCTTTGTTTGCAGGTAGATTAGTGTTATCAGCTGCTTTTGTCCAAGTTTCATACTGCTGAGTGCCCTGTGTGAACGTGAGTACCTTCTGCCTCAGCACTGTATGTGAGAAGAAAGAAGTGCCCCGAGACTAACTAAGATGTGTGCTATGTATAATAAACGTGCAGGGACGTCAGAAGTATCCGGACAGTTGTATGAATCGAAACTTATTAGCTTATTATATTTTAGAGCACTTCATGACGATAGAATAAAAAAATTTAAATTGGCTTCGAATATCAACAACATAGGTGATTTCGATGACATTTGTTTTACAGCTGAAGTGGTTGGATTTGATAAACCGGTCGCGGTCTTCATTCAAGCTAAACACAGGGAAAATAAAAATCAGATCCTTAAAATAGATTTAGACATTTACTTTAATAGTTACTTAAAAGTTAGGCAATGCTTTGACCAGAGTAAAGAGATGTTTTTTAAGGGTTCATATGATGATGTAGAATGTTTATTCGTTTTTTATACGACAGCAAAAGATCAATTTAGTAATGATTCCAAATTAGAAAGTAACTTTTGCTCCATTTTGAACGATTTAATTGGTACAGACGGTACAGTCAAGCAACCAGACAAGCGAGAAAAAGATGTAAAATTACTATGTGAAGTAGCAATGAATGAACAAATGACCTTCCTGGCCAAACGATTAGCAAAATTTATAAACAATGACGGTAATTATCAAATGATGCTGATTGACGATTTAGTGCGAAGCTATCACGTCATTCTGGCGGAAAAAGTATTGAATGTTTCAGAACTTCAACCTGATGGATGTAGATTTGCAACGTTTCGTCATGATTTTTTTGACATCCAGGACGAATATCTCGTTCTCTTAAAAAATACGCTAATTAAAGAGATATTAAAATTAGAATTCAATAAACAATCTATAAGTGATTTTAAACTTGATATGAAACTAACAGATGTTTCTTCATCGACTGTTAGTAAAGCAGTAGAACTTGCTGCCAAAGAAATATTATTATCACCGAAATTTAAACTAAGAGTCCCGTCTGCTTTTGGTAATAAAGACTTAACACTAAGCGGTAGTGAGACCAAAAAGACAAGAAGAATAAATCATCTTGCGTCGAAAATCGCCGATTTATTTGTTAATTGTAAATCCAATAAAATAATAACTATTGATGAATCTTTAGGTGATAAATTCCTGCAACTCAATGGAGGCATAGCTAGTGGTATCGGAAATATTTTCGTACTTGATGATTCAAACTCCAAACTGATGAAGATAACAAACAATAAAGATTCTTTAGGAATTCTTGCTAAAAAGCTGTATGAAAGATTGAATGAAGAAATCGAATTGATTAATAAAGCCAAATCAGAAAATAAAATTTCGAATTTGTGCGAATATAAATTTTTATTTAACTCGAACAAATTTCCTAAACTTTTATTGGAATGTAGTGAAAATGAAGATAAAGTGAGAGATTTTTTGAAAAAACTGGTAATTTTCTCTTCCCAGGCAGATGAAGAAGTTGTAGAGACAATTTTAAAAAATGAAATAGAGGAGAACCAGGTCAATGAACTAAACTACTTTCAGGCTAAATCTGACGCAATATTTGCAAAATTTCATGATGAAATACAAAAATGGTGGATGCAACCAGAACAAGCACCGTATCTTACACGAGAAAGTGACTTATTCCAAAAGGCAAAACATATTATTAAAGACCAACTGGTGAGTGTCGTTAATTTTATGTATCAGATTAAAATAAAACATTTTGATTATACTTTTACTGAAAACGCAGTGAAGAGCTTGAACTTACAGGATCAACAGTTGAACACTGTTATTACTACAGAAAACACTGCACTGACTGTTGTTAAAGTCATTCAGTATTTAAGGAATAAAAGCCATATTATATTAGATCTCGAATATGTTGTAAACCTACCACCAAAGGACCGTAATGTACTGCGAGAAGAGTTAAGAAATATACATAAGGATACAGTTTTAATATTAGTATGCGACCTAATACAATCAAACAAAACGAAAATTCTTGAAACTATAACAGAAGCGGTAATCAGCAATAATACTATCATTGTTACAAAGCGTGCGTGTGTTGAAATATTCAAAAAAAAATATCCAGAACCTTTTGTACACGACAAAAAAAACAGTCTTATTAACATGAGTGAAGAATCACAGAAAAGTATAATGGAGAGCGCCAAAGTGATGTTTCAAGGCACAGAAGTAAGATTAGATTTGATACTCGATGACAAATCAAAGGCATTTATAAAAGGAGATATTTTGCATAAAATGATCAATAAAGAAACAATTGTATTAGGTACATTAAATGTTAATAGGAATTATGATGATATTAAACACTTGTATACTGAGAGACGCATTAAAAAGGCAGAAATTAATTCAAATCCAATGATGTATTACTTGTGTAACGCCAGTTGCAGATTACCAGAAATTAAAAAGACCGAAGGTTTAAATGAAACACTTGAAGAAGAGCCATGTTGTTCGAGCAAATATATTCAAACTTCTGACCATTTACCAGAGGAAACTATTATAAATAGAATACCTTATGATCTCTATGAAAATGAGCAAAGTCTTTCGACTGACGTGATTACTACCCTTGAATTTTTACTAGGAGATTCAAACGAAGAACTTAATGACGAAGTTCCCGACGAAACATTACAAAAAAAAACAAAATCGAGTGAGGTAGTTGAACATTGTAACAATATGCAAATAAACGAAGTTTATGATATACTAGAGACGTCAAGCGTTTCGGGTATATTTGTTAAAACTCTTACAGTTACATCAGAGCTACCAGACCACGTTGTACTTGTATTAGCAGAACCCGGAATGGGCAAGTCAACTTTACTCACGAATTTATCGATTAAAACAAAAGAGCTTAAACCAGAAGTTTGGATCATAAGAATTAACTTATTGGAATACTCGGAAGAATTTAGCAAATGGAAGGACGACGACACAACCATTGACTTATTAGAGACTTTAAACTTTATGTGTCAGGTTATACTTCGTGATAACCTAGGAAAAAAAAATAAAGTAGAAATTGTGCTAGAAGAAAAAGATAATGCAGTCTCTCTGAAATATTGTACAGCAGACCCTGAGATTGAGTTTGAGTTGACTTTGTTTTTACATTTTTATTATGAAAGAGAGATAATATTCCTGTTTGATGGTTTTGATGAAATCTGTCCACATTACGCAGATGTGGTCATAAAATGTCTAAGATGTATTGGTAACAATCTTCGAAACCATAGAATGTGGATAACAAGCAGGCCTTATAATGAAGTAAAAACTATTTTAGAGAAAGAGTTTGGATCATCTTATGAAATAGATAACCTCTCTGCAATAGAAACTATACAATATTTGCATAGGTTTTGGAAACTAAACTTGAGATTAGAGGAACTAAACAGCACACAACTCGAAAATGTTAAGGAATTCCTTGAATATATATTGGCAGAGAATACTGAACAAATACCTATGGCTGAACCATCACAGGCTATTAATATAATCGCAGCCGGTTATTTGATTAACGAAATTATCAACTCGCATATTCAATTATGGAAATATGATAAAAAAAATATTGGGATGTTCTTTGACTCATGCTTTATTCCAATAAATCCTTTATTTCTTTACTTAGGAGCGTTTCGTGTTTTGTACAGCATAAAAGAAGAACACAAAAGCACCAAAAAATGGTATTTAGATTTCGAAACTTTTACCGTTTACAAACGTTTTTTGGAAATTAAAATTGAAAGACGATATCGAGAGAAAAACGAATATAACATGAAAAATCCTGATACTATTAACGCTTACCAAGAAGAAATCAAAAAATCAATTATTAATCATAAATTATTGGGTGCTTTTGCCATTTTTAATCGATTTGTTTCACATTGTTTTAGTGCGAATGATTTAGAAAAAATTGAAGAGAACATAAAAGTAGTCGAAATGGCAGTAGAGAAGACTGGGCTTATCGAATGTGTTTCAAATGGAATCCCTATATTTACACACATGTCGTTCACTGAACATTTCGCAGTTGAATATGTTTGTGATCGTTTGAAACAAACATATGGACTCTCTTACGATGACAAAAGGATGGTAGTGTTACAATTTATAGAAATGATGTTTATGAGGCGTGTATACGGGAACATACGTAAAATTTTTGATCGTAAACTAAAGACCGACAACACATTGATGTGTATTTTGGAAGATAATCATGACGTGATATTCCATTGGATATGGAAACGAACGCTGTTTTCTTCAAAAAAAAATTCGGGTATATTTTTTTCTTTTTCATTATTAATAGCAGTGGTAGAAAATTTAAAAAATTGTGAATTATTGTTTCGTAAAACAATCTCTCATGCCCTATTCTATACTAATATTACCGATATAATTGGTGTTAGTCATCTTTTTAATATGTTCAATTTACAAAATTATAGTCGAGAAACTTTTAAATATATCATTTCAAAATATAAATTTGAGGCCCAGCCACAAGATGATTTTGTGAAGTCGTTCTTTTTTTTCTAACATTTAATATTTGTGATAATTGTCTATAAAGTAAATCAAAGTTATTATAAATCCAATAGACTTAAAATTCTAAACTGAAAATGCGATACCAAATGTTTTTGATTTCATACTGTGACAACATGAAAAAACCGTATAAAATCATGAAACTCATAATATCACTGCTTGCTGGCAACTGTATACAAAAGGTGCAGGGATAATGATGGTTGGGACCGTCTACGAGTTCAAGTCGTTAACAGCGAGCAGCAGCAGAATTTGAGTCTAGTATCTTTCTCCCTGACTTGCCTGGCTCGGATGTTTTGCCGCTCTTTGGAATTCAAATCTGCTTCTTATTACGTTGCCATTAAAAACACGAAATTGGCCAAATGTCATATTCTGTATTCTGGCAAATGGCGTTTAATGCAATCCTCTTTATTCATAATTTTTCCACACTTAGCCTCGTTCGTTTGCCTAGCCGCTATTTTGAATTCGAATCTGTTTATAAAATAGATTTGTCAGTCAAGTTACGTTGTTAAAACTAGTCATTTTTATTTTGTTATTAGATTACTATAAATAAATAAATACTATTATGTTGCCGCAAATGGCCACAGTACAAAGAGGACGCGCGGACGCTTTTACTTTTTCCACGCGCTCAAAAGGTATCTTAGCCGCAACACATCGACATTACACGCTCGCAAACATAGAGCCCATTGTCTGCTTAATTTTATACTTTTACTGAACATATCTCTATGTTTATGGTATTGTTTTATTTTTCCCAGTATTGATTGAGTCAAGTTTGTGTTTTTATTATCATTGATTACTGATTATAGTGCAATATGTTGGTGCCTACTTATCCAGTTTCGAATGCTGGGTGAATTTCAACAAATGCCATTTTTCTTATCATATCGGTGTACTTTTTCATTTATATATATTTTTTATTTTTTTCATGTTTAATGTAATATTTAGGATACTAAATACTCCCTTATTGGTAACCATCAACGTATCTTTTAAGACTATGGAGAAAATTCAGTTTGAATTCTGGTTTCCACCGATGTGACAATCCGGCACCGATTATCTTTTCTGTACACCGATATGATAAATTTATTCACCGATGTGATATACATATACAGCGATATGATAATCTATCCACCTTTGAACATCAAAAAAGAAATAGTAGGCTTATACATTTTTGAAGGAGTGACTAAGAACTGAATACCTGAACTAAGGGTATTATTTTCTTAGAATAAAAAATAATGTTTTTTTTTATTATCATTGTGTTTATTTAAAAGAAGTATAAAAAACAAAAATTTCTTGTACGTTATTGTACAATACACATTTACTAATGTGGCGATCAAGCTAATTGTTTTGCCATGTGTACACTTAAAACATTGTGGCGTTCTAGGTTCAACAATACTAAGAATAGAAACTTTATATAAGAAAACTTTATATACCTAATTAATCAGCCTTTTAAGTTTAACCTTAATCATAACAACACTACAATAATCACAGCTTTAATTATCACTTAATTTAATATTTTTAAAATCTTTGTTCTCAGTGCGTAAGTATCATAGATTACATAGAGATCGCTTATATCTTACATCTAGCAAATAATCTTTACCCTTAAAAAAAAAACTTAAATTAAATCTGTCAGTATAATTTGGTTATTATGTTAATCAGCCTTTAAGTTCAACATAAATCACTACAGAACTTGAACCGTCTTCGTACTCCACTTTTATTAAATTGCACCATAATTAGACTTTTAAGTCATAGAAGACTATGTAGTATACCTATAGTTAATCACAGCACTTAATTACGTACTTTTATAATTATTATCTGTTACAACAATTAAACCTTTTTTTTTTCAATTAAAACTAAAAACAATAAAAATAAAAATTTTAAAAACAAATCAGCCCAGATCAAAATAAGTCATCATCAGTGTCACTGCAACCAAATATATAATTAAATCTCTGTTTGATGTCAGGAGTTGGTTTACGTGGCTCATTTTTTTCTTTTTTAAAGTTAATTTTAGATTTTATTCTAAATATTTCCTCATCGGTGTCACTGTCTTCCACGGTAGGACTTGAAAATCTATTAGATGCTTTTACCGTATCCTCTTTATTTACGAATTGAGTTGATTCCTCTAAACCAACTAAAATGTTCGTGTCAATTTTCTCTAAAAATGAACAGGCAGGAGTACTTTGATCAAGATCTACATAGTTCAATAGCAAATTTTCAGACATTTTTGTCGAAGAGGATGATCTGGGTGCCGCATTTTCCGAGATTTTTAATGTATTTGATGGTGTAAAATACTTTGAATGTGATGGCTGTGGGAACAAAATTAATTTGTCAGTTAACTTTACTGGTCGCATTTTAGTGATATCTATTTTGGATTTAGTTCTGGATTTTTTATTACTCGAAGTAGAAAGTTGAGGTTTAGACTTAATTTCGTGTTCGGTTGACAAATTGTGGAAGTCTAGATGTTTGCCATGTGGACATTTAACAACATATTTCATACATTCATCTTCTATACAAGAAAGTCGACGTAAAACTATACGATTTTTAGCTTCTTTAGTCCAAATGACTTGTTTGACTTGCAATGTTCCACGAAATGTGTTCAAATTTGTAGGGAGAAGCCAGTCCTTTTCTTCAACTTCATATTCTTCTACAGTACTAATTTTCACGCCTTGGACAGCAGATTTTAAATAGTTTACAAAAGAGTCTATATTATTCATATCACCATCGTGTGCAACAAATCGATCCGCCGTTCGCTTCAGTAGCCCACCTACTCCATCTGGCGCACCTTTTCCATGACCACATTCACTATAGTTCCATATTATGTTAGTCAGAGAAGAGCAGTAAATACTGAGTTGGGACATAATATAAAAAATTTTCTTATTCCGATACTGGCCTGATGGAGAATCAGAAATAATAATAAGATTCTGAACAATTGGAGCTTCCTGTTTAATTTCTTCTAATATTGGAACAAGGTGAGCCCAAACGGCGGCAGCATCATGGCGCAGTGAAGAACTAATAGTGCAGAAACATTGAGTTGTTATATTCTCTTCCTTATTTTTATAGTAAATTACAGCAGTGTGTAATGTGAATTGTTGACGACTGCCACCAAAGTGCATAGATTGTATTTCGGACCCGTACTTGGAGCTATAGTTCTCACTAAAGTCAATGTGAACGACACAATCCTTTTCAGTCATGTTTTGTTTGTAGTGCTTAAAAGCTTGACTTTGATTTCGTATATTACTACAATGTGTTAAGAACGGTTTCAGATTGTTTTCAAATATTTTGATTAGTTGTAATGGTTTAACGGTTATTTTTACTTTTTCTACATTAACGGCTATTTTATCGACTCCATTTTTTTTGTAATTCTTTTTTATCTTCTTCCAATTCCAATAAATAACATCTTTGGAGTTATCAAATTCTTGATAATTTAAATGACGATTCTTACAGACAGGACATGTTCTTTGCAGGCATTCTACCTTAAAAATATCACAGCAAATACTACTTAGAATTTCAGTCGTGGTGTTTTCTTTTATGATACGATTTCTTTTTAAAGATGATATAACAAGATCCATGTTCTCATGTTTCTCACATAGGCATGTATTTCTCAAGTTTAATTTTGGCTGCGTGACCCAAAACGGCCTCATTCTTGTAAAAGTGACGTAACTGATTGGAGGGTAGCCCGAAGTCAAATACTTTTTGTGTAAATTTTTAATTGTGTCTTTCATCAGCCTTTTCTGTTTTTTTACTCCATTTTGTGTGACAGTATCCTTTTTACCTGGGCAAAGATTTGAATTTTCATCATCCTCAAAAAACTGAACAACAATCTTACGGATACGTTTTTGCAGGTCTATATTTTTTGGCTTCGTTGGGATTCGTCTCACTTCTAAATTACTCTGTTTTAATTTCTTAAATTCTTGATGTAGTCTCATGTATCTCTTTTTGTACATTAGTTTCTCTTTATTAGCCTTTGCCAATTGTTTTCTTAAATCGTGTATTTGCTGAGTTTTAACGTTTTGATATTTACGAAATTTCATTTTAATGTCTTGTTTGAATTTAACAGTATTAAAGGATGTGTCTAAGTTAGGACTATTTGGGCGTAATGTTGATTCTTCTGAATTTATAGAACTAATACTTGGCGTTCGTAAAGGAGATGCTATTGATAAATCTAGGGGACTGCTTGTACGTAAATAGTGGGAACTACTCGCTACTATGGCATCAATACGCAAATTAGGACTATTACATCGAACATTCTGTCGCAATAGCCATGGGCTATGAGGTCCTATTAGTTCTTGAGAAATACCGGGCTCATTATCTTGATTTTTCGGTAGCGATTCTGCGTCATTGGTCTCTGAAACACTTGTTGGGTTGTTGCGGGCACCATTTGCCTTATTTTTTTTCCGCTGATAATATGCACGGGCACTGATTCGGTTTTTCTTTTGTGCATTGCGACGTGCATGTGCAGTCATTTGGCTTCGGGTTAGGATAAGTCCAGCTGCCTTTCTTTTAGCTAAGCGTTCTCTGTCTTTTCTTAAATGCTGCTCTCTTAACACAGGATCACTTTTGATTTTAGCTTTTCTTATTCTTTCCATCAACCTCTTTCTCTCTTTTTTCTCCTCCTCGTTTAGTTTTGATTTCAGCATTCTTAAACAAAATTAATCTTAAACAAAATTACTCGAACGAATTGTGTGCGGCACGAGCTGCACACAAGTTAATATTTATGAAAGTTAAAAAATATAATATGTGTATATGTATGTATATAATGTATGGTTGTAGGTATGCTCCATTGTTTTTTTGTTTACTTTAATGAAATGACACTATGTCTACCAATATGATAAAATTACACCGAGGTGATAATATGATCTACCGATGTGATAAAACAATCCACCGATGTGACAAAACTATGCGTCGATCATGAATCAAAACACCGATATGATATTTAAGACACCGATTGATTTTTCTTATCACATCGGTGTAAATTATCACATCGGTGGTAAAAAAGACCACCGATTACAGCGATATGAGAACAGCGACGTGAGAAATTATCGACTTTTTTGAAAATTATGAAAAATGTATAATATTTAGGCTAAATTCAAGTACCTATAATGATGCTAATTTACTTACTATGTCTGTTAGAACCAAACAATCGTAATAAAACTTCACATTACACTAGAAAAATGCAACCACCGATAATATAAAATAATTGCTTGGAAGTAACTGAAATGTCGTACTTACGTAATTGGCGGGAATATGCAGCGATTTGACACACGTCCGTCCTGACTGCGCACTAGCACACACTAACGAGGGAAATAAAATTGGGGTGGGGACACTGTCGGACTCATCGATGCAAAGTTAGGTTTAAATTACTTTTGTGCAGCGATATGACAAAATTTTGCGAGACAAGTACATTTATGCCTCTCAGTAATAAATATTATGAATTACGTAATAAAATATGCTACATATTAATAATAAAACTAATATTCTATGAAATAGAATAAGTTATATTCTTAAGTTACTTATTTTTATAACGATATAAGCGTTTTTGCTTGTAAAAAAAGTAGAGGGACAGCACCGATGTGACAAAAATAGAGGTTTATGTATTTATTTCTACCTTTGTAAATAGACTTAGACAAATAATATTTTATGCCACAACCCAATAAATACCTAATGAATACAAAAAAAATAGTACAGAACAATATTCCTTTTTTCAAATACTAATTTCAATGAAGACAAAAAAAAAGTCGTTTGGGAAATTCACCCTGCTATTCGTAAATGAAAAATAAGTAGTTGCCATATCGTTACGGGAAATAACGACCAAATTCTTTGTAAACCTACGATTATTTCCCAGGCTTACTACCTATATTACTTTGAAAATATTACATTTTTTATGTTACAAATATTACATAACGATATACATACATATGGATACAAAATCAAATGGGTATTTGAGATTAATTTAACGACATTCAACACCGTTATATCCGTTTCTCTAGAAGAAAAAATCATTCTTACTGTACGCGTAGAGGTAGGGTCAAGGCGGCAACAGTGGGTCACTTTTTTTCCAGTGATGTAATTTGATTTGGGTCATCATCTTCCTGCCCTTGTCACATCTTATTTGGGGTCGGCGCAACATGTATTTTTCTTCAATTCTATCCTGTCAACCGTCATACTATCACTAACTTCCTTTTCTTTCATATCACTGTTCACACAATCCATCCATCTTTTCTTTGGCCTCCCTCTCCTTCTCCACCCATCCACATGTATACTCATAACTCTTTTAGTAACATGCGTTTCATCTCTCCTCTTTACATGACCATATGACATAAGACAAACGATTCCCCTTCAACTTTTCAGTCACTGGCGCCACTTTCAAACTTCCCCTAATATACTCATTTCTCACTTTATCCATTTTCGTCACACCAAACATCCATCTTAACATTCTCATCCCCACCACGTCATCACCGCTACGTGGAATTTTTTTTCTTCCGTCTTTTTCACAGGCCAACATTCTGATCCATACAGTATGACAGGTCTTATCACGGACTTGTAGATTTTACGCTTCAACTTGGGGGGCATCCGTGGGTCACAAATTGTTCCAGTGACCTATCGCCATTTCATCCACCCTGTATTGATCCGATGTGATACGTTTCGGTCTACCTCGCCATCTCCTTAGACAAGCGACCCGAGGTACCGAAAGTCTGAGCAGATTGGTATGGGCGTTCCAGCGAGAGCTAAGGGCATAGGACCAGAGAGACCACCGAAATCGCAGAACAAGTATTCCGTTTTGGTTCTACTCAATTTCAGGCCAACACTCTCCAGTCTGTGCCACCATAACTCCAATCTGTTCTGGACCTCTAGGCCACTCTCGGCAACCAACACAGTGTCATCGGCAAACATCATACATCAGGGAGCCTATTCCTGAATGTCCGACGTCAGAGCGTCCATTATCATCAGTAATAGGTAAGGGCTGAGAGCCGACCCTTGATGTAAGCCGACAGCCACATTGAAGCTGCCAGTGTTGCCCACTGTAGACCGGACTTGGGTACTGCTTCGACTGTACATCGCTCGGATTAACTGCACATACATCCCAGGCACACTTTTCTCCTTAAGGGCCCACCACGGAACCTCACGAGGTACCCGGTCGTATGCCTTTTCGAGGTCAATGAATATCATTTGCAAGTTTTTATAGTTATTTCTGGCACAGCTGGTGTATAGCAAATATGGCATCCGTTGTACCCCGATCAGGCATAAAACCGAATTAGTTCTGTGAAATTTCACTCTCTTCTCTCAGCCTCCTTTCAATAACTTTTTCCCAGGCTTTCATAGTATGTGATATTAGCTTTATTCCTTTATAATTGTTGCATTCAAGCACATCACCCTTGTTTTTAAAGATGGGCACCAGGGAACTGTTGCACCGCTCATCAGGTATGGTATGCAATTTGATTTGGGTGAGTGTTGGAAAGATGTTAAAAGATTAGTATTATAGTGTAACTAATTTATATTGATTATTCCAATCGGTTTAGCTCAACAAGATAATATTTTGGAAAATAAATAACATTTTTTAAGAAAACCCATTTGAGGCACTGTGTACTGAGGGTGGGATACAGTGAATCGGCCCTCAGTTTACAGTTAATCAGACTGGTTCACAGTGGATCATCTATATTATAACTCAAATAAAAATGCAGTTTTTTGCTTATAATTGGTATTTATTTTTTGTTCTAACCAAAAAATAAGTTTCGCATGAAAAATAAAAGCTTTTTTGACTACTCAGTCTCAAATTGACCTATCAGTCTTACACAGTCATAGTATTTTTTTTTTTTGACTTAGTTAAAAATCAACAGATGATTTCTACAAAAATTAAGTAACAACCATTACTTAATCACTGTCTTGCATAAACTATCGAACAAAATACGCTATCATACCATTTTAATTATATCTAAAGCGTTTTTCATGTCATCAGCTATGTGTTTCCCTATTTTACGGGGCCTTGCTGGACAAGCTATCCTAAAAGGAAAAATGAACAAAAAATATTAAAACTCGTTAAATTTTCTAAATTAATATAACTGGGTAACCATTATCCAGTACCAATAATATACAGTGGATCGTGAACCACGTGATTTAACTCATACCACGTGTGATGGTTTTACGTAAACCAAAGTGCGGTATCCGCCAAAATGACCTCAATTAAGTTTATTTTTTTAATTTCTTAGCAAAAATATTAATTCATTGGTAAAACAAAACGTTTGTAAAAAAATACAACTCTGTCAAGAAAGTACCGGGAAAAGATCAATAATACACAAAATGTCTGTTATTCATCCAAATTTATTTTATCACCTTCAAAGTATGCTCCTTTAGAAACGATACACTTGCGCCAACGAATAATCCATTCATCAAAACATTTTTTAAACGCTGCTTCCGGAATTGAGTTCAGTTCTCGCCGCGAATTCTCCTTTATGTCTTCTATCGGTTGAAAACGGGTGCCACGAAGTGGTAATTTGAGTTTAGGAAAAAGAAAAAAGTCAGCAGGAGCCATATCTGGTGAATATGGTGGTTGCTGGATGGTATTTGTTGAGTGTTTGGTCAAAAATTCGTTCACAATGATAGCCTTGTGCGAAGGCGCATTGTCGTGGTGCAAAATCCAAGAATTTTCTTTCCACAAATCTGGCCTTTTTCGTCGAATTCGCTCTCTTAAACGCCGCATAATGCTCAAATAATATTCTTTATTTACCGTTAGACCTTCCGGTAAGAATTCAGAGTGCACAACACTGCGATAGTCAAAGAAAACAGTCAACATGACTTTGACTTTTGATCGACTTTGGCGTGGTTTTTTCGGTTTCGGTTCAGTTGGAAGGCGCCACTCCGAAGCTTGTTGACTAGTTTGTATGTCAAACTCGTAAACCCACGTCTCGTCATCAGTAACAATGCGTTTCATGAATGTTGGGTCCGAACTGACTCGTTCTAGCATGTCCTCAGCGACTTTCATGCGATTAAGTTTTTGGAGAAAATTCAGATCTTTTGGGACTAGCCGAGCAGCAACATGTTTCATACCCAAATGATTAGTTAAAATGGTACGGATCGACTCGTGAGTTACAGAAAGTTCGGCGGCTATCTGTCTCAGAGTTGAATGGGGATTTTCAGTCACTATTTTCTTCACTTTTGCGATGTTAACTTCAGTTGCAGACGTTGACGGCCTACCAGAGCGTGGCAAATCTTCCATCACATCTCGACCGCTTTTGAACGCTTTGAACCACTCATAAGCACGAGTTTTTGATAAAATCGATTCACCGTAAGCCTTCTGTAACATTTTCAGTGACTCCGAACACGAAATTCCATTGGCGATGCAAAATTTAAGACAAACTCTTTGTTCGATATTTTTGTCCATTATGAAATTCGCAATACACACTATATATGATATTACTAAAATCAGCACTGTATTTAATATAAATAACAGATGTAACTCAAACTCCGCGCCAAAATGGAAAACAGTTGTGCCAATCTAACAACTACAAAAAACCAAAAATTTGAATTTGGAACCATAAACAAATCATCCATTCCCGATACTTTTTTGACTGAATGTATATCTTACCTTAAAACTCACTATCTCCCGTCAAAACGAAAAAATCACTCACAACACGGGTTTGTTACATGGCTGACGCAAGGAAACTGGTTGTGACCTGTATTTATTTATTTATTTATTACGGCACTCCAGCGAATAGTTCGCCGATACATTTACAGAAAAAAAGTCTTATTAATATACAAATAACCCAGCGAATTCTTCACTTAAAGGTGTGCACAGCACTTACAAAATTTGGTAAATTAATAATAATTACATTTTAAATTAATTGTTCTAAATTATATGGTAATGCAATAATTAATAAAAAGGTATGGTATCTATCGGGAAACCTTCTGGGGAGTCAGAGAGATAGAAAGCTACCTATAATACTTTTGAAACAACGGCCAGTGCGCCAATGTTGTCGCTATAGCCACTGTTGCCGCCTTAACCCTACCCTGAATTTTTTAAGTTATCATCCTAATACTGTTGTCACATATATCTGGCTATGGTGAGTATTCGGGTTACTTTGAAAATAAAAATTATACTTACCTTTTCCTGTATTTAATAAGGTTCATTTTGCATTATCTATTATTTAACGTAAATTATGCAAAATGAACTTTATATAACATAATAATCATAGCATAATCAGCCTTTTAATGTTCCCACTGCTGGGACTCAGGCCTCCTCTCTAGGAGAGGGAATGGGCCGTAATCTACCATGCGGGCCCAGTGCGGGTTGGTGAATGTCACATGTCTTCGAATTTTTGGTTCTAGAACATGCCGGTTTCCTCACGATGTTTTCCTTCACCGTTTTGAGAGCAGTGGTGATGAAATAAATTACACAAAGTAATGCGCCTGGCTGGGTTTGAACCCGCGACCTACAACTCGTAAGTCGGAGCCGTTACCACTCGGCCACCACTGCTCTTCGAACTTTATATAATTATATATAATTACCAGCTTAATTATATAGCTTACCATTAAGCTATAGCTTACCAATATAGGAATACTGGTAAGCTATATAATTATATTAATGTCACCTGACTATATTGCATTAAGTTTTACCTAAAGATTACAAAATGTTATTATTGTTAAGAGGAGAGTCCTTAAAAAATACCTCTTAAAGTTTTCAATATTTCTAATAAAAATACAGCGCACTGAATTACACAAAAAATAATAATAATGAAGAACCTAAATAGATGGGCCAACAGTTTCACCATGAGATATTTGCAAACCTACCCTTAATTTCGAGAAAAAAAAATGTAACTCACAATAATACCATTTGCTATGCTTGATAAAAGGAAATTGAGAATTTCTATAAACTCAAAGAAATCATATTAAAAAGAGCAAATGTTTAAAGTTGGACCCTATTCGAACATATTAGGTGCAAGGATGCATTTGGATAACTATGTTACAAACGAAAGAACATTCAAACACTGTATGTGAATGTGTATCGATTTAATTTGGTACCTTCTATATGTATTTTAATTTAATATAATTTTAATATGGTTTAATTCAATTTGATTTAAATGTATTTTTGTAATTGAATTTATCTTTTTTTTTCATTTTACTGAGACTTTTTTTGTGTAACTAGTAGCAATTGCAATTTTATAGTTTTTAGCCTAGATTTAATCCAAAAAGAAAAGGTGGTGGTGGTGGTGGTGGGGTGGTGATGGTGGTGGTGGTGGTGGTGGTCAAAAGACCTTTGTAATAAAATTATCTAGTTTTGTTTGTTTTTATTAAGGTTACATAAGCTTTAATCCTGTTAAGAAATAAACATATATATTTTTTTAATAGTGCTTTTTTATTTGATGAGCCTGTTTACCTGCATTTTTTTCATTTTGCTGAGTAACTACCTACTTTTTTTAAGTTTTACAATATGATATAATATATTATATTTATACATATACAAAAACACTTATTAAAACTATATATATATACTAAAGTCTACTCCTAATTAAAATATGGCGTCATATAACTCCTCCGCATCGCTGTCCACTGGAAGTGTGGGGGCATTGCCACTTTGTACGGCAATGCTTAATCTTTGACCGAGGTAAAAGCCAGCCCTTGGGTCACGCGAAGTGTCAACTAAGCGTTTGGATAGTTCTTTAAAAAGCGCATGAGCACTTGGACCAGCGATGAGGAGAACAGCAAGGAGCGACAAGGCGTACGGCAACAACTAAGCGGAAACCTGACTCCTAATTCCCCACAGCAAGCAAGCGCGCACGCTCCGTAGTAGTAGCTGATGTTATCATTAGGTTTTCCTGGACTACTTTGCAGAGCGGCTCATTCCACCATCTCTGGGAAGTTGGGATGCCGGGTGGATTTGTATTCGGGCAAGCGAATCTCCAGGTATCTATAGCCTCGATGAAGAACGGCACATTGAAATCAATCAGTGAGGGAAAAAGGATATTCCTGATTAATTTCTCAGTGCCGTGAACCGAGGATATAAAAGCTGGTAAACTAATATTTGTAATTTTGCGGACGCCGAGGCCTCCCATACGGACGGGAAGGGTAGCTTGAGCCCAAGCTCGGTCATCCATGGCCACGTTTAAAATTGACGTTAGTGTATGCTGGATAATTTGGTCCAATTTTTTCCAAAAGATGGGGGCGTTTCCATAAATGAAAAGCGTCGTGGAAATATGTTAAATTAGGGCTGAAACAGCAAAAACGAATAAGGTGGTGGCCGAATGCATGTTAATTTCTAGCAATCTTCCGAAATATTATTAAATTTTTGAATTTTTTCTTGTTACTGTCAGATACGAAAAACTCACATTTAGAAAAGTTGAGGTCAAGACCTATTGAGTAGAGTTGATTTTTTATGAAAAGCAAATCATTTAAAACCGTGTCTGCATCGCCTCCTTCTGTCGTCGTGATACCAAACGTTGAATTTGGAATTTAACTGTCGAATAATAGGGTGAATGGCTAAATTGAAGATCACTGGCCCGAGAGGATCACTTTGTTGACAGCCAACAGCGGATTCCAAAAGGTGTCCTGTTATAATAATTTAGAAGGTTGTCTATAACATTGCCAAAGAAAACTAAAAATTTGAGGTACTTCTCTTTTAGATTCTGCAGGCAAGGTGTCTCTATTAACCGAATTTAAGGCATTTTTTATGCCAACCTTCAGGATGACCCCTCCTAAGTTAGAATTTAGGTAGGTCGACAAGGCGTGTACGGCAGCCTCGCAGCCCCCTTTGAAGCCGAAACCTAGCTGCAGAGGCTGACATTTTTTCGAATCAGCCTCACCATAAAATTTACAGCGAATTTTGGCTGCCATACGATGATAGGTAGTGTCCACGGCAATGGGTCGGATGGCGCCATCTCTCTTGCGCAAAGAATACAAATTGGCCAATTGGGTACAGAATGTCGATGACGGCCTCGTTCACTTTGCCGGAGAGCATTAGGTTAACCAGAGCCATAAGCTCCTTCAAGAGCAACTCGCCAGCTTGCAAGGAGCACATGAGGTCCTTCAGATGTTGAGGACTTAGGCCGTCGAGGCCGCTGGCAAAGCCTCTCCGGAAAGAACAAACGGCTGAAACTACCCGTGGACCCGTAACGGTGAGGGTATGAATGTTTGAATCAGGAGGATCAGGAAAAGAAAGGCCATCCGCTGGGGAAGGGTGTTTGCTCTCCAGAGCTACTAGAGTATCTGGAGAAAACGGAGCCAACACATCACTACTGAAAAGAATTCTGGCTGCTCCGCCAATGTCACCTTCCCCTAATTTAGTTTCGACCACATGGGAAATACCTCTTGAAGAGGTAACCCTCTGCTTCGATAATTTTAATTCTAAATTATGAGCCGAAATGTTACAATTTTCTTAAATTTTTGTAGTCAAAGTTTTTTTTTGCCAAATCCTTTCGAAAATGTAATATTCTGTAAGGGAATGTGAGAATTTGTTCCTAAGCACTTAACGAGTTCTCCTAGGCAGCAAGGCGGACACAACTTGCTAAATTTTGCGCTACTAGATGCCTGTTGCCACGGGGAACTCGTTTTGAAACTGGAACTGTTTTTTTTTAATTTTGTAAGGATTCTCAAAGCCGGTCAAAAGTGGATGTACCGCGCGTAGGGGAAGTAGAAGTAATGACAAGGTCTGAAGTGAATGCATTTTGGGGTTTGTGTGCCTTCCCAATATGCACATTCAGATCCCGCTTACCATTAAAAAAGCCGTGCTTCTGTGCAGAGAGGGCACCTTTCCAGAGTATTCAGTGATGTTGAAGGTTGACACGCACTGTCTTCTATGACATCACAGCTGCCATTCAACATTTATGTATAACGTCATAGTTAAATAATTGACTTATTCAATAGTAATCAATAAAATAAAGTAAACGAAATCTTAGCAAAAAAAAAAAAAAAACGAAAAACACTGAAAAATATGTCATCAATGACAGATCACGTCAGCGGAGCGGCGCAGTCGCTTTGATGGCCGTGGGCGCCGCAACGCCGATAAAGGCATTTCGGCGGCAGTGCCCTGGCAACCGTTGCCCGGTAACTTACGTAGCGTCGTCGCGTCGCCTCCAGACAGAACGCATAGAATTGTTTTTTGCACTCGTACAATAAGTACTTGACTGTATGGACGCTTAATCGTTGAGAAAATACTTTTTATTGGTCGCTTAAATAAAGTAAAGAGTGCTTCAGTGTTCAAATTGTTCTAAATGATGCATTTAAAACAATACTGATGTTCCTATCTTTCAGAACACTATAATGTCGCGAAACAGTGTTTCGGTTCAATAAAGAGTTATACAGGCCTATAATAAATATGTGTAGTATTACAAATAAATATCCACTTGTTAGCTGTACGGTTTCCGTACAATGACTTTGTTGCTGACTATGCGACCCCAATTTATTCTACTTAACTTAATTCCACTATTTAATGTAAGTTGACAATTTGTATTCACTGCGATTGGCACGGTGGGCAGCCAACTTATAACTATTGTGTAACTTTGCGGAATAAACTACTTTTAGTGCTCTACCGTGTTTTACCGTCAACTCAACAACTCAACTTAACTACACTCAACTTCAACTAGCTCTGAGCCATATATTAGCTTTGATATATAATATTCCTACCGATTTCTTTTGTGTGTTATTCATAACTTACAAAAAGTGTAAGAACTATGTGAGATTTGAACTCACAGCTCACTAATTCACTTATCTATCTGAACATACTAAACCGCTAGGTCATCATGACTCTAATTCTTAAGATGAAATTATGAACTACAATCAGTTTTTGACGACAATGATGACGCATGTGTTTATTTTCTGTCAAACTAAAAGTCAAGTTTATACTCATTGAGATAGGCTTTGTTGGTCGCCACTTAGCTGAAAAGAAACGAACGCCATCTAGTTTAATTTTCAAAAACTTGAACTTTAACGTGCAAAGGAAAATAGGCGTTAAAGTATCCAAGCACTTTTGCTGGCCTGTGTATATGATTTTTTCCTCTTGTATACTTATAAAAATAAGAAATATTTAAAATTGTATGACGTTTATTGTGTATATATTCTTGTTTTTTTACTTTTAACTAACTTTTACTTGAGATACAGATGTCCTAGTTTGGGTGTCAAAAACCTCAAATTTTATGCACGTGTACCATATGGTATAATCCTAATTGTGATAACGTTAAATCCCTAATCACAATTAGGATTATACCATCAATAATAAAAATGTATTTGCTCTAGAATATCTTGCATTGTAAATTTGAATTAAAATTTATTAAAAAGACATTGTAAAACTCTTAAATGTAACTCGAAATGTTTTATTATTATATGTATCGGTGATGCATAGCTAAATAATATAATTAAACCATGTGTTGTGTTAATTATAATAAATATGTGTAAGATAGTGTGTTTGTTTAAAGTGTGAAAAATAAATAATATACGAATAAAATCAAACTGTAACAACAGAGAAAAAAAAACGGTAAAATTAAGATACAAAATATGGGTAGATAAATCTCGAACGAGTTAGGATGCAATCTGTGTATTTACTCACTCCCCCTCACTAGTGTTTTGTACGCAGCTGTATGCGAAGGAGCGATTATGAACGAGGTTTCTCGCTGCGAGTTGCATTGAAGGTGCAATAACTATATACAAATATTATAAAAGTTGAATGCAGAGTTGTGCATTAAGTATTTTATAGATAAAAGAGAACTACAAGTACGGAAGGTAAGGGCTAAACTTTCCTTTATGGACCGTCGATTTGGAAGTTCGTTTTTTTTTGTAGATAGTACACATAAATAGAAAGCTTTTTACAAATTATTAAGTAACAATTTGCGGAAACTCACGGTTTACGAGATATAATTTTTTTAATTTTCCATAAATTTAAAAATAGGTATTACGTCATTTAGGCTAGATAAATGGTCTTTGTAGATGTCAAAGTTGACATTTCACGTTTCGTTAAGCAAAATTGAATGAAACAAACCACAAACAAGCATGGAGCTTGTTGTTCATTCAATTTGTTATATATTTTCACATATTAAGTATGTAATTAATGTGCACAAAACCATGCTGTAATAAGCAACTATATTGACATTTTACATAAAAAATAACGAATATTTGTTATATATGTTATATACACTGTGGAACGGAACGTGAAGCGACGACATTTTGTTTTATAGTCGTCATGACGTCATGACTGACATGACCGTCCGTTGGTTTTTGGAGTCCTTGCAAGTTGCATTCGTATGACTTATTGAATCATTTCAGTTAGGTTAGGTTAGATCAGTGACCATAAAAAAGCGCGACGAGCGAGCGTGCCGCGGTAGCGGCCGCCGAGCGCCAGATTCCCTTCTAATGTTAAAAGCCATTATGATTTAGGCACCAAACCGCCCCATAAATCGATGGAATTTAGTGTTCTAATCTAACCTAACCTCAAACTTTAAACATGAATATCTCCGTAACGATGGGGTTGCGCACAAGGGGGTAGCCCTGCCAAAATACACCGACCAGAAGGCAAGCTAAGTGCAGTTCACGTCTAGACTTCATTTTCACCACAAATTGCTCGTTTAGATAGGTTACATGAGTTCTGCGAGGAATGTTGTAACAAAACCGAGTGCAAGCATTTTGTACTCTTTAGATGAGCCGATCTGTACGAGCTAACAGCGGGCCAAATACCGTGTCTGCGTAGTTCAACCTAGAAAGAACTAGGGCTTCTACCAGTTGCTCTCGTAATGTTTTCGACAAGTACGGTTGCATCTTGTATAAAACCTTCAGGCGATAGAAACAATTTCTAACTGAGTCTGCTACGTGTTTCTCAAAACGCAGGTCTTTATCTATAACTAGTCCTAAATTCCTCGCCTCGTACACTCGCTCGTTCTGCTCGCCCAGTAGCTTTAGGTCAAATGATAAATGTAGCTTAGCAAGCTGCTGTCTTGAGCCAAACACCAAATATTTAACTTTTTGTAGGGTTTAATGATGTAGCGACATCTACGGCGTTATATAAGAACTAATCCTGCATCGCGCAATTAAAATTCTCCGTGCGATTAGAGCATATAGAATAGCCTAAAATCATTTATCGGGCAGTTGCCGACCAGACATTACACCCGAAGGATCCTCCCTTTTCAACGGACGTTTGCGGGACTTTACACTCTGTTCTGCCTCCCTCCAAACTGGTGACTGTCGACAAAGAACGTCAGCGCAGCCTTCGTGTAGCTACTACTTCGTGACGTCATCATCACTTCCTCAAGGTTTCGAGCAGCGAGCCATACAGCCAGCACCCACGGCTGTAAAAGGGTATCCTGACCACCAGCATACCTACCTGGGAAGAAAACCATTATAAAAAAAACATATTGTAGTGAATTATATTTGTTTTAAATCTTAAAACTTGTCGAGTAACAAAGAGATTTAAAGAGATACAATAGAGCGGCTATCAGAAAAAATGTCTTAGAAAAACTGTTATCCTATGGCTCAGTGACCCCATCTGGCTTAGAATAGCAAACAAGCGAATTAAATTTGTCAAAATTTATAATGATTTAACTTTGGCTTGGTAGGTGGCCAGAGGCCTTACCATGATAATGTTAAAATGTTAGTCGTACGAGCGAAAGAGAGTGATAGAGCTATACACCCTATATAGCTCCATCCTTTTAACAGACCGATTAAGGTCGAAAAATTTATCACGTTATAAGCTCGTGGTAGAGCCTCAGTGTGTGATAATGGAAAGGTTAAGCTTTTCAGCAATAGATGGCGTTAACACAAAATCCGAAAATGTTCTGGAACTATTTATAAAAATTATTGAATTCTAATGAAATATTTCGTAAATACCAAAAATATTTACGAAAATAAACCGAAGGTAGGTCCAGTCATTTTACCATAGCGTGATTTACAATAGCGTAATGCGTAGTTCGGTATATTTTCTCATAAAATGATTTTCTTTTAGTGCATAGAACGGATACAAACACAACTTGACGTGTAGGTGTGTCACACTAGACTGAGTGACTTATGACCACCGTGAAATAAGTATCGGATCACGATTTTGTTCGCTATGTCCGGTCTATTGGTAGTATATATTGAATGTCTTTGTCGAGTAATAAAATGTCTAAATTTGTCAACATCCACCTAACACAAAATTAAATAATTTTGGTGTACATTGTGATACATATAAAGTATACACACGTCTCAGACTTTTATTTACAAACCTTACTTACTATATAGTTTTGTAAATTAGAATAATATCTTCCACAGGATCAAAATTGTTAAAGCTGTCACGAAGCTCGATTTTTACGCGTGTGTGCGTGTAGTTGCGTCAATGATGCACACAAACATATCATTGCTACGAATTTGCCTAAACTCTAGCGAGTGAATTTTATGCACGGCCTCTTAAAATAAGTGTTCTTATATAAAAGTCAAATTGACTGCTTGGCTTTTTATCAATGATAGCGTGATGATTTTCGTCTAAGATATTAAATTTGTAGCTAAATAAAAAAAATATAGTAGGTATTTTTTCTTTTCGCCGCTTTGATTTTGTTATGTTTTGATTACTTTTTATAAAAATGTGAAGTAAAAATGTTGATAATATGTTAAAAATATGCTGAAAATTGTTTTATTATTATCAACGAAGTGCCATCGTATATTAAATGCAACGACGAGACGACAAATTACTCACAAAAACAATTTCTGTAACTGGGGTTTGTACTCACTGCAAATGTCGTTCAATACCAACATTTTGGAATATTGCTCACCCCCCATAGCAAATAGCGTCTATAAGTTGCCCTGACCTAAAAGGATTATGTATGCTAAATTTGAACAGGATCGGTTCAGTATTTTTTGTGCCAATTAATACCATCGCAAAATAATTTTACTGTTTTATAATATAACTAGCGGTTGCCCGCGGCTCCGCCCGCGTGGATATCGGTTACCGCTGCAAAAATCCTACCCAGGAAAGACACGGTCAGCAAAATGATTCCCAGGTCAATTCACAGTCACCGACACTAACATCGACGACGCAGTCGTTATCCGCCGCAAGCTGCACAGATTGTCTTTCTGTGGATGTTAAAGAACAACTTTAACATCCATCAATGATGGAAATATTTAAATGTAATAAATACTAAGTTTTCACTTCTACCGGCAGTCCCGGAGTGCAACCCGTTTTTTTAGGATAGATAACTAAAGAGATTATTGTAGAGCTTCTCTATAAACAACATTTGATGTTAAATTATTTTCGGGTACCAAAATATACTGATGGTCGGGAGCCCCGACCCGTGATAGAGCAACGCGCCGGGCCTTGGTTCAGGCCTTGGTCCGGAGCGAGGAGGAGTGGCAGGCGGTCGCCTCCTTCTGCGAAGCAGTAATCCTAGCAAAGGAGGCAGCCGATCGCGTGAGGCAACGGTCCTTACGCCCTGTCCGCCGCCGGGATTCCGATCCCGATTTCCGGCCACCGTAGGCGCGAGCTTGCGGATGGCGAGCAATGGGTAGCCCGCCGTCCGACTGTCCGGTAGCCGTCCGGACCGAACCCAAGTCGTCGACGGCGCGTATTGTTCCACGAGCGCCTCAGGGAGATGTCAGCAAATCGTAGGGGCCCAGCAGGGTCGAAGCCTACTGGGGCCATGGGTAGTGTGAAAACGAAATCCGGGGCCCTGGGACGAAGGCAACGAAAGAACAGGAGTGGGTTTTTAGTCAGTAAAAGTCTGACACTATCTCTTGCTCCGCCCAAGAGCGGGATATGTCATAAGATGATTTTCCCACCCAATAAAAAAAAGCGGGGTTCAGAGAATTTAAAAATTCCTGGGGATAGTGCACTGCTTCCTCGATTTTAGTGACGGTTTCTATAGATTTATAGCACTTAACTTCACCCGGGGATCGTTCGGTCCATGGCCCTTTATGGCGCGCCGGTGTGGGCGCCGGGGCTGCGGAAGCAGCCGGCGGCCCGGCTGAACGCGTGCCAGAGGGTCATGGCCATACGGATGGTGCGAGGATACCGGACGATTTCCCGCGAAGCAGCGAGCCTCCTTGCTGGCCAGGAACCATGGGATCTGGAGGCAACAGTCCTTGCACTCATGCACGAACGGCGCATGGAGATACAACGCCGGGGCGAAACTCCGCTGCCGCGACAAGTCGCAGCATGGCGGACAGAGCTCCGGCGAGTTCTCATGGTGAAATGGCGACAGCGACTGTCGCGACCCCGTGCTGGGCACGCCACAATTATGGCGGTAAGTCCCCTCTTTGAGGCGTGGTTGGAAAGACCTCACGGCGTCGTCACATTCCGCATGACGCAGGTCCTCACCGGACACGGTAAGTTCGGGAGGTTCCTGCACTGGATTCGTGCGGAAACGACGCCCGGGTGTCGCCACTGTGTGGCCCACTCGGAGGACACGGTGGAGCACACGGTGGAGGTGTGCCCCGCTTGGGCAGAGCAACGCCGTGACCTCGTGGGGGCAATCGGCGGCGGTGATCTCTCGCGCCGGGCCTTGGTTCAGGCCATGCTCCGGAGCGAGGAGGAGTGGCAGGCGGTCGCCTCCTTCTGCGAAGCAGTAATGCTAGCTAAGGAGGCGGCCGATCGCGTGAGGCAACGGTCCTTACGCTCCAACCGCTGCCGGGATCCCGATCCCGATTTCCGGCCACCGTACGAGCAGACGGCGAGCAATGGGTGGCTCGCCGTCTGACCGTCCGGTAACCGTCCGGACCGAGCCCAAGTCGTCGACGGCGCGTATTGTTCCACGCGCGCCTCAAGGAGATGTCAGCAAATCGTAGGGGCTCAGCAGGGTCGAAGCCTACTGGGGCCACGGGTAGTGTGAAAGCGGAACCCGGGGCCCTGGGACGAAGGCAACGAAGGAACAGGAGTGGGTTTTTAGTCAGTAAGAGTCTGACACTATCTCTCGCTCCGCCCAAGAGCGGGGATGTCATTAGGATGATTTTCCCACCCAATAAAAAAAAAAAAAACCCGGTACTTTCTGCATAATAAAATTGTTTATTTCGTTGACTGTTTCATTCCTGGGAGAAACTATTGCTCTACAACACAGCCAACCAAAATCATTTTGATGTAACTTTACGATGTCAAGATATATAGCATCTATCAGACTATCTAAATTATGGACTATTTGGCCTAGAGACTCATCCAAAGTAACCGCATAATCGGTGCCCAAATTTAAAGATGGAAAAATTCCTTCTCCTAGTTTCAGCAGCTGTTGTGGAAAATTGCTATGTGTATTTCCATGTAGATGAGCTCTCATATTGGTGCGCAAATTCAAATGTTGTACAGATGTCCAAAGGTGAGACGATTTTAAAGATGCCTTCATAATATCTGCTTACGTACCTCTGTTAACGACTGGAAGCGTTTGTCGGAAATCTCCAGCAAATACAAAAGTGACATTAGCAGAGCTTCGGAGGTCTTTTAAAGTACGGTCTACGGCCTCCACATGAGCTCTATGTCTCATGGTGCATTCATCCCATATTACCAACGACGCGTCTTGCAGCAACTCCAAGAGGCCCATTTTTCCGAATAGAGCACGTAGACCGTTGATCTAAAGATACGGATAACGGGAGTTTAAACGTAGAGTGAGCAGTTTTTCCTTCGTTCAAGAGAGTTGCAGCAATTCCTGACGAAGCAACTGCAATCGCTATCTTCCCTGATTGCCGTATCTTAGCAAGTATCAAATTTGCGAGAAAAGTTTTTCCGGTGCCTCCTGGTGCGTCCAAAATAAAAATCTCCCCATGTTATTGTTCACGCTGTTCACAATAGTCTCATAAGCAAGTCTTTGATCTGGTACTAATTTTGGCAAATTGTCATTAAGAAATGCTGCTGTCAATAGTATTATTTTGGGTACGAACGGGAGAAGATAATCCAAAATCACTTAAATTTTTCGTTTAATTCTAGAAGTTTGTTTTCTATTTCCATTAATCCTTCATTATAAATGACTTCAGTGAAGGGTAAAGTGTTATCCTGATTTTGTTGTCTGATACGATGTCTAATATCTTCACAGAACTGATCTTTGAAAGTATCCCATAACTTAAATGGTTGCGATGGTTGACAAAATCAAAGTATGACTACAACTCCCTTAGTTTTTTTGGAAAATGTGATAACGAAGCTTCGGTTAAAGTGTTAACCCAATGGTCATCGTTTTCAAGTAAACCTCGGTCACGGCAAGCTGCTTGATACGTCTCTTTGACAATACCGTTTACAGTTTTAAGGTATGCAAATGAGATCGGACCGCGTACGTGGTGCAGAAGAATCCTAAGATAAAAACACTCTGATTGGGATGGATGTATCCCGTAGACTCTACCTAAAGCGGCATCTTTTTTTATCCCCGGATGTCCAACTACATCTTCACCACGCCTCCTTCTAGTGAATTTATTATTTGCTCATGTATAGTATTGCGGGACTTCATGATACAGAATAGTTTTCGGGAATTACCTCTTTTTACCCTCCCGCACGCGCACCCCCTGCCTTGGTGACGCCCACATCGCTACGGGCCGTGCAGCAGAAATCGTAATAAGTTATGGCAAAATTAAAATAATTTTGCCATAACTTCAAAACTAAACGTCCAATTTTAATCATTAAAAGATCAAATATTATCTTCATAAACTTTACTTAGTGATGAAATAATTTATTTTGATAAGGATTATTAGCATGAATAAAATAAACGCGTTTAAATGTAGTCCAAAAAATATCAAGTTTTTTAAATAAAAAAACAGTTGTTGTGCCTCACTCGACATAGATAGGTATAGTGTGATGCAAACTTTTTTGTAGATATTTATAAGATCTACAATTAATAAGAACATTTTATGGTTCTATCTTTTATAGTTTAGGCAGCGTACGCAAAATAAGTAACTTTTCTTTTTACACTTTGTGTTCGAAAAACTCAAATATCTTACGGAATTCTATATTTTTTTCAAAATAAAATATAGACTATGTTACTCGTGGATAATATAGCTTTCGAATGGTGAACGAATTTTTAAAATCGGTTCAGTAGTTTTTGAGCCTATTCATTACAAACAAACAAAATTTTCCTCTTTATAATATTAGTGTAGATATAGATAAGTTGCCCTGACCTAGAAGGATTATGAAGGTATGCTAAATTTGAACAGGATCGGTTCGTTAGTTTTCGCGCCAATTAATATCATCGCAAAATAACTTTACAGTTTTATAAAATAATATAGATATATATATAATATAGATACATTTATTTATTTATTATTGATTGATTTATTATCAGGGACAACGACTGCTTTTTTGAGGCACTCAGGAAAGACACTCAAAGATAAACACATGCGAAAAAAAAAGTAAGCGGTGATACCAAGAGTGGCAGGCGGTTGCGTCCTTCTGCGAAGCAGTAATGCTAGCAAAGGAGGCTGCAACACGCGCGTGGTAATGGCCCTTGCACCCCAGCCACTGGGATTCCGATCTCAATTTCCGGCCACCGTAGGCGCGGGCTTACGGACGGCGAGCAATGGGTAGCTCGCCGTCCGACCGTCCGGTAACCTTCCGGACCGAGTTCAAGTTGTCGACGGCGCGTAGTGTTCCACGCGCGTCTCACGGAGATGTCAGCAACTGTAGGGGCCCAACAGGGTCAAAGCCTACTGTGGCCATAGGTGATGCGAAAGAGAATCTAGGGGCCCTGGAACGGAGGCAAAGAAGGAACAGGAGTGAGTTTTAGTCAGTTAAAGTCTAACACACCCTTCCGCCCCGCCCAAGTGCGGGAAATGTCATTGGATGATACCCCACCTTAAAAAAAAACGGTGGTACCAAAATATTTCTGAATTGTTTAATAATTTTATGCGATATTATTTTTATCCCAATCAACTGCATATTTGTCTTTTGTCTCTGTCTGCCCAGAATAGAAGTGTTCGTCAGACAAAGTGATTCCGGTTATTTTTTCCTGCCAGACATTTTCCAACATTAGCATTTTGATTCGTTACGAGCGCCCGAAGTTCGTTTGGTAAATATAGTGAAGGTCACGTCCGTGCCGTGCAATGTATTATGTATATAACATTAGTCACGTTGTTAGTAGGTTTATATTCGCATGTTTTCTTTCGAAGAGTTTCTGGTGCTTATTCTCTGAAATTAGTAAAGTAATTATTTGCTACGTTGGCAGATGTCGGCTGCAATGTTTGTGAAAATGAGTCATTTGGTTTGAGGATAATGTATTCTTAATATATTTAGTGCAGTGCAGTTTTATCGTAGTTGCTGCTGACCGTTGTAGTAGGTACTTACCAAAGACATTCAATATATGTACTTACTGTATTCTCTGGATAAGATTTAGATTTTATGTGCAGTTTGTCTCTGTGTTTCATACGGTCGATAAGACATGTCGTGATCCAGGGTTTTTATGTTGCAACTTTTGTTGCTCAATTGCAATTCGACATTTTTTTCTGAATTGCATAACGTTGGTAAATTTTCTATAACATACAAAACTGTGGGTGAGTGGAATTACAAGTACACTGGATTGAAGTTCATGACCCGTAAGTCCTTTTCAAGTTTATTTGTATTCATACGAAATGAGAATGATTTGTTTAGTTAATTTATACCAAATTTAAGAGTTAGTAGAACAGCATTGTGATCTGTTATTGTAGAGTTAATAACAAGTGCAATTGAAGGAAAATTTAATTTAAGTACCTACGGTAGGTAGGTACTTGCTTGGACCATAATATGTATGATATTATGGTCCAGGCAAGAGCCCCTGTGATGTGTAAGAAAACTGTGTGCAAGGAGCAGGCTAAGATTCACATAGGTTGAGTCAGTCCTGAGCAGATGTATCAACACTTCCTGGAAGAATCTTAACATTAACATCTCTCGTTCGTTCTTCTCATCTTCGTTTCTCACACGTGCGGCCTCCGGACCATAGCCCAAACCATAGCCGAACGCTGATTGCCTCCACGAGGACAGGGCGGTGCTCCGCCCAAGCGGGGCACACCTCCACCGTATGCTCCACCGTGTTCAACCGGCGGTCCATACTATGGTGAAACCCGGCCGTTTATTCCGTCTGAATCCGATGCAGGAATTTCCCAAACTTATCATGTCCGGTGAAGACCTGCGTTATGCGGAAGGTGAGGACGCCGTGTTGCTGCTCCAGCCACTCCTCAAAGAGGGGACTTACCGCCGTGATTATGGCGTGCCCAACACTGGGTTGCGACTGTCGCTGTCGCCATCCTGGAATGATATCTCGCCGGAACTCTGTCCGCCATGCCGCGACTTGTCGCGGCAGTGGAATTTCGCCCCGGCGTTGCATCTCCATGCGCAAATCGTGCAAGGACTGTTTCCTCCAGATCGCCACGGTGGCAGGCCAGCAAAGAGGCTCGCCGCTTCGCTGGAGACCGAGTATGTCACATAATAAAGTCCTGTTATTTATTTATTTATGACAGGTATTTTCTGAACTTACAGTCGAAACCAACACGTGCAGTGAGTCATTATTATGTTACAATAAAATATTTAGAAAAAAAATAACACAATTAATAAAAACACATGATACAAATTGATGACGTAATAGACATTTTTTCTAGAATGACCCTTAAAGCTTATGTTTTTGAAGTAGAAAATATCCGAAGCTACGAATGTTTCTGCAAAATGGACAAACTTATAAAAAATAAGTACTATATAGGCCCACTGTACAAATTGAGGTTTTTAGCACATAAACATACATTTTCTTGATATTTTTATATATTCTATGCAAAGAACATTACATTTGACAATGTTGTAGTATAATCATTAATTAAAAGTAACATTAATATTTAAAATATCCAGCGCGAAATATAAAATCGCAAGAAATCTGGGCAAAGTTGTACGGTTTTACGGTATGTAGTAATTTCGCGAATCAGTTAATCTAGACAAAACCCTTCGTCAGACCTACTTCGTCAGAGTCCGCTATGATACTGCTTGCATGGGTTAAAAAAAAAGTAGCAGCCACGGGCCACAAGTTTATTTATTTATTTATTTATTCAATATAAACAGAACGGCCGAAGCCAATTACACCATTTAAACACATACAGAAAAAAATAAAAAATAAAACAATAATTGATATTAAAATCAGAAGCCAGAAGTCACGCAGGACTTTCATTGGGGCCTATTTAATAAATATTACACACCGTCATTCATCTCACAAAATTTCATACATTCTGACAGTATCATCTTCCATTCTTCACCAAACATATCAAAATCGGTGTTTTTGTCTAGGAGAGCATTAAGCGAAGAAAGTGTCCGCGGTATGGGTGATTTGGAGTGAGCAACTGTACGACTCATCGGAACTGCCAGGAGCCGATGCTTCTGGCAGTTCCGATGAGTCGTTTAGTGGCTCTTGCAGGACGGGTAAGTTCAGCAGATTACCTATGTCACAAAAAATGCGTCAATTTACCGATTAACATTGGTAGGGAATATTACCGCAAAGCTGGTCTATTTTAGTTACTTTCATAGTATGTATTTTGCAGTGGGGGCGGGCTGCATATTGTTTATTTTTATTCAGCTCAGTTGCGCGGGACAGTTGTTACATATCAGTCACTAGTGATTGAGATGTGTAGATTCATGTAAAATTGTAAGGCAATCGTTTTTTGAATGTGCCTACATTGTCAAAGAAAGCTCACAAACGTATTTACACTTGTAACTATCCAGAGTCTTCAGTAACTAATCTCCGAGCAACGTAAGTACCTATGTAAATGCAAATTGTTGTCATTTTTATAAATAACCAACGTTATAAATGTTTTTTTTATGTTCCTGATTAAATGTTAATATTTTTTACTCAAACATTTGTAAATAAGAGTAGTTGTTATTGCAGCATGGTTATCCGACTGATTTGACATACGCTTGCCCTGTCTTCTGTCTGTCTGTCCTGGCTGCAGTCGCTCCAAAGAAGTTAGAGGAAACTTCTTTAGAGCGACTGCAGCCAGGCCCTCATTTGAGACCCTGTATTGTCCCTAGTGAGAGTCTACACTATAATCACAAAATCAACATCGTTCAGCAATTCATGAAACGCCTTACTAAACGTTTTTTTAGATAGGTAATGTACTGCTGTAAAACACCGCAACCCTCTTATTGCATCGATCGTCCAATACGAGCCAATCCGCATCTTCAACATTAACTTGTTTTTTTTTTCATCACAGGCATCTCTCTTCAATCCCGTCGACGCTGCTCCAGGAAATCCGCAGGGAAACGAGTACCGTTCGCTATCACCGAACGAAGTCCTCCCGACCTTGCTGCCGAGGCTCGCTGCGACGCCGTCGTCGATGTCAGCTCCATCCCTTGATTGAACCACCTGCATCGCTGAGCTGTAGATAGGTAGTTTGAAATTCTGCGTAAATAATCAATTGTATATTTATATTATTTTTATATATGTTACCGGCAATCTGTATAATTCAGGTAATCTATACAATACATAGGCAATGTAGGTATAGAATACTTGGGGCGTCCAGGCAATGTAGGTAAGAAATATGAATAAGTATTATTGTCCATTACATACTTTACTTAGGTACCTACCTAATGTATGCTATTCCTAGGGATTATAAACTGCTGGTGGATCAGCAGGTACCCTACTCTTCCACAGGTCCACCGGCAGTGTGCTAAATAAATAGATTTTGATCCATATTTATCAGTTTTGACCCACCTACCTATAGAATGACGGGCAAATGAAACATGTTTTATCCTTAAAAATTGATGTGTGTAAAAGACGAAAGCAAGGAAGAAATTGACGTAACTTTAGGGCACCTCCACACGGACAAGTTAGATAATATAATATAGATATGTGACCCACGCATGCCCCTTAAGTTGAAGGGTAAAATCGACAAGTTCGTGATAAGGCCTGTCATACTGTATGGATCAGAATGTTGGCCTGTGAAAAAGACGGATGAAAAATAAATTGCACGTAGCAGTGATGAGAATGTTAAGATGGATGTTTGTTGTGACGAGAATGGATAAAATAAGAAATTAGTATATTAGGAGAAGTTTTTAGTTGAAGTTGTAGAAACTTTTTAGTTGCGATACACTTATAAACAGAGTGCTTATTTCTCATGATAATTCCAATTAATCCAAACACTGCTAGGTTACATTGTTTTATTATGAAGTTCCTGTGTCTACCTTTCACCTTCCAGCTCCATCATAAGATCAGTTTGATAGTACCTGATAGCCAAATTGCATCTCATGACAATTCTAATAAGCCCAAACACGGCTAGGTTACATTGATTAATTACGGAGTACCAGTGCCTACCTTCCGGCGCCATCATCATCAGCAGTTCCCTTCGTTGATACCATTTTCAACGTAATTATTAAGAACCATTCATTTATTTGTATTTTCTATCTTCATTGTGATATCTAGGCGAGTAGGAAGTTCCGTTAACCATTTCTGGTCTTCTTCATCAGTTCCACTTCATAAAATGTTACTTTTTGACTTACGTTCTCAATGAAAATACTAAAATCACTATATGGTTGCTTATAATATTTGAGGAGTTCCCTCGATTTCGCCAAGATTCCATCATCAGATCCCAACTTGGTGACTATGAGACCATTTGGGAAGTATACCCTTTAAAACGAACGAAAAGCGACGAAGTTATGCGCGAACAAACATAAAAAAAATATAAACATCCGAATTGAGAACCTCCTCCTTTTTTAGAAGTCGGTTAAAAATAAATGAACTAAACAATAACAACAACACACAAACACAAAAACTCATAAACCACAACAAAACAGTACTTAGGTACTTATAATTAAATTTAACTGAAATTTTAAATGATTAAAATATATACGTTGCTCAAAAATTTATCCCCAACAGGACACGACAAACCTTCTCGCTCCAACCTAGAGCGAAAGAAGTCATTGGATTATTTCTCACCGAAAAAAAAAACACCAACCGGACAAATCTTAGAGTTATAGACAATAAAGTTTTGTAGGTTTCATACAAGGAAAAGTTCAAATTTTATTGGAATCTATTTTATTAGGGTTTTTTAATGAATTAAAAAAAAAAACCGTTTGTAGTTTTTTTTTTAATATATAATAATATGCCACAACTATCACACAACGCCATCTAGTCCCAAACTAAGCAGAGCTTGTGCTATGAGTACTAGACAACTGATAAAAATACTTATGTATTTCTAAATACATACATATTATAGACAAATTACACCCAGACACAGAACAAATGATCGTGCTCATCACACAAACATTTGTCCTGGGTAGGAATCGAACCCACGACCTCCGGCATAGCAGTCAGGGCCACTAACCACTAGACCAACAGGCCAGTCAAAATACTTCGGTTGGTAGCGTTAGGTTTTATCTTGAATTTAATAAATTCCAGGATAAGTTTCCAGTATTAAGTAGTCGATTTGGCTTTGTTGACATGATAAATACCTAGATATAAATTTCCATGGTTGACACCGTTTAGTAAGGAACCCTAATAAGCTAAAGTCTAAAAATCTGTTTTCATTTCGTTTTCCTTAAATAATTATAGAATGGATTTTCCGTTTCTTTATTTTCTTGTCTGTAAAAATAAAATACCTACATTCTTTAGTTCTCTTGGCCATTTGCCTAGTTTCTTGTTCTGTTTTGTAATTTTTATATACCTAAGTAGATTGGACTTTTCTTACGTGGGAAATCATCAAATGACTTTTCCGCTCTGAGTAGAGGTAGAGTGCCAGTCTTGAAGACTTGACAAGAAGCGGTTGTAATGAATGTCAAGATGACGGGACCCCACCAGGTGTTTCGAAATGGGCAAAGCAACGCCGTGTCCTCGTGGGGGCGATCGGCGGCGGCGATCTATCGCGCCGGGCCTTGGTACAGGCCATGGTCTGGAGCTAGGAGGAGTGGCCTCCTTCTGCGAATCAGTAATGCTAGCAAAGGAGGCGGCCGATCGCGTGAGGCAACGGTCTTCACGCTCCAGCTGCTACCAGAATTCCGAACCCGATTTTCGAACGGCGAGCAATGGGTGGCTCGTCGTCCGACCGTCCGGTAACCGTCCGGACCGAGCCCAAGTCGTCGACGGCGCCTACTGTTCCACGTGCGCCTCAGGGTGATGTCAGCAAATCGTAGGGGCCTAGCAGGGTCGAAGCTTACTGGGGCCACGGGTAGTGTGAAAGTGAAACCCGGAGCCCTGGGACGAAGGCAAAGAAGGAACAGGAGTGGGTTTTTAGTCAGTAAAAGTCTGCAATATGCGTTTCATTCCTTCATTTGATAATACCAAGACAAACGATTCGCTTTCAACTTTTCAGTCACTGGCGCCACTTTCAAACGGTGGTGGGCCACCTTAGCGAGTTCGGAGCCACTGAGGGCTTCCGGATGAGGCGCTCCGCAACCGGGGCCCGAATATTGGAGGTCCCTGGTGCGGACAGCGGCTCTGCCGCGGACGCCCTGGCCGCAAGGATCAGGGCGTCTATGGACGCCGAGGAGGTCCGAGTGTCCAGGCCCACAAAGTGCATAGACATGCGCATCATGGGCCTGGATGACTCCGCTAGGATGGACGAGGTGGTGGCCGCCGTCGTCAGGGCGGAAGGGTGCCAGGCCGATCAAGAGCGGGCGGGCACCATCCGTGCTGACAGCACGGGCATGCGAGCTGTTACAGTTAGCTGCCCCGTGTCGGCGGACAAAGCCGTCACGGCTGAAGGCCGAAGGCTCTTGGTGGGCTGGGTCTCCGCGCAGGTAAAACTGCTGGAGCCCAGACCTCTGCGGTGTTACCGCTGCCACGTGGGGGCCCATTGCGCCGCGGAGGTGGACCGCAGTGACCGCTGCTTCCAGTGCGGTCAGGCTGGTCACAAGGCCGTCGAATGCCATGCAACGCCGCACTGCTACGCATGTGCGGCGGCAGGCAAGCCGACCACCGGGCTGGGGGCAGGTCCTGCGACCCCCCCGCCAAGGCCAAGGGCAAAGTACAGAGGCCATCCACCCGGACGTACTCACCGGCGCAGCCGCCTCCTTGGCTGCCGCCGCTGTTGCCGTCGCACCCACCGCGGCAGGGCCCTCACGGGAGGCTCGGGAGGAGACTGTAATGGACTGTCAATAACAACCCCATTACGTCTCCAGGCGAACATTAACCACTGCGCCCCCGCTCAGGATCTGTTGCAGGCAGAGCATGGCGCAGTGGTCGATCAATATCGCCGTGGTCTCCGAGCCGTACAATGTCCTGCCCAGGGGAGACTGGGTGCGGGACTTGGACGGCTCGGTGACCCTAATTTCGCCGGCCGCCGCCGGTACCCCGACCCTCGAGGCCGTCACGAGGGGACGGGGTTGCGTGGCAGCACGGTTCGGGGACATTGCAGTAGTAGACCTGTAACCTGTCCCCGAGCAGATCTCTCGGCGATCTTCACATCTCCCTAATGGAGCTGAAAGCCGTCGTCGCTGGGTTTGGTTCCCTCCCCATGGTCGTTTGCGGGGACTTCAATGCCAAGAACTTGGCTTGGGGTTCCCGGTTCACGAACCAGCGGGGTCGGATGGTGGAGGACTGGGCTCTGGAGACAGGCCTGGTCGTCCTAAACCGGGGTTCTGTCCCCACGTGTGTGCGGATGCGGGGTGACTCAGTGGTGGACATCTCGTTCGCCAGCCCCGCTCTGTCGCCGCGTGTCGTCGACTGGCGTGTTATGGAGGGGGCGGAGACGTTTTCAGACCACCGGTACATCCGGTTCGAGGTCTCCGCCCAAACCTCGATTGCGCCGGTCCGACGGAACCCTTATGGTCCGCGGTGGGCGCTGAGGCAGATGGACCGGGAGCTCCTCCTGGAAGCCGCGACGGTACAGGCCTGGGTGCAAGCACCGGACAGGCCTGTCGACATAGACGTCGAGGCAGAGTGGTTCCGGGAGGCCATGTCGCAAATTTGTGACGCGGCAATGCCCCGAGTCCCTCCAGGACGTGCCAGGTATACTGGTGGTAGCCGGAAATTGCGGCTCTGCGTAACGCGTGCAATGCCGCGCGACGCCGGTGTGCCAGATACCGCAGGCGCCGCATCCGTCCACCGGATGCGGAGGTCAGAGAGGCGGAGCTGTACGAGGGATACAGAGAGGCAAAGCGCACCCTCCGAGCGGAGATAAGGCGGGCCAAACTTGAGGCACGCAACGTGTGGCTGGGGACTCTGAATGGGGACCCATGGGGACGCCCGTACAAGTTGGTACGGGACAAACTCCGCCCCTGGGCTCCCCCGCTGACGCAGAGTCTCCGGCCCCAGCTCGTGGAGGGTGTGGTGAGCACTCTGTTCCCCACGCTAGGGGAACACTCTCCCCCGCCCATGGCTCCGCCACCAGCGGTGTCCGACGCGGACCACGATGGCGACGACGACGACAACGCTCCAGAGGTGACCGAGGTAGAGATGAGAGTGGCGGTACGAAGGCTGAGTGCCAAAAATACCGCCCCAGGACCCGACGGCTTGCCTGGGAAGGCATGGGTCCTGGCCATGGAGGCTCTCGGGCCTCGACTAAGAGGGCTCTTCAGCGCATGCATGGAGAGGGGCCAGTTCCCACTTCACTGGAAGACGGGGAACCTGGTCCTCATCGCGAAGCCGGGGCGCCCCGCGGACTCTCCGTCCGCGTACCGGCCCATTGTGCTGCTCGACGAGGTGGGCAAGCTCTTTGAAAGAGTAATTGCAGACCGCCTTGTCGCACACCTAACACGGGTGGGGCCGGATCTGGCGGACGGCCAGTTCGGCTTTCGCAGGAAGCGCTCCACGGTGGACGCCATCATGTGCGTGCGAGCTCTCACGACGGGGGATGCAGTGGCCCAGGGCAGGTGTGTCGTGGCGGTGTCTCTGGACATCGCCAACGCCTTCAACTCCCTGCCTTGGAGTAGCATTGGGAGGGCACTCCGGTATCACCGGATGCCCGACTACCTCTGTTGTGTGGTCGAGGCGTACCTGTCAGACTGGTACATAACCTACCCTGGTCAACAGGGGGAGTGGGAACGTCGAGAGATGTCGTGCGGTGTTCCGCAAGGATCGGTACTAGGGCTGCCCTTGTGGAGTATCGGATACGACTTCGTGCTGTGCAGCGACCTCCCTGACGGGGTCAGCGTGGTCTGCTACGCAGACGACACGCTGGTCCTGGCGCAGGGAGAGTCGTACCAGGCGGCGGTCGAACTAGCGACACGCGGGGTTGCGACAGTCGTTGGCAGGATCCAGGAGCTGGGACTCGAGGTGGCATTGCACAAGTCCGAGGCCATGTGCTTTCACGGCCCTCGGAAGGCGCCACCACCGGGTTCCCAGCTAACGGTGGGAGGAGTCCACATCGGCGTCTGGTCAACGATGAAGTACCTGGGACTCGTTCTCGACAGCCGATGGGATTTCGAGGAGTACTTCCGACGTCTGGCTCCCAAACTAAATCGGACTGGGGCTGCCCTCGGGCGGCTCCTGCCCAAACTTGGGGGTCCAAACGCCTCCTACCGGAGGCTCTACGCGGGGATCGTTCGGTCCATGGCCCTTTATGGCGCACCGGTGTGGGCGCCGGGGCTGCGGAAGCAGCCGGCGGCCCGGCTGAACGCGTGCCAGAGGGTCATGGCCATACGGATGGTGCGAGGATACCGGACGATTTCCCGCGAAGTGGCGAGCCTCCTTGCTGGCCAGTCACCGTGGGAGCTGGAGGCAACAGTCCTTGCACTCATGCACGATCTGCGCATGGAGATGCAACGCCGGGGCGAAACTCCGCTGCCACGATAAGTCGCAGCATGGCGGACAGAGCTCCGGCGAGTTCTCATGGAGAAATGGCGACAGCGACTGTCGCGACCCAGTGCGTGGCTGGAAAGACCTCACGGCGTCCTCACATTCCGCATGACGCAAGTTCTCACTGGACACGATAAGTTCGGGAGATTCCTGCACCGGATTCGTGCGGAAACGACGCCCGGGTGTCGCCACTGTGTGGACCGCCTGGAGGACACGGTAGAGCACACGGTGGAGGTGTGCCCTGCTTGGGCAGAGCAACGCCGTGTCCTCGTGGGGGCAATCGGCGGCGGCGATCTCTCGCGCCGGGCCTTGGTTCAGGTCATGGTCCGGAGCGAGGAGGAGTGGCAGGCGGTCGCCTCCTTCTGCGAAGCAGTAATGCTAGCAAAGGAGGCGGCCGATCGCGTGAGGCAACGGTCCTTACGCTCCAACCACCGCCGGGATTCCGATCCCGATTTCCGGCCACCGTAGGCGCGGGCTTGCAGACGGCGAGCAACGGGTGGCTCGCCGTCCGACCGTCTGGTAACCGTCCGGACCGAGCCCAAGTCGTCGACGGCGCGTACTGTTCCACGCGCGCCTCAAGGAGATGTCAGCAAATCGTAGGGGCCCAGCAGGGTCGAAGCCTACTGGGGCCACGGGTAGTGTGAAAGTGGAACCCGGGGCCCTGGGACGAAGGCAACGAAGGAACAGGAGTGGGTTTTTAGTCAGTAAGAGTCTGACACTATCTCCCGTTCCGCCCAAGAGCGGGGATATGACATCCCCGCTCTTGGGTGATGATGATCCTACCCAATAAAAAAAAAAAAACACCTTAGTGGTAGTGGAGCTGGACCGGCATTGAGCCAAGCATTTTTATCTTGTATATAATCCTCCAACTTATAATATGCTTGCCTGCATAGTATACGTTTAATAGAAGATTTAAATTTCGTTTCCTTGAGAGTTCAAATTTGGGGAGGTATTTTATTATAGCATTTTAAACAATACCATGAAAGAACAGGCTACTTCAGATAGTCTGAAACCTGGTTTAACTAATTGGGCCCTATTACTTGTAACAAAATTTTGTATATCGCCTCTTTTTCTAAAAAGATGAAGATTTTTGTAACGTACATGATGTTTTCATAGATTTACTGACAAAGCACCGTCATGATGTTAATATCTTTAAACAGTTCCCTTGGAGAATCGCACCGGCGGAGATTGTAAATAGCTCTGATGGCTCTTTCGTGTAGTATAAAAATTAAGTCGATGTCTGTAGCTGAAATAAACTATTCTAGCGGTATCAATATCTGTAAATTGGTGGATTTTTCTAATAGTATACGCAGTTGAGCTAACACGTCCTTCAACACATGTTAAATGCAGGGACCATTTTGGTTACCCATTAAAAGGGTTTTTAATAGGGTTTTGACAAAGTGTTGTTTTAAAACCCATTTCATATTTGTTACACTTATTTACGAAAACCCTCATCAATGCATAACCTCTTCCAAACCCTTTCGATTTGTTTACCTGTATATTCAAAAACCCATTCTTGGTGGTTTATACTTTTTAGCGGTAAGACGTTTTGAACGGGTTACCCCTTCAACGACTGTAACAGAGTTACCCATTTGGACTACAAATATTGTAATTTTATCTCTCGTGCCTTACTTTAAAGTACTAAACTGCATGCATGCGGCAGGTACGCGTCAAGTCGCAACACGTAATCTAGGACCTAGCGACTCCACAGTTCATATACATACGATTATTTTATGGTTATTATTACAGTGATTTTAAAGTTAAATGTATTTTTTTCTGGAATAGTCGGGATTGTTTCATGTATAATCTTGTCTTTTTTACGGAATCATAAATGTCATTGGATCGTCTCACCCATCATTTGGTGCTCGAAGGGAAGGTCAAAATCTATTCTTCCACTCCAACGTAATTTTTGATTTTATTTGAAACCCTTTGATTACCCCGACAAACCCTTTCAAAGGGTTATCTGCTTCAACTGGAACCGGTAACATCTTGAACTAGTTAACTTATTCATAGGGTTACCATAACGTTAGTGTTATGAAAGGGCTAACACTACGAAGAGGTAACATTTTCCGTTACTGTAGGCATACAATCTGTAACCCTTTTGAAAGAATTAACTTATATTCGGGGTTGTACGGTCCCTGGTTAAATGAGGACCCTTGTGGCCTTGAGTCAAGCATAATCCCTAGGAAAACTGTTTTATCGACAAATTCTAGTTCACAATCACTACTTTTGATATTCGATATTCGTTCTGCAACCAATGGGGTAAATCATTACTAAAAACTAAAAGTAAAAACAGGACCTAAAATTGAACCTCAGGGTACCTTCATTTTCACATTTAATCCCGACGAATTGACATAGTGCATGTAGTATGTGTGCAATAGAATCACAATAGGCTAGCATTTCTGCAATGAATAAATATTAGCTCGGTACATACATCATTTTCTTTGTTTACAGGTGGATTAGTGTTATCAGCTGCATTTGTTTAAGTTTCATACTGCTGAGTGCCCTGTGTGAACGTGAGTACCTTCTGCCTCAGCACTATGTGAGAAGAGAGAAGTGCCCCGAGACAAACGAAGATGTGTGCTATGTATAGTAAACGTGCAGGGACGTCAGGAGTATCCGGACAGTTGTATGAATCGAAACTTATTAGCTTATTATATTTTAGAGCACTTCATGACGATAGAATAAAAAAATTTAAATTGGCTTCGAATATCAACAACATAGGTGATTTCGATGACATTTGTTTTACAGCTGAAGTGGTTGGATTTGATAAACCGGTCGCGGTCTTCATTCAAGCTAAACACAGGGAAAATAAAAATCAGATCCTTAAAATAGATTTAGACATTTACTTTAATAGTTACTTAAAAGTTAGGCAATGCTTTGACCAGAGTAAAGAGATGTTTTTTAAGGGTTCATATGATGATGTAGAATGTTTATTCGTTTTTTATACGACAGCAAAAGGTCAATTTAGTAATGATTCCAAATTAGAAAGTAACTTTTGCTCCATTTTGAACGATTTAATTGGTACAGACGGTACAGTCAAGCAACCAGACAGGCAAGAAAAAGATGTAAAATTACTATGTGAAGTAGCAATGAATGAACAAATGACCTTCCTGGCCAAACGATTAGCAAAATTTATAAACAATGACGGCAATTATCAAATGATGCTGATTGATGATTTAGTGCGAAGCTATCACGTCATTCTGGCGGAAAAAGTATTGAATGTTTCAGAACTTCAACCTGATGGATTTAGATTTGCAACGTTTCGTCATGATTTTTTTGACACCCAGGACGAATATCTCGTTCTCTTCAAAAATGCGCTAATTAAAGAAATATTAAAATTAGAATTTAGTAAACAATCTATAAATGATTTTAAACTTGATATGAAACTAACAGATGTTTCTTCATCGACTGTTAGTAAAGCAGTAGAACTTGCTGCCAAAGAAATATTATTATCACCGAAATTTAAACTAAGAGTCCCGTCTGCTTTTGGTAATAAAGACTTAACACTAAGCGGTAGTGAGACCAAAAAGACAAGAAGAATAAATCATCTTGCGTCGAAAATCGCCGATTTATTTGTTAATTGTAAATCCAATAAAATAATAACTATTGATGAATCTTTAGGTGATAAATTCCTGCAACTCAATGGAGGCATAGCTAGTGGTATCGGAAATATTTTCGTACTTGATGATTCAAACTCCAAACTGATGAAGATAACAAACAATAAAGATTCTTTAGGAATTCTTGCTAAAAAGCTGTATGAAAGATTGAATGAAGAAATCGAATTGATTAATAAAGCCAACTCAGAAAATAAAATTTCGAATTTGTGCGAATATAAATTTTTATTTAACTCGAACAAATTTCCTAAACTTTTATTGGAATGTAGTGAAAATGAAGATAAAGTGAGAGATTTTTTGAACAAACTGGTAATTTTCTCTTCCCAGGCGGATGAAGAAGTTGTAGAGACAATTTTAAAAAATGAAATAGAGGAGAACCAGGTCAATGAACTAAACTACTTTCAGGCTAAATCTGACGCAATATTTGCAAAATTTCATGATGAAATACAAAAATGGTGGATGCAACCAGAACAAGCACCGTATCTTACACGAGAAAGTGACTTATTCCAAAAGGCAAAACATATTATTAAAGACCAACTGGTGAGTGTCGTTAATTTTATGTATCAGATTAAAATAAAACATTTTGATTATACTTTTACTGAAAACGCAGTGAAGAGCTTGAACTTACAGGATCAACAGTTGAACACTGTTATCACTACAGAAAACACTGCACTGACTGTTGTTAAAGTCATTCAGCATTTAAGGAATAAAAGCCATATTATATTAGATCTCGAATATGTTGTAAACCTACCACCAAAGGACCGTAATGTACTGCGAGAAGAGTTAAGAAATATACATAAGGATACAGTTTTAATATTAGTATGCGACGTAATACAATCAAACAAAACGAAAATTCTTGAAACTATAACAGAAGCGGTAATCAGCAATAATACTATCATTGTTACAACGCGTGCGTGTGTTGAAATATTTAAAAAAAATTACCCAGAACCTTTTGTACACGACAAAAAAAATAGTCTTATTAACATGAGTGAAGAATCACAGAAAAGTATAATGGAGAGCGCCAAAGTGATGTTTCAAGGCACAGAAGTAAGATTAGATTTGATACTCGATGACAAATCAAAGGCATTTATAAAAGGAGATATTTTGCATAAAATGATCAATAAAGAAACGTTTGTATTAGGTACATTAAATGTTAATAGGAATTATGATGATATTAAATACTTGCATACTGAGAGACGCATTAAAAAGGCAGAAATTAATTCAAATCCAATGATGTATTACTTGTGTAACGCTAGTTGCAGATTACCAGAAATTGAAAAGATCGAAGGTTTAAATGTAACACTTGAAGAAGAGCCATGTTGTTCGAGCAAATATATTCAAACTTCTGACCATTTACCAGAGGAAACTATTATAAATAGAATACCTTATGATCTCTATGAAAATGAGCAAAGTCTTTCGACTGACGTGATTACTACCCTTGAATTTTTACTAGGCGATTCAATCGAAGAACTTAATGACGAAGTTCCCGACGAAACATTACAAAAAAAAACAAAATCGAGTGAGGTAGTTGAACATTGTAACAATATGCAAATAAACGAAGTTTTTGATATACTAGAGACGTCAAGCGTTTCGGACATATTTGTTAAAACTCTTACAGTTACATCAGAGCTACCAGACTACGTTGTACTTGTATTAGCAGAACCCGGAATGGGCAAGTCAACTTTACTCACGAATTTATCGATTAAAACAAAAGAGCTTAAACCAGAAGTTTGGATCATAAGAATTAACTTATTGGAATACTCGGAAGAATTTAGCAAATGGAAGGACAACGACACAACCATTGACTTATTAGAGACTTTAAACTTTATGTGTCAGGTTATACTTCGTGATAACCTAGGAAAAAAAAATAAAGTAGAAATTGTGCTAGAAGAAAAAGATAATGTAGTCTCTCTGAAATATTGTACAGCAGACCCTGAGATTGAGTTTGAGTTGACTTTGTTTTTACATTTTTATTATGAAAGAGAGATAATATTCCTGTTTGATGGTTTTGATGAAATCTGTCCACATTACGCAGATGTGGTCATAAAATGTCTAAAATGTATTGGTAACAATCTTCGAAACCATAGAATGTGGATAACAAGCAGGCCTTATAATGAAGTAAAAACTATTTTAGAGAAAGAGTTTGGATCATCTTATGAAATAGATAACCTCTCTGCAATAGAAACTATACAATATTTGCATAGGTTTTGGAAACTAAATTTGAGATTAGAGGAACTAAACAGCACACAACTCGAAAATGTTAAGGAATTCCTTGAATATATATTGGCAGAGAATACTGAACAAATACCTATGGCTGAACCATCACAGGCTATTAATATAATCGCAGCCGGTTATTTGATTAACGAAATTATCAACTCGCATATTCAATTATTATGGAAATATGATAAAAAAATTATTGGGATGTTCTTTGACTCATGCTTTATTCCAATAAATCCTTTATTTCTTTACTTAGGAGCGTTTCGTGTTTTGTACAGCATAAAAGAAGAACACAAAAGCACCGAAAAATGGTATTTAGATTTCGAAACTTTTACCGTTTACAAACGTTTTTTGGAAATTAAAATTGAAAGACGATATCGAGAGAAAAACGAATATAACATGAAAAATCCTGATACTATTAACGCTTACCAAGAAGAAATCAAAAAATCAATTATTAATCATAAATTATTGGGTGCTTTTGCCATTTTTAATCGATTTGTTTCACATTTTTTTAGTGCGAATGATTTAGAAAAAATTGAAGAGAACATAAAAGTAGTCGAAATGGCAGTAGAGAAGACTGGGCTTATCGAATGTGTTTCAAATGGAATCCCTATATTTACACACATGTCGTTCACTGAACATTTCGCAGTTGAATATGTTTGTGATCGTTTGAAACAAACATATGGACTCTCTTACGATGACAAAAGGATGGTAGTGTTACAATTTATAGAAATGATGTTTATGAGGCGTGTATACGGGAACATACGTAAAATTTTTGATCGTAAACTAAAGACCGACAACACATTGATGTGTATTTTGGAAGATAATCATGACGTGATATTCCATTGGATATGGAAACGAACGCTGTTTTGTTCAAAAAAAAATTCGGGTATATTTTTTTCTTTTTCATTATTAATAGCAGTGATAGAAAATTTAAAAAATTGTGAATTATTGTTTCGTAAAACAATCTCTCATGCCCTATTCTATACTAATATTACCGATATAATTGGTGTTAGTCATCTTTTTAATATGTTCAATTTACAAAATTATAGTCGAGAAACTTTTAAATATATCATTTCAAAATATAAATTTGAGGCCCAGCCACAAGATGATTTTGTGAAGTCGTTCTTTTTTTATTAACATTTAATATTTGTGATAATTGTCTATAAAGTAAATCAAAGTTATTATAAATCCAATAGACTTAAAATTCTAAACTGAAAATGCGATACCAAATGTTTTTGATTTCATACTGTGACAACATGAAAAAACCGTATAAAATCATGAAACTCATAATATCACTGCTTGCTGGCAACTGTATACAAAAGGTGCAGGGATAATGATGGTTGGGACCGTCTACGAGTTCAAGTCGTTAACAGCGAGCAGCAGCAGAATTTGAGTCTAGTATCTTTCTCCCTGACTTGCCTGGCTCGGATGTTTTGCCGCTCTTTGGAATTCAAATCTGCTTCTAATTACGTTGCCATTAAAAACACGAAATTGGCCAAATGTCATATTCTGTATTCTGGCAAATGGCGTTTAATGCAATCCTCTTTATTCATAATTTTTCCTCACTTAGCTTCGTTCGTTTGCCTAGCCGCTATTTTGAATTCGAATCTGTTTATAAAATAGATTTGTCAGTCAAGTTACGTTGTTAAAACTAGTCATTTTTATTTTGTTATTAGATAATACATGTTGCACCGACCCCAAATAAGATGGGACAAGGGCAGAAAGATGATGACCCAAATCAAATTACATCTTCATAATAGTATTTATTTATAAATAAATAAATACTATTATGTTGCCGCAAATGGCCACAGTACAAAGTAAGAGGACGCGCGGACGCTTTTACTTTTTCCACGCGCTCAAAAGGTATCTTAGCGGCAACACGTTCTACAAGTCCGTGATAAGGCCTGTCATACTGTATGGATCAGAATGTTGGGCTGTGAAAAAGACGGAAGAAAAAAGATTGCATGTAGCGGAGATGAGAATGTTAAGATGGATGTGTGGTGTGACGAGAATGGATAAAGTGAGAAATGAATATATTAGGGGAAGTTTGAAAGTGGCGCCAGTGACTGAAAAGTTGAAAGGGAATCGTTTGTCTTGGTATGGTCATGTGAAGAGGAGGGATGAAACGCATGTTACTAAAAGAGTTATGAGTTTACATGTGGATAGATGGAGAGGAAGAGGGAGACCAAAGAAAAGATGGATGGATTGTGTGAAGAGTGATATGAAAGAGAAGGAAGTTAGTGATAGCATGACGAGTAACAGGGCAGAGTGGAAGAAAAAAACGTGTTGCGCCGACCCCAAATAACACGGGATAAGGGCAGGATCTTCCTGCCCTTATCCCGTGTTAGATGGTGATGAGCGGCAACACGTTGACATTACACGCACGCAAACATAGAGCCCATTGTCCGCTTAATTTTATACTTTTACTAAACATATCTTGATATTTATGGTATTGTTTTATTTTTCCTAGTATTGATTGAGTGAAGTTTGTGTTTTTAGTATCATTGATTACTGATTATAGTGCAATATGTTGGTGCCTATTTATCCAGTTTCGAATGCTAGTCGTAAATGAAAAATAAGTAGTTTCCATATCGTTACGGGAAATAAAGACCAAATTCTTTGTAAACCTACGATTATTTCCCAGGCTTACTACCTACATTACTTTGAAAATATTACATTTTTTATGTTACAAATATTACATAATGATATACATACATAAGGATATTACAAACTCAAATGGGTATTTGAGATTAATTTAACGACATTCCACACCGTTATATCCGACAGCCTAGAAGAAAAAATCATTCTTACTGTACGCGTAGAGGTAGGGTCAAGGCGGCAACAGTGGGTCACTTTTTTCCAGTGATGTAATTTGATTTGGATGAGTGTTGGAAAGATGTTAAAGGATTGGTATTATAGTATAGCTAATGTATATTGATTATTGGAATAAGATAAAATCAGGCATAAAACCGAATTAGTTCTGTGAAATTTCACTCTCTTCTCTCAGCCTCCTTTCAATAACTTTTTCCCAGGCTTTCATAGTATGTGATATTAGCTTTATTCCTTTATAATTGTTGCATTCAAGCACATCACCCTTGTTTTTAAAGATGGGCACCAGGGAACTGTTGCACCACTCATCAGGTATGGTATGCAATTTGATTTGGGTGAGTGTTGGAAAGATGTTAAAAGATTAGTATTATAGTGTAACTAATTTATATTGATTATTCCAATCGGTTTAGCTCCCCAAGATAGTATTTTGGAAAATAAATAACATTTTTTAAGAAAACCCATTTGAGGCACTGTGTACTAAGGGTAGGATACAGTAAATCAGCCCTCAGTTTACAGTTAATCAGACTGGTTCACAGTGGATCATCTATATTATAACTCAAATAAAAATGCAGTTTTTTGCTTATAATTGGTATTTTTATTTTTATAACCAAAAAATAAGTTTCGCATCGAAAAATAAATTCTATTTTGAATAATCAGTCTCAAAGTGACCTGTCAGTCTTACACAGTCATAGTATTTTTTTTTTTTTACTTAATTAAAAATCAACAGATGATTTCTACAAAAATTAAGTAACTAACATTACTTAATCACTGCCTTGCATAAACTATCAAACAAAATACGCTTTATCATACCATTTTAATTATATCTAAGCGTTTTTCATGTTATCAGCTGCGTGTTTCCCTATTTTACGATGCCTTGCTGGACAAGCTATCCTAAAAGGAAAAATGAACAAAAAATATTAAAACTCGTTAAATTTTCTAAATTAATATCTAAGTAACCATTATCCAGTACCAATAATATACAGTGGATCGTGAACCACTGTGTACTCAAGTGATTTGTGCCACTGTGTACAAAACCGCCATTTCAGATTTAACTCATACCACGTGTGATGGTTTTACGTAAATCAAAGTGCGGTATACGCCAAAATGACCTCAATTAAATATATTTCTTAGCAAAAATATTAATTCATTGGTAAAACAAAACGTTTGTAAAAAAATACAACTCTGTCAAGAAAGTACCGGGAAAAGATCAATAATACACAAAATGTCTGTTATTCATCCAAATTTATTTTATCAACTTCAAAGTATGCTCCTTTAGAAACGATACACTTGCGCCAACGAATAATCCATTCATCAAAATATTTTTTAAACGCTGCTTCCGGAATTGAGTTCAGTTCTCGCTGCGAATTCTCCTTTATGTCTTCTATCGATTGAAAACGGGTGCCACGAAGTGGTAATTTGAGTTTAGGAAAAAGAAAAAAGTCAGCAGGAGCCATATCTGGTGAATATGGTGGTTGCTGGATGGTATTTGTTGAGTGTTTGGTCAAAAATTTGTTCACAATGATAGCCTTGTGCGAAGGCGCATTGTCGTGGTGCAAAATCCAAGAATTTTCTTTCCACAAATCCGGCCTTTTTCGTTGAATTCGCTCTCTTAAACGCCGCATAACGCTCAAATAATATTCTTTATTTACCGTTAGACCTTCCGGTAAGAATTCAGAGTGCACAACACCGCGATAGTCAAAGAAAACAGTCAACATGACTTTGACTTTTGATCGACTTTGGCGTGGTTTTATCGGTTTCGGTTCAGTGGGAAGGCGCCACTCCGAAGCTTGTTGACTAGTTTGCATGTCAAACTCGTAAACCCACATCTTGCCACCAGTAACAATGCGTTTCATGAATGTTGGGTCCGAACTGACTCGTTCTAGCATGTCCTCAGCGACTTTCATGCGATTGAGTTTTTGGAGAAAATTCAGATCTTTTGGGACTAGCCGAGCAGCAACATGTTTCATACCCAAATGATTAGTTAAAATGGTACGGATCGACTCGTGAGATACAGAAAGTTCGGCGGCTATCTGTCTCAGAGTTGAATGGGGATTTTCAGTCACTATTTTCTTCACTTTTGCGATGTTAACTTCAGTTGCAGACGTTTACGGCCTACCAGAGCAAGGCAAATCTTCCATCACATCTCGACAGCTTTTTAACGCTTTGAACCACTCATAAGCACGAGTTTTTGATAAAGTCGATTCACCGTAAGCCTTCTGTAACATTTTCAGTGACTCCGAACACGAAATTCCATTGGCGATGCAAAATTTAAGACAAACTCTTTGTTCGATATTTTTGTCCATTATGAAATTCGCAATACACACTATATATGATATTACTAAAACCAGCACTGTATTTAATATAAATAACAGATGCAACTCAAACTCCGCGCCAAAATGGAAAACAGTTGTGCCAATCTAACAACTACAAAAAACCAAAAATTTGAATTTGGAACCATAAACAAATCATCCATTCCCGATACTTTTTTGACTGAATGTATATCTTACCTTAAAACTCACTATCTCCCGTCAAAACGAAAAAAACACTCACAACACGGGTTTGTTACATGGCTGACGCAAGGAAACTGGTTGTGACCTGTATTTATTTATTTATTTATTACGGCACTCCAACGAATAGTTCGCCGATACATTTACAGAAAAAAAGTCTTATTAATATACAAATAACCCAGCGAATTCTTCACTTAAAGGTGTGCACAGCACTTACAAAATTTGGTAAATTAATAATAATTACATTTTAAATTAATTGTTCTTAATTATATGGTAATGCAATAATTAATAGAAAGGTATGGTATCTATCGGGAAACCTTCTGGGGAGTCAGAGAGATAGAAAGCTACCTATAATACTTTTGAAACAACGGCCAGTGCGCCACTGCTGTCGCTATAGCCACTGTTGCCGCCTTAACCCTACCCTGAATTTTTTAAGTTATCATCCTAATACTGTTGTCACATATATCTGGCTATGGTGAGTATTCGGGTTACTTTGAAAATAAAAATTATACTTACCTTTTCCTGTATTAATAAGGTTCATTTTGCATTATCTATTATTTAACGTAAATTATGCAAAATGAACTTTATATAGCATAATAATCATAGCATAATCAGCCTTTTAATGTTCCCACTGCTGGGACTCAGGCCTCCTCTCTAGGAGAGGGAATGGGCCGTAATCTACCATGCGGGCCCAGTGCGGGTTGGTGAATGTCACATGTCTTCGAATTTTTGGTTCTAGAACATGCCGGTTTCCTCACGATGTTTTCCTTCACCGTTTTGAGAGCAGTGGTGATGAAATAAATTACACAAAGTAATGCGCCTGGCTGGGTTTGAACCCGCGACCTACAATTCGTAAGTCGGAGCCGTTACCACTCGGCCACCACTGCTCTTCGAACTTTATATAATTATATATAATTACCAGCTTAATTATATAGCTTACCATTAAGCTATAGCTTACCAATATAGGAATACTGGTAAGCTATATAATTATATTAATGTCACCTGACTATATTGCATTAAGTTTTACCTAAAGATTACAAAATGTTATTATTGTTAAGAGGAGAGTCCTTAAAAAACACCTCTTAAAGTTTTCAATATTTCTAATAAAAATACACCGCACTGAATTACACAAAAAATAATAATAATGAAGAACCTAAATAGATGGGCCAACAGTTTCACCACGAGATATTTGCAAACCTACCCTTAATTTCGAGAAAAAAAAATGTAACTCACAATAATACCATTTGCTATGCTTGATAAAAGGAAATTGAGAATTTCTATAAACTCAAAGAAATCATATTAAAAAGAGCAAATGTTTAAAGTTGGACCCTATTCGAACATATTAGGTGCAAGGATGCATTTGGATAACTATGTTACAAACGAAAGAACATTCAAACACTGTATGTGAATGTGTGTCGATTTAATTTGGTACCTTCTATATGTATTTTAATTTAATATAATTTTAATATGGTTTAATTCAATTTGATTTAAATGTATTTTTGTAATTGAATTTATCTTTTTTTTTCATTTTACTGAGACTTTTTTTGTGTAACTAGTAGCAATTGCAATTTTATAGTTTTTAGCCTAGATTTAATCCAAAAAGAAAAAGGTGGTGGTGGTGGTGGTGGGGTGGTGATGGTAGTGGTGGTGGTGGTGGTCAAAAGACCTTTGTAATAAAATTATCTAGTTTTGTTTGTTTTTATTAACCCTAGAAAGATAATCTACGTCCGCGAGACGTATCGTGAAATTAAATTTCGTTGTAGTTTTTTTATTATTAGTCGCAGCGCGCTTGCCGCGCGAGTCAACTCAGTCGGTGGCCGGAGCTCGCGCTAAGCAGCAGTGGCGCCACGGTAAGTACGTTCAAATAAAAGATATACCTATGTCGTACGTCCGCGAGACGTATGATTATCTTTAATGCAACTTTTGCAATCATTTGAACTGATTGTTTATTGTTATTTACACTTATAATTATTTTATTTTCAGGTATTAATTATTATTATATTATAATGGCAAACCGAAGGGTGTTGGATAATTCTCAAATTGAGAACTTTTTATATCAAAATGAAGAGGAATCGTCATCAGAATCGGAAAGCGAATGCGAAGATAACCTCTTAGAAGACGATGTGCAGAGTGACACTGAAGACGAATTCATCGATGAAGCCGTGGATATACCCGAAGTCTCTGCTGAAGACCATTCAGAGTCTACTGCCGACCAAGCTGCGCCTTCTGACAGCCGCATAATTATTTCTTCTCAGCGCACACTCAGAGGTAAAAATAAGCATTGTTGGGCCACAAGCAAGGGTCGAAGTCACGGTAGAACCTCAGCAATAAATATTGTTCGATCAGCTAGAGGACCAACGCGTATGTGTAGAAACGTTTACGACCCCTTGTTATGTTTCAAAAAACTTAGTACAGATCTCACTTTGCCTTGGATGGAAAAAAGGTTACAGATGCCAACTCTGAAAAGAACTGTGCGGCAAAATATAAAAGAATTGTTGCCTAATCCTAATGCAAACAGTGGCCAGGCTCAGCAAGAAGAGCCGCCTGTAAAAAAAAGAGATATTGTTCGTACTGTCCATCTAAACTCCGTAGGATGTCAAAATTGTCATGTATGAAGTGCAAAAAACCCGTGTGTGGAGAACACAACAGAGTTGTATGCCATAAGTGTATTTAATATCCGAAAGTAAAAGACTGATTATTGTAGTAGGTATTGTTTACGTTAATTTAAGTGTAAAAGTATAAAATATGAAAATATAAAGACTGAAAGTGATTTTAAATGTTCCTATACAAGACAGGTTAAGTTTTTGTTAATTTGTAAAGAAGTTTACGATTTTTGTTTGTAATTTGTCAATTAAACTTTATTATTGCTATTTTTTCATTTTATTTCCTTAAATATAATACAAACAATTATTTCAACCTATAAGGCATGATAATACTTCCATAGGCTTACTAAAAAATCTATAAGGTAAGGTATACGTCTGACAGACGTATGATTATCTTTTACGCTAGTTGCTATGTGATTATCTTTCTAGGGTTAAGGTTACATAAGCTTTAATCCTGTTATTTTTTTTAATTTTTTTTTTAATTGATATAAACCAGTGCTTGACTGCGATCCCACTTTTTTATCTTTTTTTCATTTTGCTGAGTAACTACCTACTTTTTTTAATTTTACAATATGATATAATATATTATATTTATACATATACAAAAACACTTATTAAAACTATATATATATACTAAAGTCTACTCCTAATTAAAATATGGCGTCATATAACTCCTCCGCATCGCTGTCCACTGGAAGTGTGGGGGCATTGCCACTTTGTACGGCAATGCTTAATCTTTGACCGAGGTAAAAGCCAGCCCTTGGGTCACGCGAAGTGTCAACTAAGCGTTTGGATAGTTCTTTAAAAAGCGCATGAGCACTTGGACCAGCGATGAGGAGAACAGCAAGGAGCGACAAGGCGTACGGCAACAACTAAGCGGAAACCTGACTCCTAATTCCCCACAGCAAGCAAGCGCGCACGCTCCGTAGTAGTAGCTGATGTTAGCATTAGGTTTTCCTGGACTACTTTGCAGAGCGGCTCATTCCACCATCTCTGGGAAGTTGGGATGCCGGGTGGATTTGTATTCGGGCAAGCGAATCTCCAGGTATCTATAGCCTCGATGAAGAACGGAACATTGAAATCAATCAGTGAGGGAAAAAGGATATTCCTGATTAATTTCTCAGTGCCGTGAACCGAGGATATAAAAGCTGGTAAACTAATATTTGTAATTTTGCGGACGCCGAGGCCTCCCATACGGACGGGAAGGGTAGCTTGAGCCCAAGCTCGGTCATCCATGGTCACGTTTAAAATTGACGTTAGTGTATGCTGGATAGTTTGGTCCATTTTTTTCCAAAAGATGGGGGCATTTCCATAAATGAAAAGCGTCGAGGAAATATGTTAAATTAGGGCTGAAACAGCAAAAACGAATAAGGTGGTGGCCGAATGCATGTTAATTTCTAGCAATCTTCCGAAATATTATTAAATTTTTGAATTTTTTCTTGTTACGGTCAGATACGAAAAACTCACATTTAGAAAAGTTGAGGTCAAGACCTATTGATTAGAGTTGATTTTTTATGAAAAGCAAATCATTTAAAACCGTGTCTGCATCGCCTCCTAGGGTTCTGTCGTCGTGATACCAAACGTTGAATTTGGAATTTAACTGTCGAATAATAGGGTGAATGGCTAAATTGAAGATCACTGGCCCGAGAGGATCACTTTGTTGACAGCCAACAGCGGATTCCAAAAGGTGTCCTGATATAATAATTTAGATGGTTGTCTATAACATTGCCAAAGAAAACTAAAAATTTGAGGTACTTCTCTTTTAGATTCTGCAGGCAAGGTGTCTCTATTAACCGAATTTAAGGCATTTTTTATGTCAACCTTCAGGATGACCCCTCCTAAGTTAGAATTTAGGTAGGTCGACAAGGCGTGTACGGCAGCCTCGCAGCCCCCTTTGAAGCCGAAACCTAGCTGCAGAGGCTGACATTTTTTCGAATCAGCCTCACCATAAAATTTACAGCGAATTTTGGCTGCCATACGATGATAGGTAGTGTCCACGGCAATGGGTCGGATGGCGCCATCTCTCTTGCGCAAAGAATACAAATTGGCCAATTGGGTACAGAATGTCGATGACGGCCTCGTTCACTTTGCCGGAGAGCATAAGGTTAACCAGAGCCATAAGCTCCTTCAAGAGCAACTTGCCAGCTTGCAAGGAGCACATGAGGTCCTTCAGATGTTGAGGACTTAGGCCGTCGAGGCCGCTGGCAAAGCCTCTCCGAAAAGAACAAACGGCTGAAACTACCCGTGGACCCGTAACGGTGAGGGTATGTATGTTTGAATCAGGAGGATCAGGAAAAGAAAGGCCATCCGCTGGGGAAGGGTGTTTGCTCTCCAGAGCTACTAGAGTATCTGGAGAAAACGGAGCCAACACATCACTACTGAAAAGAATTCTGGCTGCTCCGCCAATGTCACCTTCCCCTAATTTAGTTTCGACCACATGGGAAATACCTCTTGAAGAGGTAACCCTCTGCTTCGATAATTTTAAGTCTAAATTATGAGCCGAAATGTTACAATTTTCTTAAATTTTTGTAGTCAAAGTTTTTTTTTGCCAAATCCTTTCGAAAATGTAATATTCTGTAAGGGAATGTGAGAATTTGTTCCTAAGCACTTAACGAGTTCTCCTAGGCAGCAAGGCGGACACAACTTGCTAAATTTTGCGCTACTAGATGCCTGTTGCCACGGGGAACTCGTTTTGAAACTGGAACTGTTTTTTTTTAATTTTGTAAGGATTCTCAAAGCCGGTCAAAAGTGGATGTACCGCGCGTAGGGGAAGTAGAAGTAATGACAAGGTCTGAAGTGAATGCATTTTGGGGTTTGTGTGCCTTCCCAATATGCACATTCAGATCCCGCTTACCATTAAAAAAGCCGTGCTTCTGTGCAGAGAGGGCACCTTTCCAGAGTATTCAGTGATGTTGAAGGTTGACACGCACTGTCTTCTATGACATCACAGCTGCCATTCAACATTTATGTATAACGTCATAGTTAAATAATTGACTTATTCAATAGTAATCAATAAAATAAAGTAAACGAAATCTTAGCAAAAAAAAAAAAACGAAAAACACTGAAAAATATGTCATCAATGACAGATCACGTCAGCGGAGCGGCGCAGTCGCTTTGACGGCCGGGGGTGCCACAACGCCGATAAAGGCATTTCGGCGGCAGTGCCCTGGCAACCGTTGCCCGGTAACTTACGTAGCGTCGTCGCGTCGCCTCCAGACAGAACGCATAGAATTGTTTTTTGCACTCGTACAATAAGTACTTGACTGTATGGACACTTAATCGTTGAGAAAATACTTTTTATTGGTCGCTTAAATAAAGTAAAGAGTGCTTCAGTGTTCAAATTGTTCTAAATGATGCATTTAAAACATTACTGATGTTCCTATCTTTCAGAACACTATAATGTCGCGAAACAGTGTTTCGGTTCAATAAAGAGTTATACAGGCCTATAATAAATATTTGTAGTATTACAAATAAATATCCACTTGTTAGCTGTACGGTTTCCGTACAATGACTTTGTTGCTGACTATGCGACCCCAATTTATTCTACTTAACTTAATTCCACTATTTAATGTAAGTTGACAATTTGCATTCACTGCGATTGGCACGGTGGGCAGCCAACTTATAACTATTGTGTAACTTTGCGGAATAAACTACTTTTAGTGCTCTACCGTGTTTTACCGTCAACTCAACAACTCAACTTAACTACACTCAACTTCAACTAGCTCTGAGCCATACATTAGCTTTGATATATAATATTCCTACCGATTTCTTTTGTGTGTTATTCATAACTTACAAAAAGTGTAAGAACTATGTGAGATTTGAACTCACAGCTCACTAATTCACTTATCTATCTGAACATACTAAACCGCTAGGTCATCATGACTCTAATTCTTAAGATGAAATTATGAACTACAATCAGTTTTTGACGACAATGATGACGCATGTGTTTATTTTCTGTCAAACTAAAAGTCAAGTTTATACTCATTGAGATAGGCTTTGTTGGTCGCCACTTAGCTGAAAAGAAACGAACGCCATCTAGTTTAATTTTCAAAAACTTGAACTTTAATGTGCAAAGGAAAATAGGCGTTAAAGTATCCAAGCACTTTTGCTGGCCTGTGTATATGATTTTTTCCTTTTGTATACTTATAAAAATAAGAAATATTTAAAATTGTATGACGTTTATTGTGTATATATTCTTGTTTTTTTACTTTTAACTAACTTTTACTTGAGATACACATGTCCTAGTTTGGGTGTCAAAAACCTCAAATTTTATGCACGTGTACCATATGGTATAATCCTAATTGTGATAAGGTTAAATCCCTAATCACAATTAGGATTATACCATCAATAATAAAAATGTATTTGCTCTAGAATATCTTGCATTGTAAATATTAATTAAAATTTAGTAAAAAGACATTGTAAAACTCTTAAATGTAACTCGAAATGTTTTATTATTATATGTATCGGTGATGCATAGCTAAATAATATAATTAAACCATGTGTTGTGTTAATTATAATAAATATGTGTAAGATAGTGTGTTTGTTTAAAGTGTGAAAAATAAATAATATACGAATAAAATCAAACTGTAACAACAGAGAAAAAAAAACGGTAAAATTAAGATACAAAATATGGGTTTTTTTTTTTTTTTTTATTGGGTGGGAAAATCATCCTAATGACATCCCCGCTCTTGGGCGGAGCGCGAGATAGTGTCAGACTCTTACTGACTAAAAACCCACTCCTGTTCCTTCGTTGCCTTCGTCCCAGGGCCCCGGGTTTCGCTTTCACACTACCCGTGGCCCCAGTAGGCTTCGACCCTGCTGGGCCCCTACGATTTGCTGACATCTCCCTGAGGCGCGCGTGGAACAATACGCGCCGTCGACGACTTGGGCTCGGTCCGGACGGTTACCGGACGGTCAGACGGCGAGCCACCCATTGCTCGCCGTCTACAAGCCCGCGCCTACGGTGGCCGGAAATCGGGATCGGAATCCCGGCGGCGGTTGGAGCGTAAGGAACGTTGCCTCACGCGATCGGCCGCCTCCTTAGCTAGCATTACTGCTTCGCAGAAGGAGGCGACCGCCTGCCACTCCTCCTCGCTCCGGAGCATGGCCTGAACCAAGGCCCGGCGCGAGAGATCGCCGCCGCCGATTGCCCCCACGAGGACACGGCGTTGCTCTGCCCAAGCGGGGCACACCTCCACCGTGTGCTCTACCGTGTCCTCCGGGTGGGCCACACAGTGGCGACACCCGGGCGTCGTTTCCGCACGAATTCGGTGCAGGAACCTCCCGAACTTACCGTGTCCGGTGAGAACCTGCGTCATGCGGAATGTGAGGACGCCGTGAGGTCTTTCCAACCACGCCTCAAAGAGGGGACTTACCGCCATAATTGTGGCGTGCCCAGCACGGGGTCGCGACAGTCGCTGTCGCCATTTCTCCATGAGAACTCGCCGGAGCTCTGTCCGCCATGCTGCGACTTGTTGCGGCAGCGGAGTTTCGCCCCGGCGTTGCATCTCCATGCGCCGTTCGTGCATGAGTGCAAGGACTGTTGCCTCCAGATCCCATGGTCGCTGGCCAGCAAGGAGGCTCGCCGCTTCGCGGGAAATCGTCCGGTATCCTCGTACCATCCGTATGGCCATGACCCTTTGGCACGCGTTCAGCCGGGCCGCCGGCTGCTTCCGCAGCCCCGGCGCCCACACCGGCGCGCCATAAAGGGCCATGGACCGAACGATCCCCGCGTAGAGCCTCCGGCAGGAGGCGTCTGGACCCCCAAGGTTGGGCAGGAGCCGCGAGAGGGCAGCCCCAGTCCGATTTAGTTTGGGAGCCAGACGTCGGAAGTGCTCGTCGAAATCCCATCGGCTGTCGAGAACGAGTCCCAGGTACTTCATCGTTGACCCGACGCCGATGTGGACTCCTCCCACCGTTAGCTGGGAACCCGGTGGTGGCGCGTTCCGAGGGCCGTGAAAGCACATGGCCTCGGACTTGTGCAATGCCACCTCGAGTCCCAGCTCCTGGATCCTGCCAACGACTGTCGCGACCCCGCGTGTCGCTAGTTCGACCGCCGCCTGGTACGACTCTCCCTGCGCCAGGACCAGCGTATCGTCTGCGTAGCAGACCACGCTGACCCCGCCAGGGAGGTCGCCGCGCAGCACGTAGTCGTAGCCGATGTTCCACAAGGGCGGCCCTAGTACCGATCCCTGCGGAACACCGCACGACATCTCTCGACGTTCCCACTCCCCCTGGTGACCAGGGTAGGTGATGTACCTGTCTGACAGGTACGCCTCGACCACACGACAGAGGTAGTCGGGCATCCGGTGATACCGGAGTGCCCTCCCAATGCTACTCCAAGGCAGGGAGTCGAAGGCGTTGGCGATGTCCAAAGACACCGCCACGACACACCTGCCCTGGGCCACTGCATCCCCAGTCGTGAGAGCTCGCACGCACATGATGGCGTCCACCGTAGAGCGCCTCCTGCGAAAGCCGAACTGGCCGTCCGCCAGATCCGGCCCCACCCGTGTTAGGTGTGCGACGAGGCGGTCTGCAATTACTCTTTCAAAGAGCTTGCCCACCTCGTCGAGCAGCACAATGGGCCGGTACGCGGACGGAGAGTCCGCAGGGCGCCCCGGCTTCGCGATGAGGACCAGTTTCCCCGTCTTCCAGCGAAGTGGAAACTGGCCCCTCTCCAAGCATGCGCTGAAGAGCCCTCTTAGTCGAGGCCCGAGAGCCTCCATGGCCAGGACCCATGCCTTCCCAGGCAAGCCGTCGGGTCCTGGGGCGGTATTCTTGGCACTCAGCCTTCGTACCGCCACTCTCAGCTCTACCTCGGTCACCTCTGGAGCGTTGTCGTCGTCGTCGCCATCGTGGTCCGCGTCGGACACCGCTGGTGGCGGAGCCATGGGCGGGGGAGAGTGTTCCCCTCGCGTGGGGAACAGAGTGCTCACCACACCCCCCACGAGCTGGGGCCGGAGACTCTGCGTCAGCGGGGGAGCCCAGGGGCGGAGTTTGTCCCGTACCAATTTGTACGGGCGTCCCCATGGGTCCCCATTCAGAGTCCCCAGCCACACGTTGCGGGCCTCAAGTTTGGCCCGCCTTATCTCCGCTCGGAGGGTGCGCTTTGCCGCTCTGTATCCCTCGTACAGCTCCGCCTCTCTGGCCTCCGCATCCGGTGGACGGATGCGGCGCCTGCGGTATCTGGCATACCGGCGTCGCGCGGCATTGCACGCGTTGCGCAGTGCCGCAATCTCCGGCGACCACCAGTATACCTGGCGCTGAGCACGTCCTGGAGGGACTCGGGGCATTGCCGCGTCGCAAATTTGCGACATGGCCTCCCGGAACCACTCTGCCTCGACGTCTATGTCGACAGGCCTGTCCGGTGCTTGCACCCAGGCCTGTACCGTCGCGGCTTCCAGGAGGAGCTCCCGGTCCATCTGCCTCAGCGCCCACCGCGGACCACAAGGGTTCTGTCGGACCGGCGCAGTCGAGGTTTGGGCGGAGACGTCAAACCGGATGTACCGGTGGTCTGAGAACGTCTCCACCCCCTCCATAACGCGCCAGTCGAAGACACGCGGCGACAGAGCGGGGCTGGCAAACGAGATGTCCACCACTGAGTCGCCCCGCATCCGCACACACGTGGGGACAGAACCCCGGTTTAGGACGACCAGGCCTGTCTCCAGAGCCCAGTCCTCCACCATCCGACCCCGCTGGTTCGTGAACCGGGAACCCCAAGCCAAGTTCTTGGCATTGAAGTCCCCGCAAACGACCACGGGGAGGGAACCAAACCCAGCGACGACGGCTTTCAGCTCCATTAGGGAGATGTGGAGATCGCCGAGAGATCTGCTCGGGGACAGGTAGACGCCTACCACTGCAATGTCCCCGAACCGTGCTGCCACGCAACCCCGTCCCCTCGTGACGGCCTCAAGGGTCGGGGTGCCGGCGGCGGCCGACGAAATTAGGGTCACCGAGCCGTCCAGGTCCCGCACCCAGTCTCCCCTGGGCAGGACATTGTACGGCTCGGAGACCACGGCGATATTGATCGACCACTGCGCCATGCTCTGGAGCAACAGATCCTGAGCGGGGGCGCAGTGGTTGATGTTCGCCTGGAGGAGACGTAATGGAGCCGTTATTGGCAGTCCATCACAGTCTCCTCTCGAGCCCCCCGTGAGGGCCCTGCCGCGATGGTTGCGGCGGCGACAGCAGCAGCTGCCAAAGAGGAGGCAGCGGTGGTGAGGACATCGGCGGGGATGGGCCTCCTGACCTTGCCCTTGGCCTTGGTGGGGGGGTCGCAGGACCTGCTCCCAGCCCGGTGGTCGGCCGGCTTGCCTGCCGCCGCACATGCGTAGCAGTGCGGCGTTGCTCTGCATTCAGCCGCCCTGTGACCAGGCTGACCGCACTGGAAGCAGCGGTCGCTGCGGTCCACCTCCGCGGCACAACTGGCCCCCACGTGGTGCCCCACGTGGCAGCGATAGCACCGCAGAGGTCTGGGCTCCAACAGTTTCACTTGGGCGGAGACCCAGCCCACCAAAAGCCGTCGGCCCTCCCCGGTGATGGTCTTCGCCGCCGACACGGGGCAGCTTACCGTCATGGCTCGCATGCCCGTGCTGTCAGCTCGGATAGTGCCCGCCCGAACCTGCTCGGTAGTGCACCCACCCGCCCTGACGATGGCGGCCACCACCTCGTCCACCTTGACGGAGTCGTCCAAGCCCATGATGCGCATATCAATGCACTTGGTGGGCCTGGACACTCGGGCCTCTTCCGCATCCAGGGACGCCCTGATCCTTGCGGCCAGGGCATCCGCGGCGGGGCCACTGGCCGCGCCAGGGACCTCCAGTATTCGGGCCCCGGTTACGGTGCGCCTCATACGGAAGCCCCCAGAGGCTCCGAGCTCGTCAAGGTGGGGCAACACCGCCTGCTTTGCCTTCTCCATGACGGCGTCGTATGTCACGCCCTTCTTTACCGCGTCTGGCTGTAGTGTTATGACTACAGCCTCGGAATTCGGGGCGCGAAGTCTTGCCGCCATGGCCCGCTTTTTGCGCTGCTGTCGCCGCGCGCGCTTTTTTGCCGCCCTAGCCGCTTTGCCCGCCTTCCTCTTGGCGCCGACAACCGTCCATTCGGCGCCAGCCGAGGATTCTTCGTGCAAGGAAGGCGGCGGCGGGCGCGGCCTAGTCGCCACCGCGGCAGGAGGTGCCGCCGATTTAGCGGCAGGCGCCGCCCTGCCCTTCTGCTGCCGCTGCTGCTTGGCCGGCGGAGCCGGTCTCGCAGGTTCCGACACCACGGCCCCACGTCTGGTTTGTCCCGACGGGCCTGCCGTGGCTGCGGCGGCAGCATAGGACGCCGCCTTTCGCTGGCCAGGGGCCGCCAGCGGAGGACGCAGCACGATGCCCTCCAGCACAGAGAGCTGCTGCTGCATCCTTTGCTGGAACTGCTCCTGTTGTTGCTGCTGCTGCTGCCGGAAAGCAGCCAGCTCCTGCCGGACCAGCACCAGCAGCTGGTTCTCCGGCTCGGGCTGGGGCTTGGGCTGACTTGGCCCTTGCCCCTGCTCGCGTCCTCCTGCCTGTCCGCCAGAGTCGCCTTTTGGCAACTCTTGCTGGTCCGATGCTTTCCGGAGTCTGGCGTTGTCGGCCCGAAGTTTGGTGAGCCCTCTGCGGATGGGGTCCACCACCTCCTGGAGAGACGACCTGGCCTGGGAGATCGCGCTCCTCTTGGAGGACCTCTCCCTTTTATTGGCCACGCCATTCAAAGCGGCTGCCAGGACCGACTCTAGCCTGTCGAGTGCCTCGTCGATGGCGGTGTCCGGCTCACTGCCAGACGGCCCCGAGAGGTCCGTCCCAGCGCTGGCCGCTCCAGGATGACGCCCCTCCGCGGCGAGCTTGTTAGCTCGCTGGGCGGACTCTTGAGCGGTGAGCCCCCTCCCCTTGCCTCGCGCCCGACCCGCACCTCGCCCATTGGCGGGGATTTTTCGGGCCGAGCCCATCTCCGCATCGGAGGACGATACGTCCCCCGATTTGGAGCGCTTCAGGTAAGGGCGCAAGTCCCCACCAGAGTCGCCGGCCACCTCCTCTACCTCCGAGCCCTCCGAGCTCCTCCCGGATGCCGCGTCGGACTCCGACCGCGCATCGCTCTCCTTTGAATTGTTGAAAAATTTTGATTTATGCATTCTGTTCCCACGAGTATTAAACTTCGGGTACTGGCTCAAAAAAACGTGGTTCGCACTAGAGACTAATTTAGCTACCCATTAGTCAAGCTAACAACCTCCCTCACGGTGCGCCGCCGCTTGGAGGTTTGGGGTGATTTTTTATAGAGGTTGTCTTCCTCGCGGCCCGGGCGGTTAAGCCAAGACCCTCGATCCCCATCAAAAGTCAGAAACATGACCTTGGACAATCTCTGGGGCTACGAGACTAACGGTGGCAGAAGGAGGAGCAAGTCTTCCTCCTGCCTGCCCGGTGGCAGGGTGAGTGCGCACCGAGCCCGCTCTTTACAAAATATGGGTAGATAAATCTCGAACGAGTTAGGATGCAATCTGTGTATTTACTCACTCCCCCTCACTAGTGTTTTGTACGCAGCTGTATGCGAAGGAGCGATAATGAACGAGGTTTCTCGCTGCGAGTTGCATTGAAGGTGCAATAACTATATACAAATATTATAAAAGTTGAATGCAGAGTTGTGCATTAAGTATTTTATAGATAAAAGAGAACTACAAGTACGGAAGGTAAGGGCTAAACATTCCTTTATGGACCGTCGATTTGGAAGTTCGTTTTTTTTTGTAGATAGTACACATAAATAGAAAGCTTTTTACAAATTATTAAGTTACAATTTGCGGAAACTCACGGTTTACGAGATATAATTTTTTAAATTTTCCATAAATTGAAAAATAGGTATTACGTCATTTAGGCTAGATAAATGGTCTTTGTAGATGTCAAAGTTGACATTTCACGTTTCGTTAAGCAAAATTGAATGAAACAAACCACAAACAAGCATGGAGCTTGTTGTTCATTCAATTTATTATATATTTTCACATATTAAGTATGTAATTAATGTGCACAAAACCATGCTGTAATAAGCAACTATATTGACATTTTACATAAAAAATAACGAATATTTGTTATATATGTTATATACACTGTGGAACGGAACGTGAAGCGACGACATTTTGTTTTATAGTCGTCATGACGTCATGACTGACATGACCGTCCGTTGGTTTTTGGAGCCCTTGCAAGTTGCATTCGTATGACTTATTGAATCATTTCAGTTAGGTTAGGTTAGGTTAGATCAGTGACCATAAAAAAGCGCGACGAGCGAGCGTGCCGCGGTAGCGGCCGCCGAGCGCCAGATTCCCTTCTAATGTTAAAAGCCATTATGATTTAGGCACCAAACCGCCCCATAAATCGATGGAATTTAGTGTTCTAATCTAACCTAACCTCAAACTTTAAACATGAATATCTCCGTAACGATGGGGTTGCGCACAAGGGGGTAGCCCTGCCAAAATACACCAACCAGAAGGCAAGCTAAGTGCAGTTCACGTCTAGACTTCATTTTCACCACAAATTGCTCGTTTAGATAGGTTACATGAGTTCTGCGAGGAATGTTGTAACAAAACCGAGTGCAAGCATTTTGTACTCTTTAGATGAGCCGATCTGTACGAGCTAACAGCGGGCCAAATACCGTGTCTGCGTAGTTCAACCTAGAAAGAACTAGGGCTTCTACCAGTTGCTCTCGTAATGTTTTCGACAAGTACGGTTGCATCTTGTATAAAACCTTCAGGCGATAGAAACAATTTCTAACTGAGTCTGCTACGTGTTTCTCAAAACGCAGGTCTTTACCCATAACTAGTCCTAAATTCCTCGCCTCATACACTCGCTCGTTCTGCTCGCCCATTAGCTTTAGGTCAAATGATAAAGGTAGCTTAGCAAGCTGCTGTGCTGAGCCAAATACCAAATATTTAACTTTTTGTAGGGTTTAATGATGTAGCGACATCTGTGGCGTTATATAAGAACTAATCCTGCATCGCGCAATTAAAGTTCTCCGTGCGATTAGAGCATATAGAATAGCCTGAAATCATTTATCGGGCAGTTGCCCACCAGACAACACACCCGTCTGGTCGGAGGATCCTCCCTTTTCAATAGACGTTTGCGGGACTTTAGACTCTGTTCTGCCTCCCTCCAAACTGGTGACCCTCGACAAAGAACGTCAGCGCAGCCTTTGTGCAGTTTCTACTTCGTGACGTCATCATCACTTCCTCAAGGTTTCGAGCAGCGAGCATACCTACCTGGGAAGAAAACCATTATAAAAAAACATATTGTAGTGAATTATATTTGTTTCAAATGTTAAAACTTGTCGAGTAATAAAATGTCTAAATTTGTCAACATCCATCTAACACAAAATAAAATAATTTTGGTGTACATTGTGATAAATATAAAGTTTACCCACGTCTCAGACTTTTATTTACAAACCTTACTTACTATATAGTTTTGTAATTTAGAATAATATCTTCTAAAGGATCAAAATTGTTTAAGCGGTCACGGAGCTCGATTTTTACGCGTGTGTGCGTATAGTTGCATGAATGATGCACACAAACATATCATTGCTACGAATTTGCCTAAACTCTAGCGAGTGAATTTTATGCTCGGCGTCTTAAAATAGGTGTTCTTATATAAAAGTCAAATTGATTGCTTGGCTCTTTATCAATGATAGCGTGATGATATTCGTCTAAGATATTAAATTTGTAGCTAAATAAAAAAAATATAGTAGGTATTTTTTCGTTTCACCGCTTTGATTTTGTTATGTATTGATTATTTTTTATAAAAATGTGAAGTAAAAATGTTGATAATATGTTAAATATATGCTGAAAATTGTTTTATTATTATAAACGAAGTGCCTTCGTATATTAAATGCAAAACAGACGACAAATTACTCATAAAAACAATTACTGTAACTGGGGTTTGAACTCACTGCAAATGTCGTTCAATACCAACATTTTGGTATATTGCTCACCCCCCATAGCAAATAGCGTGATAATTATAGTCTATAAGTTGCTATGACCTAGAAGGATTATGTAGGTTTGCCAAATTTGAACAGGATCGGTTCAGTAGTTTTTGAGCCAATTTATATCATCGCAAAATAATTTTACTGTTTTATAATATAATATAGATAAGTTGCCCTGACCTAGAAAGATTATGTAGGTATGCTAAATTTGAACAGGATCGGTTCAGTAGTTTTTGCGATTTTACTGTTTTATAATGTAATATAGATTTATATATATATCCCGGCGGCTGAGGCGCAAGGGCCATTACCACGCGCGTGTGGCCTCTTCCTTCGCTAGCATTACTGTTTCGCAGAAGGAGGCGACCGCCTGCCATTCCTCGTCGCTCCGGACCATAGCCCAAACCATAGCCCAACGCCGATTGCCTCCATGAGGACAGGGCGGTGCTCCGCCCAAGCGGGGCACACCTCCACCGTATGCTCCACCATGTTCTACGGGCGGTCCACAAAATGGTGAAACCCGGGCGTTTATTCCGCCTCTTCCGCCGAATCCGTTGCAGGAATTTCCCAAACCCCCATGTCCGGTGAAGACCTGCGTTATGCGGAAGGTGAGGACGCCGTGTTGCTGCTCCAGCCACTCCTCAAAGAGGGGACTTACCGCCGTGATTATGGCGTACCCAGCACTGGGTTGCGACTGTCGCTGTTGCCATTCTGCCATGAGATCTCGCCGGAACTCTGTCCACCATGCCGCGACTTTTCGCGGCAGTGGAGTTTCGCCCCGGCGTTACATCTCCAAGCGGAAATCGTGCAAGGACTATTGCTTCCAGATCCCACGGTGGCAAGCCAGCAAAGAAGCTCGCTGTTTCGCTGGAGACCGAGCGGTATCTCCGGACCATCCGGATGGCTATGACCCTCTGGGAAGCGTTCTGCATGCCCACTGGTCGCTTTTGCAGCGACGGCGCCCACACCGGCGCCCCGTAAAGGGCCATAGACCAATCGTTCGGTCGTGTAGAGCCTCCGGCAGGAGGCGTCTGGACCCCCGAGGTTAGGCAGGAACCGTTGAAGGTAGCCCCGATCCGTTCCAGTTTGGGAGTCAGACGTCGAAATTGCTCCACGAAGTTCCACCGACTGTCGAGGACGAGTCCCAGGTATTTCCACTCCAGTCGGCTGTAATAAAATGTCAAAGTTGGTGGTATAATTTGCTGGTCAAAAGTCGTGTGAAAACCTTTTTCTGTAACTCGATTTTTTATTACAATCGGTAAATAAGTTTTTAACCAATGTTAGTTTGTAATAAATAAACAAGAAAGATCGGGATATCCAACGCAAAATTTCTCTCAAATTAGAAAATATGATGGTGGGTAATGTCAAGTTTATCTTTTTCAAACAGGTGTTTCGACCACCAAAATATTACCGATGTCACCTCAATGTTAAATTAAATTTGAGTTTAGTAGACTGCGTAATCATATTGATCAGTAGTAAAAATTGACAAACATATAATTTTATTTGTATGCAAAACCACAAAAAAATGATTTCGACTTTGCTCACTTAAATTTGACAGGCAATATGAAAGTTTACTTCTATTGTAATAAAGTCCTGTGATTTATTTATTTATTTATGACAGGTACTCTCTGCAATTACAGTCGAAACCAACACGTGCAGCGAGTCTTTTATTGTAATATCAATAAAATATTTAGAAAAAAAAAAATAACACAATTAATAAAAACACATGATATCTACACATTAATGACGTCATAGTCATTTTTTCTCGAATGACCCTTAAAGCTTATGTTTTTAAAGTAGAAAATACCGAAGATACGAATGTTTCTGCAAAATGGACAAACTTGTAAAAAGTAAGTACTATATAGGCCCACTGTACAAATTGAGGTTTTTAGCACATAAACATACATTTTCTTGATATTGTTATATATTCTATGCAAAGAACATTACATTTGACAATGTTGTAGCATAATCATTAATTAAAAGTAACATTAATATTTAAAATATCCAGTGCGAAATATAAAATCGCAAGAAATCTGGGCAAAGTTGTACGGTTTTACGGTATGTAGTAATTTCGCGAATCAGTTAATCTAGACTAAACCCTTCGTCAGACCTGCTTTGTCAGAGTCCGCTATGATAATGCTTGCATGGGTTAAAAAAAAAGTAGCAGCACCACGGGCCACAAGTTTAGTGGCTCTTGCAGGATGGGTAAGTTCAGCAGATTACCTATGTCACAAAAAAATGCGTCAATTTACCGATTAAGATAGGTAGGGAATATTACCGCAAAGCTGGTCTATTTTAGTTACTTTCATAGTATGTGTTTTGCAGTGGGGACGGGCTGCATATTGTTTATTTTTATTCAGCTCAGTTGCGCGGAACAGTTGTTACTTATCAGTCACTGGTGATTGAGATGTGTAGATTCATGTAAAATTGTAAGCAAATCGTGTTTTGAATGTGCCTACATTGCCAAAGAAAGCTCACAAACGTACTTACACTTGTAAGTATCCAGAGTCTTCGGTAACTAATCTCCGAGCAACGTAAGTAACTACGTAAATGCAAATTGTTGTAATTTTTATAAATAACCAACTTTATAAATGTTTTTTTATGTTCCTGATTAAATGTTAATATTTTTTACTCAAACATTTGTAAATAAGAGTCGTTGTTATTGCAGCATGGTTATCCGACTGATTTGACATACGCTTGCCCTGTCTTCTGTCTATCTGTCCTGGCTGCAGTCGCTCTAAAGAAGTTAGAGGAAACTTCTTTAGAGCGACTGCAGCCAGGCCCTCATTTGAGACCCTGTATTGTCCCTAGTGAGAGTCTACACTAAAATCACAAAATCAACATCGTTCAGCAATTCATGAAACGCCTTACTAAACGTTTTTTTAGATAGGTAATGTACTGCTGTAAAACACCGCAACCCTCTTATTGCATCGACCGCCCAATTCCGCATCTTCAACAATTAACTTGTTTTTTTTTTCATCACAGGCATCTCTCTTCAATCCCGTCGACGCTGCTCCAGGAAATCCGCAGGGAAACTAGTACCGTTCGCTATCACCGAACGACGTCCTCCCGACCTTGCTGCCGAGGCTCGCTGCGACGCCGTCGTCGATGTCAGCTCCATCCCTTGATTGAACCACCTGCATCGCTGAGCTGTAGATAGGTAGTTTGAAATTCTGCGTAAATAATCAATTGTATATTTATATTATTTTTATATATGTTACCGGCAATCTGTATAATTCAGGTAATCTATACAATACATAGGCAATGTAGGTATAGAATACTTGGGGCGTCCAGGCAATGTAGGTAAGAAATATGAATAAGTATTATTGTCCATTACATACTTTACTTAGGTACCTACCTAATGTATGCTATTCCTAGGGATTATAAACTGCCGGTGGATCAGCAGGTACCCTACTCTTCCACAGGTCCACCGGCAGTGTGCAAAATAAATAGATTTTGATCCATATTTATCAGTTTTGACCCACCTACCTATAGAATGACGGGCAAATGAAACATGTTTTATCCTTAAAAATTGATGTGTGTAAAAGACGAAAGCAAGGAAGAAATTGACGTAACTTTAGGGCACCTCCACACGGACAAGTTAGATAATATAATATAGATATGTGACCCACGCATGCCCCTCAAGTTGAAGGGTAAAATCGACAAGTTCGTGATAAGGCCTGTCATACTGTATGGATCAGAATGTTGGCCTGTGAAAAAGACGGATGAAAAATAAATTGCACGTAGCAGTGATGAGAATGTTAAGATGGAGGTTTGTTGTGACGAGAATGGCTAAAATAAGAAATTAGTATATTAGGGGAAGTTTTTAGTTGAAGTTGTAGAAACTTTTTAGTTGCGATACACTTATAAACAGAGTGCTTATTTCTCATGATAATTCCAATTAATCCAAACACTGCTAGGTTACATTGTTTTATTATGAAGTTCCTGTGTCTACCTTTCACCTTCCAGCTCCATCATAAGATCAGTTTGATAGTACCTGATAGCCAAATTGCATCTCATGACAATTCTAATAAGCCCAAACACGGCTAGGTTACATTGATTAATTACGGAGTACCAGTGCCTACCTTCCGGCGCCATCATCATCAGCAGTTCCCTTCGTTGATACCATTTTCAACGTAATTATTAAGAAATATTCATTTATTTGTATTGTCTATCTTCATTGTGATATCTAGGCGAGTAGGAAGTTCCGTTGACCATTTCTGGTCTTCTTCATCAGTTCCACTTCATTAAATGTTACTTTTTGACTTACGTTCTCAATGAAAATACTAAAATCACTATATGGTTGCTTATAATATTTGAGGAGTTCCCTCGATTTCGCCAAGATTCCATCATCAGATCCCAACTTGGTGACTATGAGACCATTTGGGAAGTATACCCTTTAAAACGAACGAAAAGCGACGAAGTTATGCGTGAACAAACATAAAAAAAATACAAACATCCGAATTGAGAACCTCCTCCTTTTTTAGAAGTCGGTTAAAAATAAATGAACTAAACAATAACAGCAACACACAAACACAAAAACTCATAAACCACAACAAAACAGTACTTAGGTACTTATAATTAAATTTAACTGAAATTTTAAATGATTAAAATATATACGTTGCTCAAAAATTTATCCCCAACAGGACACGACAAACCTTCTCGCTCCAACCTAGAGCGAAAGAAGTCATTGGATTATTTCTCACCGAAAAAAAAAACACCAACCGGACAAATCTTAGAGTTATAGACAATAAAGTTTTGTAGGTTTCATACAAGGAAAAGTTCAAATTTTATTGGAATCTATTTTATTAGGGTTTTTTAAAGAATTAAAAAAAAAACCGTTTGTAGTTTTTTTTTTAATATACAATAATATGCCACAACTATCACACAACGCCATCTAGTCCCAAACTAAGCAGAGCTTGTGCTATGAGTACTAGACAACTGATAAAAATACTTATGTATTTCTAAATACATACATATTATAGACAAATTACACCCAGACACAGAACAAATGATCGTGCTCATCACACAAACATTTGTCCTGGGTAGGAATCGAACCCACGACCTCCGGCATAGCAGTCAGGGCCACTAACCACTAGACCAACAGGCCAGTCAAAATACTTCGGTTGGTAGCGTTAGGTTTTATCTTGAATTTAATAAATTCCAGGATAAATTTCCAGTATTAAGTAGTCGATTTGGCTTTGTTGACATGATAAATACCTAGATATAAATTTCCATGGTTGACACCGTTTAGTAAGGAACCCTAATAAGCTAAAGACTAAAAATCTGTTTTCATTTCGTTTTCCTTAAATAATTATAGAATGGATTTTCCGTTTCTTTATTTTCTTGTCTGTAAAAATAAAATACCTACATTCTTTAGTTCTCTTGGCCATTTGCCTAGTTTCTTGTTCTGTTTTGTAATTTTTATATACCTAAGTATCGCGGCTTCAGCTGCGTGAAAATAGGTTTTCCCATACGAACTTTAACCACCATTTCATCCCCTTGGGGAGAAATTTTAGAAAATCCTCTCTAAGTGCTCGCTTTTGTCATAAAAAGAAACCTTGTACCTACTCTCAGTCTTGAAACTTCATGCTTCTAGAACCTGTAGTTTTGGCCGTGCTTTGATATGTCAGTCAGTCAGTTTTTTAACAATTAGGCAATAAGGTCTCCGTCGTTTATGGACCTATTTGCATTTTTTTTTCCTCTTAGAGAATATGCTTTCCGATTGGTCCCATTTTTCCAGAATCCAGTTCTTATGATGGGATCCATGAGGAATCGAGGGAACTCCTCAATTATTATAGGCAACCATATGGTTATTCTGATATTTTCATCGAGAAATTAAGCATTTCCTGTCAAAAAGTAACATTTGATGAAGTGGAACTGATGAAGAAGACCATAAATGGCCAACGGAACTTCATACTCACATAGATATCACAATGAAGATAGTTAAACGACTATGACAATACAAATGAATAAATTGTTCTGAATAGTTATGTTAAAAATGGTATTATCGAAGTGAACTGGTGATGATGATGGAGCCGGAAGGTAGGCACTGGAACTCAGTAATTAATCAATGTAACCTAGCCGTGTTTGAGCTTATTAGAATCGTCATAACTGGTCATTTGGACTGATCACTTTGGCTATAAGGTTACTGAACTGATCTGATGATTGAGCCGGAAGGTGGAAGGTAGAAACAGAAACTTCATAGTAAAACAATATAACGTGGCAGTGTTTGGGTTAAGCCAAGTTATCATGAGAAATAAGCACTCTGGTTATAAGTGTATCGCAACTAAAAAACACTAAAAGGATTAAACAAAAAAACAAACAATACCGAAAAACACTGACTTCCGAAATTAAAACTATTTTGATCATTTTAGTATTTTTTTTTTGTGAAGTCGGTTAATTTTCGTTTTTGTAAAAAAAAAAATATCCTTTATACTAGCTGACACGGCGAACTTCGTATATCCTAATAGTAAAAATAACGTCATCTACTGGCAATACCAGAACAGCATAAATCATTTTATAATGACATTTTAATTAAAGATGGCGTTGTATTCGGTTTTTTTTTATCCTGATAGTTTTTCGTTTTTTCTCACCGTTTAAACCTTCCCTGGACTGTCACGAAGATTTTAAGACTAAAATTAGCCAAATCGATCCAGCCGTTCTCGAGTTTTAGCGAGACTAACGAACAGCTATTCATTTTTATACATATAGACTAGCTGACACGGCGAACTTCGATACTTTTTAGCTAAACTGTCAAAGAATAATGCCATCTACTGGCATTACCAGAACCAGTATAATTCATTTTAAAATGACATTTTCATTAGAGATGGCGTTGTATTCGTTTTTTTTTCGAGAACTTTTCCATATTTTCTCATCGTTTAAACCTTCTCTGGAGTATCAAGAATATTTCAAGACCAAAATGAGCCAAATCGGTTTAGCCGTTCTCGAGTTTTTGTGAGACTAACGAACAGCTATTCATTATTATATACGATAGCCGCATCCAACAAGGCAGTATCTCGGATTACAGTCGAAACAAAATTCAAACATGGCACTATCACTTTTAGGTTCATTTTGAAAAATTACTGAAATAATGTTACAATATTGTTCGTTGCGGGTGTCGATATATAGATATCGGGACTCCATAAATTAACACCTTATCTGTTACCTACATTATTGGCAAATAAATGATTTCTATTTCTAGATTTAACACTCGTAAAACTTTTGAAAAACATTCTACTAAAAAAAGTAATACAAGAGTACCTGCTCTGATATCAAAGTAGAAGAACCACTTCGATTTAGTACCTCTACGTTTGAATCGTAATTATTCCTAATTTGAAACCGTATAGAAACCCTACCACACCACGAGCTCTTAACGCGTTCCATTTTACGACCTAAAGAGATGGAGCTATAGGTATAGGGTGTACCTACGTGTATACCTCTATCCAGGGGCGTCGACTGCGTGGGTGCTCGGGGGCTTGAGCACCCATGAGAAATAAGTGGTTGCCGAGCACACCTGAGAATAGGCATCAAGAACAAGATCAGTAGTCACTTAACCTAAAAAGCGATCTTTTAGATTAAGTATAAATTATAATATTTCTGGATACTAAAAACTAGTTTCATGTATATAGGTATAATGGTTTCATTTTATACTTTTATTAAACATAATTAGTAATTAAGTACGCAATATGTAAGTAGGACATTTATTTATTATTCGGTCTATCAGTGTGCATTTCCCTTCGCACACTTCGCAACTTTTTCGAGTCCATCAAAAGAGCATGAGCACCCATGAGGTTTTCTAAAAGCCGGCGCCCCTGCCTCCATCCCTCTTTTTCATTCGCACGATTGACATTTTACCACGTCACGACAAATAACATGCAGCTATTTACGTCGGCGCGACTTTGCGACTGTCTGTTGAGCTCAAATTTGGCTACCTAAAGCTGGGTCTGTTTTTACGGGCTACAGCGTAGCACCCACAGGCAGGGTAAGAAACCACCGTGACTGCTGCCTGATACACAACTTCAGCTCTCTTATTCCTGCGACGCCGATGTGTAAAGCTAGGTCATGTAATAATATTTATATTTAAACTAGCTGACCTAGTAAACGTTGTTCTACAATACAAATTATCAAAGAAATATCGCAATTTAAAAGGGCGAAAACAGGGCGTATTTAGGGCAAAAAAACACTCCTGGAACACAAGGAGCAATTCAAGGAGCACAATCATGTGCTCAATCTCGCTCCAATCCGGGAGAAGTTATTTTATTAACCGACTTCAAAAAAAAGGAGGAAGTTATCAATTCGGTTGTCTATTTTATCATCATAATTTTTTTTTTATGTTTGTTACCTACCTTACGATTTGCCATTTTTTTTTCCATTTATAGGATATGCTTCCAGATTGGTCCCATATTTTTTTAAAAATCTAGTTCTGATGATGGGATCCATGAGGAATCGTATAAATGATGGTTCTGAATAGTTACGTTGAAAATGGTATCATCGAAGTGATCTGATGATGATGATGGAGCCGGAAGGTAGGCACTGGAACTCCGTAATTAATCAATGTATCCTAGCCGTGTTTAGGTTTATTAGAATTGCCATAAGATTCACTTTGGCTATATGGTACTATCGAACTGATCTGATATTGGAGCCGGAAGGTATTTTTTATTATTTTTTACATTTACTGACGAAAAACCCATTCCTGTTCCTTCTTTTCCATTTTTGCCAGGGCCCCGGGGATCTCTTCCGCATCACCCATGGCCCCAGTTGGCTTCGACCCTGCTGGGCCCCTACGGTTGCTGACATCTCCTTGAGACTTTCGTTACCTACTTATAATAAATCTGTAGAAGTGAAAATTCTGTACATTGAAAATATCAAAAAAAAAAAAAAATGTCAAGGGGTGTTACTAGACCGATACCGAACCCAAAAATGTGATTAAATTTTTTTCTGTCTGTCTGTTTGTTCAGGTATCACGCAATAACTACCGGTTCGATTACGATGAAACTTGGTATAATTATTCATTAATATCCTGGGCACCACACTGGGTACTTTTTATCCCGGAAAAGTATATGCAATAGAAAACAAACTTAATTTTGCGGTTCGGTCCCTAGACCCGATTACTGTACCAACCGCAGAAAATAAGTTCGTCGTAGTTTACGTCACCAGTAGTGGAGTTCACTAAAGGGCGCTGCACTCGGCTAAGATACTATAATATTTTATCATAAGATACAATATCGCTCGCCATACAATTAAATGGACTATCACACACGACGAAGATAATAAATAATATTTCATATTTTCGGGTCACAAAAAACCTAATAAAACCATTTTCGACTTCTACGTGGACGAAGTCGCGGGGAAAAGCTAGTTAAAATAATATACTAGTTTTTGCCAGTGATTTTACTCGCAGTTTTAGGGTAACACACACTACTTTCCTACACAAATGATTATTACTATTATTTATTTACGCAGTAAAAGTCTGATATATCTTTCCATTCAGAACGAGAGGAGTCATTTGATGAATTTCCACTAAAAAAAAAACCTTCGAATCTAACGCTACTATTGTCATTTTAGTACGCATATTCGTCCGGTCGTATAAAAGGCTTATAGCAATTCTAGGCAAAATTTAAGATTCAAAGCATTTTATTCCAAATAAACCATTAACAGGAAATTTTGAAATGTCAAAAAGTCAGTCAGTCTGAAAAATGATGCTAATTACACATTCAAAAGCGTATATCTCTATGGAGAAGAATGTGCAAAAAACTCTATGGACACTTTTTTCAATCACGTTATGTATAACAAATATCTCGGTTACATGTTTCTTGTCGTTACTAAATAGTGAGAACAATGTAAATGAAGTAAAAATAAAAGCTAAATATAGATATTAAAATAGCAACTGGCAGCTAAGAAATGACCAGTCTCTACTGACAGTACCCGTTCACGGACATTACGTGAATATTAGTACCACTCAGTTGGATGATCCAACACACGCGCTGCCATCAGGAGTGAGAAATTCTCAACTGCTATGCTCATTAATGTCAAAAACTTCAAATAGTAACCTAAAAACCATAAATAGCTCCAAGGTACATTCACAAATTTTGAAAAAATGAAATGCTTCTATAAAACATTATACAATACTATAATATTTTAAAATATCAAAAAAAAAAAATTCCACCCAATCAATTTGTACACCTTAGTGGTAGTGGAGCTGGACCGGCATTGAGCCAAGCATTTTTATCTTGTATATAATCCTCCAACTTATAATATGCTTGCCTGCATAATATCAGTTTAATATAAGATTTAAATTTTAGTTTCCTTGAGTTCAAATTTGGGGAGGTATTTTATTATAGCATTTTAAACAATACCATGAAAGAACAGGCTACTTTAGCTAGTCTGAAATCTGGTTTAACTAATTGGGCCCTATTACTTGTAACAAAATTATGTATATCGCCTCTTTTTCTAAAAAGATGAAGATTTTTGTAACGTACATGATGTCGGAGGACACGGTGGAGCACACGGTGGAGGTGTGCCCCGCTTGGGCAGAGCAACGCCGTGTCCTCGTGGGGGCAATCGGCGGCGGCGATCTCTCGCGCCGGGCCTTGGTTCAGGCCATGCTCCGGAGCGAGGAGGAGTGGCAGGCGGTCGCCTCCTTCTGCGAAGCAGTAATGCTAGCTAAGGTGGCGGCCGATCGCGTGAGGCAACGGTCCTTACGCTCCAACCGCCGCCGGGATTCCGATCCCGATTTCCGGCCACCGTAGACGCGGGCTTGCAGACGGCGAGCTATGGGTGGCTCGCCGTCTGACCGTCCGGTAACCGTCCGGACCGAGCCCAAGTCGTCGACGGCGCGTTTTGTTCCACGCGCGCCTCAAGGAGATGTCAGCAAATCGTAGGGGCCCAGCAGGGTCGAAGCCTACTGGGGCCACGGGTAGTGTGAAAGTGGAACCCGGGCCCTGGGACGAAGGCAACGAAGGAACAGGAGTGGGTTTTTAGTCAGTAAGAGTCTGACACTATCTCCCGCTCCGCCCAAGAGCGGGGACGTCATTAGGATGATTTTCCCACCCAATAAAAAAAAAAAAAAAAAACGTACATGATGTTTTCATAGATATACTGACAAAGCACCGTCCATGATGTTAATATCTTTAAACAGTTCCCTTGGAGAATCGCACCGGCGGAGATTGTAAATAGCTCTGATGGCTCTTTTGTGTAGTATAAAAATTGAGTCGATGTCTGTAGCTGAAATAAACTATTCTAGCGGTATCAATATCTGTAAATTGGTGGATTTTTCTAATAGTATACTCAGCTGAGCTAACACGTCCTTCAAGACATGTTAAATGAGGACCCTTGTAGCCTTAAGTCGAGCGTAATAAAAATAATTTGCCGATAAAACAGTTTTCCTGGGGGGAAAACTGTTTTATCGACAAATTCTAGTTCACAATCACTACTTTTGATATTCGATATTCGTTCTGCAACCAATGGGGTAAATCATTACTAAAAACTAAAAGTAAAAACAGGACCTAAAATTGAAACTCGTGGTACCTCCATTTTCACATTTAATCCCGACGAATTGACACCGTGCATTTGTGCAATGATTAAATATTAGCTCGGTACATACATTATTTTCTTTGTTTGCAGGTAGATTAGTGTTATCAGCTGCATTTGTCTAAGTTTCATACTGCTGAGTGCCCTGTGTGAACGTGAGTACCTTCTGCCTCAGCACTGTATGTGAGAAGAGAGAAGTGCCCCGAGACTAACGAAGATGTGTGCTATGTATAGTAAACGTGCAGGGACGTCAGGAGTATCCGGACAGTTGTATGAATCGAAACTTATTAGCTTATTATATTTTAGAGCACTTCATGACGATAGAATAAAAAAATTTAAATTGGCTTCGAATATCAACAACATAGGTGATTTCGATGACATTTGTTTTACAGCTGAAGTGGTTGGATTTGATAAACCGGTCGCGGTCTTCATTCAAGCTAAACACAGGGAAAATAAAAATCAGATCCTTAAAATAGATTTAGACATTTACTTTAATAGTTACTTAAAAGTTAGGCAATGCTTTGACCAGAGTAAAGAGATGTTTTTTAAGGGTTCATATGATGATGTAGAATGTTTATTCGTTTTTTATACGACAGCAAAAGATCAATTTAGTAATGATTCCAAATTAGAAAGTAACTTTTGCTCCATTTTGAACGATTTAATTGGTACAGACGGTACAGTCAAGCAACCAGACAAGCGAGAAAAAGATGTAAAATTACTATGTGAATTAGCAATGAATGAACAAATGACCTTCCTGGCCAAACGATTAGCAAAATTTATAAACAATGACGGTAATTATCAAATGATGCTGATTGACGATTTAGTGCGAAGCTATCACGTCATTCTGGCGGAAAAAGTATTGAATGTTTCAGAACTTCAACCTGATGGATGTAGATTTGCAACGTTTCGCCATGATTTTTTTGACACCCAGGACGAATATCTCGTTTTCTTCAAAAATACGCTAATTAAAGAGATATTAAAATTAGAATTCAATAAACAATCTATAAGTGATTTTAAACTTGATATGAAACTAACAGATGTTTCTTCATCGACTGTTAGTAAAGCAGTAGAACTTGCTGCCAAAGAAATATTATTATCATCGAAATTTAAACTAAGAGTCCCGTCTGCTTTTGGTAATAAAGACTTAACACTAAGCGGTAGTGAGACCAAAAAGACAAGAAGAATAAATCATCTTGCGTCGAAAATCGCCGATTTATTTGTTAATTGTAAATCCAATAAAATAATAACTATTGATGAATCTTTAGGTGATAAATTCCTGCAACTCAATGGAGGCATAGCTAGTGGTATCGGAAATATTTTCGTACTTGATGATTCAAACTCCAAACTGATGAAGATAACAAACAATAAAGATTCTTTAGGAATTCTTGCTAAAAAGCTGTATGAAAGATTGAATGAAGAAATCGAATTGATTAATAAAGCCAAATCAGAAAATAAAATTTCGAATTTGTGCGAATATAAATTTTTATTTAACTCGAACAAATTTCCTAAACTTTTATTGGAATGTAGTGAAAATGAAGATAAAGTGAGAGATTTTTTGAACAAACTGGTAATTTTCTCTTCCCAGGCGGATGAAGAAGTTGTAGAGACAATTTTAAAAAATGAAATAGAGGAGAACCAGGTCAATGAACTAAACTACTTTCAGGCTAAATCTGACGCAATATTTGCAAAATTTCATGATGAAATACAAAAATGGTGGATGCAACCAGAACAAGCACCGTATCTTACACGAGAAAGTGACTTATTCCAAAAGGCAAAACATATTATTAAAGACCAACTGGTGAGTGTCGTTAATTTTATGTATCAGATTAAAATAAAACATTTTGATTATACTTTTACTGAAAACGCAGTGAAGAGCTTGAACTTACAGGATCAACAGTTGAACACTGTTATTACTACAGAAAACACTGCACTGACTGTTGTTAAAGTCATTCAGCATTTAAGGAATAAAAGCCATATTATATTAGATCTCGAATATGTTGTAAACCTACCACCAAAGGACCGTAATGTACTGCGAGAAGAGTTAAGAAATATACATAAGGATACAGTTTTAATATTAGTATGCGACGTAATACAATCAAACAAAACGAAAATTCTTGAAACTATAACAGAAGCGGTAATCAGCAATAATACTATCATTGTTACAAAACATGCGTGTGTTGAAATATTTAAAAAAAATTGCCCAGAACCTTTTGTACACGACAAAAAAAACAGTCTTATTAACATGAGTGAAGAATCACAGAAAAGTATAATGGAGAGCGCCAAAGTGATGTTTCAAGGCACAGAAGTAAAATTTGATATGATACTCGATGACAAATCAAAGGCATTTATAAAAGGAGATATTTTGCATAAAATGATCAATAAAGAAACGATTGTATTAGGTACATTAAATATTAATAGGAATTATGATGATATTAAATACTTGTATACTGAGAGACGCATTAAAAAGGCAGAAATTAATTCAAATCCAATGATGTATTACTTGTGTAACGCCAGTTGCAGATTACCAGAAATTAAAAAGACCGAAGGTTTAAATGAAACACTTGAAGAAGAGCCATGTTGTTCGAGCAAATATATTCAAACTTCTGACCATTTACCAGAGAAAACTATTATAAATAGAATACCTATTGATCTCTATAAAAATGAGCAAAGTCTTTCGACTGACGTGATTACTACCCTTGAATTTTTACTAGGAGATTCAATCGAAGAACTTAATGACGAAGTTCCCGACGAAACATTACAAAAAAAAACAAAATCGAGTGAGGTAGTTGAACATTGTAACAATATGCAAATAAACGAAGTTTTTGATATACTAGAGACGTCAAGCGTTTCGGGTATATTTGTTAAAACTCTTACAGTTACATCAGAGCTACCAGACCACGTTGTACTTGTATTAGCAGAACCCGGAATGGGCAAGTCAACTTTACTCACGAATTTATCGATTAAAACAAAAGAGCTTAAACCAGAAGTTTGGATCATAAGAATTAACTTATTGGAATACTCGGAAGAATTTAGCAAATGGAAGGACAACGACACAACCATTGACTTATTAGAGACTTTAAACTTTATGTGTCAGGTTATACTTCGTGATAACCTAGGAAAAAAAAATAAAGTAGAAATGGTGCTAGAAGAAAAAGATAATGTAGTCTCTCTGAAATATTGTACAGCAGACCCTGAGATTGAGTTTGAGTTGACTTTGTTTTTACATTTTTATTATGAAAGAGAGATAATATTCCTGTTTGATGGTTTTGATGAAATCTGTCCACATTACGCAGATGTGGTCATAAAATGTCTAAAATGTATTGGTAACAATCTTCGAAACCATAGAATGTGGATAACAAGCAGGCCTTATAATGAAGTAAAAACTATTTTAGAGAAAGAGTTTGGATCATCTTATGAAATAGATAACCTCTCTGCAATAGAAACTATACAATATTTGCATAGGTTTTGGAAACTAAATTTGAGATTAGAGGAACTAAACAGCACACAACTCGAAAATGTTAAGGAATTCCTTGAATATATATTGGCAGAGAATACTGAACAAATACCTATGGCTGAACCATCACAGGCTATTAATATAATCGCAGCCGGTTATTTGATTAACGAAATTATCAACTCGAATATTCAATTATTATGGAAATATGATAAAAAAATTATTGGGATGTTCTTTGACTCATGCTTTATTCCAATAAATCCTTTATTTCTTTACTTAGGAGCGTTTCGTGTTTTGTACAGCATAAAAGAAGAACACAAAAGCACCGAAAAATGGTATTTAGATTTCGAAACTTTTACCGTTTACAAACGTTTTTTGGAAATTAAAATTGAAAGACGATATCGAGAGAAAAACGAATATAACATGAAAAATCCTGATACTATTAACGCTTACCAAGAAGAAATCAAAAAATCAATTATTAATCATAAATTATTGGGTGCTTTTGCCATTTTTAATCGATTTGTTTCAAAATTGTTTAGTGCGAATGATTTAGAAAAAATTGAAGAGAACATAAAAGTAGTCGAAATGGCAGTAGAGAAGACTGGGCTTATCGAATGTGTTTCAAATGGAATCCCTATATTTACACATATGTCGTTCACTGAACATTTTGCAGTTGAATATGTTTGTGATTGTTTGAAACAAACATATGGACTCTCTTACGACGACAAAACGAGGGTAGTGTTACGATTTATAGAAATGATGTTTATGAGGCGTGTATACAGGAACATACGTAAAATTTTTGATCTTAAACTAAAGACCGACAACACATTGATGTGTATTTTGGAAGATAATCCTGACGTGATATTCTATTGGATATGGAAACGAACGCTTATTTATTCAAAAAAAAAATCGGTTATGTTTTTTTCTTTTTCATTATTCATAGCAGTGCAAGAAAATTTAAAAAATTGTGAATTATTGTTTCGTAAAACAATCTCTCATGCCCTATTCTATACTAATATTACCGGTATAATTGGTGTTAGTCATCTTTTTAATATGTTCAATTTACGAAATTATAGTCGAGAAACTTTTAATCATATCATTTCAAAATATAAATTTGAGGCCCGGCCGCAAGATGATTTTTTGCAGATGTTCTTTTTTTATTAACATTTAATATTTGTGATAATTGTCTATAAAGTAAATAAAAGTCATCACTACACTACAACTACACTACTACTATAATTACTACAATTTTGACTATAATTTAGGTGTCTTCAAGGCTAGAGTGAATAGGCTCTTAATAAACTTGTGCGCCTGACCATCAATTATTGCATCTCCGTTTACCATCAGGATCGCAGTCAAGCACTGGTTTATATCAATTTAAAAAAAAAATCCAATAGATTTTTTTTTTTATTCGGTAGGAAAATCATCCTTATGACATCTCCGCTCTTGGGCGAAACGGGAGATAGTGTCAGACTCTTACTGACTACAAACCCACTCCTGTTTCTTCGTTGCCTTCGTCCCAGGGCCCCGGGTTCCACTTTCACACTACCCGTGGCCCCAGTAGGCTTCGACCCTGCTGGGCCCCTACGATTTGCTGACATCTCCTTGAGGCGCGCGTGGAACAGTACGCGCCGTCGACGACTTGGGCTCGGTCCGGACGGTTACCGGACGGTCGGACGGCGAGCCACCCATTGCTCGCCGTCTGCAAGCCCGCGAGTTAAAATTCTAAACTGAAAATGTGATACCAAATGTTTGTGATTTCATACTGTGACAACATGAAAAAACCTTAAATCATGAAACTCATAATAACACTGCTTGCTGGCAACTGTATACAAGAGGTGCAGGGATAATGATGGTGGGGACCGTCGACAAGTCCAAGTCGTTAACAACGAGCAGCAGCAGAATTTTAGTCTAGTATCTTTCTCCCTGACTTGCCTGGCTCGGATGTTTTGCCGCTCTTTGGAATTCAAATCTGCTTCTAATTGCGTTGCCATTAAAAACACGAAATTGGCCAAATGTCATATTCTGTATTTTGGCAAATAGCGTTTAATGCAATCCTCTTTATTCATAATTTTTCCTCACTTAGCTTCGTTCGTTTGCCTAGCCGCTATTTTGAATTCGAATCTGTTTATAAAATAGATTTGTCAGTCAAATTACGTTGTTAAAACTAGTCATTTTTATTTTGTTATTAGATTACTATAAATAAATAAATACTATTATGTTGCCGCAAATGGCCACAGTACAAAGAGGACGCGCGGACGCTTTTACTTTTTCCACGCGCTCAAAAGGTATCTTAGCCGCAACACATCGACATTACACGCACGCAAACATAGAGCCCATTGTCCGCTTAATTTTATACTTTTACTGAACATAACTCTATATTTATGGTATTGTTTTATTTTTCCCAGTATTGATTGAGTCAAGTTTGTGTTTTTATTATCATTGATTACTGATTTTAGTGCAATATGTTGGTGCCTACTTATCCAGTTTCGAATGCTATTCGTAAATGAAAAATAAGTAGTTGCCATATTTTTACGGTAAATCGATGGGTCCTATGTATATGGGCCAAAATGCAAAATTACAACTTTACAGGAGAGGCTTCCAAAGTTTAAATTTACTATAACTTCAGATTGATAAAACTGAACTTTACGATTATTTGCTTGTTTGCTAAGATAACTATCCTCCTCATTTATACTATAGTATTTTATATATACATATATAGGTTTTTTTTTTACGTCACATTGACCCTTCTACGTTAGTTTTTGTTTAAATTATTTTTCTTTAAAAACACCCTAAAAGGGCCAATGTGTCATATTGGCCATTATACGCGTATTACGCTAATTAGCATAAAGTATATATTTTTTACATTTTTTACCTATAAAATCAAGTAACAATTGAAGTAGTTGATAATTAATTAATAAGAATATAAGCTATTTAGATATTTAGTTATTTATGTCACATTGACACTTATACGTTTTACAATCTACTAACCTACGAACTGAGATTTCATTTAGATCATTTGATTAACAAAAAAACACGCAGTAGTTTTATTCATTTATTGAAATAAAAATTGAATTAGCCTTAAAACTTCACTCATGGAGACGTATTCAGTCTTTTTGGTATTTTCATGATAAAAAAACTAACAAAAAAAAAGTAATAAGGAAACTGTAACTGGAGATCTTAGTTTGATTAACAAAATAATGTACTTCACATTATTATTTTCTTAATAAAATTACAAAAAAATAACAAAATTTTAAACCTATCTGGTGAAAAACAAAATTAAAAAAATCTCCGTAGTATAATCAAGTAAGAAATAAAATTACCAAAATCAACAGTACTAGAAATTCCTAATAAGTCTTCATTAATTTTCTTCATTATTGCTTTCATATAATAATGTACTTCACATTATTATTTTCTTAATAAAATTACAAAAAAATAACAAAATTAAAAACGTATCTGGTGTAAACCAAATAAAAAAAATCTCTGAAGTATAATCAAGTAATAAAATTACCAAAATCAACATTACTATAAATTGTTAATAAGTCTTCATTAATTTTCTTCATTATCGCTTTCATTAATTGACACAATGTCATTCGTTGTTACTAAATTTTCATAATAACTGTGGTATGCAGGTGGGATAATATTTTTTCGACATAAATCAAGCAAGTCTTTCTTTTTGGAAGGTTGTATTGGTAACAGCTGATTGTAACATAGTTGCAGAGGAATATCTGTAGGTCTATCGGCAATTTGCCTTCTTGTTCGTACTGGCTGATCTAAGATTTTAATATGATTTTCAATAGCATCTTCACTTAAATCATTTTTATAGTATAAAACGTATGGTTCTTCTCGGCTTACACGAATTTGTTTTATTTTAGACCAAAAAATTTTTTGTTCTTCTGAGTTTTTAGTCCAGTTAAAGTGTGTATTTGTCTGCATCTTTTTGAAGTCATAAATCATATTTTGAGCTACGTCTATGACGTTATAAGGACTTCCTTTTGATTTTGATCAATGAGCTCCATTCAGAGGGTGTGTAAATATTCTTATATTTTGAAGCTCTTTCAATAGTGGCGTGTATGGAGTCGCCTTCATTTTGAGTGTGGCCTACTTCAAGAAAAGTATGCTTTATATTCAAATTAAACTGTTTAGCAGCGTACAGATACATAAAAAACATAATCCTGTTTCGGTTTTGGCCAGTACAATTGTCTGACCAAAATCTGAAGTCGTCACAACCTTCTTGACTTTTTAATTTAATTATATCATAGATACAGCTCGCTATTTCGTTCGAACCCTTCATTGCAATTTGTTCATTCCATAAGTAACAGGTACCAATTAACTTCCCAAAATCAAATATTGATAAGTTATGTACTTTCAACCTTTTACTGTAATAAAACAGACTAATTTCACCACTTGGGGACAACAACACTTTTTGCAAATCAAAAGTAGCGCAGAATATTTTCGTGTCATTTTGTGAATCACGTTTATCCTTTTCTTTTAAGGATCTAGCCTGATTTTTGCTGATTATGTGATTATCAAAAAATATTTTATTATCAGGAGTCACAGAACCGTTTTTAAAAGAATGACAAACATGGCATTTAAAGTGTCAAATCAGCTGATTGGTCCAAGCTACGAAACAAACGCGCGGGAACTCCCCACGTATAAGTCTCTAACTACTCTTAGGACCTTGTACGTTTAAATTCATGTTACTTATGCCGTTATACTGTAATAAAAAAACGTGTTTCTATGCAGATTTTTTTTTTTAATAGCTCACTTAATTCATTACATCTATAAGATGCGTTTACCATAAAAAAGTCTAAATGCCCAAATTGTTAGTTTGGCCCATATACATAGGACCCATCGAAATAACGACCAAATTCTTTGTAAACCTACGATTATTTCCCAGGCTTACTACCTATATTACTTTGAAAATATTACATTTTTTATCTTACAAATATTATATAACGATATACATACATATGGATACAAAATCAAATGGGTATTTGAGATTAATTTAACGACATTCAACACCGTTATATCCGTTTCCCTAGAAGAAAAAATCATTCTTACTGTACGCGTAGAGGTAGGGTCAAGGCGGCAACAGTGGGTCACTTTTTTTCCAGTGATGTAATTTGATTTGGGTCATCATCTTCCTGCCCTTGTCACATCTTATTTTGGGTCGGCGCAACATGTATTTTTCTTCAATTCTATCCTGTCAACCGTCATACTATCACTAACTTCCTTTTCTTTCATATCACTGTTCACACAATCCATCCATCTTTTCTTTGGCCTCCCTCTCCTTCTCCACCCATCCACATGTATACTCATAACTCTTTTAGTAACATGCGTTTCATCTCTCCTCTTTACATGACCATACGACATAAGACAAACGATTCCCCTTCAACTTTTCAGTCACTGGCGCCACTTTCAAACTTCCCCTAATATACTCATTTCTCACTTTATCCATTTTCGTCACACCAAACATCCATCTTAACATTCTCATCCCCACCACGTCATCACCGCTACGTGGAATTTTTTTTCTTCCGTCTTTTTCACAGGCCAACATTCTGATCCATACAGTATGACGGGTCTTATCACGGACTTGTAGATTTTACGCTTCAACTTGGGGGGCATCCGTGGGTCACAAATTGTTCCAGTGACCTATCGCCATTTCATCCACCCTGTATTGATCCGATGTGATACGTTTCGGTCTACCTCGCCATCTCCTTAGATAAGCGACCCGAGGTACCGAAAGTCTGAGCAGATTGGTATGGGCGTTCCAGCGAGAGCTAAGGGCATAGGACCAGAGAGACCACCGAAATCGCAGAACAAGTATTCCGTTTTGGTTCTACTCAATTTCAGGCCAACACTCTCCAGTCTGTGCCACCATAACTCCAATCTGTTCTGGACCTCTAGGCCACTCTCGGCAACCAACACAGTGTCATCGGCAAACATCATACATCAGGGAGCCTATTCCTGAATGTCCGACGTCAGAGCGTCCATTATCATCAGGAATAGGTAAGGGCTGAGAGCCGACCCTTGATGTAAGCCGACAGCCACATTGAAGCTGCCAGTGTTGCCCACTGTAGACCGGACTTGGGTACTGCTTCGACTGTACATCGCTCGGATCAACTGCACATACATCCCAGGCACACTTTTCTCCTTAAGGGCCCACCACGGAACCTCACGAGGTACCCGGTCGTATGCCTTTTCGAGGTCAATGAATACCATTTGCAAGTTTTTATAGTTATTTCTGGCACAGCTGGTGTATAGCAAATATGGCATCCGTTGTACCCCGATCAGGCATAAAACCGAATTAGTTCCGTGAAATTTCACTCTCTTCTCTCAGCCTCCTTTCAATAACTTTTTCCCAGGCTTTCATAGTATGTGATATTATCTTTATTCCTTTATAATTGTTGCATTCAAGCACATCACCCTTGTTTTTAAAGATGGGCACCAGGGAACTGTTGCACCACTCATCAGGTATGGTATGCAATTTGATTTGGGTGAGTGTTGGAAAGATGTTAAAAGATTAGTATTATGGTGTAACTAATTTATATTGATTATTCCAATCGGTTTAGCTCAACAAGATAATATTTTGAAAAATAAATAACATTTTTTAAGAAAACACATTTAAGGCACTATGTACTGAGGGTGGGATACAGTGAATCGGCCCTCAGTTTACAGTGAATCAGGCAGGTTCACAGTGGATCATCTATATTATAACTCAAATAAAAATGCAGTTTTTTGCTTATAATTGGTTTTTTTTTTATAACCAAAAAATAAGTTTCGCATCGAAAAAAGTCTTACACAGTCATAGTAATTTTTTTTTTACTTAATTAAAAATCAACAGATGATTTCTAGAAAAATTAAGTAGCTACCATTACTTAATCACTGCCTTGCATAAACTATCGAACAAAACACGCTATCATACCATTTTAATTATATCTAAAGCGTTTTTCATGTCATCAGCTATGTGTTTCCCTATTTTACGGGGCCTTGCTGGACAAGCTATCCTAAAAGGAAAAATGAACAAAAAATATTAAAACTCGTTAAATTTTCTAAATTAATATAACTGGGTAACCATTATCCAGTACCAATAATATACAGTGGATCGTGAACCACTGTGTACTTAAGTGATTTGAGCCACTGTGTACAAAACCGCCATTTCAGATTTAACTCATACCACGTGTGATGGTTTTACGTAAACCAAAGTGCGGTATCCGCCAAAATGACCTCAATTAAGTGTATTTTTTTAATTTCTTAGCAAAAATATTAATTCATTGGTAAAACAAAACGTTTGTAAAAAAATACAACTCTGTCAAGAAAGTACCGGGAAAAGATCAATAATACACAAAATGTCTGTTATCCATCCAAATTTATTTTATCACCTTCAAAGTATGCTCCTTTAGAAACGATACACTTGCGCCAACGAATAATCCATTCATCAAAACATTTTTTAAACGCTGCTTCCGGAATTGAGTTCAGTTCTCGCCGCGAATTCTCCTTTATGTCTTCTATCGGTTGAAAACGGGTGCCACGAAGTGGTAATTTGAGTTTAGGAAAAAGAAAAAAGTCAGCAGGAGCCATATCTGGTGAATATGGTGGTTGCTGGATGGTATTTGTTGAGTGTTTGGTCAAAAATTCGTTCACAATGATAGCCTTGTGCGAAGGCGCATTGTCGTGGTGCAAAATCCAAGAATTTTCTTTCCACAAATCTGGCCTTTTTCGTCGAATTCGCTCTCTTAAACGCCGCATAACGCTCAAATAATATTCTTTATTTACCGTTAGACCTTCCGGTAAGAATTCAGAGTGCACAACACCGCGATAGTCAAAGAAAACCGTCAACATGACTTTGACTTTTGATCGACTTTGGCGTGGTTTTTTCGGTTTCGGTTCAGTTGGAAGGCGCCACTCCGAAGCTTGTTGACTAGTTTGTATGTCAAACTCGTAAACCCACGTCTCGTCATCAGTAACAATGCGTTTCATGAATGTTGGGTCCGAACTGACTCGTTCTAGCATGTCCTCAGCGACTTTCATGCGATTAAGTTTTTGGAGAAAATTCAGATCTTTTGGGACTAGCCGAGCAGCAACATGTTTCATACCCAAATGATTAGTTAAAATGGTACGGATCGACTCGTGAGTTACAGAAAGTTCGGCGGCTATCTGTCTCAGAGTTGAATGGGGATTTTCAGTCACTATTTTCTTCACTTTTGCGATGTTAACTTCAGTTGCAGACGTTGACGGCCTACCAGAGCGTGGCAAATCTTCCATCACATCTCGACCGCTTTTGAACGCTTTGAGCCACTCATAAGCACGAGTTTTTGATAAAATCGATTCACCGTAAGCCTTCTGTAACATTTTCAGTGACTCCGAACACGAAATTCCATTGGTGATGCAAAATTTAAGACAAACTCTTTGTTCGATATTTTAGTCCATTATGAAATTCGCAATACACACTATATATGATATTACTAAAACCAGCACTGTATTTAATATAAATATCAGATGCAACTCAAACTCCGCGCCAAAATGGAAAACAGTTGTGCCAATCTAACAACTACAAAAAACCAAAAATTTGAATTTGGAACCATAAACAAATCATCCATTCCCGATACTTTTTTGACTGAATGTATATCTTACCTTAAAACTCACTATCTCCCGTCAAAACGAAAAAAACACTCACAACACGGGTTTGTTACATGGCTGACGCAAAGAAACTGGTTGTGACCTGTATTTATTTTTTTATTTATTACGGCACTCCAACGAATAGTTCGCCGATACATTTACAGAAAAAAAGTCTTATTAATATACAAATAACCCAGCGAATTCTTCACTTAAAGGTGTGCACAGCACTTACAAAATTTGGTAAATTAATAATAATTACATTTTAAATTAATTGTTCTAAATTATATGGTAATGAAATAATTAATAGAAAGGTATGGTATCTATCGGGAAACCTTCTGGGGAGTCAGAGAGATAGAAAGCTACCTATAATACTTTTGAAACAACGGCCAGTGCGCCACTGCTGTCGCTATAGCCACTGTTGCCGCCTTAACCCTACCCTGAATTTTTTAAGTTATCATCCTAATACTGCAGTCACATATATCTGGCTATGGTGAGTATTCGGGTTACTTAAAAAATAAAAATTATACTTACCTTTTCCTGTATTAATAAGGTTCATTTTGCATTAT